>OZ024740.1:272487199-272489699 GCA_964016885.1 Eledone cirrhosa | reverse complement strand
ACCCAATGTGCACTGGAACGAATGGTATCAACTTTAATGACCTGAAACTGTAGTAATTTCCAGAGGTTGACTCAGGAGATAGGACTGTCCGACTTTCCGTTATTTTTTCCATTGTTTTGCCCAATACACCCTACTTCAATTTTGAATTTAGATTCTAAAGACTTAGTGATGCGGGCTTTTTTTTTAAACTACATATATATTTACATTTAAAATATATTATTTATTTATGTTCATACACGGAACAAAATTATGACCTAATCTAATCTTCAGGTGCTTATACAAGTTTATAAGATACTATTAATAATAATTGTTTCTACTTTTGGCACAAGACCAGCAATTACCCAGTGTATTTCTGGTACTTTATTTTATCGACCCTGTAAGGATGAAAGGCAAAGTTAAGATACTATTAATAATAATTGTTTCTACTTTAGGCACAAGGCCAGCAATTACCCAGTGCATTACTGGTACTTTATTTTATCGACCCCGTAAGGATGAAAGGCAAAGTCAACCTCGGCGGGATTTGAACTCAGATCGTAAAGGGATGTAACTATGCTGGAAAGCATGGCGTCCGACTCTCGCGAGCTAAAAACGTTAGTTACAAAAAGCGTACAAATGGAAATAACTCCAAGATGTAAATTTGAGATAATGAAATTGTACACGCGTTAGTGTTCGTGGACTATAGCAAATGAATGGTATTATGTGGGGGTATGTAATATTGAGATTCTAATATTTATTAAGGTATGGAGTAGGGTAGTATAGAGGGTGTGCTGTATTATGTAAGTGTGGAAAAAGAAAGACAAAGAAAAGATAATACGAAAGTATATAAATCAAATTAAGGTGGTTGAAAATCAGTCAAATTCCTTGAGTATTTCCACTTAGCAAGCAGTTGGCTTTTGAGATGGAGGCATCCTCTAAACATTTCACACTTTAAGTTCAAATAATTATTGTTCGGAGATAAACCTTGAAAGATCCAGTACTTACACCAATTATACCAAGAGATGTCGTCCCTGTCTAAGTGAGAAATTAAAAATATTACAACGGACTCTCGGAAAATTACATGGAGTAGGCAAAATCACATGTCACGCGTACACACATTCAAACATAAATATGTGTGCACGCATATATATATCAACCCTTTAACGCTTTTCCGGAGAAGTGGGTGCGTTCTACTTCACTTGTATCAATTTAAAGTAAATTTACAATGATATAGAGCAGGGTTTCACAGCCTGGGCGATATTGTCCACCGGTGAACGATTTCAACTGTTGACTGGGCGATGAGCAACTAAACAGAAAATGGTGAGCGATTGGAAATGTTGGTGGACAATATAGGATTTTAAGTACTAAGAAGGTATTTCAACGTATGCGACTTGAAAGAAATATATTCAACGGATATGTATAAAGAACCTGTTTAAAAAAAACAGGACTCTAAATAGGAATAGCGAACCAGTAACAAACTGTTGCCAAATATTTTTTATATGCTTTTGAATATTTACTATATTGGTTGGCGGTAGAAAATGTTTCCATTAGAAAGTGGTGGAGGATGCAAAAAAGGTTAGGAACCCCTGATATAGAAACTCTTCAGTTTGGTAGTCTAGACAAGGTAATGGTAGCTATCAATTTTATCCATAAGAATATGTGAAAAACTTCGAAGACTATAATATTTAATTCTATCATCTCCATCAGTTTGGTCGAGAAAGAAAATTATATTTCTAAGATTACTTTTTGTTTACCAGTTAGTATTGATTCGTCAGGCATATAATCAAATGTCTTCAAACAGTGATAACTCCATCTTTGATTAAGCTAGAATGATAGATATATCTCCTTCCATGCAGTGTAATTTCATGTAGATTTAACTGTTTCTTCTAACAGGTCAAGTACCACGGAGAAGCTCCACTGACGAATCTTATTTACTGTTTTTCTTGTTGACGTGCCTCCCATTTGCTTTAAGACACACACATTAGATGCCCACTTTCCCATCACAATATACCTACCTTTAAAAGCAAGGTAGCTACGAGACCAGGAGCTGAAGATCTTTCGATAGATTGATACGTTGTTTCAATAATGGATACAATATGGCTTTTTGGTCTTTCAGGAGAAAAACACTATCTTTTGGCTCACGTATACTCTTTTAGAAAAAAAGACTTTCCACTGGCCATCGTAATGTCGTGGGAAAATGTGCAAGAGCGGAGGATATATAGATAATCTCGCTACTTTGAACGTTTTCTGATTGTTGATACCTTCTACAAATTTCTTCAGGGTTTTGTTAATCAATTGCCAATTCTGCAATACATCTACACCTGCTAAATGTTGCACTGTTAAAGAATATCTATCTCAATGGAAGCTAGATATACTTGAACAACTTCAAGATATTTTCGACATTGAAACCTCTGATAAATTCATTAAATGAAGTGTTAAATTTCTTATGGTTAAAGGCATGAGGATGTGCTGCCTTTAATATGAGTGATAGTTTATGTGGAAAGGAAAATAAGAGAAAATAATT
>OZ024740.1:272474699-272482199 GCA_964016885.1 Eledone cirrhosa | reverse complement strand
AGTAGCATCTGGTATGTATATGAGAAGCCGTACGGCAATTCTCTGGTATATACATACATACATATAGTTTAGAGTAAAATATAATTTCACCCGATAATTCTATCCGAGATAGATAAAGTAGGTCGGGTACACTGATGTGTCAATGCAACGATCTTTGTGACAAGAACTCATCACCACATAAACAAATGTAAAAAAAGGAAGATGTCGTAAGGGGCATGATCGTGATATACGGCGTGACTTGGACATTTTAAACTGGCAGAGACCATCCCCTCTCCAGTTTTTAACATAGCCGACTCCTCTAGAGGAGGGTGAGAGAGAGATGGGGGTGAGAAATAGATATAAAGGAAGAAACGACCCCAATACATTCCAGTATTGGACAGTAATCAACCTTTAAAGGAGGAAAAGAAAAATTGACCTCGACTGGACTGAACACTGACAGCCGGAGTGAATACTGCAAAGCATTATATCCGGCGTTCTAACGACTGACATTTCGCCATCTAGATATAAGTATTCCTAAAAGTAGGTGGTTAATTGGCAAAGTCGTTAGAATGTCGGACTGAATGCTTCACAGTATTCGTTCAAACTCTCTTTCACTTTTCAATTAAATTTCTGCCAGGATTACATTTCCCACAGAAAATGGATATGATCGTTCGGCACAAAATAATCCCCCCAATGATTATATGATTATATAATGGTCATGTTGATAGCCAAAGACAGAAAATATAGGCACAGGTAAATCATGAAATCATTTATATCCTTCAAGAAGCATCTGAAAAGAAAATGTATTTATTTAATGGGTACATCAATTACAGACAACATATCTCTTAATAAGGTGTAGAATGTGTATCAACTATAATTGTTTCTACTTTAGGCACAAGGCCAGCAATTACCCAGTACATTACTGGTACTTTATTTTATCGACCCTGTAAGGAGGAAAGGCAAAGTTAACCTCGGCAAGATTTGAACTCAGACCGTAAAGGGCTGTAACTCAATTATGCAAAGCATGGTGTCCGATTCTCTACCGAAACTGCCAATCCACCGTCTTGTGTATCAACTATAATAATACGTCATGTGTGTTTGTTTATTTATTCATATATATAAATATATTAAATTAAGAAATAAAGTTAAAAACTCACATTAATCCATTATAATTTAATGAGCTCAAGGAATAGATTCCGAGCTCTTCATAAATCAACATATAGAGAGAAGTACACATAGACATATGTGTTTAATCATAGGGTGACCAGAGTGACAAACATATTACCTACTGGAGGAATGGTGAATGCAAATCAATAAAAAGAATATATTAAGAAGTTCTAACCATCCGAATATAACAATACACCCAGACATGCTCAAATAATAGTATGTTTCGCTATAAAAAGTGAAGAATCCATATTGTAGATGTAGCTCATCGACGGATGCCTAGCAATATGATCAACACTTCTAAACAAAAATATCAGATAACTAGGAAAACACGCATGGTACAGAGGAAAGTCATGTGTGTTTTATAGCCCATGGTGGTGTGAATAGACCAAAAGACCGCTCAAAACAGCAGCTCAGAACCATTCCACTTCAGAAGCTCTACTTATAAGGAGCCAAAATATCAAATTAAAAAATATAGTTAAAAATTCACATTAATCCCCTATAATTTAATGAGCTCAAGGAATAGATTCTGAGCTCTTTAAAAATCAATAAATAGAGAGAAATACACATAGAGATATGTGTTTAATCATATTAGGTCAAAAACCACCAGAATAACAAGCATATTACGTACGGAAGGAATAGTGAATACAAATCTATAATGAATAGACCTCCTATGAATTTGACTTTCCGTATTTATTACTGTTGTGAAATATTGTGGCTTTTTTTGGTTGTAACTTCTCTGTTTTTTAGCCTAGGAAAATATATATATATATGCCTACGTATATAATTACATGCATATATGTATTTATTTTCTTTTATTAATTGAGTTCTTTACACGAGGAATTAATATTGGTTTTGAAATAACTAATTAACCCGCGTGTGTTTTATATTTTACTCTTAATAATTCGGCCGGAGAATTATATTCCCATTTGCCCTTTATAGCATAACTTTCTGCATTAACTGCGGTTATGAGAAGCGATTCTTATTCGGGTGCAACCTCTGATTTAGCCTAAGAAAATATCTATATGCGTGTGTAATTTATACAAGCATATATTTATTTTTTTATTTTCAATTGAGTTCTTAAACACGTCGGATCGATAATGTTTTAAAAAAAACTAATTAACCCGCGTGTATATTTTTTTCTTCTTCATTTCGTTGATCGTGGGTTGTCTCCCCTTCCCGCTTCGTGTCGCTATGATACTTCCTCAGTCAAAAACTGCTGGAATTTCAAATTTGGCGGTCATTCGAGGTGAGAGAGAGCAACTTTACGGACATGATTTTTGACAGCGGTAAGAAATTGTTTTCTTATATCAATGTTTAATGGGCTTCCACTGATGATTTATAAGTGCCCACCTAAATATATTCTTAAATGAATATATATTAGGCTTCTACATAAACTGGAAACATTCTCCCAAACTTGTAGAAAACTTATAATGAAACAATTGTTTGGAAAGAGATATATACTTTAACTTTAATTATATCTCATAAAATAATACAACTGGTTTTTCCACATTATACATATTGTTAGCACCCCAAACACTTAAATTGGGTTTATATTTTAATATAACCTAATGTTTGTTGAGTGAGATGGTTACCAGTCAGAGTTTAGTTTTAAACTATCTCTGTTATTGTATTAAATATATATATATATATATAGTAATAATAATAAATTTGAAGACTAAACTCCAAAGAGGGCTCGATAAGGATAAAGATATATCAAATATATAAGAACCGTAGATCAAATATTTATTAAAATAACAGATTAAAGCTTAAGCAAAGAATCGCTGCTTTCACCCTTAACGGGATCTTCTGAAACTCAGCGATTCTTTGCTTAACCTTTAATCTGTTATTTTAATAAATATATATATGTGTGTGTGTGTGTGTGTGTGTGTGTGTGTGTATGTGTGTGTGTGTGTATGTGTGTGTGTGTGTGTGCGTATGTGTGCGTGTGTGTGTGTGTGTGTGTGTGCGTGCGCGTGCGTGCGCGTGCGTGCGTGTGTGTGTGTGTGTGTGTGTGCGTGTGCGTGCGTGTGCGTGCGTGTGTGTGTGTGTGTGTGTGTGTGTGTATGTGTGTGTGTGTTTGTGTGTGTGTGTGTGTGTGTGTGTGTGCGCGCGACGTAAGTCTTTAAAATTTACATACACAAATATACACACATACACACATAAAAACAATGAATTTTCTATTTCTGTTTCTTCAATAAGTTTGCTATTCAATCCCAAGGTCCCTGGTTCTAAGCCTACATTTCTGCCTGTAAGTAGTAATTTCTCCACAGTTACTCATACATTTATTCCTGTATGTCATTGCTGAACATTTATGTAATTATATACTAGAAATAAATTATTAAAATATCATTTGTACCATCAATCAATTCCTTGTGTCAGTACCTAATCAACATAAGCTATAGGGTTTCCTTTGTGTTAACTATTAATTTATTAATACGCAGATATTCCCGTTTATATGGTTGTTCATATACCCAGTAATCTTTGTATATATAGCATACCAATCTTGGACGTGTTGATGTCATTATTGACGGCACGGGTTCACTGACACCTACACACACACACACCACCTTCAGCCCTCCACGCTCGGACACCCCGTCTCCCTCTCCCCACTCCACCCGCCACCACCCCTACACGCCCCACACCCTTCCACCACCTGTTTTACTTCATGTGTATTTTTATTTTTATTTTTATCATGCCTTTATATTTAATTTCATTTGTACCGTTTCCTCTCACCCCCTTTTTTCTATATTTCTCTCCACCACTCCCCTACACACCCTTGGAACTCTCTTCCTACACACTTTTCACCTGAAGAAGGGCGTGTGCCCGAAACGTCGTTCCCCACCACCACCCCTCTCTCAAGAGCGTGAAACTAATAACCCTTTGTTCGTACTGCCTCTCTGTTTTGTTCCCGTTCAATTTTTTACTATATATATATAAATATATATATATAGTAGAATAATCGAGTATCGAAAAATCGGCGCACGAGTTCACGATAAACAAAATTCGAAATGAGCGGCAGAGGGCTCAATAATTCAGATAAATCAGAGCTATAACTATCGTTAAAATACCGACACACATAAAACATGTCTAAAATCAACCATACGACCGAAAAATTACGATCTGGAAGATTCGGGACACTCAGATAAAATATCAATAAATCAATAAATCAAATGAATGTAAAAAGCATACCCGAACCCGCTAGAAAGATGGTAAATCTAGCTTCTTGGGTTTCTGTAAATCCTTAAACCGCCCTCTATCAGCCCACATAAAAATATATAAGACTTCTAGAAAGCAGCGGACCGGAGTTATTTTCTCAACGAGCTTTTGTCCGAACGAATAAAAAGGGACAACCCAAGTTGAAAAAACGCACATGGAATTCAGCAAGGGAGATAACCTCTATATCCGCAAAAAATATTCGGGAAAATGTGGAAATACACATATCGAATAAGAGTGCTCAATAGACATGTTAAAATAAACAGGAGCTATTCATCGTTTAATAGAATCGACAAAGAATGAACAATAAAATTAACTGGTCAATAGCTAAGTCTAGAGCTAAATATAGTAGAATAATCGAGTATCGAAAAATCGGCGCACGAGTTCACGATAAACAAAATTCGAAATGAGCGGCAGAGGGCTCAATAATTCAGATAAATCAGAGCTATAACTATCGTTAAAATACCGACACACATAGAACATGTCTAAAATCAACCATACGACCGAAAAATTACGATCTGGAAGATTCGGGACACTCAGATAAAATATCAATAAATCAATAAATCAAATGAATGTAAAAAGCATACCCGCATAAATATATATATATATATATATATATATATATATTTATTTATTTATACTAAAAAGATAACACTTCGGTTTAATTTCGTAATTTCGGTTTAACTCTCGTTAAAATAACATTCTGCCACCTTTAAAAAATTATGGGAGATCATTTAAACAATGTAGTGCTCGTTATGTATTATGTCTGAGTGAAAGATGTAGTGCACACAACAAGAACGTCTTTGATTATTTCTGAGCTAGAGTAAATTTGACCAATGACTACAAATATCTAGGTACTACACTTTTATGCCATTAATCATAGTGAATATAATGAAGGCACTACATATATTCAAGACACGCAACTACATTCGCATATACTGTAGGAATAAACCACAAATAAAAAGATTAATTTCTCGAGTATTGAAAGGAGGAGAGGGATTTGTAAGAAAATATAAAAGCCAATCAGAAAAAAAGAAAAGAATCAAACAAGCAAAGGCAATTATAAACACAAGCAGTGATGCTTTCAAAGACACACAAATATGGGACAGTTGCACAAAGAAATATATTTGAAAACACAAACATTTGCAGGCAATACTATAAGTAGCGATGAGAAAATGTTTCAACAGTGACAGCAACAATAACAGCTTAAATATTATATACTAGAATGTGTATGCCTGTGTGCATGTACATATGCATACATTTATATGAGTATATATATATATATAAACGTGTAAACACAGACACGCTTATAAAAATACACATACGTTCACGCAGGCAGCAGATGTAAAGAGAGGGGAGTAGTATGAGGTAGTTAAACCATCCCTCTCTCTACGAATCGCAGAAATTTATATATAGATTGCTTCACTCTGTAAAAAAGGGATGCCACTAACATTCTGCCTAATGGTTTATCAAAGAGGTAAACAGAGTGACAGCATCTCTGCCTCTCGAAAGCCCTCTTTATATTGATGTATGTATGTATATATATATATATATATATATATATATATATATATATATATATATATATATAGAGAGAGAGAGAGAGAGAGAGAGAGAGAGAGAGAGAGAGAGAGAGAGAGAGAGGGGGGTAAGTAGATAGATAGATAGATAGATAGATAGATAGATAGATAGATAATATATAGGAAAATGTTCAAGACCCCGACGGCAGAGCTCGAGCCGTTTCGACGGCTATTTCTGGACGTCCAGAAATAACCGTCGGGGTCTTGAACATTTTCCTATTACCCACTCTACTACCGTAAGTATTCAGTACTCTGGTGCGTTACGGTCCACCTGGTTCTTTACCACACTTCCTTCGTTATATATATATATATATATATATATATATATATATATATATATATATATATATATATATATATTTCTTTGGTTTGTTTTTATCCTTCTATGTTGTTCACTTGTCCCCCTCGCTTTACGCGATTACTGGTCCCAATAACTTTTTTTAGCTTATTGTCGCACCAACCTGAGGTATCTGATTTTTAATGCGATGAAATACCAATGATGGTTGGCAAATCACTGATGAAGGACTATTTTTATCATATGTAACCCATCTGCAAACCACGCAGTATTCTTCTTTCTTCTCATGTTTTTATATATATATATATATATATATATATATATATATATATATATATATATATATATATATAAAAACATGAGAAGAAAGAAGAATACTGCGTGGTTTAGCTTCTTGCTAAAACAATCTCTATACCTCTCATTTATATTTATACTCGGATTCTTTTCCTAGAGTGCTTAAACTATCTGTGACTAATCCCGGTTTTTTTCATAAAAACTGTGATAATTATTGCTATTTTGCTGAACTCTTTTGTAGAGTTTTTTTCAGAATGTATTTGACTGCTATTTCTTGTAAATAAACATTCACTTCCATCCTGACGTCACTAGCCCCGTTTTTTCCTCATGTGCTTTTTCATAAATACACATGAAGGCGAACTAGCCAGTTTTAGAATTCCCTTTTTCGGATTATATTACTGTGAGAGTCCTGGTTTTCTGTTGAGCTCTGCTGATGAATGAAATTCCAACCGTGACCATCTCCACTGAAAGTTTTCATGAAATAGTCTTTTAAGACTATACAGAGCATTTGATGTTATTCCAAATTGAAGGATAAGTGTTTCAAACTTTATTTTATCATGAGTTAAAGGTCTATAGATTTTTCCCTGGATTTTACTAAATTCTGTGGTTGAATTTATATCCTGATTCTCTTTTGAGATGAGTTTGAGTTATTTTTCCTAAATCTTTCATTAACTACTTTTCCCATCTTGACGTTATAGTCGCATATATGTTATAGAATGCCGTTAGCTTCTTGCTAAAACAATCTCTATACCTCTCATTTATATATATATATATATATATATATATATATATATATATATATATATATATATATATATATATATATATATATATATATATATATATATATACATATAGGTACGGTTGACTATTTTGTCAGATGCTGTCACCTCGGATGACAGAGTCGAGACTGTGTACGTCCATTTGGAAAGCCGATGACCATGGAATGTTGTACATGTTAATATTACCTGT
>OZ024740.1:272454699-272469699 GCA_964016885.1 Eledone cirrhosa | reverse complement strand
CGCTCTTCAGACAGGTGATTCAACAAAAACACACCATTGTTTGTTGAATCACCTTTGGGTATCCTTAAGCCAATTCTCTGCAAAACGCGCATAGCAGGTCGATACACAATAAAAAAAATAACTACACGTAAACAAAACTTCATCGTTTCCCTTAATATATATATATATATATATATATATATATATATATATATCACAGAAAAAAAGAGAATCAGTGTTGCGACGAATGGAATTTATTGGACATATTACAATCGTTTCTCTGGCGACCAGCTCGAGGCACGATCGATGTGATGATCTAACCTGACTCTGAAAATCGCAAGGTCCTCAGATACGTCTTGATTCTACGAAGCAGATTTAGAAACGATTGTAATATGTCCAATAAATTCCATCGAGTGCTCAAACGGCCTACCGCATACGGACGCTTTAAGCATCCAACACCAATTATATATATATATATATATATATATATATGTGTGTGTGTGTGTGTGTGTGTATGTGTGTGTGTGTGTGTGTGTATTCATATATATATATGTGTATATAAATATTCATATATATATATATATATATAATAGAAAATGGAAGTAGGGTTCTATACAAAACACTGGTTATAGAGAAAATGTGAAATTGGAAATAGCATGGAAAATATATTTTACGGTCTGTTTTTTTTTCTTTCTTTGATTCGTCAAGGTGACATTATTGACAAAAATCAGAGGGAAAATTCTTTTAAAAAAGAGTTTTATAATGTATATAAAGTATATAAAGTATTACCGGTTTCGATGTATTATTAAAATTCATATTATCAAATGTTGAGTATTACAATTAAAAAGAATTAATAAGAATTAAAAACTAAAAATTAAAGATTTAAAATTAAGAGGTAAATTTTTTCATCTTCCTTGTTAAGAAGGAGAATGTATATATAGAGAGAGAAGAGGCATGATTATGCATATATATATATATACACGCGTATATTCATACGTGTATACAGAGCACCATATATAGGTATTATTTTTAACAAATCCCTATAATCTGCGAACTAAACGAGGGGGAATCGAAAGACTCATGTCTCATTTACCAGGTAATTAGTAATATATTATATTTCGTATATTATATATGTGAGTATGCGTGGATATGTATATATATATGTGTGTGTGTGTGTGTGTCTATTCATACCTCTTCTCTCTATATATACGAGGTGTGTCAGAAAAGTTCCAGGACTGATGTCACAAAAGATTTATTTCAACCCCAAACTTGACACTAAGAGTTTTCTCCTTCAAATAATCCCCCTGGAGTCTAATGCACTTTTCCATCCTTTTCTGCCACGCTTGCATGCACTCCTGGAAGGATTCTTCCGGGATCCTCCGCAGTTCCGTCATCACAGCCATTTTGATGTCGTCCACGTCTTCAAAACGGGTCCCCTCCGGGTCGTACTCGAAGATCCATGACTCATCACCGATGATGACTGTCCCTAGCAAGTCTGGTTCGGTTTCAAGACGCTCGAGGATGTCCTGGCACACTAGCATGTGTCGACCCTTCTGGTCATCGTTCAGCAGTTTTGGCACCATCTTCGCGCAGACTTTCCGCATGTCCAAATCTTTAGTGAGAATCTTCCAGACGCTGTCCCGATTCATGCCCAGCTCATTTGCCATCAGTCGAACAGTCAGCCGACGATCGCTACACACCATCTGCCTGACGCGCTCAACGTTGACCTCAGTCCTGGTTGTTGAGGACCTTCTGCTCCTGGGGTCATCTTCAGCGTCCTCGCGTCCTTCTTTAAACCTCTTGCACCACTCAAAAACACGTGAGCGTGACATCGTCTCATCTCCATACACTTGCTGCAGCGAAGTTTTCCCCAACCATGCAAGAAACTTCAAGTTTGTTCGTTGCTCTGTGCTCATTGCTTGACGACCTGAAACAGAGGGCATGTATATAAAATTATGAAAAAAAAAAGTTTGATCGCTGCAGAGAGCTAAGATTACAGGTACATACTCGAGGGGATTACTTTGAAGGAGAAAACTCTTAGTGTGAAGTTTGGGTTTGAAATAAATCTTTTGTGACATCAGTCCTGGAACATTTCTGACGCACCTCTTATACATACATATATATATATATATATATATATATATATATATATATATATATATATATATAGAGAGAGAGAGAGAGAGAGAGAGAGAGAGAGAGAGAGGAAATGCGAGGAAAATATGAATAGATAGATACATACATACAA
Source organism: Eledone cirrhosa (assembly GCA_964016885.1). Lineage (NCBI taxonomy): Eukaryota > Metazoa > Mollusca > Cephalopoda > Octopoda > Eledonidae > Eledone > Eledone cirrhosa. The sequence continues at coordinate 272,467,472 of OZ024740.1, read as the reverse complement.
ACATACATACACACATACATAGATAGATAGATAGATAGATAGATAGATAGATAGATAGATAGATAGATAGATAGATAGATTTCTTTATTTACCATAAAGGCATAAAAAGAAGGGACAAATACAAAGGGGGAGTTTACATATAATCGAGTAAAAAGGGTGTAACATGAAAATAATCGAAAATAACCTCAAAAGGGAGGGGACGTGATGGGGGTTGCACACACCCCCGAAAAAGTGTGCAATCCTTTGCCCGGGGCGCACATGGAGAAGGTGCTCCCCTCTCCTTTACTTCTTTACCTACAGGATGGTATACAGAGAAGGCCCATTTACACGAGCCATTCTCGCCACTATCACCCACCTTTCATAAAACTGCCTGTGGCCAAGCACCTCTCTCTCCATTCTTATCCTTCTTCCGAAGTGATATCGGAAGAAGTAGACCAGACTATGGCCAGAGAGGAAGTTGCCTGACCTCAGACCTTTCAATCGTGTCCACCAAACAACCTCTTTCAACATGGCTATTACGCACAGAAAAACCTCCTTTGCTTCCTTTGTGAAGAGGGGAGGCGGTTTGATTGTCATCACGGACTCGGCGGTCAATTTAATCGGCGCCACCCGCGACAGCAGTCGTTCGGCGTAGCCCCACAGATCAGCCACGCCCGGACATTGCACCAATGCGTGCGCAACGGTTTCTTCGTGACGCACGCATCTAGGGCAAATCTTTTTTGAGGGATCCCTGCCCGGGCGCCCGTGTCTGTAGAGCCTCTCTCGAACGGGTAGAGCCCCCCGGTAGCACTGCCAGGCCAGTGACTTCTGGAAGTTGTCCATTGGTCCTGGGCCGAAAGTCCTAGATAGATAGATAGATAGATAGATAGATAGATAGATAGATAGATAGATAGATAGATAGATAGGTAGATAGATAGATAGATAAATAGATAGATAGATAGATAGATAGATAGATATGTTTCTTTTATTTGCCACCAGGGCATCAAAAGTGGGACAAGTACAATGGGGGGAGTTTACAAAACAAGGCGTCCTCAATAAGGAGGAGGCAATAACAATATATAAAAATAAAATAAAATATAACAAAAAATAAAATTTATAACAAAGTCCTCAATAGAGAGGAGGCGCCTTGGGGGGTCGCACACACCCCCGAAAAAAGTGTGCAACCCTTCTCCTCAGGAGCACAGAGAAGGGGTGCTCCCTTGGTCTTTCATCTTCCTCACCTATAGTCTGATGTAGAGTGAAGGCCCATTCACACGGGCCATTCTCGCCACTTTCACCCATCTTTCATAGAAACGGCTGGAGTGCAGCACCTCTCTCTCCATGCTGATCCTTCTTCCGAAATGATATCGGAAGAAACGGACCAGTTGTTGGCCAGAGAGAAAGGTGTCTGACCTCAGTCCTTTCAGACGCGTCCACCATACAACCTCTTTCGCCATGGCTATTACGCACAGAAACACCGCCTCTCCTTCGTTTTTGAAGAGGGGAGGCGGCTTGATCGTTACAATAGACTCGGTGGTCAACCGGATCGGTCCCACCCTTGACAGCAGTTGTTCGACATAGCCCCACAGATCGGCAATGCCCGAGCAGTGTACCAATGCGTGTGCAACGGTTTCCTCGTCGCACACGCATCTGGGACAGACCTTTTTCGATGGGTCCCTACCCGGGCGCCCGTGTCTGTAGAGCCTTTCTCGAACGGGCAGAGCCCTTCTGTAGCATTGCCAGGCCAGGGACCTCTGGAAGTTATCCATGGGTCCCGGGCTGAATGTCCTACCGAACAAGTTGGCCAGTTCGTCTTCCTCCATGCCTAGGGCTTCTCCGAGGGCGTCGTCGCACCTGCTAACCACCAGCCCTCTATAGAATGACGAGGTGGATTCTCCACTGACAGCCGGGTCCGCCTGCCAGAGAGCCGTGAGCGCCTGGGCACACTCGGTGTGCCAGGCGCCCAGTTTTCTCGGTCTTTGCTTGACCCAGGATTGCAGCTCGGTGAGTGAGACGAGTCTGGGAAAGGCTCACCTCACAAACGGGGCCCACACCGGTTGACCGGAGAGGAATACCTGAAGGTGCCGTAGCCTTAATGCGTGTTTACATATCATCAGCCACGGCCTTCCCAGCCCTCCTTTCGAAGGGTGTTGACAGCAGATGGATCTCCTCACCATAGGAGCCCGCCTCTTCCAAAGGAATTGGAAGAGTGCGCGCTCCATTTTGGCGAGCGTTTCCCTTGGGCAAGGCACCACGGTCAGGCGGTAGTAGATGATGGACGCTATATAAGTGTTCGCCACCTCCGCCCGACCTTTCAGGGACAGTTTGCACTCGGCCCACTTCTGGGTCAGTGCAAACACCCTGCTCATCACCTCACCCCAGTTCTTCTCCACCTGGAGGTCTGGTCCGAACCAGACCCCGAGCAATTTCACCGGGCCCTCCGTCCAGCGCCCGACGACGCCATCGGAGGGCATCGATCTGCCCCTCCACGTGCCGAGTTGCAGACCGATCGACTTGTCCCGGTTCAGCTTAGCCCCTGTAAACCTTTCGTACTCCTTCAGTAAGGTGCCGATCGCCCCGATTTCCGAGGCCGTCGACACCATTACTGTTACGTCATCGGCGTAGGCTGACACCGCTTTCCGCAATCCCGGTTCCAACGGGATGCCCTGCAACAACTCCAACTTCCGCAGCAGTGGCTCTAGAGTCACTACATACAGAAGGGAGGAGAGAGGGCACCCCTGTCGGATGGACTGCGCGATTTCGAACGGCTCCGAGAGGTAGCCGTTCACCTTGACCCTAGAGCAGATGCGGCTGCTGTGCATGGCATTGATCCAGCCCCTGAAAACGGGTCCGAAGCCTGCCGCCGCTAGCACCGCATCCAGGTAACCATGCTCGACCCTATCGAATGCCTTAGATTGATCCAAGTTGATCAGGGCCCCACCAAAGCCGGGTTCGTTCCTATAGATAGATAGATATATTTCTTTATTAGCCACAGGGGCACAAAAGAAGGGGACAAATACAAAGGGGGAAGTTTACATACAATAAAAACGTGTAAAATGTTATCACAGATGGAATTTAAAAGTTAGTCGATTTTCCCCAATAGAGGGAGACAGTTTATATGGGTAACACAGACCCCCGAAAAAAATGTGCAACCCTCATCTCCAGGAGTACGAAGAGCTTGTACTCCTTTCCTCTCCTCCTCCTTTTCCTCAACCTACAGGCTGATATAGAGAGAAGGCCCATTCACTCGGGCCATTCTCGCCACTTTCACCCACCTTTCATAAAACTTGCTGGGGTACAGCACCTCTCTCTCCATCCTGATTCTTCTTCCAAAGTGGTATTTGAAAAAAAGAATCAGTTGTTGGCCGGAGAGAAAGGTGTCTGACCTCAGCCCTTTCAACCTTGTCCACCATACAACCTCTTTCGCCATAGCTATCACACAAAGGAAAACCGCCTCTCCTTCGTTTTTGAAGGAGGGTGGCGGTTTGATCATGACAATGGACTCGGTGGTCAACTGGACTGGTCCCACCCGCGACAATAGTCGTTCTACATAGCCCCACAGGTCAGTGACGTCCGGGCAGTGTATGAATGCGTGCGCGACGGTTTCTTCGTCTCGCACGCACCTCGGACAGATCTTTTTTGCAGGGTCCCTGTCCGGGCGCCCATGTCTGTAGAGCTTGTCTCGAACTGGTAGAGCTCCTCGGTAGCACTGCCAGGCCAGGGACTTTTGGAAGTTGTCCATCGGTCCCGGGCGGAAGGTCCTACCGAACAGACTGGCCAGTTCATCTTCCTCCACGCCCAGAGTTTCACCGAGCGCGTCGTCGCACTTGCTGCGGACCAACCCTCTATAGAATGACGAAGTGGAGTCTCCACTGATCGCCGGGTCCGCCTGCCAGAGGGCTGTGAGCGCCTGAGCACATTCGATGTGCCAGTCGCCCATTTTCCTCGGTCTCTGCTTGACCCAGGACTGCAGCTCGGTCAGTGAGACGAGTCGTGGGAAGGCTCGCCTCACGAACGGGGCCCACACCGGTTGTCCGGTGAGGAATACGTAGAGATGCCGCAGCCTGAGCGCGTGTTTGCGCATCGTCAACCACGGCATCCCCAGCCCTCCGTTAGAAGGGTGTTGGCAGCAGATGGATCTTCTTACCAAAGGAGCCCGCCTCTTCCAAAGGAATCGGAAGAGGGCGCGCTCCATTTTGGCGAGCGTTTTGGCTGGACAAGGCACGACGGTCAAGCGGTAGTAGATGGCGGACGCTATAAAAGTGTTCGCCACCTCCGCTCGACCTTTCAAGGATAGTTTGCACTCGGCCCACTTCTGGGTGAGTGCAAACACCTTGGCCGTCACTTCGTTCCAGTTCTTCTCCACCTGGAGGTCCGGACCAAACCAGACCCCGAGCAGCTTTACCGGTCCTTCCGTCCAGCGTCCGACGACGCCATCGGAAGGCATCGGTCTGCCTCTCCACGATCCGAGTTGCAAACCGATGGACTTGTCCCGGTTCAGCTTCGCTCCTGTGAGACTTTCGTATTCCTTTAGTAAGGTGCCGACTTTCTCGATTTGCGAGGCGCTCGACACCATTACTGTCACGTCGTCGGCGTAGGCCGACGCCGCTTTCCGCAGTCCCGGTTCCAGAGGGATGCCCTGCAATAGCTCCAGCTTCCGCAGTAATGGTACGTACAGAAGGGAGGAGAGAGGGCATCCCTGTCGAATGGATCGCGTAATATGGAACGGCTCCGAGAGGTAACCGTTCACCTTGACCCTTGAGCAGATGTTGCTGTTGTGCATTGCAGCAATCCAGCCCCTGAACACGGGTCCGAAGCCTGCCGCCTCGAGCACCGCATCCAGGTAACGATGGTCAACCCTATCGAAAGCCTTAGACTGATCCAAGTTGATCAGGGCCCCACCGAAGCCGGGTTTACACCCTACCCTCTCTATGATGTATCGCATGAGGTGGAGGTTGTCGTGTATGGACCTGGTCGGGATCGCGCATGTCTGCGCTTCTCCCACCAGGTTCTCGACGACAAGCGCCAGCCTCTTTGCCAACACCTTGGCCAAAATCTGTAACTCTGTGTTTAGCAGAGTTATGGGCCGGAAGTTGCCTATGTCATCCCCCTTATTCTCGTCCTTCCTGATTAGTGTGACCACGCCCCCGGTTACAGAACTGGGAATTCTCCCGTTCTGTTGCCAGTTGCAGTAGACCGCTTCCAGGAGACCGGAGAATAAGTCCGGCATTGCTACGTAAAATTCGTAGGGTAGACCGTCGAGACCTGGAGATTTGCGTTTGCCGCATTGGCTCAGCGCGTCCCCTATCTCAGTGGCTGAAATCGGCTTTTCGCAGAACTTCGCCTCGCTGTCCGAGAGTCGCGGTAGGCCGTCGAGGTATGGACCGAAATCCATAGCCTCTCCCGGCGCGCCGCTCCCCCCGAACAGCCGAGCAAAGTGCCGCTGAAAAGCCGCACACATCTGCTTCGGCTCACGTATCACGCGTCCGTTTTGGTCCTTCAAAGACCGAATCGTGGACTTGTTGCCACTTTTTGCCTCCGTCACTCGGGCCCAGCTAACAGCTTTGGCTCCCTCGTTTCCCAGAGCACGTATTTTGCTTCTGACAACGCAGCCCTCGTGCTTTGCGTCGAAGAACTGGTCCAAGGCCGTTCTCGTTGCTAGCACGCTGGCTACGTTGCCACTTCTAATTGCCTCTTCTACTTTATCTACCAGTTCCTTCTCGGTTCTATTTCTATCTAACGCTAATTCTTTACTAAAAACTATCGAGTCTAATCTAACTGCCCTCTTGAGAGAGTACCACCATCTGTTGTTGACAATGGCCCCTGTCAAGTGCTGTTTAACTAAAGTGCTAATCCGTCTACTGTAGGCTTTGCTTGTCGGTAACGACAAGTTCAGCTTCCAGTAGCCTGGTCCTTGTCTATGGGTTCTATCAAGGTTGGCCATGCAGGTCACTAGTTTGTGATCTGAATAGGCAACCATGAACATTTGTGGACAGCTTAACATGTCCCTATCCTTATTTCTAACTAGAACCCTATCTAGGTACGATCTAGATGTTCCGCTACGATTACTCCACGTCCACAGTGGCGCAGTCGGAAAATCTAGTCGATATCTATCGGCCAGGTCAAATCGGTCGATTAACTGTTTGAGGCTGTTACACCCCCCTTTATCGGGACATGCTCCCACATAGTCCCAACGTGCATCTAGGATTCCATTCCAGTCCCCCACTAAAAGCAAGGAGCGGGACGTTCCCAGAAAAGTCTCTAGACGTTTGAAGAAGTCTGGCCGCGGTGTCCCGGATGGGGCATATGCGGCCACCAGCCTGAACGCTCCACCTTCACTACCGTCAACGTCTAGGACCACCAGTCGACCCTCCGGGTCCAGATGTACCGTCTGTGTTACGAGGCCCAGGTGTTTCCGCAGCAAAACGGCAACTCCGCCCCCACCCCCCGGTTGACAGAGAGATGCGTAGATCTCAAAGTCATCGAAGATGGGGGCCAGCTGTCGCTCGCCGTGGATCCTGGACTCGCAAATGGCTACCACATCCAAACTGTGCGACCTGAGGTCGTTTAAGAGTTTGCCCTGTTTCCAGGGCATCCCCAGGCCGCGTACGTTCACACATCCAACTCTTATATTGGCCATGTTGGTGCTGAAAAGTTAAAAGAGGAAAAGAGATCACTCACCCTTCGCCTCCTGGGGACCAGGCCGCACGATTTCCATGGGGGTGTTGGAGGGGTTGTCTGGATGGGTGGTGGTTTCCGGCGGGGTGGGGACGCAGATGTTTGGTGGGGTGGGGTCTGGTGGGATGGGGGTGTCTGGGGTGGGGAGGCATTTGAGAAGGACGCGGTTGAGTGGTTTCACGCAGGAATTCCCCACATCCTTCTCAAATGTTTCTTTTAGGGACCTATAAGTTTGTATAGGGACCCTAATCAGTTTTAGGTTCATTTTTTTGCTATTTTTTATAGAGTGGGCGAAAGTTTTCCCTTCGGTGAAAACCGAAGGGTCGTTCGTAATGGTCTCCATTAGTGTTTTGTTTTCAGTGTTTATGTAAGTGTAAGTGTAATTTTCTTGTGTTGTGTTTGTTTTTGTCTGTAGTTCTTGTGTGTGCTTTCGTTTTGTTGTAGGTATTTTGTTTTCAGGAGGTGGGGGTTTTGTTTGTGATATTTTTGTTGTTTGTGTTGGTGGTTGTATATTTGTGGTAGTGTTTGCTGGTTTTTTGCTTTTGTGATGTCTTTTCTTTCTTTTCGAGCGATGGGGTTCTCCCTCGTCTTCACTGGGTGATGGCGAGATAGCCTCATCTGTTGTATCGTCTGTGTGATTGGGGAGGGGTATGTCTTGGGGAGCTTTTGTGTCTGTATGTGATTTTGCAGTAGATAGATATGATAGATTTTTAGCAAAACATTCATCAATGCCTTTTGTTTTTGTTTACTTGCTGATGGTTTTTGTATAACTTTTAAATAGCCATGCATTTTGATGACTCGCATTTACACAAACAAAATTAAACATGCACACATCACTCTCTGTACAGCCGGAATTCCCCTAAAGAGTGTCACTACTCATCTAGCCAACTTGGAGTCATTCCACAAACGGCGCCTATTAGCGCCGCTATTCTGTATTATAATAGCAATATATTTTAAATTATCAACAATTACTATAATAGTCATTTACACAATACATTATCCGGTAAATTATAAATGATTTTCGCTGTTAGTGTTCCGATAGAACTAGCTAGTTGCATATCGCCTCCCCACTAGGCCTAATGTATGCGCCTGTCACTTCTTCTCCATCACCCCCAGCCCCTGCCCAGCGTCGACTTCAAATGTGGCTTGAGTATATGTACTACAACAACCTCATCCTATCCCTCCTTTCCGGAAAGTTAACCCACTGGAATTCCTCCACCAGCTCCTTACAGATAATAAAGTTGAACCTAATCAACCTCACAAGGTTTGACTGTCGTAGGCATTGCCTCTTATTCCCGCCTAAACCATAAAAAACGTTAAATTGTTTAAACTAAAACATGTGCGAAAACAGGATCCTTGATAACGACTGAAAAAACATTCAAGATATCAGAAAATTAGAAATACTTGGTATGGAATTAGTAGAAATACATTTCCTTCGCTGTCGTTTATATATTATTATTTTATCCGTGGATTGGCAGTATCGGTAGAGCGTCAAACAATATGCTTTGCAGCAAAGAGTTATGGCCCTTTACGTTCTGAGTTAAAATCCCGCCGAAGTTAAATTTGACTTTCATCCTAATAAAAGTACCAGTAATTCACTAGGATAATTGCTGGCCTTGTGCCAAAAGTAGAAACAATAATTATTTTATCAATTCTTATGGCGGGGGGTTGATAGTATCGGTAGAGCTTCGGACACCATGTTTTGCAGCATAGAGTTACGGCCCTTTACCTTATCTGAGTTCAAATCCCGCTGAGGTTAGCTTTGCCTCTTATCCTTACGAGGTCGATAAAATAAAGCTCCAGTAATGCAATGGCGACGATTTAATCGACTTTCCCCACCTCCAAATTACTGGCCTTGTGCCTCTAGTAGAAATCATTACTTTATCAATTCTTATAGCGTGGGAATGGCAGTATTGGTAGAGCATCGGACAACACGCTTTGCGAAATATAGTTACGTACTTTAACGTTTTGAGTTCAAATCCCGCCGAATTTAACTTTGCCTTTCATCCTTACGGTGTCGATAAAATAAAGTACTAGTAATGTACTGGGATCGATTTAATCGATTTTCCTGTCTCCCAAAATTGTTTGTCTGGTGCCTAAATCAGAAACAATTACTGTATTTCCCGGCGCCGAAGACGCTTCGTCGTCGAAGACGCACCCTAATTTTCACAACCAAAAATTTAAAAAAAGATAATAAACAACCTTGGGTCTCCAGGACGCATGGTATATTTTTGAGACTTATTTTAGAAAAAAAAAAGGGGAAATATGGTATTTTAACATTTCATGCAGTACTTGCAGATCGAGTTGTCATTGGACAATTTCTCTATCATGTCAGTTTTTCAATAAGAAGTTGCTAGTCTATCACTCAACACTTCTACATTTCTGTAAAAAGGAATATTTTGAGGGATTCTCTACGGCCTTTCTAAGAGATGGAGAAAGAAGAATCGACCACTATACTTTGCTGGTCCTTTATTTATCCTACTCGAAAAGTTGATATTGGCTGGATGTATACTGAGACTGCAGAGAGTCGGAACAAATAAATGCCACAAGGTATTTTTTCCAACATTCTGTACTTATTTGGCTGCCTTTCACCCACCCACTAACCCTCCTTTCATTGTTGGTTAACTTATTATCTTTCGATTATTTATGGAAGCTGCCAACTTTTACCAATTCAATTTTTCTGTTTTCTTTTAAGGTAAAAAGGTAAGGAAATGTGAATCAGCCGTTTCTTTCTATGATTACTATTCTAGTAGCTAGACTAACAGAACTACATTTACACATTGAATGTTCGTATAGATGGCTGAGTATATCACTGACGTCTACTATATCGTTAGATAGCATCAGTGTTGTACAGTTTGTGGCAATTGTGTTTATTTGAATTGCATGTACTGTCTAGTGAACTGTCTACACAACTTCCCTAACAAGGCTTGGATCGACTCGAAGCTACAGTAAAAGAAACTTGACTAAGACACCATGCAATAGAATAGAATCCGAGACCTCGTAATTGTGAATCGAACTTCCTAACCATTCAGTAATCCCTGCGCCCTACATTTTTCATTTTTTCTATTACATTGTGTGAAAAACATTTTCTTAAACTGGAAATGTTAATGTAACATTTATTTACTTATCACTCTGATTTTACAACGTACTTGTGTATCCGTATGCTTCCATTGTTGTTTATATTGAAGCTTACGGCTTATAGAAGTTTAATGTTAAAACGTTTAAAGTAAATAATTATTTCAAGGAAGTTTTGCCTTACAGAGTTTAATTAAACCGGGCCCTACTGGAAACACCTGGACTCAACTTTACTCACGGAAAATAAACCAATCTTATTTTATGTGTAATGCAAATGTGAGAGATTAAATTCGGAAAGCTTAAAAATACAGGTTATTAAGTTACAAGCAAGGATAACTGAATACAAATAAAAAATGTCTGTTTAAAATTAACATAATATTTTCCTTCGTCCTGCAACTCCTATACGAGGCATGAGGGTGCTGTATTGACACACAACGTTTCTTGGGCATTTTTAAAACCTGGGGAAGCCCATCTCCTCTCCAAGTCTGAATACAGCAGATTTCTTCCAGAGAAGGAGAGAGAAAGTGAGAGAATGGAAGTGAGAAAGATATATAAAGGAAGAATCGACCCCAGTACTAGACTGGTACTTTTTATCAACCTTGAATGGATGAAATACAAACTTGACCTCGGTGGGATTTGATCACAGAGTAGAGAGCGGAAACAAATACCGCAAAGCATTCTATCCGGCGTTCTAACGAATCTGCCAATTCGTAACAATACTACGTAGAAAAATAACATAAATAATCCAACTTAAATATCTTAATGTGGTATGTCTTCTTTCGTGTGTGTAAGTATTGGCGAATGGTAGGCGAAACAATAAATGCCTTCCAGAATTATAATGATACGGAAGTATTTGTGTATTGAAAAAAATCTATTATACAAGAAATTATAATTCGAAAGAAGTTTTGAAGAAGATTCTTCAACTATCTTTCGACTTTCGGTTAGTTTCATAACCTGCTATCATGTGGCCGAAAGCTTCTAGAATGTTTTTAGTTAATTCAAGGGATGGACCCAAAATTTGATATGATAAGTGGCATGCTAATGTATCCAACGAAAGGGCATAACTCAATGTTAAAGGTACCATACATATTTCTACAGGAAGAGTATGCTTGATAGACGAGGCAATTTCCTTTCTTTTGTGTGTCTTAAGATTAGGGGATACATTCTGCATATATAATGAAATGTATTGCATATATTTACCAAAGTACTGTCATTGATTTCCTTTTTTAAATAAATAACATAACTCTTCCAATAAAATATTAAATAAATTAAAATCATTGGACTCGGTCTTTATTGGTCTAAATAAAGATATTTTAACAATCTAAGAAATTCGCCAACTTTATAGGGATAAGATAAGATGGTGGTCATTCTAATCTTTTTTCAAATATGCTGTTAACTTAAAGTAGGCATGGGCAACCTTTTTCGAAAAGTGGGCCGCGTGAGATATGACTCATCATCAGGCGGGTCGCAAGCGCGAATTTACGTTTGTGACCACATTAAAAGAAAAGAGCTGTAACTCATATTGTTTTGATTTGTTTCTTCAGAATTCGTACACGTTGTTTTCCTCGATCGTAAAAGTAATAGAAAGATAAATTCTGACTGAAAAGTTGGGGTAAAAAAAATCAGAAAGATTTCACTTAGATTACTTAGGCGAGCCATTCAGAAAGAATGCCCATGACTGACTTAAAGCAACAATCAACATCAATTCTTGGTCACGCTGTTAAATGGAAAAAATAAAATTCCTACATTTTTGGTATTTAAAGACCTACGTATCCTTCGTTATTGGGGACCATTTCTAATAATTTTTTTTAATCGTTTCCTATTAAAAATGCTTCCTTGCGTTTGTTTTGGTACGAAAAAAAATTTCCGTTGATTACAATTTGTTTTCTTCATTTTCAGTTTAAAAAAATGTTTTGAAACTGTTAAACATACGATGAAAGCAATTCATAGTAGTATTTTAATATTTGTGAATATGTTAGTAAGAATATACACAAACACTTCTTCTCCAGTACTATCACCCTCTGTACAGCTTAATTCAACAAAGTTATTCTGCCATTAATGTGTTGTGATAAACTAGAATTCTGATATTTATTTTTATACAAAAATGGAAGGATTCTATCATGTTACGGTTACTTATGCAAGATTTTACCTTTCAGAAACACATTTTTCTAAAACTTTCAATTTAATCAATGCTAAATGAACCGACCTTTTCGAGTTACTTAGCAACTAATAGCCTGTCTATGTCATCACACATAACATGTAGGACCGTTTTAAGTTTTCGGTTGACTTCTTCTGATCTGTTGTATTAGATGGTATTAATTTCAAGTTATGGGGTCATTTTCTTACACTAAAACTGCTTTAATACGATCATCAAGTTGTTTAGTGATGTCGTATGTGACTCAAACTTAACATTTATCTGTCATCGAGGGTAAACTGCAATATACAACTTCCAACAGCAACCACTATATGAGCTGCATTACTTTTAATGGTGACATGAATCAATCTTGCTACTCTAACTAACGAGCGTCATCTATTAAGAAATAAATTTCCAGTAAACTGAAACTGCAACGTGAATTCATTTCTTTGTTGAAACCATTCCACTCCAATTATACCCCCAATGTTGGAAGAGGTATGGATGTACCTAAATCTCATTTCTTCCTCTCTAATCACATACGAGGGCTGGCTAAAAAGTTCATAGGCTGACCAATATACTCTCAATGAGCAAATGAAGTTTATTTTTCAATATAGTCCCAGGAAAGAAACAATGCAGTTATTAATAAGAAGAGTCGAAATTAATGCATGCATTGTGTCACAGCTCTAACATCTCTCCTTTATTGTCACCTTATTAACTTTTCTACCCACGCCTCATATATCCCAGGGTATAGTTCAAATTAGTTAATAGTGTTATTCTAATATTACCATTGTGCAGTAAATAGCAGTTACTATTTTAAGCACATCACACCTTACGTGTTTCATATCATTTCATTTAGGTTACAAATTCCATTGAAGAAATCTTAAATGTCACAAAATATCATTAGAAT
>OZ024740.1:272444699-272449699 GCA_964016885.1 Eledone cirrhosa | reverse complement strand
TAGGATAACCAGAAACAAGCAGCCTCCTCCTCGACAACTGTGTTGACAAAAAATGGGACCTAGTTTTATTTTGCCAAATATATATATGAGTAAAGATTATTTTACTCCTGTCCTAATTATCATTTCTGATTTTCGTAGTCACGTGGTTATTATAGCAACAGTTGATGCTGATAAGTTTCTTACCGTCATGCGATGAATAATACGCCACAATCATTTTGACCTGACTTGGTACAAGTAAGGTTAGATTTAGACTTTGAGAGGAGGAGGAGCGGACTTCGGGTTGGGTTTTTTTTGGGGGGGGGGGCTCATACACAGAAATTAGAATACTCAGCAAACCCCCTCAATTTTTCATATCAAAATTAGTTTGGCGCAAGTAATTGGAATTGAAAAGTTATAATAATACAGGTATTAAATTCAAAAGTTCTAACCATCCTAAAACTAAAAAGCCCAGCTGAGGGCACAAATAAATTGCTACGACCGTCGCTGATGGGACTCCCCACTACAGGGGGCCCGGGGCAATTGCCCCATTTTCCCACCATTAAATCCGGCCTTGGGTACAAATACTATCCTGTCAATCTCGATGCCTCTTCTCGTTGTATACGTTAAATTTGTTAATCAACGAAACACTGATCTGTTAAATAGTCATTGATAGTTACTGATGATTCTACAAGAATACTACAAAACTTTTGAATTACAGTTGTTGTTTATAGCTACAGGTGTAGTTTTTACTGCTGTTATTTAAGCCTAGATCAGTTCTGGTCAAAGAAATTTATGAAAAAGCCGTTTTAGCTATGATCATCACATATTTTCGGACAATTAATCAAGAATTACATTAACCAATATTCTTTTTGTTTGTTGCATTTTTCAAGATAGAAAGGTGTGCGAGGGTCTTTTTTATCTAAATCTAAAAACAATAAAGACCATCTGCAATATGCACTCACCTCTTGAAAGATGTGTACTTGAAATGAAAGATGAGGCTCGGCTGAAAAGTTTATAGACTGACCAAGATACTCTCGTGGAATGACCAAATGAGGTGTTTTTTTTTTATTTTTCAATATAGTTCCTGGAAAAAAGCAATGCAGTTATTAATAAGAAGAGTAGGAATTAATGCATGTAATATTTCACAGCTCTAACATCACCCTTCAAAGTCAGCCTATGAACTTTTCAGCCTACCCTCGTAATATGAAGGGAATTTTACTGCTATTCCTAGCAGGTCAAGCGATTGGGAAGAGGCTCCTACAATGCCGAGTGCTACTGCTGCTTTCGCTCTTCCTGGTAGCCTATATAATCCACTTACCAAGAAAGGTAGCCATGACCGTTTTTGTTGTTGCTCTGATTGTAGTTGCTTGTTAGGCGTTGTTTGTAGTCGTTGTTTGTTTTTTTAAGTAACTCTACGGGAATATAAAATTATATGAATTATTGATCGAAAACTGAAGTTTTACTTCCCCGATAGATAGCAGTTCTCTGGTGGCGCCAAAACACCGATCCGAGATTATCGAATCCATTTTTCTAATAATTCAATGTGCCCACACTTTTATTTTGGGTTCCTTTCAAGAAGTGAATCATTGTATTTATCTACAATAGGAGGAAGGAAACATTACTAAGCCGTTCGTGCCATGTTTTATTGATCCTTTAGTTGTTATTTTGTTGTTATTGACATTTTACGATCATCTATAAACTCAACGTAGCTTATATGGCTTACGTTTATGTTTAATTATTTTAATATATATAGTTCAAATTTCGGTGAGGTTAGTTTTGTCTTTCGTCCTTACAGGGTCGATAAAGTACCTGTGCTGCACTGGAGTCTTGTGCTTAAATCAGAAACCAAGGGCGGTGGATTGGCAGGATCGGTAGAGCGTCGGATAACATACATATCGGCATAGAGTTATGGCTTTTTACGTTCTGAGATAAAATCTTGCTATGGTTACTTTTACCTTTCATCCTTAAAGGGTAGATAAAGTATGTGCTGCACTGGAGTCGATTTAATCGACTTTCCCCTCCCCTAAAACTGTTAGTCTTGTACTTAAATCAGAAACCAAGGGCGGTGGATTGGTAGAATCGGTAGAGAATCGGACAACATACTTAGCGGCATACATAGAGTTATAGCTCTTTACGTTCTGAAATAAAATCCCGCCGAGGTTAGCTTTTCCTTTCATCTTTACTTGGTCGATAAAATAAAGCACCAGTAATCCACTGGGGTCGATTTAATCGACTTTCCCCTTTCCCCTACAATTGTTGCTCTTGTACTTAAATCAAAAACCATTATTTCAATATATTATGTCTTGGTTGGATTGGCAGTATCGGTAGAGGGTCGGACGCTATGCTTTCCAGCATAGTTACGTCCCTTTACGATCTGAGTTCAAATCCCGCCGAGGTTATCTTTGCCTTTCATCCTTACGGGGTCGATAAAATAAAGTAACATTAATGCACTGGATAATTGCTGGCCTTGTGCCGAAAGTAGAAACAATTATGTCTTAGTTGGGTTTATTTGTTTTATTTTTTTACTTATTTTTCTAGTCTGTGTATCTACAATATTTCAGGCATGAAAATCTGAGTTTAGGAACTTTCATTCCTTCTGAACAAGATTTAGCGGCGGATGATAAGTGAAACAAAGGTTCAGGGATATCAGCCGTCGAAATAGACCTATAGAGTTTCGACCCCCTACCGACGATACTGCTGGTCCATCTGTGGTCACAGTGTTTCAGAAAGTAAGTAGTCAAACATTGTCCTTGGGGTATTTGACAAAAGGAAAACAAAACTCGTGAAATTACTTGGCGAGGACAAATGCTTAAATGTAATACATTTAAGTCGAACAACTTTGACGACATATATATATATATATATATATATATATATATATATATATATATATATATATATATATATATATGTATGTATATATATATATATTACGTAATTCCAAAGGAAAAGCAAAGGAAAAAAGAGTGCTCTGTGTATAGAACAGAGCTATTTAATTAGAAAGTGAACAACACAAAATATTATATATATATATATATATATATATATATATATATGTAGGAACGAGTAGGACCCGACGGCTGAGCTCAAGCCGTTTCGACGATTCTGAGTCCAGAATCGTCGAAACGGCTTGAGCTCAGCCGTCGAGGTCCTACTCGTTCCTATTACCCACTCTACTACCCTAAGTATTGAGTACTTTGGTGCGTTATGGTCCACCTGGTTCCTTACCACATTTCCTTCGTTATATATATATATATATATATTATATATTATATATATATATATATAAATATATATATATATATATATATATATATATATATATATAAATATATATATATATATATATATATATATATATATATATATACTCCATTACCAAAGGTTTGCAGATCACAGACGATAATAATATAGACGTCTGCATTGGTCGTCAGATAGAGTTGATGGTAATGGAGTAGTTATATTTTGTGTTGTTCACTTTCTAATTATATATATATATATATATATATATATATATATATATATATATATATATATATATATATATATATATATATATATATATATATATATATATATATATATATGTATATATATATATATATATACATAGATACATATTTGCGACGGGCTACTTCAATTTCCCTCAGAATATATTCAACACTTCGAAGGTTTAGTAGATAACAAGTTGCCTCGAAAGGGGATTGAACCCAGATATACGTGATTTCGAAGCGAACACAATTAACCGACAGCCATATGCGTGTATATATATATATATATATATATATATATATATATATATATATATATATATATGTATGTATGCATGTATGTATGTATGTATGTATGTTTTCTCTTTCTCTTAATTTCGAGTATATTTTTTTGACCGGCCACCTTCCTGGTGGCAAGGTTGTAAAAGAAAAGAAATTGTCATTCCTTGAATCGCAAGAATGTTTTGCAAATTTTGAAGATGCCAGCTATCGCAGCCATTTGTAGACTATGAATTAGGGAGCTGCGCTTTTTGTCCGCAAATCCAAGTTCAGTCATACTTTGGTCCAAGCGGGTTGGTATATAACCCGTAGCTCCAATAATGATGGGTATGAAGCTAAAGGTGTATCTTGGATACTGGATTTGTAAACTCCTCATCAATGGTCCGTAGATGTCCTCCTTCCCCTGTATTTTTCTGACAACGTTTACATCAAGTGGGCTGATCTCCACAACAGAACACGTTTTCAATGTGTGGTCCCAAACAACAATATCAGGCCGGTTGTGCTTTAATTTGGTGGCAGTTTTTATTTTCAGGTTCCACCAGTATTCCTTAGTGCCATCTGTCTCAATATATTCTTCCTCGTTTGTTGTTAATTTTGTTTTCCGAAGTGCGTTCCAGATGGTTCTAGCTATCCCATCGTGTGTCATGGGGAGGTAGTAGCGAGATGACATTATTTCGCAGCTGGCAACAATGTGGCTTACATCCTCGATCTTTGTTTTACATAGCCTACATTTATTGTCAGCTTCTGGCCCTCCTCTTTTGTGCAGCAGATATTTGGTAGGGAGTTCTTGTTCCTGTATTGCATAGAGATATCCCTCAAGGTGTGATGTCATAAACTTGTCGGAACTCCATGCCAGGCTTTTTGAGTGGTTTATCCCCTCTATGGTCTGTGTTTTACGCCTCAAGTATCCATGCACAACTTTTTCTGTAAATTGGTCAATTTTTTTTATCTTGTTTGAACATTGAATAGGATCTTCTGATTTCTCTGGGTGAGAGATTTATATCAGGCTTTATTCCATATCTCTCCTCCAGATCAGTCGCTATTCTAATGATATTTCTTTTTTCATGCTCATAAACCTGGGCAAGATGGTTGCCAACCTTTTTCCTCTGTTGAAGGTGTTGCTTCAGTGTTACTATCCGGGTCTCATATGTTGTTAATATTGATTTTAGACCCCGTATGTATGTATGTGTGCACACACACATATATATGTATAGAGAGAGAGAGAGTGGGGTTGTTTAAGTAAAATAATTT
>OZ024740.1:272434699-272439699 GCA_964016885.1 Eledone cirrhosa | reverse complement strand
CAGCCTTTCGTATTCCTCCAGTAGGGTGGCGATCGCCCCGATTTCCGAGGCGTCCGCCACCATTACTGTTACGTCGTCGGCATAGGCCGAGACCGCTTTGTGCAATCCCGGTTCCAGGGGTATGCCCCGCAGCAACTGCAACTTCCGCAGCAGTGGCTCGAGAGTCAATACGTACAGAAGGGAGGAGAGGGGGCACCCCTGTCTGATGGATCGGGTGATTTGAAACGGCTCCGAGAGGTAGCCGTTTACTTTAATCCTAGAGTAGATGTTGCCACTGTGCATGGCAGAAATCCAGCCCCTGAAAACGGGTCCGAAGCCCGCCGCCGCTAGCACCGCATCCAGGTAACCATGGTCGACCCTATCGAACGCCTTAGATTGATCCAAGTTGATCAGGGCCCCACCAAAGCCGGGTTCGTAGCCAACCCTCTCTATGATGTATCGCATGAGGTGGAGGTTGTCGTGAATGGACCTGGACGGGATAGCGCATGTCTGCGCGTCTCCCACCAAACCACCCACCACAAGCGCCAACCTCTTCGCCAACACCTTGGCCAAAATCTGTAACTCTGCATTCAGCAGAGTTATGGGCCTAAAGTTACTTAAGTCGTCCCCCTTGCTCTCGTCCTTCCTCACTAGCGTGACCACGCCCTTGGTCACAGAACAGGGAATTCTCCCGTTCTGTTGCCAGTTGCAATAGACAGCCTCGAGGAGTTCGGAGAACAAGACCGGCATAGCTAAATAAAGTTCGTATGGTAGACCATCGAGACCCGGGGATTTGCGTCTGCTGCATTGGCTGAGCGCTTCCCCGATTTCAGTGGCTGTGATTGGCCCTTCGCAGCACTCCGCTTCGCCGCTCGAAAGACGCGGTAGACCGTCGAGGTATGGACCGAAGTCCACATCCCCGTCCGGCCCCCCGCCACCTCCGAACAGTCGAGCAAAGTGCCTTTGAAAGGTCTCGCACATTCGCTCAGGTTCAAGGATCACCCGTCCATCCTGGTCTCGCAAAGACCGAATGGTGGATTTAATCCCACTCTTGGCTTCTGTCACGCGGGCCCAGCTAACAGCTTTGGTCCCCTCGTTTCCTAAAGCACGTATTTTACTTCGGACAACGCAGCCTTCGTGCTTCGCGTCAAAGAACTGGCTCAATGCCGTTCTCGTCGCTAACACTCTGGCTACGTCTCCGCTCCTAATCGCCTCTTCTAGTTTATCTGTTAACTCCCTTTCCCTCCTATTTCTATTCGCCGCTAGTTCCTTACTGTAACCTATCGAACTTACTCTAATCTCTCTCTTTAGAGATATCCACCACCTACTGTTGACGATCGCTCCCGTCAACCGCATCTTAACTAAGCTACTAATCCGGTTTCTGTAATCTTTCTTTGTCGGTAAGGACAAGTTCATCTTCCAGTAACCGGGACCCTGTCTATGCGTTCTATCAAGGTTGACCACGCAGGTCACTAATTTGTGATCTGAATAGCCAACCATGATCAGTTCTGGACAACTAAATACGTCCCTATCCTTACTCCTAACCAAAAACCTATCTAGGTACGATCTAGATTGTCCACTGCGGTTTGCCCAGGTCCAGGTTGGCGCAGTTGGACAATCTAGTCGAAATCTATCGACCAGGTCGAATCGATCGAGTAACCCCTTGAGGCTGCTACACCCCCCTCTATCGGGACATGCCCCTGCATAGTCCCAACGCGCATCTAGGATTCCATTCCAGTCCCCCACTAAAAGCAGGGAACGCGACGTTCCTAGAAAAGTCTCCAGACGTTGGAAGAAGTCGGCTCTCTCCGCCCCGAAGGGAGCATAAAGACCGACCAGTCTGAAAGCCCCGCCTTCACCACCTCCGACGTCCAGCACCAGTAATCGACCCCCCGGGTCCGAGTGAACAATCTGTACGTCGAGAGTCAGACGTTTATCCAGCAGTACGGCAACTCCCCCCCCCCCGCCTCCGGGTTGACAGAGAGATGCGTGCATCTCAAAGTCATCGAAGGCGGGCGCCAGCTGTCTCACGCTGCTGATCCGACTCTCGCAAACAACCATCACATCTATACTTTGTGACCTGAGGTCACTTAGAAGCTTTGCTTGCTTCCAAGCTGAGCTCAGGCCACGCGCGTTCAAACAGCCAACTCTCAATTGATCTATTTTGGTGTTGAAAGTGAAGAAAGAAAAGCACTTACCTCTCCGGGTTGCGTAATTTCCATGGCATCAGGTGTGTTGGGTGGAGGGATGTTTTGTGGTGGTGTGGGGGTACACGTGTGTGGTGGGGTTGGGGTATTTGGAGTTGTGTCAGGGAGAGGGGCGGTTATGGGGAAATCTTTCAAGAGGACGCGATTCAACGGTTTTAAACAGGGGGGGCTCACGTCCCGTCTAAATTGTTCTTTTAAGGAACGATAAAGGTCCAGAGGGACCTTTATCATTTTTAAATGGGTGAAGTTCTCTGTTGAGATAAAGTTTGGCCCTTCGGTCTGCACCATAGGGTTATTGTTTATTAATTTAACCAGTTTTTTGTTTTCTTTATTTATATATGTGTATTGCAACGTCTTTTTTTGTGATGCTGTCAATGTTTCGGAGAGGGGAGGCGCAGATTTATTTTTGTTTGTTGAGGGTGGGGTGTTTTTGATTGGAGTTGGTGTTTGTGTGTGGGTTATTTGTGGTGTGCTGGGTGTGTGTTTTCTTTTTTTTCTTTTAACTTGTCTGAAGGCTTCTCCTCCTTCTTCTTCAGAAGTTGGGGGAAACTCTTCAGCGCTAGGTGGGAGGGACGTGTTGTGTGGTTGTTTTTTTTTTGCGGGAGGGGTAGATTTGTTACTGTTTTTTTTATTATTTGTTTGGAATGGGTTTTGTGGTGGTGGTGGTGGTAATGTTTGTGTCGTGCTTGTGGTTGGTAATGGTGGTGGTGATGTTTGTGTTGTGGTTGGTGGTGGTGATTTTTGTGTCGTGCTTGTGTTTGGTGCTGGTGGTGGTGATGTTTGTGTTGTGTTTGTGGTTGGTGGTGTCTGTATTTTGTTTGCTGTGTGTGGTATTAGTGTATTTTTGGAGGTGGGTGGTGCTGGTGTACTGTTTGTGGTGGGTGTGGGCAATAGTCCTTTTTGGGGGATACGTTTCGGGCAGTTAGCCTTAACGTGTCCCCTTTCCATGCATAAATAGCATGCTGGTCTTCTCCCCTCTACAATTATGTCTATTGGGGTAAGGTCATCCAGCCAGATGCGATCCGGGATTTGTGCTATTCTTTCGGGCCTCATTTGGACTAGTATGTCGAGGCCCATTCCCAGGAACGCATCTCCAGTTGCCTTCCCCATTGACAGCATAGTGTCTTCGCCCATATCAATGAAGCCAGCAATAGCCCACCAGAAGTCCATTGTGGGCAGCATTGTTTTTACTTTTATTCTCTGTGTTCTTCTACCCATGTAGGAGGGATAGAAGCTATATGTTGTCGACGAGAGTGGGCTTAGGGAAAGCTGAACCGCCGTTTCTTTGTCTCTTGTTAGGACCGAAATGCTGCCATAGAGTCGGTCCTTTCGTATGAAGAGAATATTCTTCATATAGTCTTTTAGGACTAACTCTATTTCCATTTGGCTGGGCTGTGCTGGCTTTCTTGACTGGTTTAGTATAGTTCTGTATATAACTGTGTTTTCTGCTCTGGCTTTCTTGAATTCTGGGGGGGAGTTAATGGAAAACATTCCGTTCTCCCCCAAAACAATATGTTTCTTTGCTTCGGCCAGTTTTTCTCTGGCGGCAGTTAGGTCAATTGGTGTGTATGTAATGGATTGCTTTGTTTTCTGGGCGAAAGTTGCCCTGTCGTTATTTGTATTATTTTCTGTTTGTTTGTTTTCTGTTTGCTCATTTTCCTTAACATTTGTTTTTTCATTTTGTTTGTTTGTTTCAATGTCTAATTTTGTTGTAATTATTTTTTGTTCTTCAGACTTGGGGGGCGTGGCAGAGCTAATGGCAGACATGTCTGCCATCTTTTCCGCCATGCTGCCAAGAAAGAAATTTTTCGGCAAAAATAGATATTTATTTTACCCCCTAAAAAGGGGGTAAATGCAAAAATGTTTCCCTAAATAACAGGGGTTAGTGTTCCAAATGTGTTGCACTAAAAAATTTATCCGGTACTTACAATAGTAAGGGTAAATCCCAATGGAATAGCGGAGCCGATGCGAAGCGTGTCTTACTCTATCAAGATAGATAGTTAGATAGATTTCTTTATTTGTCACAAGGGCGTACAAAAATGGGACATTACAAGACGTGACGGCGGGGCTTTTACATAAAATCTTTAACAACAATGAATATGAGTTGGGTTGGTTGATAGCTATGTATGTAGGTAGATAGGTAGGTTGGTCGATAGATAGATAGATAGATAGATAGATAGATAGATAGATAGATAGATAGATAGATAGATAGATAGATAGATAGATAGATAGATAGATAGATAGCGAGAGTGAGGGGGAGTTCACTGAGGTAAAAGGAAGTAGGAATTTTAAACTGTATTCCTAAAGGAATGAATAATTTATGAGCAATGGTGAAATGCAGCGGGTTAGCATCAAAATCGAGCATATGATAGAAAAATAAACTCCTTACTCATTCGGCAATCTCACCGTAAGTCAGATGCTTACTGCTTTGTCCTACATCAACCCAAGCCTTTGTGCCTATGAAATTAAGTAGACGGAACCTCTGTGGAAATTCTTGTGACTGGTTGCTCTTAAAATTCGAAGAAAGTCTGTCTCAAGCCCGAAGACTCATCAGGCCAGCGCTTTTCCCAGTTTCCGTGGCGTGAAGCGACTGAGTGTACAAGACATCCATCCTGGACACAACGCCAGTCCATCGCAGGGTTAAACTCCCAGCTATTGCTGGTACTCATTTTCAGCTGAGGATACTTAAGTAACGTGAAATGAAGTGTTTTGCTCAAGAACACAACACACAACTCAGTCAAGGAATCGAACTCATGACATTATGATCGTAAGTCCAGCATCCTTACCACAAGGCCACGCGCCTTCATTAACCCA
>OZ024740.1:272404699-272429699 GCA_964016885.1 Eledone cirrhosa | reverse complement strand
CCAGTGCGTGACTGGTACTTTATTTTATCGATCTCGTAAGGATGAAAGGCAAAGTTAACCTCGGCTGGATTGGAACTCAGATCATAAAGGGCCGTAACTCTATGTTGCAAAACATGGCGTCCGCCCCTCTACTGATACTGCCAATCCGCCGCCCTCGGTGTTTCTTATATAGGCACAAGGCCAGTAATATGGGGGGAGGGGGTCGACTAAATCGACCCCAGTGCGTGACTGGTACTTTATTTTATCGACCTCGTAAGGATGAAAGGCAAAGTTAACCTCGGCGGGATTTGAACTCAGATCATAAAGGGCCGTAACTCTAGGCTGCAAAGCATGGCGTCCGACCCTCAACCGATACTGTCAATCCACCGCCTTTGGTTTCTAATATAGGCACAAGGCCGGCAAGTTTGAGGGAGGGAAAAGTCGATTAAATCGACCCCATAAGGATGAAAGGCAAAGTTAACCTCGGCGGGATTTGAACTCAGATCATAAAGGGCCGTAACTCTATGCTGCAAAGCATGGCGTCCGACCCTCTACCGATACTGCCAATCCACCACAATATAATAATTATAAAGGAATATAAGACGCCAGTTATCACTCAGCAACACATCTTTTCTCTACATCTGGTCGGTGATATCATTTATTTTATTTTATTGATATTATTAGTAATTTACTTTCAAAAAGGCTTTCCTTGTGTGTGTGTGTGTTGTATGAGTGTGTGTGTGTGTGTGTGTGTCTGTATGTGTGTGCATGTGTGTGTGTATGTGTGTGTGTGTGTCTGTCTGATGTTTGTCTCTCTGCCTCTGTGTGTGTGTGTGTATGTGTGTATGTATGTGGGGGGGCATCTGTCTCTCTCTCTCTCTGTCTCTCTCTCTCTCTGTCTGTCTGTGTCTGTCTGTATGCCTGTCTCTGTGTCTGTCTCTCTGTATGTCTGTCTGTCTGATCTCTGTCTCTTGTCTCTCTATGTATGTGTGTATATGTGTGAGTGTCTGTCTGTGTGTTTGTGTCTGTGTGTGTGTCTCTCTATGTATGTGTGTATATGTGTGAGTGTCTGTCTGTGTGTTTGTGTCTGTGTGTGTGTCTCTCTCTGTATGTGTGTATATGTGTGAGTGTCTGTCTGTGTGTTTGTGTCTGTGTGTGTGTCTCTCTCTATGTATGTGTGTATATGTGTGAGTGTCTGTCTGTGTGTTTGTGTCTGTGTGTGTCTCTCTCTCTATGTATGTGTGTATATGTGTGAGTGTCTGTCTGTGTGTTTGTGTCTGTGAGTGTGTCTCAATCTGTATGTGTGTATATGTGTGAGTGTCTGTCTGTGTGTTTGTGTCTGTGTGTGTGTCTCAATCTGTATGTGTGTATATGTGTGAGTGTCTGTCTGTGTGTTTGTGTCTGTGTGTGTGTCTCAATCTGTATGTGTGTATATGTGTGAGTGTCTGTCTGTGTGTTTGTGTCTGTGTGTGTGTCTCAATCTGTATGTGTGTATATGTGTGAGTGTCTGTCTGTGTGTTTGTGTCTGTGTGTGTGTCTCAATCTGTATGTGTGTATATGTGTGAGTGTCTGTCTGTGTGTTTGTGTCTGTGTGTGTGTCTCAATCTGTATGTGTGTATATGTGTGAGTGTCTGTCTGTGTGTTTGTGTCTGTGTGTGTGTCTCAATCTGTATGTGTGTTTGGTGTCTTCTCAAAGAATTCTCTTTGCATTCGCTCACCGTGAATTTTATTCTATATTTTTTTCGTAATAGGTTTTTCGTTGAAGGAGATGGTTCGATTTTACTTTTGCATTTCGTTCAAACATATTTCATTATTTTTCTTTATATTTTTTTCATATCATGGATAATATGGTACGAATTCGATTAGTCACTTTTGATTTGACAGGAATAACCAGTTGAAAGTAGTGGCTTTGTTCTCTGCTGTGTCCAGAGCCTTCGGTTTTAACCACAGAATCTATCTTACAGTGCGACGCAGATTGTATGCATATGACAATTTATACAGGCTATCACTCTATCTCTGTTTCTTTCACCCACCCACCCTCTCTCCCTCTCTCTCTCCCTCCCTCTCTCTCTCTCTCTCTCTCTCTCTCTCTCCATATATGCAACCACAAATGCACACATATACATATATATATATATATAGAAAGAGGATCTGCTCCAAAATCAATAGACGTGTCTGAGAAACCCGTGAATCCAGAGTCAGGTCGATCCACACACACAGATCGCATCTCGAGCTGTTCGCCGGAGAAACAATTGTAATACGCAATAAATTGAGTTCCGATGCATCACTGATTTTTCGTTTTCCATTCTATATATATATTAAAGGTATATATGGAGTTAGGAACTCAAAATATTCTCTTACAACAAAATAGCTCTAAGAAAGAGATATTTCTCAGCCGTATATTATAATAGAATATAAAAGAAACACGAACACGGATATATAGATATATTTATTAATGTTTTCTTAAATTGAGACAAGCGAACCCTATTGTCTATAGTTAGTATTCTTTTCACCTTAGCGAATAAGGTCCCTTACGATTTGAACACATATATCTATATATCTGTGTTCGTGTTTCTTTTATATTCTATTATAATATACGGCTCAGAAATATCTCTTTCTTAGAGCTATTTTGTTGTAAGAGACTATTTTGAGTTCTTAACTCAATATATACATTTAATATATTCGGCTCCGTTAATTTGTTGAACTATTTCAAATGTCGAGTAAGATTGGTTGCTATTTCTAGTGGTGTGGGTTTGTGAGACTCGCTAGGATGCCATGTGCGCTGTTTTATATCCTATATATAGCATACATATATGTGTCTATGATACTAATTCATCACCCACTGATGAGCTTGGATTAGTATTTCTATTCACAATTAACTTTGCGAAACAACAACAAGTTGTCTGGGTGATTGGTAGTTACCACAATTCCGGTTTGTATTTATTTTCTTAATGTTTTCTTAAATTGAGACAAGCGAACCCAATTGTCTACAGTTAGTATTCTTTTCACCTTAGCGAATCAGGTCCCTTACGATTTGAACGCACATATCTATATATCTGTGTTCGTGTTTCTTTTATATTCTATTATTATATATATATATATATATATATATATATATATATATATATATATATATATATATATATATATATAGTATTAAGGATACTATTTATGGTTATGTATATACTAAAACGTTTTATAGTTATATATATATTAAACCCTAAACAGTGAAAGACAGTAATTTATTACTACCTTATTACCAGTAAGATAAATAGCTCAATGTAATAACATCAGTTGTTCTACAGAGCAGTTATATAGAATATATATAATTATATATATATATATATATATATATATATATATATATATGAATTTCATCGGCTAAACCTATGAATTAAGTGTAAGAATTGTAGGAGCAGGTACAGTAATTGTTTCTACTTTAGGCACAAGGCCAGCAATTACCCAGTGCATTACTGGTACTTTATTTTATCGACCCCCGTAAGGATGAAAGGCAAAGTCAACCTCGGCGGGATTTGAACTCAGATCGTAAAGGGACGTAACTATGCTGGAAAGCATGGCGTCCGACTCTCTACCGATACTGCCAATCCACCGCCCTATGATCAGGTACAGTAATGCACCAGATTCAGCATTCGGGAATCAGAAGACATGGGGTAGGTGCCAACTCTTATCAATGTTCATGAATCTTGATTAATAACTGAAAGAACTCGATAGCGAATATAAGCGGCCGAAATGGGTTTCCTTCGAAGGGTCCTTGGAGTAACGTTACTCGAAAGAGTGCGTGGCTCGGAGATCAAAGCTCCCATATTACAGGCATGTGGTTAGAATGTCTCAGGAAAGAATCACTGGACAGATTTTACGTGCAAAGCCAGCGGCGGGAAATCCAGTTATAGAACCCCGAGCAAGATGGTTGGATAACATCCATGAGCTCAATTGGTCTTGCTTGGAGATCGTGTCCGATCATTTTTGAGTCGATTGCTTCTCATAGAACCTACAGGAAGAAGTGTTTTAGGATTAACCCCACGACCCCTCAGGAATATGTGGGTGAAGAAAAAAAAGTCGAAGAGAGTTTTATCATATTTTCTTGTTAGTTTAATTAATTGTTTCTACTTTAGGCACAAGGCCAGCAATTACCCAGTGCATTACTGGTACTTTATTTTATCGACCCCGTAAGGATGAAAGGCAAAGTCAACCTCGGCGGGATTTGAACTCAGATCGTAAAGGGACGTAACTATGCTGGAAAGCATGGCGTCCGACCCTCTACCGATACTGCCAATCCACCGAATACTAATCACAACTACTACGACAAAACTTTTCTTCATAACTGGAATACAGCCATTCACAACTCAACTTCGGAAATCCATACACTCACACACAACACACAAACATACACAGACACACACACAATACACACATACACACACATACACAAAGAGAGAGAGAGAGAGAGAGAGAGAGAGAGAGAGACAAGGAAAGCCTGGCTTTGGATATCTCTTCTCACTTGGTACACACACAAAACACACTCAGACACACACACATAAGCACATATACACACACACATACAAACGCAGGCAGAAAGATACACACTCGTATTCACGCTCGCATAAAAACAGACACACGCACACAATACACATACACACAGATATAGTCAGACACACACACACATAAACATGCACACATAAACACACACACATACTTGTAATCGATACAAACTCACTCAGACAAGCATACACTAATGGTATTCACAAACGCATAATACATAAACACATACATATATGCAAACACTCTCGTCTACACACACACACTATCAATACACCCAAATATACACGCTGTATCACGAACAAATTATACATTACATACACATACACACACACACACTCACTCACGAGATGCACCCTATCCGGATTTATAACAGTACCAATGATAGATCTGGGAGCTCGGAATGACTCCGAACACCATCCCTGCAATACCTACTTGCCCACCTCAACTATATTGATAAACCTTTTTTTATCCTCTTTCTCCTAACGTTACTCTTTCCTAATAGGGGACAAACGTCCGATACGTTGAAAAATTTCTTTGTTCTGTTCCATTAAGCACGAACCTAATATGACAGTGTACATGTGTGCCTATATATATATACGTTATTCCGAGTTTAATCGGAGGTAACCACAGTAAGTAAGGTACTCAATACATTGCAGAGTATAAAAGTTTTAATATATATATATATGTTTATAGAATTCTTTCTGCCTTTGTTACTCTAAATATTAACTATAGCTTTGAAGAATTAGCTTTTAATGAATTCCCTTTTCTATCAACCAATGACCTACACCCATCCCACTCCCTACCCTCTCCTACCACCTGAAGAGACCTATAAATACCATATTTATTTTTTGATACCCAGATTCCTGATGATTTCTAAAGAATGAAACAGTTCTAGTCCTGTAGAATCTCATCTATATTAAAACTTATATATATATATATATATATATATATCCACCGAACATATATATATATATATATATATATATATATATATATATATATTAAAATAACAGATTAAAGTTTAAGCAAAGAATCGCTGCTTTCACCCTTAACGGGATCTTCTGAACCTTATCGAGCCCTCTTTGGATTTTAGTCTTCAAATTTATTATTTTTACTATATATATATATATATATATATATATATATATATATATATATATGCGTGTGTGTGTATGTGTGTGTATGTGTGTGTGTGTCTGTTAAGTATTTCCGTGGAAAAGGTAAAGGAAAGAAGAGTGCTCTATGTATAGTACAGCGCTATTTAATTATGTAATAAACATCACAATATAATTATTCCATTACCCAAGGTTTCACGAAGTTAGACGATTCTAACCGAAACGTCTGATTTCGCTCATCAGAAGGATTCTTTGTAGCGGTTTACGTCCCATGTGATTTGAACGCATATATGCATATATCTGTGTTTGACTCTCTTTATTATATTATAAGGCTCGGAAAAATTTTTCCTTCAGCTATTTGAATTATAAGGGACTATTGTGAATTTTTAACTCAATATATACTTTTGATATATATATATATATATATAAAGATTCCTTGTAGGTAAATATATATATATATATATATATATATATATATATAAAGATTCCTTTTATGTATATATATATATATATATATATATATATATATATATATACAGACATACACACATATATATGCATGTGAGTGTTTGTATTGCAAGTAACCGTTACTTATTGATATAAAATGAATGATCTCACTTAATTCTACATATAGTGGTCTGTTACAAGATAATGGCTTGCAGCTGATAAGTCATATACCAGTATATGTTTTACACAGTATATGTGTGTGTGTGTGTGTGTGTGTGTGTGTGTGTGTGTGTGTGTGTGTGTGTGTGTGTGTGTGTGTGTGTGTGTGTAATTAAAGAAGTGACAACACAAACACAGAGACGCAAAATCAAAGTCTTATTAGTTTCACGCTTATATATATATATATATATATATATATATATATATATATATAATATGAAATGTTTGGAGTGGGTGCTTGTTCATTGTCCCATCATTAAAGTAAAAGCTTTCATACTTGTAATCATTTAAGCATTCATTAGGTTTACTTTCTTTTCTGTTTTCTTTCATTGTGTGTATTTACTCAATTTTCTTCTTTCACTAACTGTACTAATAGAAAGATATATAAAAAAAAATGAAACTGAAGATTTTATACGAGAGCGGCAAAAGAAGACAAGAGGAAAAAGAAATTATATAAAAAGGTTTATGTTGAAAATGAAACTCAATTGTGTTGCAATGATATTTAATGTATCATTATCCTATAAATAAATTGTTCTAAATAAAACCAATTTATTCAAGAAACTCTCATAAATTTCTCATCCATTTTTCATTTTACATTTTTTTTTCTTTATTTTTGCTTTCGAGTCTAATTTGTCTTTCATTTGCTTGTTTATTTGTTCATTAGTTCTTTTTATTGTTTGTTATTTCAAAAAATTCTCTGTCACCCATTATAGTCTCATTAAAATCTTTGTCATCACTCTATATTTCGCCTGATTTAAAACGGGACAAGGATTGCTTTTGACGTAAACAACTATAAGACATAAGGTTAGGATTAAAGTCGTAATAATATCAGCTAAATCTAGTTTTTCCGACACTAGCTTCAGTGATAATGTAAAGAAAATATAACAAACCAACGAATAAGTAAATATATATAATCTATCTCGTCTTGTGACATCTGAGAATAATAATAGTTTCATATAATCAACTTACTTTGTGGTTTAACTTTATATCAATATATATATACTCACACACACACACACACACACACACATATATATATATAGATACATATGTGTATATATATATATATATATATATATATATATATATATATATATGTGAAGGCGCGTGGCTGAGTGGTTAGAGAATTGGATTCGCAATCGTGAGGTTGTGAGTTCGATTCCCGGACCGGACGATGCGTTATGTCCTTGGGCAAGACACTTTATTTCACGTTGCTCCTTCTACCTGGAGTTGTGACCGATAGATAGTATTAGCAATTGGAAAGACCAACGGAAACATTGTTTCCTCGGTCCGATTGATTTGACAAAAGTCGATCGACTGACTATATATATATATAAATTTTCATATATACATATGTGTATATATATGTATGTATATATATATAAATATATATTACTATTTGTTTATATATATATATATATAAAAAAATATATATATATATATATATATATATATATATATATATATATATATATATATATATATATATATATATGTATATATATATATATATATATATTATGAAGAGAGAAGAAACATTTAGATATAATTAGTAATAAAATGTATCATACCTAAACTGCTCCTAGATTCCTCGACTACGTAGTTTCGTGGCATAAACAAAAACAATACATCATAAAGATATAGAGTCCTTGCGAGGTCTGCCGACTTATCAAGAGGATACCTCATAATGTATTTTTAACTCTGATACTGGTTCAGTCTGGTTCACCGGATTGGTCTGTCCCAGTCATTCATTGAGCAACATCGGTGAAGTTGGCACCCTTAACTCACGGTTGGGTGCAGATGCATTCATGTATATGTGTGTGTCCGCATGTATCAGTGTGTTTCTAAATATATTGTTAATAACTCCCTCTGGTCGAGCAATCTTTGAAGTGTGGGGACTGCTGGAAAGCTTCCATTACTCATACTTCTCGCCCCCTTCACCACCTCTTCTACGGCTTCGATATAAATACCCCCTCCGCCTCCGTGGTATTTTCTTCGGGGTTATAAGAGGCTTAGCTCTGTTTCTCGACCGTTATATCGCGTGACTATCTCCCCCTCCGCTTTTTGGGATTCTTTCTCACGTCGTGTAGACGCGTTCTTGAGACTAGTAAATGAGGTATCCTCTTGATAAGTCGGCAGACCTCGCAAGGACTCTATATCTTTATGATGTATTGTTTTTGTTTATGCCACGAAACTACGTAGTCGAGGAATCTAGGAGCAATTTAGGTATGATACATTTTATTACTAATTATATCTAAATGTTTCTTCTCTCTTCATAATGTATTTTTAACTCTGATACTGGTTTAGTCTGGTTCAACCGGATTGGTCTGTCCCAGTCATTCATTGAGCAACATCGGTGAAGTTGGCACCCTTAACTCACGGTTGGGTGCGGATGCATTCATGTATATGTGTGTGTCCGCATGTATCTGTGTGTTTCTAAATATATTATTATTATATATATATATATATATATATATAAAATAATATATATATAAAATAATATATACATATATATATATATATATATATATATATATATATATATATATATATATATATATATATATATATATATATATATATATATATTGTTTCTAGTTTTACTGATAATATGGGGGCTTAGTTTACAGATTATGCATTTCTTATCTATACAGGGATGTCTTTGAAAACGGTATGTATTACTAATAACCAACCAATCGGAAATTTATAAATTCTTAAATTTATAAATTTAATTTATAATAAATTGGAGAGAAAGCAACTGGTGCGTGTGTTTCTTATTGGCAACATGACCCTCCTATAAGCTCTATAAGGTCGCTCACAAAGCTAGAATAAGCAGACACATATCCCTCCAATTACTTCTTACAGACTACTGGACAATGTAGTCTCTGATATACAAAAGACGAGACGATCACGGCTGGAATACCTTTGATCAATATCTTTTCTACCATAGTCTACACAAGACTAAATATCTAACAACAACAGCAAAAGCGTCTTTTTAAATAACATTTTTCTGAAACTTTTTCAAACTGTCTTTAAAAAATCAAAGAGGGAGCATTAGATTCAGACACACGAAGCATTTCTCTTGCACACAGTTAGATTGTTATTTGCAGAATCGGTAGAGAGTCAGACACCATTCTTTGCAGCAGAGAGTTGTGGCCATTTATGTTCTGAGTTCAAATCCCGCCGAGGTTAACTTTGCTTTTCATCCTTGCGGGGTCGATAAAATTAAGTACCAGTAATACACTGGGATCGCTTCAATCGACTTTCCCCTCCCCTAAAATTGTAGGCTTTGTGCCTATATCAGAAACCGTTCTTTCTTCTTACAGCAATGTGTGATAAATCATAACATATTTCAGTTAGTATTTGTGAATGTTCCTGATCGCTTTTATAAGCCAATTACTTCCCACGAGAGGCCATCCTGCCATGGAATACGCACATTATCCAGCGATGGTATCTCCTGGTGGAAATGTCACCTCTTTTCCGGTACCAGGAGGTGGGATTTCAATATAGAACGCACCGAGACGGAACCAATACTGCAAAGCTTCCCTTCCGACATGTTAATGATTCCATCGATCTATCGTCCTTGAATTGGGACTGTATTTATCGATCCTGAAAAATGGAAGACAAAGTTGATCTCAAAGAGATTTGAACAAATGCCGAGACATGCATATTAATGTTCTTATGACTCTGTTAATTCACCACCTTATCATTAGCTAAATAATACCAGTAACGTCTTACTCACTAAGTGGGATAGACTCGTAAAATCTGCAGTGATTTGATCGTCCAGTATTACATGACAACTGCACCGAGGTAATGTGGTTATTAAGGAACTGTGAGGTTCTAAAAGTTCAGATGTGATTTACGACGTTAAAATCACTACCTCAATCCACCACCACAAACATTCACACACACAATCACACACACACATGCACAGACACATACAATCACATACGCAAAAAATACACATGTCCACAAAATATTTCGGCGAACTTCGTTGTCTTCTCCTATTTTTCTATAAGTTTTTCACATACCATGTATGTCTCCAGGAGGAGGGAATGTAAAGTTTTCGAAAACTGGAATTTTCTCACACATTTCATTTTATTCTATACTATTTTATTTTATTTTATTTTATTTTATTTTATTTTATTTTATTTTATTTTATTTTATTTTATTTTATTTTATTTTATATCATTATTAACAGTCGCCATGAAAGAAATTGTATTGTACTAAACTCATAGCTAGTCTATATAGACCTACATAAATCTACATAAAAGTACATAGATCTACATAGATGTATATTTTCTAATAAGTCTCATGGGATATCTCCTGCCAATTACAGAGGGTATCAGGTATCAGGTTGGTGTTGCAAGTTTTTGAATGATGTGTAAAGGAGAAGAAGCCAGACCCACCTTGCGGCTTCTACAACCAATTCACAGCATATCTCGAATATTCAGTGACTTTTCAGAAATTTAACAACGCGTAAGTTAATCAGTCACAACATCATGTACACTAGCGGCTGCTAGTAGCGACTAACACTGCGTGTGTGTTTGTGTGTGTGGTGTGTGTGGTGTGTGTATGTGTGTGTGTATGTATGTGTGTGTGTGTGTGTGTGTGTAGCAGTATGTACTCATACTTACAGATACGTACATACACACATATACATACATACAAACATAAACATACATACATACATATATACATATATACATACATACATACATACATGCATGCATGCATGCATACATGCAGAGCACATATACGCACACATAAATATATACATATATGCATACATATACATATGCGAATGCATGTGTAACTTTTTGTGTATGGATACATGGGTAAATACGCTACACATGTGCATACACACACACACACACACACACACACACACACACACACACACACACACACACACACACACACACACACACACATACATATATATATATTCAGGCACCCATGCATATCATTATATGGATAGACAGTTTGACAGGTAGACAAGTAGGTAGGCAGACATACTAACAGATAGGTAGATAGATAGATATATTTCTTTATTTGCCACAAGGGCGCACAAGAAAAGGGGACAATACAAGAACATATGCCGGGAATTTTACATACAGTCGTGTAAAAATATTGAAACAAACAAATTCAACAATCGAAATCCCCAATAGATAGATTTCTTTATTTGCCACAAGAGCGCACAAGAAAAGGGGACAATACAAAGACATATAGCAGGGATTTTACATACAGTCGTGTAAAGGAGTTTTAACATGAAAATATAACAATCGAAATCCCCAATAGTGGGGAGGCGTTACAAATGGGTTGCTTTATACCCCGTAGATAGAACAACCCTCAACTCCAGCAGCATGTTGTGCAAGTGCGCCTTTCTTCCTTTTGCTCTCTTCTTCAACAGACAAGTTTATATACAAAGAAGGTCCAATCACTCGGGCCATTTTTGCCACATTCACCCACCTTTCAGTAAATTTATTGGGGTGCAGTACCTCTCTCGCCACTCTGATTCTCCTTCTAAAGTGGTACCTAAAGAAGGGAAGGAGTTGTTGTCGGGCGGCATCGGTTTGCCTCTCTCCACGTTGCGAGTTGCAAACCGACAGATTTGTCCGGGTTGAGTTTGTTCCTGTAAGCCTTTCGTATTCCTGCAGTAAGTTGCCGATCGTCCCGATTTCCGAGATTTTCGACACCATTACTGTCATGTCGTCGGCATAAACCGACGCCGCTTATCGCAGTCCCGGTTCCAACGGGATGCCCTGCAAAAGCTCCAACTTCCGCAGTAGTGGCTCAAGAGTCAACATGTATAAAATGGAGGAGAGAGGGCATCCCTGTCGGATGGAACGCGTGATTCGGAACGGCTCCGATAGGTAGCCGTTCACCTTGACTGTCGAGCAGATGTTGGTATGCATGGCTGTGATCCAGCCTCTGAAGACGGCTCCGAAACCGGCCGCCTTGAGAACGGCTTCCAAGTATCGATGCTCGACCCTATCAAACGCCTTAGACTGGTCAGGTAGGTAAGTAGATAGATAGGTAGGTAGGTAGGTAAGTATATAGATAGATTGATACATAGATAGATAGATAGATAGATAGATAGATAGATAGATAGATAGATAGATAGATAGATAGATAGATAGATAGATAGATAGATATGTTTCTTTTATTTGCCACTAGGGCATCAAAAGTGGGACAAGTACAATGGGGGGAGTTTACACAAAAAGGCGTCCTCAATAAGGAGGAGGCAATAACAAAATATAAAAATAAAATAAGATATAACAAAAAATAAAATTTTTAACAAAATCCTCAATAGAGAGGAGGCGCCTTGGGGGGTCGCACACACCCCCGAAAAAAGTGTGCAACCCTTCTCCTCAGGAGCACAGAGAAGGGGTGCTCCCTTGGTCTTTCATCTTCTTCACCTATAGTCTGATGTAGAGTGAAGGCCCATTCACACGGGCCATTCTCGCCACTTTCACCCATCTTTCATAGAAACGGCTGGGGTGCAGCACCTCTCTCTCCATCCTGATCCTTCTTCCGAAATGATATCGGAAGAAACGGACCAGTTGTTGGCCAGAGAGAAAGGTGTCTGACCTCAGTCCTTTCAGACGCGTCCACCATACAACCTCTTTCGCCATGGCTATTACGCACAGAAACACCGCCTAGATAGATAGATAGATAGATAGATAGATAGTGGGATGAATTGATTACGCGTGCGTGAATGCATACCTATGTGTGTATGTGTGTATATTTATGTAGTCCTACTGCCTATATATTAGCATATTAATCTTCAGTAGTCACGTGCATGAATGTATCAATGTGTAGGATTATGAGTCGTGTGTGAACATACGTTTATTGTATATTTTTACTAATATACGACTAAAAATATAAGAGTGTCGACTGAGATGTTCAGAGGCTGAAAGGTTCATAAATTGACCAAGATATTCTCATGGAATGACCAAATGAAGCTTATTTTTCAACATAGGAAAGAAGAAACACTGCAGTTATTATTAAGAAGAGTTGAAATTAATGCATGCAAGATTTCACTCCTTCATAGGCTGACCAAGATACTAACACAGAATGACAAAATGAAGTTTATTTTTCAACATAGTCCCTGGAAAGAAACAATGCAGTTATTAATAAGAAAAGTTGAAATTAATGCATGCAAGATTCATCACTCCTTCATAATCAGCCTACGAACGTTTCAGCCCACCCTTATATGTACGATTGTATGTGTTTGTACCCTGTATACTTGAAGATTTATGTGTACGGGAAAATGTTTAAATGTATTTGAACTTCACACTTCGAATGTTTCTAATTCAAAAGCGGTAATTATGTCTACATTAAATTTACATAAAATATTTAAATATGCGCTTTATTTTCGCATAAGTACATATGTATGTATGTATGTATGTATGTATGTATGTATGTATGTATGTATGTATGTATGTCTAGAGAGCTAGAGACACATATATATGTGTATGTATATATATATATATATATATATATATATATATATATACATACATATATATATATATATATATATATATATATAATAAAAAAGGAAAAGGAAAACTTCACTTGTAGTTCTATTTAATTTTATAATATTATAATTTTACAATTTGGTTTTGTAGATCTAGTGAGTTCTTTGTTAACTTCAGTGGGGAGATTTTTTAAAGATACCTAGTTAACTTTCCCGGAGAACTTTCTTGCATTCGTCGGTGGTGATTGTCAAACTAATCTCAGGTTGTGTTGTGATGTGCGACTCTATATATAAGAGATTAACAACCCCTTCCGCTAGACACATCCAAATCTCTTATATATATAGAGTCATTACAGGAACACTTTTGATCGAGAACGATCAACGGCTAACTAAAGAACAGAGACGACGACACAATATGACTAACAACATAAAACAAGCGAGTGATTCTAGATATCACTAAATGGATGTGATGGTCAGATTTTGGACACCTTAGACCAGCGTTTCTCAACCGGTGTACTCCGAAACCCTAGGGTTCGGCAAGAGGTCGCTAGGGTTTCCGCAAGAAACAGTGATAAATAAGCTAAACTTTGATTTCATAAAGGAGCAGCATATATATATATATTCCTTGCCAACAAATTTGACAAAAAAGGTGGTTGCCTAAACCAGTTATACGAAAAATATATATTGTTTACCATGTGAATTACGATAAAAAATAAAATAATAATGGTATATAATAATTTTTATACAGGGATTCCCTGAGCTATGAAAACTATTTCAAGAGTTCCACGAGAGTAAAAAGATTGAGAAACGCTGCCTTAGACTTAGCTCTGCTCATTTAAATTTGACCTTACGTGTAAAAAAAATAGACAAGAGAAATGCGGATTCACAATTTCGTTCAAGATATTGAGAAAGACGGTGTAGAGATGACTAAAATCTCTTTAATTACGGCTTTGCTCAAACACAAATGAGCTTGGAATAAACAACAACATAGGAAGAATCCATTTACAAAAAGACGAAAAATTTACGACTAAAACATCTTTGCTCATTACAATAACAATAATAAGTGGAGGAAAGGATGAATTTCAGAAAGTAGACATATGTATACTTAAATATGTTATAGCCATGGCTCAAACGCCTTTGATCAATCAGAAATGAATTGGAGTTGAACAACAAAGATTAAGTCGACAGGAGTTGTGTCTGAGCAAAAACATCAGTAAATTTCTTGAGAACTCTACAGCGTTAATATTCATTCTCACTTCGGTTGGAAAAGGTATGAAAGTCACACCATCTCCATATCTCTCTCTATCTATCTCTCTTTCTCTCTTTCTCTCTGTCTCTCTCTCTCTCTCTCCTACGCTTGCTTTTTCTCTCTCTCTGCTAGAAAACAGAATGCAACATGTCTTTATTGACGTCGTTGTTATTTTGTAAGAAAGTAATTATTTTTTTTCCAACGAAGTGACGAATGGTTTTCCGTCTTGTTTCATTTTTCTGGCCCTATTGATGCATGATTAATTTCTGTGTAAAAGCCGTCCTCATATACATACACTAATACACAAACACATATACATACATACATACATACATACATACATACATACATACATACATACATACATACATACATACATACATACATTCATGCATACATACATATATATACATACATACATACATACTTACATACATACATACATACATACATACATACATACTTACATACATATATATACATACATACATACATACACACATATATACATTCATGCATACATACACACACATACATACATACATACATACATACATACATACATACATACATACATACATACATACATACATATACATACATACATACACACATATATACATTCATGCATACATACACACATATATACATTCATGCATACATACACACATATACATACATTCATACATACATACATACACACATACATACATTCATGCATACATACACACATATACATACATTCATACATACATACACACATACATACTTACATACATATATATACATACATACATACATACATACATACACACATATATACATTCATGCATACATACACACATATACATACATTCATACATACATACATACACACATACATACATTCATGCATGCATGCATACATACATATGTACATACATAGGCACTGAGTTTGACATACATACATACTTACATACATACATGTACACATCACGTATATACATACATATGTATATCCATATATATACACGCACAAATACATATATACGTTCACTCATAAACACTCATACACACATAAACACAGATTTAACACATACAAACACATATACAACACACTAACACTCATTTATACATACACATACAAACACACACACAACACACTAACACTCATTTATACATACACATACAAACACACACACAACACACTAACACTCATTTATACATACACATGCAAACACACACACAACACACTAACACTCATTTATACATACACATGCAAACACACACACAACACACTAACACTCATTTATACATACACATGCAAACACACACACAACACACTAACACTCATTTATACATGCACATGCAAACACACACACAACACACTAACACTCATTTATACATACACATACAAACACACACACAACACACTAACACTCATTTATACATACACATGCAAACACACACACAACACACTAACACTCTCATATACACACACACATGCTCACATATTCAAGCTTTTCCATGAAATTCAAAGGAAAGCAATTTTTATCAGAAGAAACTTTATTACATTTCTTACAATTTCTGCAGAATATTCCAATATATTTGAAATTTATTACATTCAATAGACTGTTCTCTTCATGTAACTGCACCTCCTCCCCACCCTTCTCTACCTTACGTTTGCTTTCTTTTTCTCTTTCTCTCTCTCTTTCTTTCTTACTTTCTTTCTTTATCTGTCGTCTGCCTTTATCCATTTATGAAATAGATTCATGGCTTTGATTGTGTTTCCCCTTCAGATATTCAAACAACATAAATACACCGATATATATATGCATATATATATATATATATATATATATATATATATATATATATATATATATATATACACGTATGTATGTATATTACGCGTATATATATATTATATATTACATATATATATTATATATATATATATATATATATATATATATATATATATATACACGTATGTATATTACGCGTATATATATATTATATATTACACACATATATATATATATATATATATATATATATATATATATATATATTAATACTTACAACACGTGAGACATTGGACATGAATGTTATGAAGCTTATCTGGTACAAATCACTAAACTATATTTATAAATATTTCTGACACAAAACAAAAATTGAAGCTATCTCAATAAAATGCAGATAATCCATGGTATGCATGGACCCATAATTCTTGATGCTGTATTGGCGGAACCGTCGTGATATATGTAGTGTCTTGGGTATTTAAATATGGCGGAGCCCAGCATGTTTCGGGTTTTAAAGGCTGTCGATTTCTTCCAGAGATAGAGGTATCAAAGGAACAAGCCTTCAGTATCGCTCTCGAATGCATGAAAAGCAAAATTGACCTCGGTGAGATTTGAACTCAGGATGCTGCAAAGCACTCTATTCGGTGTTCTATCGACTTGCCAACTCACTGTCTTGAAGTGCAGATAAGCTACGGTGGAAACTAACTCATAAACTGATTTTACATCTGAAAATGTCATTCATCTCGTCCCATGCATCCTCAGGAAAGGTTTGGGCACCGCAATTTCCTATTTCTTTCCTACTTTGATCTCCTAATGGCTTCATCTCAATGTAAGAAACCTTGACATACATGAGGAATGACATATCAGTATGGCATTAGTTAAATTTATGATTTATATACTTGCGATACTTGATGATGATAGCCTATAGTAAACAGCGATGTTATCCAATCGTATTGATGGCCGACGCCGACGGGAGCTCTTCTACGTAAACGTTCAGCCTGCTAGAAATGGTAGCCAAATTTCTATCCAGTTACATTCTATTGTCTCTAGAAAAAGATTTAATGAGTAATATAGTCTGAAATGGGAAGGAAAAGAGGTCAATCATCAGAACAGACCAAGAAAACTTTGTTTTTATATGCTTTTAAATTGCTGTTACTATACATACATACATACATACATACATACATACATACATACATACATACATACATACATACATACATACATACATACATACATACATGGTGGCTGCCAACTCGTTTTCGAGTACGGCCACTACTTTATATCCATGTAGGAGAACTCCTACCGATACGCTGAACGAGTGTGGCTTTTTAGTCCAACCAGCGACTTGAAAACTCTGGTACAAACACTACACCTGTGACAATTATTGACACATAGTGCTGGGCCCATGGTACCATGTGACGAAACGTGAAGAGAGATCTTCATACATACATACATACATACATACATACATACATACATACATACATACATACATACATACATACATACATACATCTTTAGAAGGAGCTGGCGTGAGTTTAGCAACAATAATTAAATGATTTTCGCAGACAGGAAGATATCCCGGTGTGATGTGATAAAGTAAAAAGAAAAATTACTATTGTCCTGGAAAAAGCTAGATTTCCATCAAGTCTATTCTCCGCTAATCCCAGCCAAATCACACACAGTAGTCATATGCTTACATGATAGTCGCATGACCTCCCTCGCCAATTGATATTCTTCTCAAAATTCTCAGATGGTAAAACCACGCCGAGAAAGACCTTGAGATGTTCTAAGGACAGAATAAAGTGAAACGTGATCAAGGAAGGAAGAATATGAACACCAAGATTGAATGACGTCTATTCACAAACAGGATTCTAATGCTGTGTTATTAACAACTAATTCATAGTGACAATTGTAATCGATTAACGACTGGCAGCTTACTGGTTCTTTCAAGACGCATTGATTCTGTACATATAATATATAATGTTTACCCATTAGCTTATTACTTTCTGTAACTTCTATTAACTACTCGTGTATATGAAGGAGGCTGTGTGAGGTCGCTCGAGCTATTCTGTTTTATCTGTTATAAATAATAACTTGGTAAACAATAAACATTTCTGAAGATGAGTGTAAGAAAGGAGTATCTGTTACTTGGTGCAATTCTCGGAAAGGATTTCATCTGAAAAGCACTGGCTTTTTGGCGATATTCATCGGCTTAAGATATATATATATCCAGGTAAATATACATTATTTTCTTCATACGGGTATATTGCAGATTAATTCTTTCCGTTTACTGATTTCACAGACATTGATCATAACCCCGACTACTTCTTAATTAATTGTAGAACACTGGTAGCGGATAAATGTCTCGATCAGACGAATTATTACAAACTTTGAGATGTTCATGTGTATCCAGTTACGATATATGCAAGCACTTACGTACATATACATATAAATAAATGTATGTATGAGAGCGCTTGTGTTTGTGTGAATACGGATGTGTGCGCACATATGGCAATTGGAAGACCAATATCTCGTACCGACGAGTTGTTTTATACTACGAAGAGAGATTTTCCAGCTAACATAGCATTATGACAATGGAGATAATACCCAGTATTTTAGAATAATGCAGCCGGATTGTGTGAGTGTGTGCTAATTTATAGGGGAGATATTGGTCTTTTATTTTTTATTTATTTGTTTGTTTTTGTTGTTGTTTTTTTAGAAAGCAGTTTTTTTTTACGATTTGCACTGAAGTAATGATGAGTGAGATTTGTATATGTGACTGTGTATGTAAAAGAATTATGTCAGAGTGTGTGATTATATTCTCAATAAACTACCAAAAAACACAAATAAAAAAAACATACACTGATACAACTCACCCCCACTGTCATAAATACTATATATTATCTCTATTTTCTAAATGCTACGTCAGTCCGGAGATGCTCTTTATTGGAGTGACGCCACTAGGAACTTCAAGGCATTGAACCTTTCAATTACCAAGATAATGTTTTTTTCCTACCGTTTACCTGTATTTTGTTTTCTCTCTTCTTCAAAATAATAAAACTAAGTAAACCTATCCACTATTAAAATCACAGTGTAGTGGCCAACCAGATTCTATAATACAAAGTACTCGAACACAGTAACTGCTCTTTAGGATCGAACTTGAAACCACATATCTGGGAAGTAAACGTTTTAACCACACAGCTATGCTTTCACCCATTGAAATAGCACTTAAATCTTCCATAGATCTTATTCTTCTGTCATGCAAGAAGAAAACATATTGCCAGTTAAAATCACAGTGTTTTAAAATTATAGACAGGATTGTCATGTTTAAGGCGGTAAATTGGCAGAGTCGTTGAAACGTCAGATGGAATGATTTGTGGTGTTTGTTACGGCTCTATATCTCTTTCTTATTTCCTCTCTCTCTCTCATTCTCTATCCTTCCCTGGACGAAATCTGTTGTACCTAGGTCTGGGGAGAGATGAACTCTTCCAGGCTTAAAATGCCCTAGAAGCACCGTATATCAATACGGTGCCTCTACGACTCCATTAAGAGTTACGGGACCATATGATACCAATCATGGTTGTATTGCCATTGATCCCAATACTTATTTCCTTCCACTATGTGAATTGACAGTATCGGTAGAGGGTCGGACGCCATGCTTTCCAGCATAGTTACGTCCCTTTACGGTCTGAGTTCAAATCCCGTCGAGGTTAACTTTGCCTTTCATCCTTACGGGGTCGATAAAATAAAGTACCAGTAATGTACTGGATAATTGCTGGCATTGTGCCAAAAGTAGAAACAACTATCTATTTTATCGTACTCTGTGTATCGATTCACTAGGTTACAATTTTAATATAAAGCAACGCATCACCGGTAAACATAAAAGCATAAACAGTCCTAGACAGGGATGCAGCTATACAAACATATGGTATGGTATGGTATGGTGTGGACTCGTAACTCCTGGTGGAGCTATAGGGACGCTGTAGCAGCATACAGAATTTATAGGGCATCTTAAGCCTGGCGGAGCCCATCCTTCTCCAGGCCTGAGTACAGCAGATTTCTTCCAGAGAAGTTTAGAAAATGACAGAGAGGAAGTGAGAAAGAAATGCAGAGGAAGAATCGACCCCATTACTAGACTGGTACTTTTTTTTAAACCTCGAAAGAATCAAAGGCAAAGTTGACCCCGGCGGGATTTGAACTCAAAGAAAGCAGAAAGCCGGACCGAATACCACAAAGCATTCTATCCAACGTTTCTAACGACTCTGCCAATTCACCGCCTTCATACAAACATATATGCGTGCGTGTTTACTTGTTATACTGAACACAGAGTAGAATGACGTATTTAACAGCTTATAAATCGCATTTTATTCCAAAGAATATTCCAGAAAATATACTTGCAATTTATAAGCATAAAGCCAGGGTTTGGGTTTCTGCAAAAGGATGGTTTAAGTGCTGCAGTGCCCCATAAAATGAACTCCAAACATTTCACCTACAAACCTGCTTCTCAAAGTTATTAGTAAGTACATACTTATATCAATAGTATATAGTTCATATATAATAATTGTTTCTACTTTTAGCACAAGGCCAGCAATTATTCCAGTGCATTACTGGTACGTTATTTTATCGACCCCGTAAGGATGAAAGGCAAAGTTAACTTCGGCGGGATTTGAAATCAGACCGTAAAGGGAGATAACTCTATGCTGAAAAGCATGTCGTCCATAATGCAAGTCAGTAGGAAAATTAATTTACAGTGTTTGACCATGTACTTAAACACACTAGTGATCAGTTGTATACCAAATTTGACTGGTTTTAAGCCAGTGATCATCGAGGTAAGACACCTTCATAAAATTTTAACTGACAGTATAATATTGTTTAATTGGTGGAAACAAGCAATCTATATTTTTATTCAAGTTTAACATATTTAGATTGTTCTTACTTCAACATAATAGAGTCAGAGAGTAGAAATCTCTACACAACTGCTCATAAAGTTCAAGAAATACAATTTGCTAATGAAAATATTAAACAAAGTTGTTGCAAGGCTTTTTTGAACCATCTTTGAGAAAATTGGACGTAATTGCCGTAAATATAAGAAAGGATTTCAGCAAGCGATGAAATCAAAGCATAACTTGTGTACAATAAAACCTAACTGGGTGAAAGTGGAGAGAAAATGAAGGGTTGGGCTGTAGATCAAAAATAACGAAGCTCTTTTAAAGCTAAC
Organism: Eledone cirrhosa; assembly: GCA_964016885.1. Classification (NCBI taxonomy): domain Eukaryota; kingdom Metazoa; phylum Mollusca; class Cephalopoda; order Octopoda; family Eledonidae; genus Eledone; species Eledone cirrhosa. The sequence continues at coordinate 272,407,636 of OZ024740.1, read as the reverse complement.
AAGCAGCTCTAGCATGGCCTGGTGATTTTTAAAGTTTTGTGGCCTACTATTACAGATTTATGAAAATGGATGGATTACTAAAGGTGTAAGATAGCCGTCCCATTTTATCAGTTTTTATGACAAATGTAAGATTCATACTTCTTCATATTTAAAAATATTCCGCGTGAATGCTTTTGAGGTCTTGTCCGCGGGGCGCTGACCCAATATCGCTGCGCCCTAGGCCTAGAACTAATCACCCTCCCTCTTCTCCCTCCCCATTGTTCTGTGACCCTATAGCCCTTGCCATTCTGTTCCTTTTCCGTTTTCATAACCACAAAAGAGACTTGAATTTTTTTTTTAATTGTATTAAAAGGATGTAGAATGTTGATAAATAAATGATGTAGAAAAGCATTCCGTGTTTTTACGACGTGAGTTTTCACTATTTGTTTCATTTCTATAACATTCTACATGATTTATGTATATAAAATCCTATAAGCTTTAGATCTAGTAATAGTCTCTTTGAATTTGAATTGCAAGAAATGAAATCAATGCTTCAAGCATAACACGTAAAGAACTAAGAATCGTATATTTCAATTTCGAAATGTAGGATAATAGCTGAAGTAACAGTGATGATTTTCAGATAGAGAGTGGAATAAAACTGTTTTTAATAATTCTCTTTCAGACTTTTCTGAAGCTGGACTCAATCAGTCATCTTCACAACTCAAAAGCCATTCACTATTGTTTATTACCATGTAAGTGGTCCATAATATATCAACAGAGATGCACCAATTCACAAAAGAAGAGAAGTGAAAGAAAGTAAAACACTTATACCATAAATACGAGGGTCAGCCGAAAGGTTCATAAGACGACCATGATACTTTAAAGGAATGACCCAATGAGGTTTATTTTTCAACTTCTCTGGAAAGAAAAAATGCAGTTATTAATAAGAAGAGTTGAAATTAATACATTCAAGATTTCACAGATCTTGCATCATTCCTTTATAGTCAGCCTATTAATTTTTCAGCCCACCCTCGAATAATAATAAGAATTTAGTAAATTATATAATATAATTGTTTCTACATTTGGCACAAGGCCAGCAATTATCACCAGTACATTACTGGTACTTTATTTTATCGACCCTGTAAGGATGAAAGGCAAAGTTAACCTCGGCGGGATTTGAACTCAGATCGTAAAGGGACGTAACTATGCTGGAAAGCATGGCGTCCGACTCTCTACTGATACTGCCAATCCACCGCCATAAATTATATAATATAATATTGGCTAATAGCTCATTTTATATACTGAGATTTAAACAAAATTAAAATAATTTTCGTAGAAAAATGCAAATCTCGGCGGATGGAAGCTGTTAAAACAGCAAAATACCGTCGAAGTGGTGTTGGGTAAAATATTACCTCGAAGGACAGAAATTAGCGGCTGGATGTAAGTTGACTCGAAGAAGAGAAGATAGGAGGGAAGAAATAGAATGAATGAATGAGAATAGATCACAAACGTTAAAATACGCTCGTCAGATCTCAACCCCTTGCAGTTTCAACGATTTAATGAGATTAGATAATTTTATATTTTGGATTTTGTCTTACCTGTAGTTAGATTTGATTTGAGACAAAAGATTTATGTTAAAAACTTTTAAGTTGCGTTTTAAGAAGCAAGTCTAAATTCACAAATATTTTAGAATTTAATGAAAACATATATAGTTTAATATAAGTATGTACACGTACATACATATATGTATACAGACGTACAGTAGTATGTATATATATATACATACATGCACACATATATATATGTACGTATGGATTCACCGAACATTTATTATAATGCTCGGTGTGTTTGTAAACAACCATCCCGTATTAAGCCGTAGTGTCCAGCAACCATCGTTGCTCGTTTGTTCAACACTGACAAAGGAACGCTGTACTAGTTTCAAGCTTATTAGCTATCGTCAGCAACGTATACCTTCCTGCCAGATTGTTGAACGTATATACTTACCTTATGCATATTAACGGCTGAGTAGCCCAATTTGCATATCACATTCATTGTATAATATTCATTATTCTGGCTGACGTGTCACAAACTAGGTGAAGAAATATTGCAAAGTCCTAACAAGATAAAATTCTCTTTATCGATATATTCATAATTCGCCCTTATTTGCTTCACATAAAAGTTTGTCGGGGCTATAGATAGAACACTGAGGCAAAAGCACTTCATTTAGGTGAACTATGATATTCCTTGAGAATATTTACGAAAGAGGCGTTGGCCTTTATTTCGAAACTTCGTCAAGGCGTTTTATGAAACAAAACTCTATTCCATCTTCTCTAGCGAAGTTTCCTAGATACAGTCAAATCTTATCTTAAATTAAAAACAAAAATATTTGGCACCGTATCATGTTTAGTTCATTCTTCGGTATAGTTTTGTTGTTTTTAGATATTAAGAACACATCATTAATTATATATATATATATGTGTGTGTGTGTGTGTGTGTCTGTGTGAATATATATATATATGTGTGTGTGTGTATCATAATACACAAGTATGAGTGTATATATACATGTACATATATATACATATATATACTTGCATATATAGATATAGATATATATGCAAATGTATATGTGCATAAATATATATATATAGAGAGAGAGAGGGGGTGGACATATAAGCATACATATACTTAATCATATAATTATCCATCTCTTATTCGTGTTAGATTTGTTGTTCGTGCTACCATTTATACATTAACTTGTATATTATAGTAACATATCTACCCCTCTATATCATTCTATCTTCAGCAATCTATTTACCCACGCAATCTACAATGTACGTGCATATATACATGTATATATATATATATATATATATATATATAGATATAGATATATATATATATATATATATATATATACATATGTATGCATATATATATGTGTATGATTGTGTGTGTGTG
>OZ024740.1:272387199-272397199 GCA_964016885.1 Eledone cirrhosa | reverse complement strand
AGATATTGTTTACTTGCTTCGATCTGATGAGCCACACATTTCTGATTAACGCAAACACGGATACACACATATAGTCACTTACACATATGCACACAGGTTCACGCACGCACGCTCACACTTGCACACGTACCTCGACACACACACACGCGCACACATATATATGTATGTATATATATATATATATACATGCATATGTGTGTGTGTGTGTGTGTGTGTGTGTGTGTGTGTGTGTGTGTGTGTGTGTGTGTGTGTGTGTGTGTGTGTGTGTGTGTGTATATGTACATATATATATATATATATATATATATATATATATATATATATATATACATACATATATAAAGAGTATAGATACAGATATGTATATATATATGTGTGTATGAGTGTGTGTGTGTATCATATATGTGTATGTGTATATGTACATATATATACATACATATATACAGAGTATAGATACAGATATGTATATATATATATATATATATATATATATATATATATATGCATGTATGTGTGTGTGTATATATATATAGGTGTGTTTATGTATATATATATATGTATGTTAATGTATTTTTTTTATTTATATATATATATATATATATATATATATATATATATATATATATGTGTGTGTGTGTGAGTATATCTATATATATATATGTATAGTATGTATATATAATAGAGTATATCCTCATACTAATGCATGCACAAATGCAGGCGCATATGTTAATCAAGGGTGAGCAAACAAAAGCAACATCTGGTTGTGAACGGTAAGTTTTGCTACCTTATCTAAAACCACTCGACTCAAGAAAAAAAAATCGCTTGTGTGTGATGTAGCTGGATTTTACGCATAATTTCAACAGATGTAAAAGATGTTTCGAGAATGTTCTATATTATCTTGAAATGTCAGCAATTAATGATTCTGAAAACTTTTCAATAAACTTTATTCTTCCATTTTATTCATAGGCTTTGTTAAATTTTCAACACTTTATCCTGTTTTATTTTTTGTTTTGTTTTTTGTGTTGTTTTTTTTCCGTTCATATTTCTTTCTTTCGCATTTTACTTTTTCTTTTATTTGTTGAATCAAGCTTTTGTATATATTTCTTTTTTTTTTTTTGTCTAAATTTCCTTAATTTTAGAATTTTCTTAGATTCTATGTAGATCACTATGTTAATTTCTCATTCTTTCTGCATACTGTTGAGTGTCTGTCTTTGACTACACCAACGTTTTACGTGTTAATACCATTCACCCCCATCTTTCACCTTTACCTTTACCAACCTTCAAAAGTTTAAACTTAAAATTATTCTCTTAAAACTCTCTTTTTCCCCACAGCTGTCTGTCTCAAACATACTATGCAATGGGTCGGCATAAGAAGGCGATGGACACTCTACATCTTCTTCAGACAAACTAATATATTGTGATTCCTATGATGGTTTCTTATATAGGGACAAGGCCAGCAATTTGGGGGTAGGGGAAAATCGATTAAATCGACCCCAGTACATTACTGGTGCCTTATTCCATCGACCCCGTAAAGATGAAAGGCTAAGTTAACCTCGGCTGGATTTGAATTCAGACCGTAAAGGACCGTAACTCTATGCTGCAAAGCATGGTGCCCGACTCTCTACCGATACTGCCAATCCACCACCCTCGGTGTTTCCTATAATATATTGTGTTGTTGTGACAAACTTTATTTTCGCACAATTTACCGAGAACAAGTCAACCAACACAACGTACTATGGGGTCTCGAATAATCCCACCACTACCACCACCGGCTTATTAATTGTTCAGCCTCCTCCCCCGCTCTTATCAACGGAGACAACCTAGAAAGATTACCATCAAATTCGTGTGTATGTATTTTCCAGAGCGCCTGTTCTTATCTACTGTTGAGATATAGAATTGGTCATTATGAATTTATCTTAACTTTATTATTTTTGGTAGATTGGCAGTATCGGTAGAGAGTTGGACACCATGCTTTGCAGCATAGAGTTACGTCCCTTTACAGTCTAAGTTCAAATCCCGCCGAGGTTAACTTTGCCTTTCATCCTTACGGGGTCGATAAAATAAAGTACCAGTAATACACTGAATAATCGCTGGCCTTGTGTCAAAAGTAGAAATAATTATTTTTTATTACTATTTTGTAATAGAGCGGTGGATTGGTAGTATCGGTAGGGTGTCGGACACCATGCTTTTCAGCATAGAGTTACGGCCCTTTATGATCTGAGTTCAAATCGCACCGAGGTTAACTTTGATTTTCATCCTTACGGGGTCGATAAAATAAAGTACCAGTCATGCACTGGGGGAATTTAATCGATTTTCCTCTCCCCAAAAATTGTTGGCCTTGGGCCTATATAAGAAACCATTAAGAGAAGGGCGGTGGATTGGCAGTCTCGGTAGAGGGTCGGACGCCATGCTTTGCAGCAAAGAGTTACGGCCCTTTATGATCTGAGTTCAAATCCCACCGAGGTTAACTTTGCCTTTCATCCGTACGGGGTTCGATAAAATAAAGCACCAGTAACGTACTGGTGTCGATTTGATCGACTTTCCTTTCCCCCAACATTGCTGGCCTTGTGCCTATAGTAGAAACCATTATTATTTTGTAATAGGGCAGTTGACTGGCAGTGTCGGTAGAGCGTCGGACATAATACTTTGCAGCATGTAGTTATGTCCTTTTACTTTCTAAGTTCAAATCCCACCGAGGTTAGCTTTGTCTTTCATCCCTATTGATTTAATAAAATAAAGTGCCAGTAACGCACTAGGGTCGATTTTATCGATTTTCTCATCCGCAAAAATTGTTAGTCTTGTGCCTAAATAGGAAACCATTATTTTGCAATATTATCCATATCTTTGGACAAAGATTAATACAAATTTTATAGGAAGTTTACCACTATTAACTTAAGACAGGAATTATGTATGTCACGCTTATTGAACATTAATAAAATTTAACAATTAATAAAGTAGAGTCGCGTTTGTTACGCAATTTTGACTTTGGTCGAAGTTACGAGAATTGGCAGAAAAATCTATAGGCTGATTATGAAGGATTGATGCTAGTGCTATAAAATCTTGCATGCATTAATTTTAACTCTTCTTATTAATAACTGCATTGTTTGTTTTTTTTATAAGTACTATGTTGAAAAATAAATCTCATTTGGTCATTCTATGAGAGTCTGCTGGTCAGCCTATAAACGTTTCATCCAATGTTTTATCCGACCCTCGTATTTCATTTCAACTACTACACTTTTCAAGAGGCGGGTGCATATTAAAGATGGTCGTTATCGTATAAAAATAAGATTAAAAAGACGATCTTCAAATAAACACACTAAAAAGGAATTTAGTGAAATGTCCTTCTGTATTTAGTGAAACGTCCTTCTTATATGTCTTTAAGTAGAATAATATTATATTTCAATGGATCTAAACCCTTTAAGAAAAGATAAAATTTCGGATAAAATAAATATCAGTTATTTTTATTGGGTTTTTAAAGTTATTTTATCGGTATCTGACGGAGGAATTATTAAATCGACCGCAAATGGTATCAGCTGAGAACATTAAACCAATGAAAAAGATATTATAACACATCTAGCAAGACATTTTGCAAATATTCTAGTCGTTTGTAGTCATCATGTGGTTTAGCGCATGTTATATAATGAATGCACAAATGAAATTTACCTAAGCAAAAACGTTTGGCTTGTTAAAAACAGGCGCATGGTTCGTTAAATTGCATCTTCAAAATTCAAAAACAGGAAAATGATGATACTCTCCAAACGATTGCGCTGAAAATTCTTGTACTTTCGTTTACACATTATACAAGTTTTATGTTTATAGACTATCAAAAATTAGAGAGAACGCTAAAAACCTTATCTCTAATGTTTAATTCAGCTATTTGGAGAAGTAAAAAACTGGGTGTAACAAATTCATAGGTTTTCGAACAACGTTGATCCACACATGTTTAACAGTAAACCTGACAAAACCAGCAACAACAACTATATCAACGACAATAACAACAACAATACTACCACAACCAGTAATGCAAAGCTTATTGAACTTAACACACAGCAAGCAGAAAAGTTCAGCTCAATGCTGAACTGCCTAATGACTAATCTTGTTTTACATGGACTATTTGTCAACGAAGCTATCTATCTATTCATGAGATTAGAAATAAGTCAAAATTGAAAGATCTCCAACCGGCTTTATTGTTTCCTTCCGACTTCGTTTTCCCATCACAGTATTAAAGAGATATTTGTTACTTTCAACTGAAGACAGCGGATTAAAAATGGCGCCAAGTAAATACTCCAATCGTTTGATTTATTGCGGAAAAATTCAGTAAAGACGTAGCTCCATATATCATTTACATTCTATAATCATACGAGCCTACATAAAATGCGTATATACATATGTGTCTGTGCATGTATGTATATCTAAGTTGCTAACACGCACACATACACACACATACATATACATATGTGTATATATATATACATATATGTATGTGTATATATATATATATATATATGACATATATGACATATATATATATATATATGTGTGTGTGTGTGTGTGTGTGTGTGTGTGTGTGTGTGTGTGTGTGTGTGTGGGTGTGGGTGTGTGTGTGTGTGTGTGTATAACTAGTTAGTAGCGATTAGGATGTCTACACATTTGTGTACCATCTATATTTACAAACATACGTTTACACATAAATATACGCACATACATTCACACACACATATACATATTTGTGCGTATATATATATATATATATATATGACCGTATCTATGAGTACATGATTAGATATATATATGTATGTGCATGTATAGATATCTTTGTTTGTATATATGTGTATATATGTGTGTGTATATATATATATATATATATATATATATATATATATATATATATATATATATATGGTTGTCAATGTATGTGATTGCGTGTGCATTCTTAAGTTCATATGTATACTTATTTCAGTTCATATTTCTGTGTATTCTTATGTATCTGTGTTAATGTGTACATGTATTTATAGGTATATATGTAAATATATGCATATATATATATATATATATATATATATATATATATATATATATATATATATATATGTGTGTGTGTATATATATATGTATATATATATATATATATATATATATATATATACATATATATACATACACATATATATATATATATATATATATATATATATATATATATATATATATATATATATATATATATATATATATATATATATGTATATATACAATTATACATACACATATATATATATATATATATATATATATATATATATATATATACATATATATATATATATGAGTGTGTGTGTGTGTGTGTGTGTGTGTGTGCGTTTGTGTGTGTTTGGTGTATTTCTGCATGTGTTTGTGTTCCTGTGTCAATGTCTCTCTTACAGCGTTCGTGCTCTCTAAACTTTCAGTATGTGTGTCATTTAAATATATCATAGTTTCACTTAAAACAAAACGAAGCTAATTATCTACATAGATTAATATTTGGCGTTGAAAGTTTCTAATGTATTTGAGGATTATAAATATAGGCATTTATCACCTACTATGTCTGACTACTCGATAATATGATGAACACTGGTGGGCAAGCAGTATGATCTCCTCGAGTCAAGTCATATGAGTCGAGTCTGTGATGTATTTTCGTTTCCGGTTGAAGTTAGTTCATTTCACTTCCGTATCTAATCCGTAGAAGTGGTTAATATATTTTATCACTTAGTTGGAAGGAAGGGAGAACACGTGCCCTTTTCGTGACCTGCAAGGAAGGAAATGTGAACAGCGTCTTCAAAACCAAGACCTGATCAAAATGCTTGCAGCAGTGGCTTCGCTAAAAAGCACCCAAGGATCAAGTGCTGGAGTTAAACCCGGCGACAAATTATGTCAATCCCACAATGTAATTTGACTCAGAAGTCAAAGAGCCTAAAAGACATCACTTATGTCTTTCTAACGATTCTGCTATCATACTGTCCCTGGCTGGTACTTTATTTATCGACCCTTGTATGATGAAAGGCTAAGTTGTCAGGCGACATTTTAACACGGGAGGTCAGGGAGCCGGAATAAATTCCTAAGGCCTTTCGTTCGACACTCTAACACTTCTTTTTACAAGTTACTTCCCATGTTTATTATAATAGGGGAAATCTGAACTAATAAAAGATAAACGTGAAAAGTAAAATTGATGAAATGTAAAAATAATGATTTCTACTCTAGGCACAAGGCCAGCATTTTGGGGAGAGGGGATTACTAGTGCTTTATTTTATCGAACGCCGTAAGAATGAAAGGCAAAATTTGAACTCAGAACGTAAAGGACCGTAACTCTATGCCACAAAGCATGGTGTCCTCCGCTCTAACAGTATCAATGAAAACCAAAATAAATACATTAATAATAAATTTGAAATATATTCGTCCCAAACTAGCTGATTATAACAACGACGACGACGTTTGACCGACTTCATTCGCTTACCAAATAGAGTGGAACTCGTCCAATCAGATCAAGAAAAGAATTTTTCCATTGGTCTTTCCATGGCTGATACTATCGACCGGTCGCTATCTACTGGTCGCTAAAAGAGCCACGTGAAATAAAGTGTCTTGTTCAAGGACATAACGCATCGCCTGGTCTGGGAATTGAACTCGCAACCTCACAATTACGAATCCAATTCTCTAACCACAAAGCTACGCGTCTTCACATCTATAACAACAGACGATCACAATAGATAATAGTTGAGAAAACTGAATACAATAATTCTGGAGATGGAAAAAAACTAAGCAGAGCTTCCTGCGAGAAAACTAACCCAGCATCTCTCGGAAGCCGGATGAGTACGTTAATCATTACGCTAAGAGGACCCTGGCTATTTATTGTCGTCAATTAGAAGATTTTTAAGCCTAAATCTAAAATATTTGGTTCACTTACGAAACATTGGAATATTTTGAAATGAAATCATCCCAGCGTAAATCTATAAAATAATAATCGATCTCTCTATATAATATGGATGTAAAGCGAAGGCACAGGCAGAAAATTTGTTTGAAGGAACAGTCGATTAAATCGATACCAGTACATATTTTATTTTATCGAGCCTCCGAAGAATATATATTCATATATATATATATATATATATATATATATATATATATATATATATATATATATATATATATATATATATATATTGGGCGGAGGAACTCAAAACAGAGTTAACGGACATCCAAATAGCACTTTTTTTTCACCTGGGAGTGAAAGGCCCCCAGTTGTTATAACACACCTTTCTAGGAGAGGGAAACTCTGAAAAAAAAACCTGCCCCTTCGTAAGCATCCGATGATGTTGACCTGTTCTCCTTTTCGGGTAGTGTTTTTGATGCTCAGAGAATGGGTTGGCCGAGTGCAAGGCCTTTCCCCACTTAAAAAAACCTTCAACGCACAGGCATAGGTTGTTCAGGATATGTTACAGGTTCGTGTGGCTGGCCGTAGCCTAAAATTGCACCAAACTCTGTAATCTCACAAGCGATTGCAGTACTCTTAGCAGAGTTTGCATCCATGATATATATATATATATATATATATATATATATATATATATATATATATATATATATATATGATACTTGTAGTTATTCATAAACCATTTTATTCATAATCCACTGTAATACGTATTTCTGTGGCGTTAATGATTACGTAATGCTGCTATCACGAAACCATCAACGCTATTTCATAAAGGAGCCTCTTAAGTAATACGATTATTATGTAACGTTTATACGGCACTACAAGCTTTCGACAAAGGGACGAAGGAATTCGATGTTGCTTCTATGGTATTCCATCTCTTTGAATGCTTGAAATAATTGCATCATCGTTCAACATCTTATAACACAAATATATATATATATATATATATATATATATATATATATATATATATATATATATATATATATATATATAGGAAAAAGTTCAAGACCCCGACGGCAGAGCTCAAGCCGTCGAAGTAGGTTCAGCTCTGCCGTCGGGGTCTTGAACTTTTTCTATTACCCACTCTACTACCCTAAGTATTGAGTACTCTGGTGCGTTATGATCCACCTGGTTCCTTACCACACTTCCTTCGTTATATATATATATATATATATATATATATATATATATATATATATATATAAATATATATATATATATATATGAAAATGTGTAACCCCGACGGCAGAGCTCAAGCCGTTTCGACGGCTATTTCTGGACTATATATATATATATATATATATATATATATATATATATATATATATATATATAGTTATGTAATAAACAGCATAAGGCAATTATTCCATTTACCAAAGGTTTCAGACGATTTCGGCTAAAACCTCAGATACTCAATATTCAATATACATATACCTACACACACACACACACATATATATATATATATATATATATATATATATATATATATATATATATATATGTGTGTGTGTGTGTGTGTGTGTGTGTGTGTGTGTGTGTGTGTGTGTGTGTGTGTGTGTGTGTGTGTGTGTGTGTGTGTATATTGAATATGTATATTGAATATATATATATATATATGAATAAAATTAGTCCTTCATCAGGGATCTTCCAACCTTCATTGGTATTCCATCGCTTTAAAAATCATATACATCTGGTTGGTACTAGCAATAACTAAATAAAGTTATTGGCACAAGTAAAATAGGGTGAAACGAGCGAGACATGTAAACAAACAAAGATGGTATTGCAACGGAAAGATAGGAAGAGACAAGTACATGATATCTGTAAGCTTAAGCTTGGTGAAATCATGGACGAGAGATACAGATCATCCGACTTGGGTGAGATGTGAGCGAGAAAAGGATTTCACACAGGTGAAACGGGAGGAAGTGAGAGAGGGGAGAAGCGGAGAGTGAGTGAGTCAGTGATCGTCCAACCTTCAGTGATGAAGGACTAATTTTATTCATATGTAACCCATGTGCAACCACGCAGCACGCCATTTTTCATATATTTATATTTTTTCCTCCGCTGCGACCTGTCTGTTTCTTTCTTACTGCTTCCCCTTTCACTGTATCTCTCACTTTATTTTTACCCCCTCTGCCGGTCGCTCTCTCTCGGCTGGCCTCTTCATCAGAAATACCAATGAAGGTTGGAAGATCACTGATGAAGGACTCATTTTATTCATATGTAACCCATGTGCAACTACGCAGCACTCCATTTTTCTTATATTTATATTTTTTCCTCAGCTGCGATTGTCTGTTTCTTTCTTACTGCTTCCCCTCTCTCTGTATCTCTCACCTTCTTTTTACCCCCTCTGCCAGTCACACTCTCTCTCAGCTGGCCTCTTCCTCACACTTCCACTCACTCACTCTCTTCTTCTCCCCCTCTCTCACTTCCTCCCGTTTGACCTGTGTGAAATCCTTTTCTCGCTCACATCTCACCCAGGTCGGATGGTCTGTATCTCTCGTCCATGATTTCACCAAGCTTAAGCTTACAGATATCATGTTCTTGTCTCTTCCTATCGTTCCGTTGCAATACCATCTTTGTTTGTTTACATGTCTCGCTCGTTTCTCCCTATTTTACTTGTCCCAATAACTTTATTTAGTTATTGCTCGCACCAACCAGAGGTATATGATTTTTAAAGCGATGAAATACCATGAAGGTTGGAAGATCACTGATGAAGGACTAATTTTATTCATATGTAACCCATGTGCAACCACGCAGCACTCCATTTTTCTTTATATATATATATATATATATATATATATATATATATATATATATATATATATAATCATGAAGCAAACATTGTTTAGCGTAAAATCAAATCTTTACGGTTTGGTATGCAATTACACACACACATACAGACACACACACACACAAACGAACAAGCAAACAAACAAACACAGTCACAGACACACACATACACACTCTCTCTCTCTCTCTCTCTCTCTCTCTCTCTCTCGCTCTCTTTCTCTCTCTCCCCCTCTCTCTCTC
>OZ024740.1:272374699-272382199 GCA_964016885.1 Eledone cirrhosa | reverse complement strand
GGATATAGTATACTTAATGAATATATTTCTGTGGGTAGTAGGTATCCTAATTTAAAGCTATGTTGTGTTGGTTCGATTCACGGAGGTTTGAATCTTATGAATTTAGTGGCAATTCTATGTCTGCAGAAGATAGATCTTTCTAACAAGTAGTCTTTTTACATTTTTGAGGATATACAATAGCACAAGATCACATAGCCCGCAGTGGGAAATCCCTGTACTATAGGTTTTAGCAGCCGACAACTTCGACCAGTTGATACTGTAGTTAGTGTTGCTGTCCTTCAGTTCCCATATTTTTTTGGCGAGGGTTGTGGAACCCATAAGTGCACGGTTTTTCATTGAGTGTCTGTGCACATACCATCTTTTTTTAAAAGAACCCGCGGTGGATCCTATGTAATTCCAGGTGGAGTTACCCGAGATGACAGTGCACATGTACACTAGGCTCGAATCGAGACATCTGTTCGCCAATGGGCACCTATCTGGTAGGTGACAGTTACAGTTTTAGGCGCTATTTTGTGCAGCTTTTACATTCCTGTTTAGTACTCTGTTATAAGTGGGTTGTGATATATGCCCAATGGGGTTTTGCTGCTGTGCGTTTGTATGGTTTTGTGGTTGTGATGTTGTGATGTGTTTGTGCTTATAATTCGGTGCTACGTTATGTATAGGTGCAGTTGATTTACTAGAGATATTTCTGTGGTTGATCTTGCGTATGTGTGATTCTATGTTAGCTGCTGTTGAGAATGAGAGTTTTATAGTAGATCTATTGAGTATTTTGTGATATCTATGTGAGATAGGGAAGTGTTTATCTATTAGTTTAAAGAATGTAGAGGGCAGTCTAGTTTTTATAGAGGAGTTGAATATTGGGTTGAACCATAGGTATTTTCTTTGTCTGTTTCTTCTATTGTTTCTTGGGTTTACGTTATTAGTGTTTTGGCCGTTTACTCCAGGTGTTACGTGTCTAACCCTATGTCTAGTCAAGTTATTTCTATTATTATGTGAGCGGTTGGAGTAGTAATTACTAGGATTGTTTACGTTGTCCTTATTCACTATATACTGCAGTTTATCTTTATGACCGGCCCTACGTAATGCTGCATTAAAATAGTCAGCATGCTCGTTAAAGATTTCTAGGTTTGAGGATAAGCGGGATATTCGGAAGGATATACTACGTGCTATGGATCTAATTATGGATTTGGGTGATTTGAGTTGTAACTAATGTAGGCAAGATTTTCATTATTTTTGTGGAAAGGTTCTATTAATCCAGTATTTAGATTTAGAGTCACATCTAGAAAATTTACCTTCTTATGGTTTAGTTCGTAGGTAATACTTAGGCCTAGTTTTTTGAAGAATATTCTAATATTTTTTCTTAGTCTTTCCATGCTCTGGTTGTTTAGGTTCCTAGCTATAAGTAACGTGTCGTCCCTATAAATTCCTCCTTGGAGGTTACTGAATTCCTTATGTAGGTTGTGTGCTATGAATAGCCCCACGATATCTGTGATTTGCGCAGAATCATTTGATCCCATTGTTATATCGAAGCTATTTATTCTATCCTTTCTTACCCAGTAGCTATTTTCAAATTTTATGATAGTCCTCCTAGCCGCTATTATTATTTCAATTTCATCATGGGTAAGATCAGAGTTATTTTGGGCAAATATAAGCGCCTTATCTAGGGTAGCTGGGGATATGGATGCATAATAGTCGTCTATATCAAATTGTATGAAGTTACACGTCTCCCTATTTTGTATTTTATTGAACCATTTAATTGCCTCGTTAGTGTTGCCCCATAAATTGATTTTTAGTTTACCCTTTATTTGTGCGATTACCCTATCTCGAATGTTCTTGCTAATTTTACCTATGTCTGACTTGGATGGGCATATTAATCTAATGGTGGGATTAGTTTCAAAGTTATTTTTGTGATCCTTCAGGTTAAATGTTGGGTTGCACAGGGTTAGCGGTTCGGTCCTATCTGAGGCCCTCCACGTTAATGTTGGTGAGTGTAGATTCATTTGTTTTTTTATATTTTTTATGTAGTTCACGCTGGATAAAGTTATTGTGTGTGTTAATGTCCATAGAGTAGACGTTTGATGTTTTGTCTGCTTTTACTATGATACCGTTAGTGTCTTTTAGTTTTTTTAGTAGTGTATTTAAGTCATTTTGCAATTTGTTGTGATTTGTTCCTTTTTTAAATTTAGTTTCACTTATCATGTTCATAAGGTCCAGCTCGAAGGCATCGAGTGAGGGGTTGTTTAGCGGGTTTTTGCAGGATTTAAACCCGTAATTCTCCTTAGAAAATTCCTTTCCGTTGGTATTTGGTCCCTTATCGAAATGGTAAGCTTTCCATCGGACCCTGCGGATGAAATCATTAGTCCGTCGTATCATGCCCAGTGTATAGTCCTTTTTTGTAGGTATAGGTATGTTTTTCAGTGACATACCTATACGGTGCTTCTCCATGTTGTTGCCGTGCGTTAATGGTGTTGCTCGACCAGGTGGGAGCTAAATATACGGGGTAACAAATAACAGTTAAATGCAGCGATCGAGTAACGCGAAAATAAGCGAATAGCGATCTCTAGACCTACCAGTTCAGAGAAACAATTGTCAGCTATGAGATTAAAAACCTTTTTTGTATAGAAAACCATGTCAACCTTCTTTCCTGATTTATTATTACTCCAAGTGTTTACAACATAGGAATTAGGGCATACCGGCAGCATCACTATGAAAACGCCTTGTTGAGTCAAACCAAGCCAAGCGTTAATATCATCCACTACCTGGAATACCATAACTGGACTTTACCTAAGTGGACTGCATTTAACTATTATTTGTTACCCCGTATATATATATATATATATATATATATATATATATATATATATATATATATATATATATATATATATATATATATATATATATATATATATGGTGGCTGCCAACTCGTTTTCGAGTACGGCCACTACTTTATATCCATGTAGGAGAACCCCTACCGATGCGCTGAACGAGTGTGACTTTTTAGTCCAGCCAGCGACTTGAAAACTCTGGTACAAACACTACACTTGTGACAATTATTGACACAGTGGTGGGCCCATGGTACCATGTGATGACAAGTGCAGAGAGATCTCCAGATACAAAGCAATGCCTGTGCCGTGAAGCTTTTATAGTGAGCAAAGGCACTGCACAAAGCCAGTCCCACTCTCTTAACCAAGATGATATTTACCAAAAAGAAGAACAAGTCAACATCATTGCATACCATCAGGGTTGCAGGTGTTATATCAGAGTTTACCTTCTCCTAGAATTCTGCCTTGACAAAGGCTAAGGGGTCATCTCTACATACATACATATAAATATATATATATATATATATATATATATATACATATATATATATATATATATATATATATATATATATATATATATATATATACATACATATATATAAATATATATATACATATATACATATATATAAATATATATATATATACATATATATAAATATATATTTATATATATATATATATATATATATACATATATATATATATATATATATATATATATATATATATATATATATATATATATATATATATATATATATATATATACATATATATATATATATATATATATATACATATATATATATATATATATATATATACATATATATATATATATATATATATATATATATATATATATATATATATATAAATATATATTTATATATATGTATATATATATATTTATATATATGTATATATGTATATATATATTTATATATATGTATGTATATATATATATATATATATATATATATATATATATATATATATATATATATATATATATATATATATATATATATATATATATATATATATTTATATGTATGTATGTAGAGATGACCCCTTAGCCTTTGTCAAGGCAGAATTCTAGGAGACGGTAAACTCTGATATAACACCTGCAACCCTGATGGTATCCAATGATGTTGACTTGTTCTTCTTTTTGGTAAATATCATCATAGAATTCTGCCTTGACAAAGGCTAAGGGGTCATCTCTCCCGGTGATTTTGGATGGCCATTGACTCTTAAGAGCTCCTTTGCCCTTTTGACAGGTTTTGTTTTTAGTCCTGCAGGATGTCCAAAGTCACCCTCCTCACCAAGAAACCTTGGTGGGGTTGCCAGTTTAGTCGCCAACGACCCGACCATGGGACAGGTTGTACTGGGATACATGTTACCAGTAGCACCAACTGGTGACCTGACATAGTATATATATATATATATACATGACATATGTATATATATATATATATACATATGTATATATATATATACATATATATATATATATATATATATATATATATATATATATATATATATATATATATATATATATATATATATATATATATATGTATACATACATATATATATTTAACTATTTAACTATCTACCTATCAATACTTCGAATGCTCTATTCCTATTAATCTCCTCTACCTCTCATTACCATAACATCCATTGTGGCTGATGTTATTGTTGTGTTATTGTTGATGATGATGATGGTGATGGTGATATCGATGATGATGATGATGATGATGATGATGATGATGATGATGATGATTACGATGATGATGATGGTGATGATGGTGATCATGATGATGATGATGGTGATGATGATGATGATGACGATGATGACGATGATGACGATGACGATGATGATATCGATGATGGTGATGATGATGATCATGATGATGATGACGATGACGATGGTGATGGTGATGATGATGATAATGATGATGATGATGATGATGATATTCTTCATTCTTTCTCTGTTGCTGGGAAAATAAATGAATAAAAATAAATGAAAAGTATCATAACATTAGTTGGTTACAAAAGTTTTCTGATCGTCATCGTTTTTATACATATACGTATATACATATATGTATATGTATATACATATATATATATATACATATACGTATATTCATATATATATATATATATATATATATATATATATATATATAGATGAGATTCTACAGGACTAGAACTGTTTCATTCTTTAGAAATCATCAGGAATCCCTCAGAGATTCCTGATGATTTCTAAAGAATGAAACAGTTCTAGTCCTGTAGAATCTCATCTATATTAAAACTTGTATACTCTGCAATGTATTGAGTACCTTACTTACTGTGGTTACGTCCGATTCAACCCGGAATAACGTATATATATATATATATATATATATATATGATAATAATGGAGCTGCGGCGTTGCAAATGGGTTACATATGAAAAAGTTTGTCCTTCATCAGTGATCTTCCAACCATCATAGGCATTTCATCGCTTTAAAGACCATATACCTCCGGTTGGTGCGAGCAACGGCTAAAAAAAAGTCGTTGGGACACGTAAATAAAGGGGACGCGAGGGTAAACAAACAAAATGGTTTAAGCAACAGAAAGTAATGAAGAAAGAGACAAGTCCCAGATTTCTATGAATGTAAATTCGGTGAAATCGTGAACGAGAGAATAAAGACCATCAAACCTGGTTGAAATGTGAGCAAGGAAGGAATTTCGCACAGGTCTATATATATATATATATATATATAGTTAATACATGAAACAAAACAAACACAAGAATAAAAAATACAGTTAAATATAAATACATATATACATACCTACATATATTCATACATACGTACATACATACATATATACATAGATACATACATACATACTTACATACATACATACATACATACATACATACATACATACATACATACATACATACATACATACATACATACATACATACATACATACATACATGCACATGTACATGAAATGTTTTAAATGAGATTAATATGAAATTAAATGCAAATTTGCATGAGAGTATGTCCAATATTTTACAAAGGCAGTTGGAAAGCAGCCAATGTCGGCAGAAAATACCGATAAGCCTATCTTGATGTTTCTGGCGATATTGTACCATGGATGGATTGATGGTTAGGAATTTAGTTTCGCACTCATTAGGTTCCAGGCTTGATCCGACTGCATAGCACCTTGTGCTTGTGTCAGTTACTATGGCTTCGAGTTGACCCATGTCTCAAGAGTGAAATTGAGTCGCCGAAAACCCGTCGGATAGACTGTACCTATAATTCAAAAGGCCAGCTCTGTCAGATACTGGGTCGCCCTGAATCTCCCTGAAGATTATGTTAAGGGTACACCTGTCTGTACCTGGATAAGGATAGGCACCGACAGGTTATAAAATGCCCTAAAAACGCCGTATGTCAATACGGTGCCCCTGCTACTCCCTCGGGTGTTATGGGATCATCCATCTATCCATCCATCCACACCACACCTGTCTGTGGAATTCTTAGCCA
This sequence comes from Eledone cirrhosa, assembly GCA_964016885.1. Taxonomy (NCBI): domain Eukaryota; kingdom Metazoa; phylum Mollusca; class Cephalopoda; order Octopoda; family Eledonidae; genus Eledone; species Eledone cirrhosa. The sequence goes on along the minus strand of OZ024740.1, from coordinate 272,375,821 downwards.
CTTACCGGTTAATTTCATCTACATCGAACAACTGGCACACTGATCGTTGAAACCGATTGACGTTCATCGGGCGATCCTGCTGTGAGTATATGTGTGAGTGCGTATTGTGTGTGTGTGTGTGTGTGTGTGTGTGTGTGTGTGTGTGTGTGTGTGTGTGTGTGTGTGTGTGTGTGTGTGTGTGTGTGTGTGTGTGTGTGTGTGTGTGTGTGTGTGTGTGTGTGTGTGTGTGTGTGTGTGTGTGTGCGCGTGTGTGTGCGCGTGTGTGTGTGCGTGTGTGTGTATGTGTGTTTGCGTGGGGGGGGGGGGGGGGGGGCAATTTATGCAGCCGTTTGGACTTCTAGAAATAGAAACCAAATCTCTCTGAAATCACAGCCAAGTGTCTAAAAACGTTGGCCATCATTATCAGAGGTTGACTTTGCCTTTCATCCTTACGGGGTCGATAAAATAAAGTACCAGTAATGCACTGGGTAATTGCTGGCCTTGTGCCTAAAGTAGAAACAATTATCAGTTTACAAAACAAGAATTACTACTTCATATCAACAATAAAATAGCTCTAAGAAAGAGATATTTCCGAGCCGTATATTATAATTGAATATAAAAGAAAAACGAACACAGATATATACATATATGTGTTCAAATCGCATTGGTATTTCTATTCACAATTAATATTCCGAAACAGCACCAAGAGCTGTCTGGGTGATTGGTAGTTACCACAATTCCGGTTTGTATTTATTTTCTTGTTGTTTTCTTAAATTGAGACAGGCAAACCCTATTGTCTATAGTTAGTATTCTTTTCACCTTAGCGAATCTGGTCCCTTACGATTTGAACACATATATCTATATATCTGTGTTCTTTTTTCTTTTATATTCTATTATAATATACGGCTCAGAAATATCTCTTTCCTAGAGCTATTTTGTTGTAAGAGACTATTTTGAGTTCCTAACTCAATATATACCTTTGATATATTCGGCTCCGTTAATTTGTTGAGCTATTTCAAATGTCGAATAAACCTGGCTACTATTTTTAGTGGTGTAAGTTTGTGAGACACGCTAAGATACCATGTGCGTTATTATATATAGCACACTATTCAGTGTCTTAATATACTTAGAAGTGTCTAGGAT
>OZ024740.1:272359699-272364699 GCA_964016885.1 Eledone cirrhosa | reverse complement strand
TTATTTCCAACAAGGGAAGCAACTCCGGTTTTTGGCGGGTAAATTCAAAGTGTTAACAAAGGAAATATTATAATTTCCGCTCAAACATTCCGAATAAAAGCTCTCAACCAGATGTTATTAAACAAACACAAATAATTAACCAATCAACAGAATTGTCTAATTACATTAATTAGTTAATTATTAAATCTAGGAGAAAATAATACAAGTGGAAGCTTAGTAACATCGAAGCTTTGGCTGTGGCCAAGCAAAGTCGACCTACAATAGGAATGAGTTAGCAAAACACTCAATAAGGGTAGGTAGGTCCTTAGAGTAATAACATATATATATATATATATATATATATATATATATATATATATATATATATATATATAGTTGCATATATAAACAACCTGTTGCTTTTGCAATCTTTATTTTCTCTATATTGTTTATATTATCAATTGACCATTTGTTTGATTTTGTTTAATGTTGTACTCCATTTTGCATTTTCTAATTTATCTGCAGAATTCCCGATAAATCAAATAAAACAAATAAACTATTTAAACGCCAATAAAAAAGAATAATGAAGGCCTCTACAATTTTACAAAGGAAGGAAAATACGTCTTATATTTTCACTTCATATGAATTTTAATCTGAAAATAATGTTTTCTATTGCAGACTCCCGTCAATTTAGAAATACAAGCGTTCCAGTTGATTCATCAACTGAAATGCTTACATATTGAAACAAATGGCTAAATATTACTGAGAAAATTCTACCCCCTTAAAGTCATATTTTGAGAGGGACTGTCTTATATGACAAGTTTAGTCCTTCGAATTACAGGTGTAGTCAATCCAATGAGTCTGAAAACAGTTTCACAACACAGGTGTCAATTCGCAGCTGCTTAGGAGTATGTCAATTTAAGATGGTATCTAAAAGAATCGTGTTATATGGTCTTGACTGTGTTAACTGGATGACAAGGTCATTTCAGAAGCTCTCTACATTCCAGAACCACATTATGAGACTTATGACTGGCAAGCGGCTCAACGACCGTATCTGTATCAGTGAGCTGTTCAACATTACCAAACTTAGACCAATTACATCAATTGTCAAGTCAAGAGTACTCAAACTATAAAAAGATCAACTCATGGTGTGAGTAGGTTATGCCTAGAAGGAAAGTTGGCTGGTAAGAGAAGCAGAGGCCGGCAGCCAAAACGATGGCTTGATAATGTCAACTAATGGACTGTACTTGATCTTTGTTCTTTAAACTCTGCTGCTGGTGATCAAACTTTGTGGAGGAGTTTAGCGCCACAAGAAGATACTAAGATTATTTTTTACAGTAATATGCAAACTTATTTCACTAAAATAATTGTTGAGATATTTTGTTTCATTTATCTAATTTTTGACCGTTCATATTGTGTGAGAGTAACAGCTATCACTTCTGTGAAATCCTTCACGCAAAGTAGAACATTTTTATACAAAGGGTCAACGTTCAAATGTTACTAATTCAGTTCTAACGAGTTTTTCCAAAGAGACATCAAACAATTTATCTCAATTTGTTTACTCATAACGTGTCATCAAAAACAATAGATATGCTCAATGTCAGATTCTCTGATTGAACCGACGATGTTGGAAAAGGCTAATGTGTTCAAAAGAAGCGGTTTCGTTATGGAAGGATAAAAATCTATATATCAAACTGGGTAAATTTATTGTTGTTTGGCACTAATACTGCTAAACCATTCTGCTACTGACATATTATTGTTTCATAATGGAAGGAATATTTTAAAATTGAATCTAGAATATTTTTGCTTACTATTTCTAATTCGGCTAGGGTAAAGACCCCATTCGGCCACGAATAATTATTGGATTTTCACCTAGAAAGTTCCCTTCCAAAGCACAAGTTCCGGCAAAGTTGGTTGTGGAAGATCAGCAGTTGCCCATGCAAAACAGTCTCCTCTCTCCATGCCACTGATGCTGTCCAAGGGAAAGGCAATGGCAGATACAGCTTAGCACCAGTGACGTCACAATTCATTTCTACAACTGAGTGAAATGGAGCAACGTGAAATAAAGTGTCTTACTCAAGAACACAGCTCGGCCCGGGAATAGAACACACAACCTCACAACTGTAAGCCCAACGCTCTAATTCGGCTATAAAACGATTAATTAGCCTGCATTTCAAAATAAAATAGCTTCGTGATCTTAAAGTGGTGCGTAGTAAGCAAATACTCTACTTTATTGTCTATATTAAATGAAATAGCGTTTCTTTAGTTTCTAGGTGTATATGCATTGGTGTCAGATGCATTTTCAATGTTGAAAATACTATTAGATGATTATATATTGCATGTTTTTTGCCTATGACATAAAGATATGTTGTTTTGTCTAACGCTACAAAGTCGGGGATTACGTAAAAAGATAAATTTCGTTTTAAAGAGCTTTGAAAACTATTATAGAGTCTCCAAAATCGTGTTCCTCTAACTAAATAGAAAATATCTGTTTCAAATAATTATCTTGCTTTATCTTTGTTGGTTCACGTTCTTTGCTGGTTCAAGTTCTTTGCTGGCATTCAAGTTCTTTGCTTCTTCAAATTCTTTGCTATAAATCCAAACTTGTTATCAGCGTAAGATTCATGTGTAGTTTTGTCGGAAATATATATATCTGTCGTCCTATGCTTCGTATAAGCATGAAGGTAATATTGTTTAGATAGTGTGCAAATAGTTTTAGTGGAAGATTCAATGGATACTGTCCATAGCTAGTTTTTATCTGGCCATATATAAATGTAGATAATTGTTTCTACTTTTGGCACAAGGCCAGCAATTACCCAGTGCATTACTGGTACTTTATTTTATCGACCCCGTAAGGATGAAAGGCAACGTTAACCTCGGCGGGATTTGAACTCAGAATGGCAAGGGCCGTAACTCTATATGTCAAAGCATGGCGTCCGACCCTCTACCGATACTGCCAATCCACATATAAATGTAGATAATGTAAACAATTAAGTGTACACGAAAGTGAAAACAAAAGAGAGGAAAGTACATTTTTATATTCTATTTGAAAATTAACTTCACAAATCCTTGCTTCCGGTCTTTAAATGATTGTAAAAACAAATGGAACAAAATATTTGTATTTAACAGTCACGGTAAGGATATTTAAATACGATAGCAAGTATCGATTGGCAAAAACGTAGAAAAAAAGAATGGTATTTTCTTCACAATATAACCGTTATTAAAAAGATCAGTAATCAGATAGAGGAAGTAGTTTGATAGTGAGAGAAAGGGGTAGACAAATGTGGTATAACTATGTATAAGAAACCATAAAAATTACAAAATATAAAATATTAATAAATATATGGAAAATATATGTAAATAGTTCGATGGCCTTAATCTTGCATCAGCTTGCTTTTCACATGGACCGCTATACGTTGATTGCTCAAGACTTGAAATTCCTGCTAATTTGTTTATTCTTAATCTAAACTATAATAAAGGAAGGTCTGCGGGACTGCGTACGGTTTATTTTTTTATCCCGTTAGTAAAATAATTTGGATTACTTTGAATAAATAATGAATGAATATTACATAATTTATCTACTAAATTTCGTAAACAAAAATAATTTCGTAAAAATAAATAATTTAAAATTGACTTCTTTTCAAAGTTGCACTTCCGGTATACCGTTTCCACCACCCCACCACTTCAACTACCATATATATTGAAAGAAAGAGTGTGTGATGTCAACACTTCCGGTGGCGATCACTTAAATAAACATACTAATTTTCTGTCACTAATTTTCTCCTAATGCAGGTTATATATAATATCGTCTTTTTTTAATGTATCATGGATTACGTTACTGATTACATAAGACAGTGTAACCACGTCTTCGTTCAATTTCTGTTTATATTGTCAATTACGATTTTATTTGATGTATCATATCTACATGTATATATACTTGTGTATAATATACACACTACACATGCTAGCAGAAAACCACCCAGAGGGTGGTTTTTCTGCTTGTGTATATAAAATAGAACAAATAACATTGTTTCTATCAAGGTACTAGAGAAAGCGCGTGAGTTTTGAGTTCGAATCCCAGACCGGTGGTGTGTTGTGTTTTTGAGCAAACATTTTATTTCACATTACTCCAGTTCACTCAACTGTAGAAATGAGTTGAAACGTCAATGGTGCCAAGCTGTATCGGCCATTGCCTTCCATTGGGCAACATGAGTGGCGTTGGAGAAGGTAGACTAGCATGCATGGACGACTACTGGTGTCCACAAACACATATTGCTTAGACTTGTGCCTCAGCGGGGGAACTGTCTAGTTACAAAACAATTGCCATTCGTGACCGAAGGGAGCCTACGATACCAAGTCACTTCAGTAGATAGATGTTGATTTCGTCTAATATTTTTCTTCGACATTTTTATTTCATTCATAGAAATTTTTTTAATTTTGTGAGATTTTTTATTTCATCCTTTATTTCATTTATTTTTTATTTTTCTTTGTTCATTTATTTTTGGTGTCGTTATATATTTGATTTCAATTTTTATTTGATCAAATTTTTATTTCATTTTATTATTTATTTCATTTAATTTTTCATTTTGTAGGGCATAGAGGTTGTGTTATCTTTTGATTTTGTTAAATTTTTTATTTGATCTTTTCTTCTCTTTTTCGGCTATTTTTAGCTATTTTGTGAAGTTTTTCGTCAAATTTAATCATTTATGTAGCATTAAATTTATCTAAAATAAATTGTTTTTCTACATTTTTTCTAAAATGATTTAGTCTTCTTTCATTAGAATTATTTTTTTTAACGAAATAGAATATAAAAATGTTTGCGTAAGCGAACATTTTCAAGCTTTACACAGGAGTTAGCTGGAAGCGAGCTTATCGGCCAGTATCTATCTATCTATATATATATAACGAAGGAAATGTGGTAAGGAACCAGGTGGACCATAATGCACCAAAGTACTCAATACTTAGGGTAGTAGAGTGGGTAATAGGAACAAATAAACCGAGCATTATAATAAATGTTCGGT
>OZ024740.1:272352199-272357199 GCA_964016885.1 Eledone cirrhosa | reverse complement strand
CATGTAATGTCTCATCTAACGTCAGCTTCAAGGAGCTAAATACCTGGGTCAAGTGAAGACCGAAATCAAGGAGGGAGCGCTTAGAAACTAGAATGTCTTCACAGCTCTCTGCCAATAGGACAGTACGATGGCTGGAAACACCACATTGGCGTTCTATAAAGCAGACATACTAAACATGTGGCCCGCGGGCTACATGCGGCCCTTTACAAGCATGCCTGCGACCCGTACAAAGGTTTTTACAGCGCGAGCATGTTTTATTTTCGTAATATAAAATTTTAAGACTTAGTTGCAATGTGCGCAAATAGTTGTCGTGTGTGGCCCTCAGACAACACATGTGTGACCCATGTGGCGCTCGGGCGACCCTCAGTCTGACATGCCTGCTATAGAGGATTGGTAGCGGATAAAAATCAACTGGTCAGGATTTGGGGGGTTTTGGGCCCCAAAACCCGCACTCTAAGGTCCTGTGCCTTCTTTATTGTCCGCTTGATGTAAGCACTGTGTAGCTAATAAAGAAACCATTTTTTTCTGAACTCAAATCCCACCGAGGTTAGCTTTGCTTTTCATCCTTAGGGGTCGATAGAATAAAGCACCAGTAACAAACTGAGGTAGATTTAATCAACTTTCCCCTCACTCAAAATTGTTGGCCTTGTGCCTATATTAGAAACCATTATTATCATTATAGTAGAGGGTCAGACGCCATGCTTTGACGTATAGAGTTACGGCCCTTGTCATTCTGAGTTCAAATCCCGCCGAGGTTAACTTTGCCTTTCATCCTTACGGGGTCGATAAAATAAAGTACCAGTAATGCATTGGGGTAATTGCTGACCTTGTGCCAAAAAGTAGAAACAATTTTTATTGTTAGGGCGGTGGATTGGCAGTATCGGTAGATACTTTGCAGTATAGAGTTACGGTCCTTTACGGCCTGAGTTCAAATCCCACCGAGGTTAGCTTTGCCTTTCATCCTTACGAGGTCAATAAAATAAAGTACCAGTAATGCACTGGGGTCGATGTAATCGATTTTCCCCGTCACCCAAATTGCTGGCCTAGTGCCTAAATCAGAAACCATTATTGGCAGTATCGGTAGAGGGTCGGACGCCATTCTTTGACGCATAGAGTTACGGCCCTTGCCAATTCTGAGTTCAAATCCCGTCGAGGTTAACTTTGCCTTTCATCCTTACGGGGGTCGATAAAATAAAGTACCAGTAATGCACTGAGTATTTGCTGGCCTTGTGCCAAAATTAGAAACAATTATTATTATTATTATTATTATTGTTGTTGTTATTGGTGTTGTTGTTGTTGTTGCTGATATTAATGATGATGATGGCTGTTTTGTAATTACATCTAACAATTTTGTTATTACCAGTAAATAATCAAAGAAAAGCCATCAATACATGAGGAATAAAATGGTAGTTTTGTCGAGTTAGATAACTTCAATAGATAATTCAATAAAGCCTTACTCTTGCATATACTCAGATATAATTATATATGTCTATATGTGTAGGTGTAAGGGCATAAATACATATATATATATATATATATATATATATATATATATATATACACATATATATATATGTGTGTCTGTGTACGTATGAAACATATATTGTATATATATATATATATATATATATATATATATATATATGCATATGTAACACCTCCACTTTGTTCTTATTATATATATATATATATACATATATACATATATATATATATATATATATATATATATATATATATATATATATATATATATATACATATACATATAGATATACATTCATACATATGTACGTACATAAGTATGTGTGAGTGAGTGTGGGTGGATGTGGGTGGGTGTGTATGTGTCTGTATCTGTGAATCTGTGTGTCTCTGTATCTTCTGTGTGTGTGGGTGTGTTTCTGTGTGTGTGTGTGTGTGTGTGTGTGTGTGTGTGTGTGTGTGTGTGTGTGTGTGTGTGTGTGTGTGTGTAGATAAACACGTCAAGTGAAAGTAAATTCAATTGCGCAATCGTATGTAACTGGGACCGATTGTCTATCACAATTGATGTGTGAGATTATACACCCAATTTATGTCCAACTCGTAAACGTGTTATATATTATAGTCCATCAAATTATCGCTTAAACTCTAGTCAACTGTAGATGCATGAAATTATGCATTAGGCGTGCGGGACAGATATAAAGCAAATATGAATCTCTCCAAGGGATAGTAGTATGCATAGAAAGCGATGAACCAATTTAAATATAAGTCTATATGGCCCAAATATAATAATATGAATTCAAATATTTATAGTATTGCTGTATGGTTTGTTAAACCCTTCCTCTTCTGTATGATACGTACGTCTAGTATCTACAAAATTCTTCCCCGTGTTTTAAGAGACGAGTGTTTGCACTTCGTTAATATATACAAACAGAAACACAGACATGGACACAGATATAGAAAAAGACACAAACAAGAACAGAAGTACATACACATAAACGGAGCGACACATATGATCACATGATTAATATCACACTTCTGTATACCACACATACATACATACATACACATCATACATACACACACATATACATACACCCAAAGACATGCATCTACTTGAGAACACAAATTAAACGCATACGCGCACACACACACAGACATAGATACACACACACATATACACACACACATATATACACACACATACAAACACACACGTACACACACACATACATATACACACATACAAACACACACGCACACACATAAATTAAACACAAACATACACCCGCACAAACACCTTCTTATACAAAGAACATCACATACAAACACATAAAAACATGCACAGACCCACACTCACAACACACAAGCATGTAATTATGCATTCGTGTATAGACATATAATGGTTTCTTATATAGGCACAAGGCCAGCAATCGTGGGGGAAGGGAAAGTCGATTAAATCGACCCCAGTACATTACTGGTACTTTATTTCATCGACCCCTTAAGGATGGAAGGCAAAGATAACCTCGGCGGGATTTGAACTCAGACCGTAAAGGGTCGTAACTGTATGCTACTTAGCATGGCGTCCGACCTTCTACCGATACTGCCAAATACGTAGACTTCTTCAGAAACACGAGCCAACAAGGGACCTATACGTAATGATTCTATTTGCTAGAAATGGCAGCCAAATCTCCCTTAAATCACACCCTAATGCCTTAGAAAAAGAAAAGTTGGATAATGTGAGCCTAAATTTCTTATCCATGGAGAAAAGACGAGAGAATGTCGTCTTGAATGCCTTTCATTATAGGTTTGCTTGATTAGAGCTAACCTGAAGCTAAACAACAACATACACACACAGCTATATATATGTATATATACACACAAAGACTGACATACACACAGCTATATATATATATATATATATATATATATATATATATATATATATACACACACACAGCTATATATATATATATATACACACACAAACACTGACATACACACACAGCTATATATATATGCACAAACTCAGACATACACACACAGCTATATATATATATATATATATATATATATATATATATATATATATATATACAGCTATATATATAAATATACACACACAAACACTGACATACACACACAGCTATATATATTAGGGTGTTCCAGAATCCCACATTTTACACAAAAGTGTTTTTATTTCTTAGCTCCCTATGCATTTTCTCATGCCATTTTCTATATTATCAATTTATAATGTAATTTTGATTATTTCAGACTAATTTAAGTCTTGCCTAATAGTTGCAAATTGGCGGAATAATGGCGGAAACCAGTTGGCCTAGTTGTAGCTACTCGCTCCGTTGTGATGATCGAGAAATATGGCTCCTGGGGCAATATGTTACATCCTTTTCACCAAATAAAATACCAACAAAGGGGGATGTTCTAAGATATTTCTTCTACCTGAAAGATGGTCCTATGAAACACGAAAAGCATGTGAGCTTCAATGGTGCTATTGCGGATAGACTTGTGATGGAAGTAGTTAGTCAGTGGGAAAAAGCTGGTGTGGCGACTCAACGAGAGGACAAAGTGAAACTGAAAATTATGAACATGTACAGTGAATACAGAAATTTACAAAAAAACAAAGGTTCTAAGTCAAACAAAGAAAAGGAAGCACTATTTATTTCTGAATTGGATTCCTATTTCTACATTGCACATACTGATGCTGAAAAGAAAATTTTGAAAGACCGTCTTCGTAATAATGAACAGAAAATGGAAGATGCTACATTTCTCGAAGCCCTGCCTTGCCAGAAAAAAGTATCTGTGGGTGCTGAAGACAAGGGTTACCAGAAAAAGGTATCTTCAAAGTTTAAGCGTGATCAGGTTTCTGTAGCTCGTCGAGAGTCAGAGAACCATAGAAAGCGTTTGTCAGGATCTGTAGCAGCACAACTTCCACGTAAAGAACTGAGTGATTCAAGTTCAACCAATGATGAAACTGAAGATGAACAGGATTCTTAATTTCAGGCCTTAAACCCACCCAGAGAAAGTTCAAAGTCAGACAAGAAACGAAAAATCCAGCTGGAACTCCCAAAGAATCCATTTCAAAGTCCAAAAATTTCTCCAATGGCTAATCGTTTAAACCTGACACTGAGACAGAGAACAGCATTTATGGCATCGATTATTTCTGAGGGTGGGACTGACATAGTCGCCACAACTCTCTCCAAGAATAGTAGCAGACGTGCAGCTAAGAAGATCAGAACTGTGGGGGTTGAACACATAAAGGAACAATTTGCTGTACCAGACTTTGTTACCTTGCATTGGGATGGCAAAGTAATTCCTGGTGACCACGAGAGGCTAGGTGTGCTAGTTGCTGGAACTCCGGACTTCAGAGAAGGTAACTTCCTCGGTGTTCCCATAATTCCTGATGGCACTGGAACCACCCAAGCCAAAGCATCATTTGATCTTGTTAAAGATTGGGATGTTGATGAGTCTGTGGTGGGCTTGGTCTTCGACACAACAGCTTCGAA
>OZ024740.1:272342199-272344699 GCA_964016885.1 Eledone cirrhosa | reverse complement strand
TGAATATATGTATATAGATGCATGGATATATATAGATATATGATAGCTGTCACAATAGCGTGTATACAGAACACCCGTTTCATCATCGAAGATGCGTATGGCTGATATATAAATGTGTGTGTGTGTGTGTGTGTGTGTGTGTGTATGTGTGTGTGTGTGTGTGTGTGTGTGTGTGTGTGTGTGTGTGTGTGTGCTGTGTGTGTGTGTGTGTGTGTGTGAGTGTGTGTGTGATTGTTTTGTGTGTGATTGTTTGTGTGTCTGATTGTTTGTCTATATATATATAAGTATGTATACGTACATACATATATGTATTACAGACGTACAGTAGTATGTATATATACATACATATATATCTGTACGTATGGATTCACCGAACATTTATTATAATGCTCAGTTTGTTTGTAAACAAACATCCCGAATTAAGCCGTACAGTGTTTAGCAACCATCGTTGCCCTTTTGTTCAACACTGACAAAGGAACGATGTACTAGTTTCAAGTTTATTAGCTATCGTCAGCACCGTACACCTTCCTGCCAGATGATTGAACGTCTGAAAGTATATACTTTCCTTATGCATATTAACGGCTGAGCAGCCTAATTTGCATATCGAGTGAGTTAATCGGCCGGGCGCACCGAAAACGATAAATGGAAAAAGTGAAATGAAATTTCATTTCTCACTCTTAGTACGGCTGTTACTTAAATATAAGTATGTATACGTACATACATATATGTATACAGACGTACAGTAGTATGTATATATATACATACATGCACACATATATATATTGTACTTATGGATTTACCGAACAATTTATTATAATGCTCGGTTTGTTGTAAACAAACATACCGAATTAAGGCCGTACAGTGTTTAGCAACCATCGTTGCTCAATTTGTTCAAATGGAAATGAGAAAGAGATATTGACGAAGAATTGACCCTAGTACCAGACTGGTACTTTTTTATCGATATTGTATGAACGAATGAAAGACAAAGTTGACCTCGGTGGGATTTGAATTCAGGAAGCATAGGACCGAAGCGAATACCGCAAAGCATTCTATTCGGCGTTCTAATTACTCTGTCAATTCGCTGCGTTCGTAGGTATGTTTATAATGGAGTCACCACCTATCTCTTAGATAACTTAAATCATGTCTGCCTCTGCTACAAACATTCGAACCAGACATCAGGTCTAGGAAAAGATAACTATATATCATTATGTATTGCTTTCTACTGCAACAGCCAATAAGCCGGAATTTCGTCCAGCCTTATCTCTAACTAGTTTCATCAGTTTCGGAAGCCTCTAAAGTAGGTCATGGATGCTGTTCTTGTTCCACTAATTAAGATACTCATCTCCCTACCATAAACATTAACTCTACTATCTGAGAATGTGTTCTATTTTATCAGGGGGGGGGGGGGGGGTTATCATTTGTATAGGGTTCTTGTTTTGATTTTTTTGTACTAATGTTAGGAGTTCATCAGTGTCAACACTTAGTGCGTACATCAATGTTTCGTATATTTGGTATTCTACAGGCCGAACAAACTATTCTGTTGCAGGAAGACATTAATGTGGAAATGTGAAATAGAAGACGTTAAGTGTACTGATAACAAATGTAGTCTTTATGATTCCCAAGCCTATGCGTGTATATATACACACACACACACACACATATATATATATATATATATATGTGTGTGTGTGTGTATATGTGTGTGTGTATGTGTGTGTGTGTGTGTGTGTGTCTGTCTACAGACATACAAATGTACAAAATAATTATAAATCTATTTGTGTATGCCATTGTATTTACACATATGTAATTAGTAATAATATATATGCACCTGTGTGTGCATAAATGTATATATATATATATATATATATATATATATATATATATGTATGTATACATACATATATATATACATATATATATATATATATATATATATATATATATATATATATGTATGTATACATACATATATATATATATATATATATATGTGTGTGTGCATGTATACATACATATATATATACTATACATTATACATACATATATTTACATATACATACATATATATATATATATTATATACATATATACATATATATAATATATATTTAAATATATATATATACATATACATATATATATATGTATATATATATATTTATATATATATATACTTATATATATACTTATATATATATATAATATATATATATACTTATATACATATATATATAAATAAATACGCACACACACACACACACAACACACACATATATATATATATATATATATATATATATATATATATATATATATTATATTATATATATATACAAAGGCAGATAGAAGAAAAAGCGACATGAGTCGTGTAGTTGTGTATATAGATGCACTGGTGTGGCTACGTGTGTGTGTCTAGCTTATATCAATGTATCTTTGGGACCAAACAAATGGGTTAGACAAATATGAGAATGACAAGAAGACATATTCATATATCATCACA
>OZ024740.1:272327199-272337199 GCA_964016885.1 Eledone cirrhosa | reverse complement strand
AGCTAAACCGGTAGAGCACCAGGAAAAATGCATTGCGGCTCCATTTTCCAATCCCCCCAAGCTCAAATGTTCCGACCTGCGTATATAGACATCTAATATGCGTCGTCGTCCGCCGCCTCGTCCGCCTTGTCTGCCTTGTCCGCCCCTCCCGCACGTTAGAGCTACTCTAAAGTCTGTCTCAAGTCCGGAGGCTCATCAGGCCGGTGTTTATCCTGTTTTCCATGGCGCTAAGCGACTGAGATTACAATACTCCCACCTGGACAGGACGCCAGAATCGCAGGGTTAAACTCCAAACACTAATATATACATAGTCAAATACACACACATTCTCAAACCTACAGATAGACATACACATATGTATATAAATATATATTTCATGTGGCTGGAAAGATTTAACGCCAAACTCGATCCATCTTGTTGCAAGCTGACCATGCTTGGGCCTTTCTGGTGGCAAAATCCTTCTCAGAGTCCATGATCCAGGACCCAAAATACATGAAATACTCGAGTTGCTTGATATCACTGCTGTTGATTGCTTCGATGGTGTTGCCTGTACAGTTTGATATGTACTCTGTTTTACCCTCGTTGAGATGTAGGCCGACAAAGGCGGCTGCTTCCTGGAGAGATGTCAAAAGTAGTTGCGCATTTTCTGGGCAATCTGCAAAAAGTGCAATGTCTTCCGCAAAGTCAAGGTCAGTGAGATGTTTAGAGGGGTGCCGGCCTCCCACGCATATTTGATTCTGTTCTTGAAATTCAGGACTTGGCAACGGCAATGAACGACAGACCCACGTGGGGATCAATTGTTGAGTCCATTTCGGCTGAGGCCGCCGGATGATGATTATGATATATTATGTTTTATTTCTAAGATGAGTTATTGTTAATAAGAATATAATATTCCAGGCTATTAACCTCATAAGCTGTAATCTCTGGATTCCAACTAAGAACCATTACTTTTACAAGGGTAATGATGTTCTTATCGATTATGATGTGTATGCTGACGTATAAACAGTTAGTGTTATAATTCTAGGTATACGCTAAAAACACCCTTATTGGTGTAGACACTAAAAACAAGCTTATTGAGCTAGACACTAAAACACCCTTAGTGGTGTAGAGACTAAAAACAAGCTTATTGAGCTAGACACTAAAACACCCTTATTGGTGTAGACACTAAAAACAAGCTTATTGAGCTAGACACTAAAACATCCTTATTGGTGTAGAGACTAAAAACAAGCTTATTCAGCTAGACACTAAAACACCCTTATTGGTGTAGACACTAAAAACAAGCTTATTGAGCCTAGACACTAAAACACCCTTATTGGTGTAGAGACTAAAAACAAGCTTATTGAGCTAGACACTAAAACATCCTTATTGGTGTAGACACTAAAAACAAGCTTATTGAGCTAGACACTAAAACACCCTTATTGGTGTAGGCACTAAAAACAAGCTTATTCAGCTAGACACTAAAATACCCATATTGGTGTAGAGACTAAAAACAAGCTTATTGAGCTAGACACTAAAACACCCATATTGGTGTAGACACTAAAACAAGCTTATTGAGCTAGACACTAAAACATCCTTATTGGTGTAGACACTAAAAACAAGCTTATTGAGCCTAGACACTAAAACACCCTTATTGGTGTAGGCACTAAAAACAAGCTTATTCAGCTAGACACTAAAATACCCATATTGGTGTAGAGACTAAAAACAAGCTTATTGAGCTAGACACTAAAACACCCATATTGGTGTAGACACTAAAACAAGCTTATTGAGCTAGACACTAAAACATCCTTATTGGTGTAGACACTAAAAACAAGCTTATTGAGCTAGACACTAAAACATCCTTATTGGTGTAGACACTAAAAACAAGCTTATTGAGCTAGACACTAAAACACCCTTATTGGTGTAGACACTAAAAACAAGCTTATTGAGCTAGACACTAAAAACATCTTTATTGGTGTAGACACTAAAAACAAGCTTATTGAGCTAGACACTAAAACATCCTTATTGGTGTAGACACTAAAAACAAGCTTATTGAGCTAGACACTAAAACATCCTTATTGGTGTAGACACTAAAAACAAGCTTATTGAGCTAGACACTAAAACATCCTTATTGGTGTAGACACTAAAAACAAGCTTATTGAGCTAGACACTAAAACATCCTTATTGGTGTAGACACTAAAAACAAGCTTATTGAGCTAGACACTAAAACATCCTTATTGGTGTAGAGACTAAAAACAAGCTTATTGAGCTAGACACTAAAACACCCTTATTGGTGTAGACACTAAAAACAAGCTTATTGAGCTAGACACTAAAACATCCTTATTGGTGTAGACACTAAAAACAAGCTTATTGAGCTAGACACTAAAACATCCTTATTGGTGTAGACACTAAAACATCCTTATTGAGCTAGACACTAAAACATCCTTATTGAGCTAGACACTAAAAACATCCTTATTGGTGTAGGCACTAAAAACATCCCCTTATTGAGCTGCTGTCATCGATGGATTTACTGATTGGAATACGTAATGATCAGTAATCATTATATGTACGAGGGTTGGCTGAAAAGTTCATAGGTTGGCTATGAATGAGTGATGCTGTGAAATCTTACCTGCATTAATTTCAACTCTTTTTATTAATTGTTTCTACTTTTGGCAGAAGGCCAGCAATTACGACCAGTGCATTACTGGTACTTTATTTTATCGACCCCGTAAGGATAAAAGGCAAAGTTAACTTCGGGGGAATTTGAACTCCCGTAAAGGGCCGTAACTCTATGCTGCAAAGCATGGCGTCCGACGCTCTACCGATACTGCCAATCCACTCTTTTTATTAATAACTGCATTGTTTCTTTCCAGTGACTATGTTCAAAAATAAACTTCATTTGGTCATTCCATGAGAGTATCTTGATCAGCCTATGAACCTTTCAACCGAACCTCGTACTTTAATTTTTCTAAGTTTCCAGCATGATCCTCTATCCATCATGGAAACTCCCTTCCATAGAGTTATAAGATTTCCATCTTCGTACCATATCTTTTCTTCTTTATACTACTAAGAGATCTTTCAAATGCAGTTCTTTTTTGTCGAAGCGAATCATGGTTAGGTATATATTTGATGAGGAAACTGCGACTTGTTTAGTTACTTTTGAACGCTTCTGATATAATAAATATTACAGATGCTCCATAGTCTCTCAAACAAATCCTTGTAGTAATGTGGGGGTACAGTAGATTTTGATTTATGTCATACTTGAAAGTGATTAGCGTATTTGTTATTCAGGAAAGTATTTTTCAACTTTACTCATTTCTTCTGTGTAAACGAATATATCAGCTCAAATCATTTGTTACAAATGTTGTCGGCCTTGAACAATTCCTTTCGTAATGCTTTATGAATGATGAGACACGGGGTTTAAGTAGGTGCCAGTAACTGTTTGGTTTTGATACACTGATATTCTGATAAACTTGATTCTATCTCTTGAAACAGTACGTTATGGGACAGATGTTGCTGGCTACTGCTTTCATTCTCCAAAGAGGACTGGAAGTATGTAGTGACTCAATGTAGTCGTCTGGAAAATTCTAGACGCACACACGTGTGTGTGAAAGTGTTTATATCACTATTAATATGTTTATGTATTTATGTACGTAGATAGTAAGTGTGTATGCGTGTGTGTGTGTGTGTGTGTGTGTGTGTGTGTGTGTGTGTGTGTGTGTGTGTGTGTGTGTGTGTGTGTGTGTGTGTGTGTGTGTGTGTGTGTGTGTGTGTGTGTGTGTGTGTGTGTGTGTCTTTCTTTAGTATACCTTATACATACCATATAAGGTATACTAAAGACAAGATGTTTATGATATTTGTACAGATATAACTTTATAGTAGGCTTATAAATCATAAATTCAAATAATTATATTTCTGTAGGCGTTTCCTTTTGTTTCTGAGCCGGAAACTAAAGTCTACACTGCTTCGGTTTCCTGCGCTATCAGGAATAAACAGTACAATTTCTAGAAAAATGAGAAAATAGCTAACTACAGATTAATAAATATCTCTGACTATATTTATCGCATGTTATATATATATATATATATATATATATATATATATACGTATATATGGTATTATTGGCAGTATCGGTAGAGGGTCGGACGCCATGCTTTCCAGCATAGTTACGTCCCTTTACGATCTAAGTTCAAATCCCGCCGAGGTTGACTTTGCCTTTCATCCTTACGGGGTCGATAAAATAAAGTACCAGTAATGCACTGGGTAATTGCTGGCCTTGTGCCTAAAGTTATATATATATATATATATATATATATATATATGTACATGTTATATATACATATATATACATGTACATATGTACGTGTATATATATTATATATTCCTTCTATATACTGTACCGATTGTGTTGATATTTCTGTTTACATTTTACTTTCATTTATATATATATATATATATATATATATATATATGAAAATGAGCGGAACAAGCAAACATTAAACAATCTTTTAAATAAATTAAAATACGATTTAAATATTCACCTGTTCTAGTGCTGTGACCGACGGTTTCGCTTATCAAAAGATTGGAAATTCAGAGAATTTCCAATGGAAAGAATCAGCTCTTCAGACAGCTATTTCCAAACCACAAGGCACAAAGCCTCGTAGTAGTAAATATATCGCTTTCTGCCCGGTGCATGAGGTCAGGCCGTTAAAGTGACCCACACATAAATAGGCCGTAAGAAAAAGCGGGAATTATAGACTTGTTGATATTTCATGTTACTAGAAATAGCAGCACGATACAACATTTTTTTTCTCTACATAGAAGGAGAATACATATAAATGATATAAATATTCCAGTAGGTACTAAGTACCCACGGAAATATACATGGTGTATATAACAGTTGTTGTTCCATGGTACTAATTTGAGATACCAGAACTATATATATCGCAGGTTATATTATATGATACCACATATATATATATATTTGTATACATGTACGCTGTGTATTTATATATATGTGTGTGTGTGTGTGTATATATATATATCTAGTTTAATATAGAAATGGCTTCTACGGGACTAGAACTGTTTATTCAAAAGAAATCGAAAGGGCTTTCCTGAGGATTTATTTTGAAGGAAACAGTTCTAGTCCTGTATAAACCATTTCTATATTAAACTTGATGTTTACACTCTACTAATGTATTGAGTACCTTACTAACTGTGATTTCCCCGATTTAACACACACACACACACACACACACACACACATATATATATATATACATTATATTATATTTAGAATGTTGAGAATACACTTTTACTCATATTTCCTGTAGCACGAAGAAGACGAAACAACTATTGGCTGAAACCGGTACTATAAATTTTTTTGTTTTTTTAATAAATGTTTTGCTGTTATTCTATGAGAAAATCCCATTAGCATTTTCTACCTTTTTTTCTTATTTTCCTAATATATATATATTAGGCTTTGTTCAGAAACGGCTACCGAATTTGAAAATTAGGTAATAACGTGTGCTACGCCGCATTTGACTAAATAGAATTAGTCTGTTAGTTGGGATTTTAAAATACCCTCTGAATGGAAAAAAAGGATAAGTATTGACATACATGGGACACGAACCCATACCTTTGGTTTGCCGGATCAATGCGTAACCATTACACCAACACGACACACATTCTCCCTTGCATTCAATTAGAAGCTATATAACCATAGCAGGTGTGTGTATATATATATATATTTATATATATATATAATATATATATATATATAATATATATATATATATATATATATATATATATATATATATATATATATATATATATATATATATATATAATACATATATATATATAATATATATATATAATATATATATATATAATATATAATATATATATATATATAATATATATATATATATATATATATATATATATATATAATATATAATATATATATATATATAATATATAATATATATATAAACGGAAAAAATGAAACGATATTTCATTTCCCACTCTTAGTACGGCTGTTACTTAAATATAAGTATGTACACGTACATACATATATGTATACCGACGTACAGTAGTATGTATATATATATATACATACATGTACACATATATATATGCACGTATGGATTCACCGAACATTTATTATAATGCTCGGTGTGTTTGTAAACAAACATCCCGTATTAAGCCGTAGTGTCTAGCAACCACCGTTGCTCGTTTGTTCAACACTAACAAAGGAACGCTGTACTAGTTTCAAGCTTGTTAGCTATCGTCAGCAACGTATACCTTCCTGCCAGATTGTTGAACGTATATACTTACCTTATGCATATTAACGGCTGAGTAGCCCAATTTGCATATCGAGTGGGTTAATCGGCCGGGTGCACCGAAAACGATAAACGGAAAAAATGAAACGATATTTCATTTCCCACTCTTAGTACGGCTGTTACTTAAATATAAGTATGTACATGTACATACATATATGTATACCGACGTATAGTAGTATGTATATATATATATACATACATGTACACATATATATATGCACGTATGGATTCACCGAACATTTATTATAATGCTCGGTGTGTTTGTAAACAAACATCCCGTATTAAGCCGTAGTGTTTAGCAACCACCGTTGCTCGTTTGTTCAACACTAACAAAGGAACGCTGTACTAGTTTCAAGCTTGTTAGCTATCGTCAGCAACGTATACCTTCCTGCCAGATTGTTGAACGTATATACTTACCTTATGCATATTAAAGGCTGAGTAGCCCAATTTGCATATCGAGTGGGTTAATCGGCCGGGTGCACCGAAAACGATAAACGGAAAAAATGAAACGATATTTCATTTCCCACTCTTAGTACGGCTGTTACTTAAATATAAGTATGTACACGTACATACATATATGTATACCGACGTACAGTATATAAGTACGTGTACATACTTATATTTAAGTAACAGCCGTACTAAGAGTGGGAAATGAAATATCGTTTCATTTTTTCCGTTTATCGTTTTCGGTGCACCCGGCCGATTAACCCACTCGATATGCAAATTGGGCTACTCAGCCGTTAATATGCATAAGGTAAGTATATACGTTCAACAATCTGGCAGGAAGGTATACGTTGCTGACGATAGCTAACAAGCTTGAAACTAGTACAGCGTTCCTTTGTTAGTGTTGAACAAACGAGCAACGGTGGTTGCTAGACACTACGGCTTAATACGGGATGTTTGTTTACAAACACACCGAGCATTATAATAAATGTTCGGTGAATCCATACGTGCATATATATATGTGTACATGTATGTATATATATATATACATACTACTGTACGTCGGTATACATATATGTATGTACGTGTACATACTTATATTTAAGTAACAGCCGTACTAAGAGTGGGAAATGAAATATCGTTTCATTTTTTCCGTTTATCGTTTTCGGTGCACCCGGCCGATTAACCCACTCGATATGCAAATTGGGCTACTCAGCCGTTAATATGCATAAGGTAAGTATATACGTTCAACAATCTGGCAGGAAGGTATACGTTGCTGACGATAGCTAACAAGCTTGAAACTAGTACAGCGTTCCTTTGTTAGTGTTGAACAAACGAGCAACGGTGGTTGCTAGACACTACGGCTTAATACGGGATGTTTGTTTACAAACACACCGAGCATTATAATAAATGTTCGGTGAATCCATACGTGCATATATATATGTGTACATGTATGTATATATATATATACATACTACTGTACGTCGGTATACATATATGTATGTACGTGTACATACTTATATTTAAGTAACAGCCGTACTAAGAGTGGGAAATGAAATATCGTTTCATTTTTTCCGTTTATCGTTTTCGGTGCACCCGGCCGATTAACCCACTCGATATGCAAATTGGGCTACTCAGCCGTTAATATGCATAAGGTAAGTATATACGTTCAACAATCTGGCAGGAAGGTATACGTTGCTGACGATAGCTAACAAGCTTGAAACTAGTACAGCGTTCCTTTGTTAGTGTTGAACAAACGAGCAACGGTGGTTGCTAGACACTACGGCTTAATACGGGATGTTTGTTTACAAACACACCGAGCATTATAATAAATGTTCGGTGAATCCATACGTGCATATATATATGTGTACATGTATGTATATATATATATACATACTACTGTACGTCGGTATACATATATGTATGTACGTGTACATACTTATATTTAAGTAACAGCCGTACTAAGAGTGGGAAATGAAATATCGTTTCATTTTTTCCGTTTATCGTTTTCGGTGCACCCGGCCGATTAACCCACTCGATATGCAAATTGGGCTACTCAGCCGTTAATATGCATAAGGTAAGTATATACGTTCAACAATCTGGCAGGAAGGTATACGTTGCTGACGATAGCTAACAAGCTTGAAACTAGTACAGCGTTCCTTTGTTAGTGTTGAACAAACGAGCAACGGTGGTTGCTAGACACTACGGCTTAATACGGGATGTTTGTTTACAAACACACCGAGCATTATAATAAATGTTCGGTGAATCCATACGTGCATATATATATGTGTACATGTATGTATATATATATATACATACTACTGTACGTCGGTATACATATATGTATGTACGTGTACATACTAATATATATATATATATATATATATAAATAGGGAGACAGAAAGCAGGCTTTATTTAAAAACTGGCTAGCGAATTTGAATGGATGGAAGCATGAGTGGCGTTTTGGTGTAATGGTAATACATTGGTCCGGCAAACTAAAGATGTGGGTTCGTGTCCCATGTACGTAAATACTCATCCTTCTTTTTTCAATCAGAGGGTTTTTTTAAATCCCAACTAACAGATTAATTCTATTTAGTCAAATTTGGCGTAAGCACATGTTACTACCTAATTTATATATATATATATATATATATATATATAGCAGAAAGTATGACCCCGACGGCAGAGCTCAAGCCCTTTCGACGGCTATTTCTGGACTAAACGGCTTGAGCTCTGCCGTCGGGGTCATACTTTCTCCTAGTACCCACTCTACTACCCTAAGTATTGAGTACTCTGGTGCGTTATGGTTCATCTGGTTCCTTACCACAACTCCTTCGTCATATATATATATATATATATATATATATATATATATATATATATATATATATATATATATAGTTATATAATAAACAACATAAGATAATTATTTCATTTACCAGTGGTTTCTTGAAAACAGATGTAGTGTCTGTCTTCAGTCGTCTGAATGAATAAAAAAAAAACATGGTGTATTTAATATAGATTTGAAACAAAATTTAGGAAATATGAAAGTGAGGCTGAAAAAAACGGGCGAAAAGGAATTGTCTGTGTGAAAATATGTACGAAGGCGTGCCGCCTTTTGTTTGAAATGTTGGTCTTGCGATCAAAATGTCGTCGGTTCGATTCCTGAACGTTGTATTCTGGTGGAAAATACGTATTCTCTTCCATTTATAAATATAGTTCAATCCATCTCTACTCCTACTACCCTTCTTTTACGTTCTTTGCAGCTACCATGTGTGAGTAAGTGTTTGGAAGTGTGTGTGTGAGAGAGAGAGTGTGTTTGAGAGTGTATGTGGTGTGTGTGTATGTGTTTGAGAGTGCATGTGGTGTGTAAGCGTTTGTGAATGTGTATGTATGCGTAAGTCTTTGGATGTATGTGTGTGTGTATCTGTGTGTGTGCTCAATCAGTTGGCAGGCATATTTTTGTTCAAATAACAAACAAAACCAACGCTGTGTAGTTTTACAGAGTGTCGACTGGTAGGGTAAATCAGTTATTTCCTTGCGCGATAAATCTTCAAACATACACGTTACACATGCGGATACGATACGACTTGAGGGATGAACAAAAAATAGCTCAGGAAAAAAGAAAAAAAAGAGCCGGAAGCAAAAAAAAATGACTAAAGATAAAGGACAACACCAAAGCATTTAGGACAATAATTATATAAATAGGCAATCTATCTATATATTATTTA
>OZ024740.1:272314699-272324699 GCA_964016885.1 Eledone cirrhosa | reverse complement strand
GGTGATAGCTTGTCAGTGCTACTCTTCGTTCTCTCACTAAATCTACTATCTTACCTACTCAGGAAACAAGGTGGACAAAGAAGTGGATCCAGAAGTATCTCCCATCTTTTCTTTGTTGATGACCTGAAGTTGTATGGGCCAAATATCAATGACATCAAGAAACAATTGGACCTCATTACACAATTTTCTACAGACATCAAAATGAAATTTGGTGAGTCCAAGTGTGCATATTTGGCAGTAAAACGTGGCAGAACTGTGCCTCCTCTAGAAATCTAGAGATGAACGGCCTGACAATACAACCTCTACAGTCAGGTGACATCTACAGATATCTTGGACAGGATGAGAAGGTCAGATATGATGGACCCATAAATAAGGAGAGAACCAGAACTGAATACCTCAGAAGAGTAAAGAAAATATGGTCATAAGAACTGTCAGCGTACAACAAATACATTGCCCACAATACTTATGCTGTGCCAATTCTAACGCCAACATTTGACCTGCTGAACTGGTCATTGCAAGAACTAAGTGAGATGGATGTTAGAACTCGCAAACTTCTCAGTGTTACTGGGAACTTTAACATCAATGGTGATCTCACGCACGGAAGGTGGCCTGGGTCTAAAATCCATATTAACAACATATGAAACCCGGATAGTAACACTGAAGCAACACATTCAACAGAGGAAAAAGGTTGGCAACCATCTTGCCCAGGTTTATGAGCATGAAAACAAATATATCATTAGAATAGCGACTGATCTGGAGGAGAGATATGGAATAAAGCCTGATATAAATCTCTCACCCAGAGAAATCGGAAGATCCTATTCAATGTTCAAACAGGATGAAAAAATTGACCAATTTACAGAAAAAGTTGTGCATGGATACTTGAGGCGTAAAACACAGACCATAGAGGGGATAAACCACTCAAAAAGCCTGGCATGGAGTTCCGACAAGTTTATGACATCACGCCTTGAGGGATATCTCTATGCAATACAGGAACAAGAACTCCCTACCAAATATCTGCTGCACAAAAGGGAGGCCAGCAGCTGACAATAAATGTAGGCTATGTAAAACAAAGATCGAGGATGTAAGCCACATTGTTGCCAGCTGCTAAAGAATATCATCTCGCTACTACCTCCCCATGAGACACGATGGGATAGCTAGAACCATCTGGAACGCACTTCGGAAAACAAAATTAACAACAAACGAGGAAGAACATATTGAGACAGATGGCACTAAGGAATACTGGTGGACCCTGAAAATAAAAACTGCCACCAAATTAAAGCACAACCGGCCTGATATTGTTGTTTGGGACCACACATTGAAAACGTGCTCTGTTGTGGAGATCAGCTGCCCACTTGATGTAAACGTTGTCAGAAAAATACAGGAGAAGGAGGACATCTACGGACCATTGATGAGGAGTTTACAAATCCAGTATCCAAGATACACCTTTAGCTTCATCCAACCCGCTTGGACCAAAGTATGACTGAACTTGGATTTGCGGACAAAAAGCGCAGCTCCCTAATTCATAGTCTACAAATGGCTGCGATAGCTGGCACCTTCAAAATTTGCAAAACATTCTTGCGATTCAAGGGATGACAATTTCTTTTCTTTTACAACCTTGCCACCGGGAAGATGGCCGGTCAAAAAAATATACTCGAAATTAAGAGAAAGAGATAACATATGTATGTATGTATATATATATATATATATATATATATATATATATATATATATAGGAACGAGTAGGACCCCGACGGCTGAGCTCAAGCCGTTTCGACGGCTAATTCTGGACTAAAATCTTTTAGTCTAAAATCATTTTAGTCCAGAACTAGCCGTCGAAGCGGCTTGAGCTCAGCCGTCGGGGTCCTACTCGTTCCTATTACCCACTCTACTACCCTAAGTATTGAGTACTTTGGTGCGTTATAGTCCATCTGGTTCCTTACCACATTTCCTTCGTTATATATATATATATAATACAGAAAAATGTGGTTTGAGACGGATGTGACTGCTACATATAGCACATCAAACGATATATGTATTAAATTAACTTCATGAAACGATATAAAATAGATCCATTTTAAAGTTTTTTAATTATTTTGCCTTTACCTTATAAATTCTTGGCTAATGCCACTAACATTTTGTTTTCTTTCTTCAACTGTAAAGCATATTTCAATTTATTAAGAATTGTTTGCGTATATATGTATATATGTGTGTGTATATATAAATATATACAAATATATACATATATATGTGTGTGTCTATGTATGTAAAAAGTAAACAGAAATAACAAAGCAAAGCAAACGACACAGTACAATGAAGATATATATATGTGTATACATCTGTGTGTGTGTGTGTGTGTGTGTGTGTGTGTGTGTGTGTGTGTGTGTGTGTGTGTGTGTGTGTGTGTGTGTGTGTGTGTGTGTGTGTGCTGAGTTGTTTGGGATTTCATTTTTCGCTTTATTCGACTGATGATTAAAATACAGAATTGGCGTATATTTACATAAAGAGGTTTTATTTTATTTTTTTGTCTTTTTTTACAATAAAAGATTTGTAGATGGTAAGAATTTACCTATTTCAGAAAATATTAGTAAATTTGGCTTACTTTCAGATAATTTATCTATTTCTCCTTTCTCTCTCTCGTTATGCTCTCCCTCTCTGTTCCAATGCCTCTCTATCTTTTTGTTTATCTCTATCTATTTATTCATTTAGCTTTCTGTCTCTCGATTTCTCTGCTCCCTCCCTCTTCCTCCTCCTCTCTCTCTATCTCTTTCTCTCCCCCCTCACTTTCACACCCTCTCTCTCATCTTCTCTCTCACCTTCTCTCACTCTCACCCTCTCTCTCTAAAACTCTCTCTCTCACTTTCTCTCAACCTCTCTCTCTCACACACCCTCTCTCTCACACACACCCTCTCTCTCTCTCACACACCCTCTCTCACACCTCTCTCTCCCATCCTCCCTCTTACTCCCTCATTCTCCTACTCCGTCGTCTCTTATTTGTTGTATTATATCATTGTTTTATTTATATATTGTTTGCGAAGTGACACGAAATTAAATGTAATTAAAGAGGTCAAATCAGAATCTTTGGGGACGATAACATTGAGAAGAATTTCAAAACAAAACAAATAAACAAAAACTACCAAAAAAATAAATAAAAACAAACAAATTTGTAAATAAATAAATATTGTCCTGATTTCTTTTTTTCTCCAACTCATCATCATTTTCCCCCTCCCCTTCCTTCTTCTTCTTTGAAAAATACAACAACAATGCAATTAAAAAATGCATTTAAAAACAAAAGATATAAATATTCATGACAGATACCGTGATGTTGATGTTTGTTTTAGCTTCAGTTTCTAAAAATAAAAATGAAAAATGAATGAAAATGAAAAAAAAAACAAAATGGAAGATTTATAAATGAAACAAAAACCATAAAAAGGGGAGACAAAATAACAAAAGGACAAAAAAAAGAAAAATAAGACAAAACTTCGGGAAAGAATATGTCTTTTGTTCATTTTAAGATTAAATTAAAAATCTTACTAATTCTATCATTTAACTTTTATTTATTTTTTGTCGGCAGTTTTTAGTTTCATTTCATAACAAATTTTCGTCGCTCTTGTGCCTCTTCTTTGTTTGTGTTGTTGTTGTTGTTGTTGTTGTTGTTGATGATCTTCTTCTTCTACTTCTTCTTCTTCTTCTTCTTCTTCTTCTTCTTCGTCACTCTTCTTTCTGTATTTCTTCTGAATCGTGTTTATTTCTTATCAGTCAACAATATTAACAGTAGCAGCAACAAGAACAACAACAACAACAGCAGTTCCAGAAGTAGTAGTAGTAGTAGTAGTAGTAGTAGGAGGAGGAGGAGGAGGAGGAGGAGGAGGAGGAGGAGGAGGAGGAGGAGGAGGAGGAGGAGGAGTGCGGCGGCAGTAGCAGCAGCATTAACATTATCGTCATCATCATCATCATCCTCATCATCACCATCATCATCTTTGTTGTCATCGTCGTGTTATCCCAACGATGTCGTCACCACCAATTGCAGTAGTTATTGTTATTATTATTATTATTATTATTATTATTATTATTATCAACAACCACATCAATGTCGGCAAACAACAACAACAACGACAACAATAATAATTAGCAATGTTCATTGTAATGCATATTTTGGAGAGGACTTTTTTTTTCGTATTTTTTTGTCTCTCTTCTCTTTGTTGTACTATATACGTGTTTTTGTATATATGTGCGTGTGCAAGTATGTTTCAGTTCTAAGGTTAAAATGTAGTCACCCCAGATAAAACTTATTCATGGTGTCTGTTGGCAGGGTTGCACAAGGGTCAGAGACTCTTTAGTAGGTCACGAAAGGTCATGTACTATTTGGTTTGGCACGTCAGTTTGATTTTCCTAAAGTTAGAAACATTTGCCAACATCTAATGAAAAGACCATGTGAAATCCATTATTCATGTACTACATTACTAGTACTACTACTTGTACTACTACTACTACTACTACTACTACTACTATTACTACTACTGATGTTGTTACTACTACTACTGCTACTGCTACTATTACAAGCTACTGGTAGCGATTGTTGTATTAATTAGTAAACAGCTATGGTGCATCTTACCAATAAACAAGCATACACAGAATTTAGCTATTCCATTCAAGACCTTTTCACTTTTTTATGTTTGTTAGTTTGTGGGGAGGGGACACGGTGGTGAAGAGAAGATCTTTTTTGTTATATTTTATTTGTCTGTTGTCGTTATTTGTCTTTCATTTTTCTTTTTTTTTTTGTACCTTGTGGTTTTTATGTCATATGGGATTCGACGTGTTTGTTGTTTTGTTTATCGTGGCTCAAGTTATAAGCTGGGGAGTTGGATAAAAGTGCTGGTTGGGGTGATGATAAGAATGATGATAATGATGATGATGATGTTTCCGTAAGTTAGTAAACATTTCATGGCAACCTGTTGATAAACATGATTAAAATGTGTCTTAATATTTTCGTGTATTTAGTTAGTTTCCTTTATATAATGCTTTGAGTTTAAAAAAAAAAACGACAGACATCTGGGGGTGAGTAGCTTATCATATCTTCCTGTAGTCTATAAAATATATTTCTAATAACATATTGGGCAATGGAACGGGAAAAAATATAATTTGGCTTTCTACCTAAGTATGAAACAATTATAAATATCCAATAGATCATATGTGTGCATGTACGAGTGTGTATGAATGTAATGTATGTATATGTGTGTGAGTGTATATATTTGTATGTAGAAAGAGATATTAGATGAAATTCAGTGAGAAGAGAGAGAGGATGGAAGGAAAAGAAAAAGAGAAAAGGAAATATTATTTATAGAAAGGTGAATAGATGACTGTGTGATCTTCATGTATTTATTTCTCAAGGATGTTACCAAGGAAAGTGATATGAAATAACTAGTGTATTAAGAAAAGTGGAAAAAACTGAGTGACATGTTCTCTATTCGACATCTTACCTCGAGCCTTTGTCTCACGCCTGTCAATCATAAAATGTATTACAAGAAAGTCTTTCCTTTCCTTGGATCCTAAAATTATGATATAGTTGTCGTGACCTACGTGTCTCAGGCATCTAAACTTGATGGGGCCCATCTCTCGGCGGCTCTGATCAGAACCGATATTTCTCCTATGGAAAAAGAAAGACAGGAGCGAGAAAAAAATCAACCTCCGTATGGACTGGTACACTTTTTACTGATACCGAAAGAATGAAACAATAAATTGACCTCGGTGGGATTTGAACACAACAGTCTCAAAGCCCCTATAAGGCTCATAGACTCTCCCATTTCTCCCCAGACTGAGCCATACAAAAATAGACTGAATGCACATTATTAGAGTAAGCACAAAGAAAATAAAACCCATCTTCAGTCGACCATTCGTACTTTAGTTGATTTTAAAGCATTTTTGCATATTTTGTAATTAATTTAATCTGAATTTCATTAATGCGGCTAACTGGTGGAGTCGTTAGAGCGTCAAATAGAATACCTTGTGACATTTGTTCTAATTCCAACCGGATCTACACCTTCTTCTTCTTCGCCCCGTTATTCCTGAGAGGGTCGTGGGGGGGGGGGAAGAATCTTCAAACACTCCTTATAAAGGGTCCTGCCAGAAGCAACCACCTTCAATTGATCAGGCTGGATCCTCAAGCGTGACCAGACAAGCTCGTGGCTGCTATCCAAGCATCTTGCTCGGGATCTATCCCTGGGTCTCTTGCCGATTGGTTTTGCCCGAGAAATCTAGCCAGCGATTCTTTCCTGAGACATTCTAACCACATGCCCGTATTATAAGAGCTGTGATTTCTCAATTCAAAGAAGTAGTGACTGTCATCTCTCCTCTTCATAATCTTCATGAACTGGATTGACATGCACAGCCATGTTGGAAGTGATATTATGACTGGTGGGTGTAAGATCAGTCGGCTGGAATTTGCAGTCCACATAATATCACTTAACTCGTCAAAAGGCGATCTCCGACATGCACTTGATAGATTTGATGCCGTGTGCTTGACGGCTGGAATAAAAAATTAGTGCTTCTAAGACTGAAACACTCATCCTCTCACGGAAGCCTGAACAGTGAGCTCTACATGTGAGTGGACTTTCACTGAAGCAGGTGGAGAAGTTCAAGTATCTCGGGGCCGTGTTCACGAGTGATGGAAAAAATCTATGATGTAACACATGAAATAGAGCTAACAGTAGATAGATCAGCGTCCTCTTCCTACTCTACCAATGGCATGCACCATCAAAACTATCTATTTTCGAAATCTGGAAGCTCTAGTTTGATATAATATGACAGGTGTGTTTAACATGTTGAGTGGCCGCATAGCTCTCATGTAGACTCGTGTCTAGAGCCCCCACGATGGAAAGTAAGATTGGAAGCAAGCTTCACAGTATAATATCGGGACTAACTACTGTCTTTATAGGTTTCATTGACTCAGGATAATTCATCTAAACACTTGGTGTTTCTTCCCGGAAAGAAGTACAAAATTATTTTAATAAATTATATCTAAAACATCAATATGTATGTGAACAAAGTAGAAGGGAAACGAGTAATCTTACATACATATATAGGTTTATACAAACATATACATATAGATATATGTGTATACAAATATATACACATACAGATATATGTATGATTAGCTTACGAAGCCTAGGTAAATTTGGAATTTGAAAATATAGTAGCTACCATATGGATAACTATAATAATAGTTGATTAAGGTTGATAATAGTTGAATATATATATATATATATATGTGTGTGTGAGAGAGAGGGGGGACATTGAGCAGGCTGTACTTATTACTATTATCTTTGCAAGTGTATTTTGCTCATGATGAAACCAGTGGTCCTGCTCAGCTTTATATATATATATATATATATATATATATATATAATAAAGAATCCATATCTAGTAACATATATATACATACAGATGCATATCAATGCTAGCAAATATATAGGTTTTGTCTTAATAACAGTGTGGTTCAATGCATGGGGTTGCAGAACAATAATATAAGAGACGTAAAATAAGAAAATTATAAAATTAACTTACTTACTAAAATATCACTTCCAACTAATTAGTTTCTGGAATGGAGTAAATATATTTTCCGAAGAATAATATAGAGAAGCATTCCGTCGTCAGGAAAGTCTATTCTCATGTAAGTTTCCAGGCAAAGCGAGGACACTGGAAACTTATTAAAAAATAATTCAGTGGATAGGAAATAGCGAAGCGTGGACTGAATTCCAAGCCATTGAGAAAATCACTGATTTTCTCAATGGCTTGGAATGACGACGGAATGCTTCCCTATATTATTCTTCGGAAAATATATTTACTCCATTCCAGAAACTAATTAGTTGGAAGTGATATTTTAGTAAGTAAGTTAATTTTATAATTTTCTTATTTTACGTCTCTTATATATATATATATATATATATATATATATATATATATATATATAGGAGGTGAGTTTTATTGTAGTACAATAAAGCAATGCAGATATCGGATAAGAAGCACTCTACAGTTTGAAGGACTGGAGTATACATAATATAAGATCAAAAGATGGTTAAAGGAGTTCCATGTATTTTATTATGCGCATTTCAAAAACAAACATCATCATGCAATAATATTTGTGTTTTCATCAGATAAAACAGGAGAACATGATATGAAGGCTAAAAAACACTTGTGGATAGTGCAGTTTTAAATCAACATATGAAAAGTGGTTTTAGATTGATGTGTGATATTGGGGAAAATATTTTATTTAGAGAGAGGGGGTGGAAAGGATGAAAAAGGGGAGGAGATGAGAGGGAGAGATGGGTGATAGAGAGAACTTTAAATCTAACCATCCTACCAATATCAAGAATGCTATAGTTAGTAATATTGGAAAAAGAATATCTAACATATCCTCTAATAAAAACATCTTTGATGCTAACGCCAATTACTATAATAACGCACTTTCTAAAGCCGGCTATCCAGATAAAATCAAATATAGTAAAGAAACAAATTCTAGAAAAACTTACAGTAGAATAATTAATCATGATCATTCCAATAATTTCAATAAAAGACCTAGATACAAAAACATAATCTGGTATAATGCTCCTTTCTCCATCTCTATTAATAACAATATTCCTAAATTATTTTTTAGTGCCTTAAATAAATGCTTCCCTCCCTCACATATCTATAGTAAAATATTTAACAAACACACCATCAAATTTTCTTATTCTACATCCTCCAATATTTCCAACATCATCTCTAAACACAACAATAAAATACTAAATACTAAATCTCTTCCTTCCAACATTGAATTTCATAATAACAGTAATAGTACTCCCGACGTCATTGTAAACCCTAGGCTAACTTCTGTAAACACAAATACACCGTCAAACACAACTTCGCTAAATGTTCATAATCCAACTCTAAATCAAGAAACTATTATTCCTATTATTCCTATCGCAAACAACTTCTCCAATCCAATTCCTTCTATAGATAACACTAGGTCACTCATTAATAATCTCTCTAATTGCAACTGCCGCATTAAAAATAAATGTCCTCTCAACAACCATTGTCTCGATAAAAACTTAATTTATGAATGTAAAATTATAACTAGCACCAATTCCTTCACCTATTTTGGCTCCACTTCCACCTCTTTTAAAGCTCGTCTCTATAATCATCATTCATCTTTCAAATACAAACTTAAAAGAACCAACACTGCTCTCTCAGAACTCATATGGTCCTTAAAAGGCAAAAACATTAAATATACCATCTTTTGGAAGAAGGTTTCTTCTGCATCCTCATACTTGAACAGCTCTCTATCTAAAATCTGTAATCTCTGCCTAAATGAAAAATTTACCATTATCTCTAACCTAGATTCTATAATAAATAGACGTACAGATTTATTTTCTATCTGCCTCCATAAATTCATAGGACTTTTCACAAAGTATACAGTTAATATTCAATTCTTTATCAATTTAGAATCTTTTCTCAAAGGCACATATACATACACCTCTTTAAAATATACCCATCTTCCCACCTTACTTTAAAGGGCATTATACACTCTATAATACTTGTTTACTCATTACCCTCATTCTATCTTCACCTTGTAAAATCCTTCATAACATATACATTTATTTTTTTGACGTTAGAATATTCATCCGCATATTTTTTCTCTCTATCATAAATCTTTTTAATCTCAATTTCATCCTTAATTTATTATTTTTTCTCCCCATCAACGAACTCATTCTTAATACATATTAACTATTTATTCGCATATATTATCAATTCCTTCAATATACAAACTTTAACTTCACATTATTTTTCTCAAATCCTTCTACACACAAACCTTAATAATTTTTCTCTTCGTTAATTTTGAAATTGCCACAATACTTATCAACACACACTTTTTTTGACGTTAGAATATTCATCCACAATTATTATTTTTTCTCTCTATCTTCATACATAAATTCCCTTCGTTAATTTTCAAATTCCTTTAATTTAT
>OZ024740.1:272269699-272304699 GCA_964016885.1 Eledone cirrhosa | reverse complement strand
ATTTGTGGCTCTCGTGTGACCCATCTTTGTGTGTAGCTATTGGTTAAATATGAGTAAATACCATCAAACCAGCCACAATTCATTGAGCGGTCGTAATTTAAACATTCCCAACGCTCTATAACGTTTTGGAAACACTCGCATGTGTCTCTACCTTATACAATGTTAAGATGTTATTGTATCTAAGAATTATTATATGGAACAGAGGCGGGAATTCAATTGTCCAAATAGATAAAATGTCATTCGCTCTTCTCTCCCCTTTCAGCTCACAGTTTCTGAGTCGTGAGTTCGTATTTAAGCAAAAAGTTTTAGATGCACTTACTTTCTTCTTTTTCTTTTTGTTATTGTTGTTGTTGTTCTTCTTCTTCTTCTTCTTTAACTACTACTTCTTAGGGAGGTGGATTGGCAGTATTGGCAGTAGAGGGTCGGACGCCATGCTTTGCAGCATAGAGTTACGGCCCTTTATGATATGAGCAGCATAGAGTTACGGCCCTTTATGAATCCTTCGTTTGGTTGTTATTATTGTTGTTGGCAGTGGAAGGCGGTGGATTGTCAGTATCGGTAGAGGGTCGGACGCCATGCTTTGCAGCATGATCAGAGTTCAAATCCCGCCGGGGTTAACTTTGCCTTTTATCCTTAAGGGGTCGATTAAATAAAGTACCAGTCACGCACTGGAGTCGATTTAATCGACTTTCCCCTCCCCCAAAATTGCTGGCCTTGTGCCTATAAAAGAAACCATTATTATTATTATTGCACCTGGAATGTTGCCAGGCACTCACTGCCCTCTACCAAGCGTGCAATGCGATCAGTGGAACTTCCACTCTCGAGTTCTATAGAGGATTAGTGGTGGGCAAGTGCGATGACGCACTCGAAGAAGCTTTGGGCCTCGACGAAGTCGAACTGACCAGTCTGTACCGGAAGACTTTTGAGCCGTGGACGATGGACAATTTCCAGAAATCCCTCGCTTGGAAGTGCTACCGGGGGGCACTGCCGGTTCGGGATAAACTCTACAGACACGGAAGTGCTGTCAGACGGACCTGCCCAAGATGCGCACAGAACGACGAAACCGTTCTGCACGCACTTGTCCAATGTCCGTGCATTACTGACTTGTGGAGTTATGTCGAACAGCTACTGTCCCGTGTGGAACGAATCCGGCTATCGGCCGAGTCCATAGTGAAGATCGATCCACCGCCTTCCTTAGGTCAGGAAGAGCACGACATTTTCCTCTGTCTGGTGGCAGTTGCGAAAGAGATTATATGGTAGACTAGGTTGAAAGGACTAAAGACAGACACTTTTCTCTTCGGCCAATCCCTCATCAACTTCTTCAAGTTTCACCTGGAAAGGAAGGTGAGGGTGGAGAGAGAAGTGCTGCCCCCTAGTACATTTGCTAAAGGTGGGTGAATGTGGCGAGAATGGCTCGTGTGAATGGGCCTACTCTGACCATGCGCCTATAGGCTAGCTAACTTGAGGAGAGGGGTGCTCTCCCTGGGTGCCCTAGAAGCGCAGGGTCGTTCAGGATTGGTGAGGTACCCGAATCACCCCAGGGTCGTCCACCCCCTATCGAGGAATTTATTTTGTTATATTTATGCATAGTTTATTTTATATTTTTATATTTTCATTGTTAAATTAGTCTTGCCATTGTGCACTTTTACTCGACCTTATTGTAAACTCCCACTGTCCCTGTCTTTGTATTGTCCCCTACATGTCGACCCTTGTGGCTAATAAATGAAATCATTATTATTATTGTTCTTTGAGTCTCAGTCATTGATGTTAGTTAACTGGAAAGTTTGTTGAAATGAATATCAAGCCACTACCTGTAGCCTCAGATATTCAGGAGGTATCAAAGGATTCTTGCAGTTCCCAGCAAGCATGCCTTTTGAAGTGTTCCAAAAAGCGGGGCGGGGCCAATTTTCTTTAACCATCCTTGGAAACTCTTTGAGATAGTACCTAGTGCGCCTATTGACTTCATGGCAGTTCCAAATCCTTTTTACCTCCTACTTTAAGTCCTGGTATCGGTTAATTTTCTCCCTCTCCTTCTCTTGCACTCTTGTGTCGAATGGGCAGGCCACATCCACAATCAGGCACGATCTTTTTTCCTTGTCCAAAACCACCAGGTCAGGTCTATTGTGCTCCAGTTTCTTGTCTGTCTGTATCCTAAAATCCCACAGCACCTTCACCTGATCGTTTTCTATCACCGACTCTGGCTTATGCTCATACCACTTCTCAGAATGTGGTAAATTGTTTACTTTGCATAGGTGCCAGTGGATCACCCTGCCCATCACATCATGTCTTCAGCCTTTATAGTGAGCTGGGCTAGGTGTTTACACTCGGATACAATGTGAGCCACAGTCACCTCTCTCTCTCCACAGATCCTACACAGTGGGCTAGCCTCCTCCTTGTAAATATGGTGTTTCAGCCACTTCGTTTTGAGGGCCTGCTCTTGCGCAGCCATTAGCATTCCTTCTAATTTCAACCAGTTCCATGTCTGTGGATCTCTGAATTCAGTTTTCTCAAAGAAGGTACTATGAAGGGATTTTTCATGAAGGTTGCTCTTTCTCCTTGTTGTTATTTCCTCCTTGGACATCCCCTGGTCTATTGTCCTCTCCTTCAGTACAATTCTGAGCATTGGCTCCCTACTATCAGTCACGTATTTGTGTAGGTTGTTTTTCTCCATCTGAACACAGTCCTCTATGCTGATAAGACCTCTTCCACCTTCAGATCTCCTTAAGTAGAGTCTATCGACATCACTCCTCTTGTGGAACATGTAGATAGTCAATAGCTTCCTAGTCTTCCTATCCATTTCTTTTTGTTCAGCAACATTCCATCTCAGAATTCCCGCACTGTACCTAATAATAGACACAGCTCGGGAATTTACTGCACTTATGGCATTCCTAATGTTCAGATGTGATTTTAATACACTCCTTACTCTCCGAATGTATTCAGATCTTATCAATTCCTTCATTTTTTTTGTTCTTGATGTCATCAGCCTCCAGAATACCTAAATATTTGTATCCTTCTTCAGTGTCAATTTCCTTTATCATCTCACCTGTTGGTACCTGGATTCCGTTGCTTCTGCTCAATATACCCCTCTTCATCACAAGGACTCCACACTTACTAATACCAAATTGCATACATATATCATTGCTGAAAATACGGAGTGTCAACAAGCACATCCAACTCCTTCTCACTCTTCCTGAAGAGTTTAAGATCGTCCATGAAGAGGAGGTGATTGATGGTAAGCTCTCCCTTTCCCAATTTGTATCCTGCTCTCATTTTTCGCAGTATAATGGTCAGGGGCATCAGGGCAAGGACAAACAACATAGGGGACAGACTATCTCCCTGGAAGATATCTCTCTTGATCTTCACGCCTTCCAAAGATTCTCCAGCCGATGTTAACTCTGTTTTCCAGGACTTCATACTTTTGCTCAACAACTGTCTGATGTTATCTGCCACCTTGAAGATCTCTAGGCTTTTGGTGATCCAAGAATGAGGCACCATATCAAATGCCTTTTTGTAGTCTATTCATCCCATAGCAAGACCAGTGTGTCTCCTCTTGCAATTCCTCATTGCCATCTTATCAATAAGTAACTAGTCCTTTGTACCACGGGACTTCTTTCGGCATCCTTTCTGTTCGTCCGGTAACAAGTTGTTTGTGTGGAGGTGATGGTAGATTTCCTCAGACACAATGCTTGTTAACAGTTTCCACATTACGGACAGACATTATTATTATTATTATTATTATTATTATTATTATTATTATTGGTCTAAGCGGACGTATTTTGCTCGCTCCCAGTAAGTCGCTTTATTTGCCCGTTAAAATTATTTGTTGTTAAATATTTCTTGTTGTGTAAGGGATATAAGCCCTTAGACTTTGCCCCGTGAAGAGGAAAGTATAATATTTGGGCCTTTTGGCCCAAATATTTGAACTTTTTTTACATGTTAAAAAATTTACGGGATATGTCTGCTGTCGTGCGACAACGACGTAGAAGTTGAGAGGAGCGCTACAGCGAAATTAACACACATTGATAACACAAACACCACCACAAACAATGTAAACAAAGACACCAATGATACCAAGGAGAACTCTAATTTTGAAAAAAATGACAGTAACAGCGACAACGAAAATACAGATAACAAAAAAAAATGACAAATGCAACAATATCAACACCACTAACATGAAAACAAACAGCGACAACACCAACACCAACAATACCAACTGCACCGAGAACAACGGTGGCAACAAAGACAACAATGATAACAGCGACAGTGCTAACAACAACACCAACAAGAACAACGACAACGACAACAACACCCCCAACGAAAACAAGAAGAACACTTTCGCTGCGGCAGCAGCAGCAAAAAAGGGGCCATGCTTCAACATGGACCTCTCAAACAAAGATGAAAAGTTGGCCCAGGCATTGAAGCTCATCAAGCAAGAGCAAACCTGGGCCAACTTAACTGTCCCGGTAGAAGCTATTGAGCTGAGGTGCATCAGAGAAGACACCGAATACATAGAGAGGGGCAGACAGTACGGCACCATTTCGGTGCTGTTCAAGTCAGAAGCCCTCGCTATGAAACACGCTATGACTCCTTGAAAAACCAGCAAGGTCATAATGTACCCCTCCCACATGGGAAAAAGAACGGCCCGTCTCCGCATTCCTAGAATCCCACCAGGACTTGACATGTGGTGGCTTCTGGGATGTGTGATTGTGGAGGGGACGGATACCGTCCCTACAGAAGAGACCAGAACGGCCAGAGAGGACTGGTCCGGGGTTGATCTGGAGATCCTTCTCCAGATCAGGCCTGAGAATGTGAAGACAATCCCGGACCACATCCGCCTGCAGAATGGGACGGTCATTCACATTATGACCGAAGGCAAAAGGCCGCATTGTTTTGTTTGTGGGGAAAAAACCCATTTGCGAGCCTTCTGCCCTCAACTGCTGAAAGAGGCAAGGGGTTGAAAGGCTCCACTGCTGCCGACGCCGGAGCGAGGACCACAACCAACACCAGCACCGGCAAAACCACCAACAACAACACCAATAGAAAGACCACCACCAACATTGACCACCCAGGGGAGAAACGAGGAAAGCTGTCAAATTCCCCCTCCCCCCCCAAAAAAAATACATACACCAATAAAACCATAAATATACACACAGACACACTTACAGACACAGACCCCTCATCTACCTGTAGTGAGGTTGAGGGAAAACCAAAATCCCCCAAAATACAAAAAAAGGAAACACAAAAAGAAAAAAAAACTCAACAAAGCACAAAAGCACCCACAATAAAAAACGCAGATACCACCCACGCAAACATCTCTCCAATAACACCAACATCAACACCACCATCACCATCACCAGAATCCCCCAAACGCAAACAACCTAAACAGAAGCAAAAACAAATATACACACAAACATCTGAAACCACAGACACCGCACTCACAACAAACACAGACACAACCGAAACAATACCACCAAAACCATCACCACTACAGCCACGCAAACAAATAAAATCACACCAACAAAACATACAAAACTTCGTGCTCGTCAGGAGGGCCAACAAGGAACTGATGGCCCTCGTAGCACGAAGTGAAAATATACAAAAGGAGGGGGGAAATTTTTAAATCGAGCACATTTCGCGTGCCGGAAGATTTGGTTCTGGTGCGAATGTCGATCGATTTATTCAAAGAAATACGTGACAGCTTTCCTCGGGACGTGGGAACCCCGAACGTAAAACCCACTTCAAAACTTTTAAAGGGGTTCCCAAAAGAAACCCCACCAACTATTGAGGTCGAACAACCCGACCTTCACAAGAGACCGGAAGGTAAGTAAACCTTCCTCGCTCTCTCTTTTTAACCTGCCAACATGGCCGTATTAAGAGTAGGATGTTTAAATGTTCGAGGCCTGGGATCATTCTGGAAGCAGGGTCACCTGCTCAACGACTTCAGGTCTATAGAAATGGATGTAATTGCCGTCAGCGAGACCAGGATTTCCGACATGCGGGCACTAGCCCCCATTTTCGACGACTATCAGATCTTTACATATGTTAGCTGGCCGAGAATGGGAGGCGGGGTGGCAGTGCTGTTTAGGAAAGGCCTGGATCTCGAGGTAAGGTCGATCTTCCGGGACCCGGACGGGAAGTTGGTGGTCCTGGACGTGAACAATAACGAAGCCTTTAGACTGGTGGCCGTCTATGCTTCTACTGGGGCAGGAAGGCCGGACTTCTTTAGACGCCTGGAAGCCTTTCTGGGTACGTCTCGCCCTTTACTGTTAGCGGGGTACTGGAACGGCATCTTAGACGCACGCTGGGGCTGTGTGGGAGTATCCGATAAGAGCGGGGGGTTCAAAAGCCTCAATAACCTGATCAGCCAGTTCCAACTGTCTGACAGGTATCGACTAGATTTCCCTAATGCGCCAGTGTGGACCTGCGCTAACCGCATAGGGTCATCTAGATCGTATATAGACAGGATATTCATTAGGAAAATAGACAGAAATAGTGTAAGCTGTCCACGTTTTGAAACGGTCGCCTATTCAGATCACAAGTTTGTGATCTGTATGGTCGACCTAGATAAGACGCGTAGGTTAGGACCTAGTTACTGGAAGCTAAACATGTCATTTCCGGCACGTAAGGCTTACAGGAACCAGGTCAACAATTTAGTTAAGAAAAGGTTGACAGGGGGAGTCGTCAACAATAGATGGTGGGGGGCTCTCAAACGAGAGATTAGAGCAATGTCGATAGAGTTTAGCAAAGAAGTAGCGTTAGAGAAAAATAGAAAGGAGGGGGAGTTGGTAGATAAGTTAGACAAGGCTATTTCTTCAATGCGAAACACGAAGGTTGCATTGTCAGAGCTAAGGCGCGTGCTCTGAGAAACGAGGGAACCAAAGCTGTTCGATGGGGCCGCGTGGCAGAGGCGCAGCGTGGTAATAAAACCACGATTCGGTCTTTGACGGACCGAGACGGACACGAGCTGAGCGATTCCAAGAGGATGTGTGAGGCCTTTCGCCAACATTTTGCTCGGCTGTTCGGGGGAAGTGGCGGGTCAGAGATGGTGGCGGACTTCAGTCCCTACCTCGATGGCTTGCCGCAACTCTCGACGGCTGACGCTGGGCGCTGCGAAAGGCCAATTACTTCAGCCGAGATTCAGGATGCCCTTGTCAGCTGCATGAGGCGCAAGTCACCCGGTTTGGATGGTCTGCCCTACGAGCTTTACGTAAATATGCCAGGCTTGTTTTCCAATCTCCTCGAAGCCCTCTACTGCAACTGGTCGCAAAACGGGAGTATTCCCAGTTCTGTGAGCCGGGGCGTAGTGACGCTGATAAGTAAAGACGAGAACAAGAGGGACACATTAGACAATTTCAGGCCCATAACTCTGCTCAACACAGAGTTTAAGATTTTGACCAGGGTGTTAACGAAGAGGTTGGCGCTTGTCGTCGGGGATTTGGTTGGGGAGGTGCAAACTTGCGCAATCCCAACCAGGTCCATACACGACAACCTCCACCTAATGCGATTCATCATAGAGAGGGTTGGATGTAAATTCTTCAAATTCTTGTGGAGGGGTCAGGTTCCGCTGGTGAGGCGGTGCATCTGCTGCCAGCACCCTCTACGTGGAGGGCTGGGCATGCCGTGGCTAATGATGCGCAGGCACGCGCTGAGGCTGCGGCATCTCCAGATATTCTGCCTAAACGGTCGCCGTTTGTCAGACGGGCCTTTCCGCAGCTTGTTTCTTTGACTGAGCTGCAGTCCTGGGTCAAGAAGAGACCCAGACTGGGTGACTGGCATCTGGAATGTTGCCAGGCACTCACTTCCCTCTACCAGGCGGGCAATGCGGTCAGTGGAACTTCCACTCTTGAGTTCTATAGAGGATTAGTGGTGGGCAAGTGCGACGACGCACTCGGAGAGGCTCTGGGAGTCAACGAAGTCGAACTAACGAGTCTGTACCGGGGGACTTTCGAGCCGGGGACGATGGATAATTTCCAAAAATCCCTCGCTTGGCAGTGATACCGGGGGGCACTGCCGGTTCGAGATAAACTCTACAGGCACGGAAGTGCTGTCAGACGGACCTGCCCGAGATGCGCGCAGAGCGACGAAACCGTTCTGCACGCACTCATCAAGTGTCCGTGCATTACTGACTTGTGGAGTTATGTTGAACAGCTGTTGTCGCGTGTAGGACGGATCCGGCTATCGACCGAGCGCATAGTGAAGATCGACCCGCCGCCTTCTTTTGGCCAGGAAGGGCAGGCAATTTTCCTCTGTCTGGTGGTAGTAGCGAAAGAGGTTGTATGGTGGACGAGGTTGAAAGGACTGAAGACAGACACTTTTCTCTTCGGCCAATCCCTCATCAACTTTTTCAAGTTTCACTTGGAAAGGAAGGTGAGGGTGGAGAGAGAAGTGCTTCCCCCCAGTACATTTGCTGAAAGGTGGGTGAATGTGGCGAGAATGGCCCGTGTGAGTGGGCCTATTCTGGTCATGCGGCTGTAGATAGGTAAATTTGAGGAGGAGAGGGGTGCCCTTCCAGGGTGCTCTCGAAGCGTCGGGTCGTTCAGGACTCGTGGGGTACCTGAGCGAACCCTAGGTGGTCATCCCCCCTATTGGGGAATTTTTTTCTTGTCGTAATTTTATTGTTACTTTATTGTTACTTTGTTATTGTTACTTTGTTATTGTGATTCATATTGTTTACTCGATTTTTCTGTAAAACCCCACTGTCCCAGTCTTTTGTATTGTCCCCTCTATGTCGGCCCGTGTGGCCAATAAATGAAATCATTATCATTATTATTATTATTATTATTGAATGCCATGGTTGACGGAGGCTCGGCTCTGTAAGGTATAGTAATTTTTAACCGTTAAAACAATTGTAAATTGTTTAAAACTTGAACCAAATTGTTGATAAAGACACCCTCCTCCTCGTGAGAGGGGTCTTTCTGTCCGTTATTTCATACGTCACTCCCACTCATTCCGTCTTCTTCCTCAATCATCACTACAGCAGAGAGAAGATTGTCTCTCTCCCTCCCTTCTTTAAATGTGTCTCTCTCCCTCCCTTCTCTTTCGCAAGTGACGAAAGAAAAGAAAAGTCTCGTGCAAAGCGTGCAAGGTTTCTCCACGACGACGACGACAGCGACGAAACAGGTGTGCGGGAAATACGAAAACCTAGTTCATTCGTCTGACGTCAGGAATAATAGCAGTAGCAGCCGTAATAACAACAGCAACAGTGACAATGAAAACAACAGTAGCAGCCGCAACAGCATCACCAGCAGCATAAACAACAACAGCATTAGCAGCAGCAACACCAACAACAACCACAGCAACAGCGGCGGAGGCAGTAGTCGTAGTACCTGCAGCAACAACAAAAGTACCAGCAGCTCTGACGACAACAACAACAGCAGAGAAAAACCAATCTCATCTGCAGGTATTGCGAAAAACTTGGAAACAATCCTCATAACAAATGAGGAATTAGAGGAAGCGAAGAAGATGGTGACAAAGAACGGACACCGAGCAATCTGCAAGGCAGCGGAAAAATTTTTCGAAACCCAAGAGCACTGTACGGTCACGTACCGTACAGTAAGTACAAAATCCCGTAGGGTGGAAAGAGCCACAGCGGCCCAAATACAAAAAGCCTTGGGGTCTGTGTGGCAGCGGAAAACGCACATCACCCGAGGCAAAAAATATGCCACCGTAGACGTACTTTTTGCCACACCCCAGGAGGCAAAGGCCCAATCAGTAGTGACCCTAAGGAGCGAGGAAATGGTGTTGGTGCCCTCCTACTGCGGGCAAAAAATTGTGAGGGTCAAACTGACCCACGTCCCCCCCGGAATGACCCCTTCTTGGCTGGCCGCGTCTGTCCTCGTCGGAATCGAGGACAAAACAACTGTACTGCAAGTACAGAAAAAAGTAAGAGAAGATTGGGTCGGCTCCTCCATTGAGATGCTAATCCAAACCAACCAGGAGTGCATCGAAGCTATCCCGGATGTGATAGACTTCGATAACGGCACTCAACTGCCCATAAGTGTTGAGGGCAAACGCCCGAAATGCTTTCGCTGTGGATCGAAGACTCACCTCAGGGCCTTCTGCAACGAGAAGACCCTGAGAAAGGAGAAAACCCCCCTCCTTCCGAATCCGGCTCCACGGCTACCAGCAACAGGACAAGCGGCAACCAGGAACGATAGGCCCGTGGCACCCATACCCACTCCACGGAAATCAAAAACAGCAGCAGCAGTGGAAATATTAACAACAACAACAGCAATACCAAATGCAGCTGCAACAGAGACTCCAGTGCAAACATCACCAACAACAACAAGTGAAAGAGTGGAGCTGGTACCCCTCCCCGACCTCACAGAATCAGACATGGAGTGTGAGGTGGGAGAGGGATGGCAAAAGGTCGTAAGAAGGCACAAACGCAGAAGCAGCGCATCGTCGCCTTTGAAAAGGGAGGAAAGAAATGAGAAAAGG
Source organism: Eledone cirrhosa (assembly GCA_964016885.1). NCBI lineage: Eukaryota > Metazoa > Mollusca > Cephalopoda > Octopoda > Eledonidae > Eledone > Eledone cirrhosa. The sequence continues at coordinate 272,294,259 of OZ024740.1, read as the reverse complement.
GTAAAGTCTACTGCAAAGAGACCCACAGCAGCAACAACACCAACACCATCACCACCCACACTAGCACCACCATCACCACCGGCGACAACCCCACCGCCAACAACACCTTCAACACCACCACCACAAGCACCAACATCGCAAACACAACAACAAAACACACACACCCAGCAACAACGACAAGAAAATAGCAGAACCACACCCCACCCCCAGAAAAACAAATGCACGGCAATAAATACACACAACAAGAAACTAATGACTTACATAATTGAACACACAGACATTTCACAACAGGACTACATAATACCAGCACCAATCAAAACGCCAACTAACATAAGACTGCTAAAAATAGCACAGAAACAATACACAAACATTAAAACGAAATTCCCCAACGCAGTTGGTGATTTCAGGGACCTAGGAGGAACCATCAATCGAAGAGTATACTCAGACATTCTCTTAGAAGAGCCGACGACCAGCCGAAGGGACGATTCAACGGTCCCTTCACCAGACGATCAAGTGAAAAGGGATGTAAAAACCATCCCTCCTCTACCAAAAGTACGGTAAGTGGTCTTTCCCATCTTTTCCACTCTATTTTAAACATGACCTCACTCAGAATAGGCAGCATAAATGCGCGTGGCTTGGGGTCGTCATGGAAGCAGGGTCACCTGCTCAACGACCTCAGGTCACTAAACATAGATGTAGTGGCCATCAGCGAGACCAGAATCTCCGAAGCACGGGCCTTCGCACCGATCTTCGGCGGCTACGATGTGTACGCATCTCCCAGCCGTTCTGGATCCGGTGGAGGAGTTGCTGTGCTTTTTCGGAGAGGTTTGGATCTCGCCATACGGGCCATCTTCCTGGACCCAGAGGGTAAGCTGGTGGTGCTGGACATGACCAGCGGAGACAGGCAAGCTTTCAGGCTAGTGGCCGTCTATGCCCCGACAGGAGCAGGGCGGCCTGATTTCTTCCGGCGTCTGGAGACCTTTCTTGGAACGTCCCGCTCTTTAGTGTTAGTGGGCGACTGGAACGGGATCTTAGATGCACGCTGGGACTGTGTGGGATTAGCGGATAGGGGTGGAGGGTGCAAGAGCCTCACCAACCTGCTCAGGCGTTTTGAACTGTCTGACAGGTACCGATTGGATTTCCCGAATGTGCCAATGTGGACTAGGACAAACCGCATAGGGTCATCCAGATCATATCTAGATAGAGTATTTTGTAGGGAAATAGATAGGTCTAGCATAGGCTGTCCACAATTCAAGATAGTCAGCTACACGGACCACAAATTCGTGATCTGTGTGCTTGACTTAGATAGGCTTCATAGACGAGGACCCGGCTACTGGAAGCTAAACGCGTCCTTACCAGCGTGCAAGGCCTACAGAGACCGGATTAGCGAACTAGTTAAGCGGGCGTTGACGGGGGCCATCGTCAACAACAAATGGTGGTTTGCTCTGAAAAGAGCGATTAGAATAGAATCGATTAGGTTTAGTAAGGCTTTAGCAATAGAGAAAAATAGAGCAGAGGGAGAACTAGTTAGAAAATTAGACGAGGCGCTTAGCAAAGGCATTGCGACCGACGTGCTTGCGGCGAAATTGGCCCATGACCAATTCTTCAATGCAAAGCACGAAGGCTGCGTTGTCAGAGCAAGGGTGCGTGCTCTCAGACACGAGGGGACGAAAGCCGTTCAATGGGCCCGAGTGGCGGAGGCGCGTCGTGGCAACAAAGCCACGATCCGGTCTTTGGTGGACCACGACGGGCGCATGCTACTCGATCCCGGGCAAATGTGTGAAGCTTTTCAGCGATACTTCGCTCAGCTGTTCGGGGGCAGCGGTGGGCCGGGTAGAGGGATGGACTTTAGTGTCTACCTCGACGGACTGCCGCGGCTCTCGGCCACTGAGGCGAAGTGTTGCAAAAAGCCGATAACAGCCGCTGAAGTAAGGGAGGCAATGACTGGCTGCACAAGGGGTAAATCGCCTGGTTTGGATGGTCTGCCCTATGAACTTTACGTACAGATGCCAGACTTGTTCGGAGGCCTCTTGGCGGACGTCTACTGCAACTGGCAACAGAACGGGAGAATTCCCAGTTCTGTGAGCCGAGGAGCGGTGGCACTGCTGAGAAAGGATCCGAACAAGGGGGATAACATAGACAATTTCCGGCCCATAACTCTGCTAAACACAGAGTTTAAGATTTTGGCCAAGGTGCTAGCAAAGAGGTTGGCGCTTGTCGTTGGTGGTCTGGTGGGAGAGGCGCAGACATGCGCCATTCCCGACAGATCCATCCACGACAACCTCCACCTCATGCGATACATCGTAGAGAGGGTAGCTAGGGAACCTGGCACGGGTGGGTCCTTGATCAATTTAGATCAGTCGAAAGCTTTCGATAGGGTCGACCATCGTTACCTAGCGGCAGTCCTGAGGGCGGCTGGCTTTGGGCCCGTCTTCAGAGGCTGGATCGCTGCCATGCACAGCGACATCTGCTCTGTGGTGAGAGTGAACGGTCACCTGTCGGAACCGTTCAACATCATGCGCTCGGTCCGCCAAGGATGTCCCCGAGCGAAGGTGGCTAACGCGTACATCGCGTCTGTCATCTGCTACCGCCTGACCGTCGTACCTTGTCCTAAGCCTCGCCTGACTGCGCTGGAGCGTTTGCTCTTTCGCTTTTTGTGGAAGGGACGTGCTCCGATGGTCAGGCGGTCCATCTGTTGTCAACACCCGCTACGTGGAGGGCTGGGCATGCCGTGGCTGATGATGCGCAGGCACGCGCTCAGGCTACGACATCTCCACCTCTTCCTCGACGGTGATCAGGTGTGGTCGCCGTTTGCTAGGCGCGTATTTCCCCAGCTCGTTTCCTTGACGGAGCTGCAGTCCTGGGTCAAGCGAAGACCGAGAGGGAGCGCCTGGAGACTGGAATGTCTTCAGGCGCTCACAGCCCTCGACCAATCGGGCAATGTGATCGGTGGAAACTCCACCTCGGCGTTCTATAGAGGATTAGTGGAGGGTAAGAGCGACGACGTACTTGGGGAAACTCTAGGCGTCGACGAAAATCAACTAGCCAATCTCTTCGGAAGAACTTTCGGGCCGGGGCCTATGGACAACTTCCAGAAATCTCTGGCCTGGCAGTGCTACCGAGGAGCCTTGCCAGTTCGGGATAAACTCTACAGGCATGGAGGTGCCGTCAGCCGGGCATGTCCGAGATGCGCGCAGGGCGACGAAACCGTCCTGCACGCACTCGTCCAGTGTCCGAAAATTGCTGACTTGTGGGTTTATGTCGAACACCTGCTGTCGCGTTTAGGACGGATCCAGCTATCATCTGAGTCCATCGTGAGGATTGCCCCGCCCTCCTCCTTTAGCCGGGAAGGGCAGGCAGTTTTTATCTGTCTGGTGGCCATGGCGAAAGAGATAGTATGGTGGAGACGTTTGAAAGGGCTGAAGACGAGCACTTACCTCTTCGGTGATGCTCTGATTGACTTTTTCAAATTTCATTTGAAAAGGAAAATCAGAGTAGAGAGGGAAGTGCTCTCTTCCCAGCATTTTGTTGAAAGATGGGTGAGAGAAGCAAGAATGGCCCGAGTGAATGGGCCTACTCTGAGTATATATCTGTAAATTAAAGGTGGAAAACTGGGATAGGGCACTTGCCTTAGTGGTCAGGGTCATTGTGGCTTTTACTGGGCTTTCTCCACAAATGTCCCTCCGAAGTCTCCCCCCTACTGGGGAATTTTTCATTGTTATTTTCATTGTTGTTACATCCTCTGTTTTTTTGTTTTTTACACGCAGAAATGCCCATTTGTACCGTCCTGCATTGTCCTGCACTGTCCTTAATGTCTACTTTATGTAAACCCTTGTGGTTAATAAAGAAATCATTATTATTATTATTATTATTATTATTGAATGCCATGGTTGACGGAGGCTCGGCTCTGTAAGGTATAGTAATTTTTAACCGTTAAAACAATTGTAAATTGTTTAAAACTTGAACCAAATTGTTGATAAAGACACCCTCCTCCTCGTGAGAGGGGTCTTTCTGTCCGTTATTTGGCCCTTCGGGACTAAATAACCAGTTATTGGGGTTTTGTACCCAATATTCATTTTAAACAAAAAACAACATGGCTACGAAAAAGAAATTTCATACGTCACTCCCACTCATTCCGTCTTCTTCTTCCTCAATCATCACTACAGCAGAGAGAAGATTGTCTCTCTCCCTCCCTTCTTTAAATGTGTCTCTCTCCCTCCCTTCTCTTTCGCAAGTGACGAAAGAAAAGAAAAGTCTCGTGCAAAGCGTGCAAGGTTTCTCCACGACGACGACGACAGCGACGAAACAGGTGTGCGGGAAATACGAAGACCCAGTTCATTCGTCTGACGTCAGGAATAATAGCAGTAGCAGCCGTAATAACAACTGCAACAGTGACAATGAAAACAACAGTAGCAGCCGCAACAGCATCACCAGCAGCATAAACAACAACAGCATTAGCAGCAGCAACACCAACAACAACCACAGCAACAGCGGCGGAGGCAGTAGTCGTAGTACCTGCAGCAACAACAAAAGTACCAGCAGCTCTGACGACAACAACAACAGCAGAGAAAAACCAATCTCATTTGCAGGTATTGCGAAAAACTTGGAAACAATCCTCATAACAAATGAGGAATTAGAGGAAGCGAAGAAGATGGTGACAAAGAACGGACACCGAGCAATCTGCAAGGCAGCGAAAAATTTTTTCGAAACCCAAGAGCACTGTACGGTCACGTACCGTACAGTAAGTACAAAATCCCGTAGGGTGGAAAGAGCCACAGAGGCCCAAATACAAAAAGCCTTGGGGTCTGTGTGGCAGCGGAAAACGCACATCACCCGAGGCAAAAAATATGCCACCGTAGACGTACTTTTTGCCACACCCCAGGAGGCAAAGGCCCAATCAGTAGTGACCCTAAGGAGCGAGGAAATGGTGTTGGTGCCCTCCTACTGTGGGCAAAAAATTGTGAGGGTCAAACTGACCCACGTCCCCCCCGGAATGACCCCTTCTTGGCTGGCCGCGTCTGTCCTCGTCGGAATCGAGGACAAAACAACTGTACTGCAAGTACAGAAAAAAGTAAGAGAAGATTGGGTCGGCTCCTCCATTGAGATGCTAATCCAAACCAACCAGGAGTGCATCGAAGCTATCCCGGATGTGATAGACTTCGATAACGGCACTCAACTGCCCATAAGTGTTGAGGGCAAACGCCCGAAATGCTTTCGCTGTGGATCGAAGACTCACCTCAGGGCCTTCTGCAACGAGAAGACCCTGAGAAAGGAGAAAACCCCCCTCCTTCCGAATCCGGCTCCACGGCTACCAGCAACAGGACAAGCGGCAACCAGGAACGATAGGCCCGTGGCACCCATACCCACTCCATGGAAATCAAAAACAGCAGCAGCAGTGGAAATACTAACAACAACAACAGCAATACCAAATGCAGCTGCAACAGAGACTCCAGTGCAAACATCACCAACAACAACAAGCGAAAGAGTGGAGTTGGTACCCCTCCCCGACCTCACAGAATCAGACATGGAGTGTGAGGTGGGAGAGAGATGGCAAAAGGTCGTAAGAAGGCACAAACGCAGAAGCAGCGCATCGTCGCCTTTGAAAAGGGAGGAAAGAAATGAGAAAAGGGTAAAGTCTACTACAAAGAGACCCACAGCAGCAACAACACCAACACCATCACCACCCACACTAGCACCACCATCACCACCGGCGACAACCCCACCGCCAACAACACCTTCAACACCACCACCACAAGCACCAACATCGCAAACACAACAACAAAACACACACACCCAGCAACAACGACAAGAAAATAGTAGAACCACACCCCACCCCCAGAAAAACAAATGCACGGCAATAAATACACACAACAAGAAACTAATGACTTACATAATTGAACACACAGACATTTCACAACAGGACTACATAATACCAGCACCAATCAAAACGCCAACTAACATAAGACTGCTAAAAATAGCACAGAAACAATACACAAATATTAAAACGAAATTCCCCAACGCAGTTGGTGATTTCAGGGACCTAGGAGGAACCATCAATCGAAGAGTATACTCAGACATTCTCTTAGAAGAGCCGACGACCAGCCGAAGGGACGATTCAACGGTCCCTTCACCAGACGATCAAGTGAAAAGGGATGTAAAAACCATCCCTCCTCTACCAAAAGTACGGTAAGTGGTCTTTCCCATCTTTTCCACTCTATTTTAAACATGACCTCACTCAGAATAGGCAGCATAAATGCGCGTGGCTTGGGGTCGTCATGGAAGCAGGGTCACCTGCTCAACGACCTCAGGTCACTAAACATAGATGTAGTGGCCATCAGCGAGACCAGAATCTCCGAAGCACGGGCCTTCGCACCGATCTTCGGCGGCTACGATGTGTACGCATCTCCCAGCCGTCCTGGATCGGGTGGAGGAGTTGCTGTACTTTTTCGGAGAGGTTTGGATCTCGCCATACGGGCCATCTTCCTGGACCCAGAGGGTAAGCTGGTGGTGCTGGACGTGACCAGCGGAGACGGGCAAGCTTTCAGGCTAGTGGCCGTCTATGCCCCGACAGGAGCAGGGCGGCCTGATTTCTACCGGCGTCTGGAGACCTTTCTTGGAACGTCGCGCTCTTTAGTGTTAGTGGGCGACTGGAACGGGATCTTAGATGCACGCTGGGACTGTGTGGGATTAGCGGATAGGGGTGGAGGGTGCAAGAGCCTCACCAACCTGCTCAGGCGTTTTGAACTGTCTGACAGGTACCGATTGGATTTCCCGAATGTGCCAATGTGGACTTGGACAAACCGCATAGGGTCATCCAGATCATATCTAGATAGAGTATTTTGTAGGGAAATAGATAGGTCTAGCATAGGCTGTCCACAATTCAAGATAGTCAGCTACACGGACCACAAATTCGTGACCTGTGTGCTTGACTTAGATAGGCTTCATAGACGAGGACCCGGCTACTGGAAGCTAAACGCGTCCTTACCAGCGCGCAAGGCCTACAGAGACCGGATTAGCGAACTAGTTAAGCGGGCGTTGACGGGGGCCATCGTCAACAACAAGTGGTGGTTTGCTCTGAAAAGAGCGATTAGAATAGAATCGATTAGGTTTAGTAAGGCTTTAGCAATAGAGAAAAATAGAGCAGAGGGAGAACTAGTTAAAAAATTAGACGAGGCGCTTAGCAAAGGCATTGCGACCGACGTGCTTGCGGCGAAATTGGCCCTTGACCAATTCTTCAATGCAAAGCACGAAGGCTGCGTTGTCAGAGCTAGGGTGCGTGCTCTCAGACACGAGGGGACGAAAGCCGTTCAATGGGCCCGAGTGGCGGAGGCGCGTCGTGGCAACAAAGCCACGATCCGGTCTTTGGTGGACCACGACGGGCGCATGCTACTCGATCCCGGGCAAATGTGTGAAGCTTTTCAGCGACACTTCGCTCAGCTGTTCGGGGGCAGCGGGGGGCCGGGTAGAGGGATGGACTTTAGTGTCTACCTCGACGGACTGCCGCGGCTCTCGGCCACTGAGGCGAAGTGTTGCGAAAAGCCGATAACAGCCGCTGAAGTACGGGAGGCAATGACTGGCTGCGCAAGGGGTAAATCGCCTGGTTTGGATGGTCTGCCCTATGAACTTTACGTACAGATGCCAGACTTGTTCGGAGGCCTCTTGGCGGACGTCTACTGCAACTGGCAACAGAACGGGAGAATTCCCAGTTCTGTGAGCCGAGGAGCGGTGGCACTGCTGAGAAAGGATCCGAACAAGGGGGATAACATAGACAATTTCCGGCCCATAACTCTGCTAAACACAGAGTTTAAGATTTTGGCCAAGGTGCTAGCAAAGAGGTTGGCGCTTGTCGTTGGTGGTCTGGTGGGAGAGGCGCAGACATGCGCCATTCCCGACAGATCCATCCACGACAACCTCCACCTCATGCGATACATCGTAGAGAGGGTAGCTAGGGAACCTGGCACGGGTGGGTCCTTGATCAATTTAGATCAGTCGAAAGCTTTCGATAGGGTCGACCATCGTTACCTAGCGGCAGTCCTGAGGGCGGCTGGCTTTGGGCCCGTCTTCAGAGGCTGGATCGCTGCCATGCACAGCGACATCTGCTCTGTAGTGAGAGTGAACGGTCACCTGTCGGAACCGTTCAACATCATGCGCTCGGTCCGCCAAGGATGTCCCCTCTCGTCCCTCTTGTACGTATTGACTCTCGAGCCATTACTGCACAAACTGGAGACGTTGAGGGGAGTCCCGCGCGAACTAGGATGCGGAAGATCCGTGTCAGCATATGCGGACGATGTCACCGTAGTGGTGTCGAACGCCAAACACATCGAGGCGATCGGCACTACACTAAGAGAATACGAAGCGGTGACAGGAGCAATGATCAACCAGGAAAAGTCAGTGGGCCTGCAGCTCGGCACCTGGAGAGGCAGGTCCATGCCGTCCAACAGCGTCGTCGGGCGCTGGACGGACGGACCGGTTAAATTGCTAGGGGTCTGGTTCGGTCCGGACCTCCAGACGGACAAAAACTGGGACGAGGTGACGAGCAGGGTGGCTTCTCTCACCCAGAAATGGGCGGAGAGGAAGCTATCCCTGAAAGGTCGAGCGGAGGTGGCTAACGCGTACATCGCGTCTGTCATCTGCTACCGCCTAACCGTCGTACCTTGTCCTAAGCCTCGCCTGACTGCGCTGGAGCGTTTGCTCTTTCGCTTTTTGTGGAAGGGACGTGCTCCGATGGTCAGGCGGTCCATCTGTTGTCAACACCCGCTACGTGGAGGGCTGGGCATGCCGTGGCTGATGATGCGCAGGCACGCGCTCAGGCTACGACATCTCCACCTCTTCCTCGACGGTGATCAGGTGTGGTCGCCGTTTGCTAGACGCGTTTTTCCCCAGCTCGTTTCCTTGACGGAGCTGCAGTCCTGGGTCAAGCGAAGACCGAGAGGGAGCGCCTGGAGACTGGAATGTCTTCAGGCGCTCACAGCCCTCGACCAATCGGGCAATGTGATCGGTGGAAACTCCACCTCGGCGTTCTATAGAGGATTAGTGGAGGGGAAGAGCGACGACGTACTTGGGGAAACTCTAGGCGTCGACGAAAATCAACTAGCCAATCTCTTCGGAAGAACTTTCGGGCCAGGGCCTATGGACAACTTCCAGAAATCTCTGGCCTGGCAGTGCTACCGAGGAGCCTTGCCAGTTCGGGATAAACTCTACAGGCATGGAGGTGCCGTCAGCCGGGCATGTCCGAGATGCGCGCAGGGCGACGAAACCGTCCTGCACGCACTCGTCCAGTGTCCGAAAATTGCTGACTTGTGGGTTTATGTCGAACACCTGCTGTCGCGTTTAGGACGGATCCAGCTATCATCTGAGTCTATCGTGAGGATTGCCCCGCCCTCCTCCTTTAGCCGGGAAGGGCAGGCAGTTTTTATCTGTCTGGTGGCCATGGCGAAAGAGATAGTATGGTGGACACGTTTGAAAGGGCTGAAGACGAGCACTTACCTCTTCGGTGATGCTCTGATTGACTTTTTCAAATTTCATTTGAAAAGGAAAATCAGAGTAGAGAAGGAAGTGCTCTCTTCCCAGCATTTTGTTGAAAGATGGGTGAGAGAAGCAAGAATGGCCCGAGTGAATGGGCCGACTCTGAGTATATATCTGTAAACTAAAGGTGGAAACTGGGAGAGGGCACTTGCCTTGGTGGTCAGGGTCATTGTGGCTTTTTACTGGGCTTTCTCCACAAATGTCCCTCCGAAGTCTCCCCCCTATTGGGGAATTTTTCATTTTTATTCTCATTGTTATTTTTGTTACATCCTCTGTTTTTGTTTTTTTACACGCAGAAATGCCCATTTGTACCGTCCTGCATTGTCCTGCACTGTCCTTAATGTCTACTTTATGTAAACCCTTGTGGTTAATAAAGAAATCATTATTATTATTATTATTATTATTATTATTATTATTATTATAGGTTGTGTGGCATTCCAGTTCCACAGCCTATTAATGTATAGTCACAATAGTTGAAAACTACGCCTTCCTCTAGCCTATAATAGAGTCGCTGCTCGTTACAAATACCCCCCAATTCTCTCCCAAATAACACTGTATTGCATAAAAAATGGAAGGATACGTTGAATAATGTAGTTCTATGTCTTGAAAAACAAAAGAGATGATGGTAACGGCTGGAGCACCTTTGATTATAAGTCTACATAATCAGAAGCGATCGTGGTTTCTCATTTAGGTATAAGGGTAGCAATTTGGGGGAGGGAAAAGTCGATTAAATCGATCCCAGTGCATTACTGATACTTTATTTTATCGACCCCGTAAGGATGAAAGGCAAAGATAACCTCGGTGGGATTTGAAATGAGAACGTAAAGGGCCGTAACTATATACCGCGATGCATGGCGTCTGATGCTCTACCGATACTGCTAGTCCACCGCCCTAATGATTTATGATTTAGACATAAGGCCAACAATATTGGGGAGGGAATATCGAGTAAATCGACACCAGTGCGTTACATGTGCTTTATTTTATCACGGTAAGATGAAAGGTAAAGCTAACTGCAGCGTGATTTGAAATCAGAACGTAAAACTGTTTGGCACGATGTAGGGTGTCCGACACTCTAGTGATACTGACAATCTATCGCCTTAGTAGTTTCTGGTTAAGCTACAAAGCCAACGATTTGAGGGAGTGAAAAGTCGATTAAATAGACTCTAATAAGTTACTGATGCTTTTTTTTATCGACCCCATAAGGAAGATAGATAGATTGATAGATAGATTTCTTTATTTGCCACAAGGGCGCACAACAAAAGGGGACAATACAAAGACATGCCGTGGATTTTACATACAGTCGTGTAAAAAATATAAAAACAAACAATTACAACAATCGAAATCCCCAATAGGGGGGAGGCGCCACAAATGGGTTGTTTAATACCCCGTCGATAGAACAACCCTCAACTGTAGGAGCGTGTTGTGCAAGTGCTCCTTTCTTCCTTTTGCTCTCTTCTTCAACCTACAGGCTTATAAACAGAGAAGGCCCAATCACTCGGGTCATTTTCGCTTCATTCACCCACCTTTCAGTAAATTTACTGGGGTGCAGTGCCTCTCTCTCTCCACTCTGATTCTCCTTCTAAAGTGATATTTAAAGAAGGGAATCAATTGTTGTCCGGAGAGAAAGGCATCTGTCCTCAGTCGTCTCAATCTCGTCCACCATATAACTTCTTTCACCATAGCCACCGTACAGAGGAAAACCGCCTCTCGACACCATTACCGTCACGTCATCGGCATAAGCCGGCGCCGCTTTGCGCAGTCCCGGTCCTAGAGGGATGCCCTGCAACAGCTCCAATTTCCGCAGTAGTGGCTCTAGAGTCAATACATACAGAATGGAGGAGATAGGGAACCCCTGTCGAATGGAACGCGTGATTGCGAACGGCTCCGATAGGTAGCCGTTCACCTTGACCCTCGAGCAGATGCTGGTGTGCATCGCCTCGATCCAGCCTCTGAACACGGGACCGAAACCGGCCGCCTTGAGAACCGCTTCCAAGTATCGATGGTCGACCCTATCGAATGCCATAGACTGATCCAAATTGATCAGATCCCCACCGAAGCCGGGTTTACTACCCACACTCTTTATGATGTATCGCATGAGGTGGAGGTTGTCGTGTATGGACCTGGTCGGGATTGCACACGTTTTCGCTTTCCCTACCAGGTTCTCGACGACAAGCGCCAACCTCGTCGCTAGCACCTTGGCCAAAATCTTTAACTCTGTATTGAGCAGAGTTATGGGCCTGAAGTTGTTAATTTCGTCCCCCTTGTTCTCGTTCTTCCTGATCAGCGTTACTACGCCCTTGCCTGCAGAACTGCGAATTCTCGCCAATTGCAGTAGACGGCTTCGAGGACGCCAGAGAACAAGTCCGGCATGCCTATGTAAAACTCATAGGGTAGACCATCTATACCGAGTGACTTGCTTTTCCCGCAGCGGCCCAGAGCGTCCCATATCTCAGTTTCCGTGATTGGTCTATCGCAGAACTCGGCGTCCGTGTTCAAGAGACGTGGAAGGCCGTCGATGTATGAACTAAAGTCCATTGCCCCGTTCGGCTCACCGTCGTTCTGCTCAAACAGTCGCGCAAAGTGCTGCTGAAAGGGCGCGCACATTTGCTTGGGGTCAAGTAACACGCGTCCGTTTTGATCTTACAAAGACCGAATCGTGGACATGTTGCCACTTTTTGCCTCCGCCACTCGGGCCCAGCTGACAGCTTTCGCTCCTTCGTTTCCTAGAGCACGTGTTTTGCTTCTGACCACGCAGCCTTCGTGTTTCGCATCGAAGAACTGATCCAGTGCCGTTCTCGACGCTAACACTCTAGCCGTATTGCCACTTCTAAGTGCCTCCTCTACCTTGGCTATTAGTTCTCTTTCTAGTTTGTTTTTCTCTAAGGCTAACTCTCTGCTAAACCCTATCGATTCTATTATAATTGCTTTCTTGAGAGAGTACCACCATCAATTGTTGACGATGGCTCCTGTTAACTGATGCTTGACTAGTCTACTTATCCGTTCACTGTAAGCTTTACGTGCCGGCAACGACACGTTCAGCTTCCAGTATCCGGGTCCTTGTTTATGTGTTCTATCATGGTTGACTAAGCAGACGACTAATTTGTGATCTGAATAGGCAACCATGTGCATTCGTGGACAGCTTAACATCTCCTTGTCCTTGTCTCCTTGTCCCTTTCTCTAATGAAGAACCTATCTAAATACGACCTAGATGTCCCGCTGCGGTTTGCCCACGTCCACTGTGGTGCAGTCGGGAAATCCAGCCGATACCTATCGGCCAGTTGGAATTGGCCGATTAAAGTTTTGAGGCTGTTGCACCCCGCTCTACTGTGACATGCTCCCACATAGTCCCATCGTGCATCTAGGATACCATTTTTCAAACAATTTATTCTGTGTTTCGTATATAAATTTACAAAAAATCTTACCGGCGATGTTCCACGCGTCAAGCAGAAGGATAGATAGATAGATAGATAGATAGATAGATAGATAGATAGATAGATAGATAGATAGATAGATAGATAGATAGATTTCATTATCTCTGTACTTTATACATAAATTAGTGTGTGTATCCGTGCGCATGTAATGTGTCTGCAACTTTCACTCTATCTCATATCATTTTTCTGTACATTACGATCAACAAAGACGAAACTTCTTGTATAAATAAGTGTCAATAAATGAATTTTATTTCTATTTAGCACATTTTATTCATATCTGAAGAGACTGTCTGTCTCTCATGCATTTTTGCTTTGTCTTCCTGCAGACAGTATTTTATTGAAATTGTCACTTCCAATCTTCCATAATCCGTATTTCAAAATGGCTGCCTACTGTTTTTGCTGCATTAATCAACAAGCTGATGAGGAAAAGAATGAGTCAAAATATTCAATGTCAGAATGTGTAATTTAAAGTCACATTATTTGTTATGGAAAAGTCAAGGCAAACAAATTCATTCATAATTATTTCTTGCATTGGTATAAGGCACACATTTGCAGGAATGTGATACCGTCCGCTGAATCGGTCTCAGTAAATGAGTGCTATTATATTTTATTGATCGTGGAAGGATAAAAATCAAAGTTGACCTCGGTCGGATTTGAACTCAGAACATAAAAGGACGACTAAATTTTGCAAAATAATTATTTTTTCGGCCATTCTACCAATTCTGCCAATCCACAGCCTTCATCCGTCTATTAATAAAATGGAATGGACCCTCATCGAGTTTGACGACGAGTGTTCCAGTTGTTCGATCAACAGAAAAGCCTGCTCATGAAATTAATGGACAATTGACTGAGTATTCCGCAGACACGTATGCTCTTAACATAATTCTCTGGGAAATTCAACGTGACAAGTCTGCCCTTTCCAATTTCAGGTACAGTGCATCCGACTTGCTTCCTAACAGTTTCCGTCTACCCAGTTTGTGCCATAAGACATGTATCAATACGACTCTATGGTAGATAACACCTGCTCACAATTGCGCGTTGTGGGATCGAACCCGAGACCTAATGATTGCGAAGTGAATTCCTTCATCATTCGATCATGCTGCGTTCGCACAAATGAAATGATTTACAGAATAGGCAAAAAGTTAAAAATGTTGGAGATGGGTACAATCGGTCAAAACTTCTCCATTACTTTTTTACCGCTTATTCAAGCAACACGCTGTGAACCATTATTCTTTCCAGGACCTTAAAAATCAGTGGGATGAAGTGAGGAAGGTATCCTCAAATCGGAGACCTCATTTGAATACTTGCAACAAAAAACTCCGCTAAAGGCAGCTCAATGACGGTGTTAAAACGGACAATGGATAAAATCTTCCATACTAGAATTCCTGTACACAAAGAACTGGGTTCAATACCGCAAAGTATTTCGTCTGACATTGTAATAATCCTCCCAATTCACCGCTATTGACTAGTATTTTAATTCATCGACCAATAAAGAATGAAAGGCTAAGTTGACATCGACGGGATTCGAAAATAGAGCTCAGAGATCACGAACAAATACCATAAGGCACCTTTGTTCTACGTGCTGACGACTCTGTCAATTCTCCAGTTTAGCTAATACCACCCACACCACCACCACACCACCCAAAAAAAAAAGAATTAAAGATAAATTCAACCTTATCTGGAGAACGTGACTAAACACCACTTTTTGGGTGGCAGAATCGATTTTTCTATCTACTGCCATTTTAATAATTCTTTCTACTTTTGGCACAAGGCCAGCAATTATCCCAATGCATTACTGGTACTTTATTTTATCGACCCCATAAGGATGAAAGGCAAAGTTAACCTCAGCGGGATTTGAACTCAGTCCGAAAAGGGACGTAACTCTATGCTGGAAAGCATGGCGTCAGCCCCTCTATCGATACTGCCAATCCACTGCCATTTTAATAATTGTTTCTACTTTTGGCACAAGGCTAGCAATGATCCCAGTGTATTACTGGTACTTTATTTTATCGACCCCGTGATTTGACACAAGGCGGCGAATTAGCAATGTCGTTAGAACGTCGAATAGAACGCTTTGCGGTATTAGTTTCGGCTCTCTGCTCTGGAAGAAATCTGCTGTATTCAAACTTGGAGAGGAGATGGGATCCACCGGGTTTTAAATGCCGCATGTCAATAAGGTGCTCCTTCGACTCCCTTAGGATTAACGGGAAAAGGAAAAAGAAGAATTTGACACACGTGGACAATCTTTGGAGTGGGTGGTGATAATCAATTTAATTGATTCCGTTACATGACTAGTATTTACTTTATGGTTCTGGATAGGACTGACATTGCAGAATCGTTAGAGCATCAGAGGAAAGGCTTGTGATATTTAGTTAGGACTCTTTACCTACTACGTTCCAATCTTGCTGTGGTCAACTTTCATCTTTCTGGCGTTGATAAAATTATATAAAGTAATAGCACCGTTTCGTATTCTTATAATAATGATTTCTATTATAGGCACAAGGCCAGCTATTTTGGGTAGGGGAAAGTTGATTAAATCGACCCCAGTGTATTACTAGTGCTTTACTTTATCGACTCCCGTAACGATGAAAGGCAAAGCTAACCTCGGCGGGATTTGAACTCAGATCATAAAGGGCTGTAACTCTATGCTGCAAAGTATGGCGTCCGACGCTCTATCGATACTGTCAATCTATCGCCCTTGTGTATTCTTATAATAATTGTTTCTACTTTTGGCACAAGGCCAGCAATTATCCAGTGCATTACTGGTACTTTATTTTATCGACCCCGTAAGGATGAAAGGCAAAGTTAACCTCGGCAGGATTTGAACTCAGAATGGCAAGGGCCGTAACTATGCATCAAAGCATGGCGTCGGACCCTCTACCGATACTGCCAATCCACCGCCCATTCTTATAATAATACATCTTAGTGTATACAGCAAGGTATATTTCAGTCGCTCTACTGATTATGCCGACTAACATCCATATGAGAGTAATTAATATTTTTAATAGAGGCACAAAGCCACGGATTTTGATGAGGAGTAAATATGATTAAATACATTGAATCCAATACTTAAGATATATATATTTATCGATCACGGGAAGATAAGAAAAGTTTATCACAATAAATTTGAAGTTTTGCCTGTGGTGAACTTGATATCTGTTTTCTTTTTTCTTTTTTTTTTCTGTTGAAATTTTGCTTCGGTCGCCATGTTTAAAAGCAAGAAGGAAAAAGGTTTGTTGAGAAAATTAAAGACATTTTGTTCCACAAACGAAAAAAAAAATTCAAGAAATAGAATGCTACCTTTTATGTAGAAAATTCACATAGAAAAAAAACATTTTTCTTGAAATGTTAATTAGTAAAATCTAAATGATCCATAGATGCAGAAATATGTAGCCAGCATCTACTACAGAGAGGCGAACTCAGTTTCTCTTAAATTCCGGTCAAATGTGTTACCTTTACCCCAAACGGCAGCAGCCAACATTTTTTGTCGGAATTAGGAACTATATATTATAAATGGATAGAGCCGGAAATAAACAAATATTACGAATTTTCACCCCCAAGGATATTTTACCTGATCTACTAACGCTATTATCATTATAAGGGCGGTGGATTAGCAGTATCGATAAAGCGTCGGACAATATGGTTAGTGGCATAGAATTACATCCCTTTACGTTCTGAGTTCAAATCCCACCGGCATTAGCTTTGCCTTTCATCCTTACAGAGTCGATAAATAATGCACTAGTAATGTACTGGGGATGATTTAATCGACTTCCCCCTCCCTTCAAATTGCTGGCCTTGCGCCTAAATCAGAAACAATTATCATCAACATTTTCACATTTCAATTCACCCAAGCGCCTTGATAAATCATAGAATGATAATAGTTCTTAATTTAGATTCAAGGGCACTAATTTAGTTGAAATTGTTAGATTCGATTAGATCGACCTAAACTTTAGACTGATAGATTATTTAATCGACCAGAAAAAATGAAAGGCAAAGTTGACCCCGGCGGGATTTTATGTCAGAATGTAAAAAGCCAGAACAAATACCTCAAACATTTGCTCGTCGTTCTAACAACATTCTATTATATTGTCGCATGTTGAGGGTGGTGGATTGGCAGTATCGGTAGAGGGTCGGACGCCATGCTTTACAGCATAGAGTTACGGCCCTTTGTGATATGAGTTCAAAATCCCGCCGAGGTTAACTTTGCCTTTCATCCTTACGGGGTCGATAAAATAAAGTACCAGTCACGCACTGGGGTCGTTTTAATCGACTTTCTCCTCCCCAAAAATTGCTGGCCTTGTGCCTATATAAGAAACTGTTATATTGTCACATGTTCACCATACATTTAGGAGTCAAGAAGATTACTGCATCGATTATATACGCTTGCTACTTATTTTCTCGTGCGAAATCGATTCCGAAGGCATTTGAACTCGGTATACGGCGGAGAGAAAAGGTGGATAGTTTTGGCTAGAATGCCTTTGATCATAGGACTCCTAAATCAAGGATTACCTGTGACTACAGAACCGCAAAAACAAATAAAATATGGTTGTAAATGTTTTCTTTTAAGTATCAATAAATGTTGGTTTCTAAATTTGGTACAAGTTCACAAATTTTAGTTGGTGATTACTGTCGATAAAGTGCATAACTCGGAGATCAGAGAGTCATTCTAGGTAGAGCTGCTACTCCTCCAAATTGGGAGATCACAGCTCTGATACTAAAGGCATGTGGTTAGAATGTCTCAGGAAAGAATCGTTGGACAGATTTTACGGGCAAAACCAGCCGGCACGAGACTCAGGGGTAGACCCCGAGCAAGATGGTTGGATAACATCCATGAGCCTGGGGATCCAGCCGGATCAGTTGGAGATGGTTGCTTCTGACAGGACCCGCTGGAAGGAGTGTTTGAGGATTCTTGCCCTAAGACCCTCTCATGAATAAGTAGGCGAAGAAGAAGATTATTACTGTCGATTGTATTAACAGACCCACCTTCTGATATGATACTTGACTTACACACACCAGAAAGAGGATGAAATATCAAGTCAAACCCAATGAGATTTGAACTTCAAACATAATATGACATAACTACGTACCACATAGCTATCCACAAGTAGTCGGGTTCAATAAATATTTAAAACAACTTTGTTATTTTAATATTCAGACAGCATGGAAGTACACAATGAAAAAAATAATGAAAAATATCAAAACCCCTAAATATTTTTGTCCATTTTCCTATTTGTTTCTCTTCCTTTTTTTTTCCTTCTGTTTTTCTGGGTTTTGTCTGTAAACAGTATTTTACGATCTCGGTGACCTTTGTAGACAAAGAAAAAAAGTGAAATATTTTACAAAAGAATGCGTGAGTGGGTATGTATGTGAGTGTGTGTGTGTGTGCGCGCGTGTGTGTGTGTGTGTGTGTAGTGTGTGTGCGTGTGTGAGTGTGTGGGCATGCGTGTGGGTATGTATGTGAGTGTGTGTGTATGTGTGTATGAGAGAGAGAGTGTATGTGTGTGTGTATCGTATTTATTATCAGATAATAGAGTTTTATGAAGACAATGGCTTATTAGAAAGAAAGAAAAGAAAAACAAAGTAATACACGCTGCAAAAAAAAAAAAGAAGGAAAAGTCTCAAAATTTAGTGCTTTTTGTTTTGTTTTCTTTGTTTGATTGTTTTAGTTTGGCTATTTCTTACTTTTCTTATTTTTTAATAAACAAATAATGAAATATTCCAGATGGGTTGAAAATGGAATTGATATCAAACACTGCAGAAGTGAAAGCATGCGAGGATTGTAGCACTGTCTTAAAATGAAACCCTGTGTAGATTGAAGAATTTCGTCACGACTAATTAAGAACAGGCCGCTCAAGTTGGCACAGGTATAAAAACATCAAAACTTGATACTTTCTAGAAACAGCCTTAAAGCTCAAAATGTTTGTTTCGATTCTTGGCTGATGTCTAGTTAATATTTCATTACTTGCTGAATCCAATATCAAATTGACCCAACAAAGGGTATGAGTATGATTCTGCCTTGTGGCTGTTCGCTCATTTCACTATTAGACGAAAGGCGGCAAATTGGTAGTGCTGTTCGAACGTCGGATAGAATACTTTATGGTATTTGTTCCGGCTTTCTGCTCTCTGAGTTCAAATCCCACCGAGGTCAACTTTGCCTTTCATACTTTCGAGGTCGATAAAAAAAAGTGCCAGTCTTGTACTAGGGTCGATTCTTCCTATATTTTTTTCTCATTTCCTCTTTTTCATTTTCTCTATCCTTCTCTGGAAGAAATCTGCTGTACTCAGGCCTGAAAAGGGATGGGCTCCGCCAAGCTTAAAAGTGCCCAAGAAACGCTGTACGTCATTACAGCGCCCCTACGGCTCTATTATCAGTTACGGGACCATATATACATATTAGACGAAGCAGTTGAAGTTAGGGCATCCATTACAAAATCAGCAGCGAATCTCAACAAAACCAGCAATGGGATTGGCAATATCGGTAGGGGGTCGGATACCATGCTCTGCAGCATAGAGTTATGGCCATTTACGGTCTGAGTTCAAATCCTGCTAAGATTAACTTTGCCTTTCATCCTTACGGGGTCGATAAACTATAGCACCAGTAATACACTGGAGTAATTGCTGGCCTTGTACCAAAAGTAGAGACAGTTATATATGAATAAAGACTTATTTTTTTATCCCGTGAGATATTCCCCAGCTTTTTCACAGAAGAATGTATTTGGATGAAAATAGGGATTTATTTTACCGAAGCACAATCCATATTTATTTTTTAATGGAGTGATTCGGCCAGCATTATATTGATTTCTATGGTGGATTGGTAGTATCGGTGGATTGGCAGTATCTGTAGAGGGTCGGACGCCATGCTTTCCAGCATAGTTACGTCCCTTTACAATCTGAGTTCAAATCCCGCCGAGGTTGACTTTACCTTTCATCCTCACGGGGTCGATAAAATAAAGTACCAGTAATGTACTGGGTAATTGCTGGCCTTGTGCCTAAAGTAGAAACAATTATATTGATTTCTAATTTAGGCACAATGTCAGGGAGCATGAAAGTAAAGCATTTAACCTCAGCGGCTTTTGAAATCAGAATGTAAGGAGCAAAGACAAATACCACAATGGCCTTTTACCCGACGCTCTACCAATTCTGCCAACCCACAACTCTTCGGCTAACATTATATTAAAACGGCGGCGAATTGCCAGAGTCGTTAGAACGTCGAATAGAATGCTTTACGGTATTCGTTCCTGCTTTCTGCTCTCGGAGTTCAAATCCCGCCGATGTCAACTTTGCCTTTCGTCCTTTTGAGGTCGATAAAATAAAGTAATGTCTAGGATAATTGCTGGTCTTGTGTTAAAATATGTAGGAATCACAAAAACATTACTTTTTACTTCAATTTTTTACTCCTGTTTTTCAGTACTGGTAAAATGTAATCTATTTAAAAGACGTGGTTCTAGCAACTGAGAAATTATAATTTAGGTCGAAATGTCAACCTACAGTTGTTAAAACTACAGGTTCTCTTTCAGAGCTATAATCCTCAACAGGAATAAATAAAATAAAAATTAAAGTAAAAAGTAATGTTTTTTGTGTATTCTACATATTTGTTTTTCCTTTTACTGACACGATATTTAAGTATCTTAATTTGAGACGAAATATCTTTAATTCTGCAGCTTATGGAACAGTGACTCTTAAAAATGTAGGTTGAGATAATGATTACACATGATAGGGTTGGACGCCATGCTTTCTAGCATAGTTACGTCCCTTTACGGTCTGAGTTCAAATTCCGTCGAGGTTAACTTTGCCTCTCACCCTTATGGGGTCGATAAAATAAAGTACCAGTAATGTACTGAGTAATTGCTGGCCTTGTGCCAAAAGTAGAAACAATTATTAGATTGACTAAAGTTATAAAGCTATCAATGATAATTCTGCTTATAAAAAGCAAAGAGGGGTTAAAAAATATATTTATTCATAGGTTGGGGATTACTGAAGAATGTAGAAAATGCTGTATTGTCGTTCATATTAAGTCGGTGGAGGGCGGTGAATTGGCAGTATCGGTAGAGGATCGGACACCATGTTTTGCAGCATAGAGTTACGGCCCTTTACGTTCTGAGTTCAAATCCCGCCGAGGTTAACTTTGCCTTTCATCCGTACGGGGTCGATAAAATAAAGTAGCAGTAACGTACTGGTTTCGATTTAATCGGCTTTCCCCTCCCCCCAAATTACTGGCCTTCTGCCTAAAGTAGAAATTTATTAAGTCGATGGAAGAGGAAACATCACTAGCCGAATTACCCAATGTAGTAGCAATTAATATGTATAACACAGCTAGATGGCTTGTGAGGGGTTGATTGCCTCTCTGACAATTTCTGTCTCAATTCAGAGATGAACTTGAAGGTAGAGACCAAAGGCTCATTTGTTTTGGGTTTTTTTATGATTGAAATATGACAGGGCTAATAATATTTCAGTAATTTTGGGACTTCATTACTTCAGCATACATTGCTCACTCGACTACTTGAGACTGAACGAAACTGAGCGAAACATGCCAATTGAGATAATTATACGTTACCAAAGAAAAGATGTTATCCGTCTCGCCTGAACCCATCACAGCGTTCAAATCCAACTAGATCCAGAACACTTGAGTTTAGATAGGAAACGCATGATTATATTAATTTCCGCATGTCTTGGTAGCCTGTTGCCGTTAGGCGTTACTTAGATCCT
The DNA here is from genome assembly GCA_964016885.1 of Eledone cirrhosa. Classification (NCBI taxonomy): domain Eukaryota; kingdom Metazoa; phylum Mollusca; class Cephalopoda; order Octopoda; family Eledonidae; genus Eledone; species Eledone cirrhosa. Next base: position 272,272,597 of record OZ024740.1, on the reverse strand, counting down.
CTTTTACAGCATTAAATAAGTTGATCTCTTGACATTTTCTCAAAATATCTGCTATACATATTATGCCTCCAGTGGGAATGAACTTAGCACTGTTGAATTGACAGTCAAATATCTTATGTATAGTTAAGTTTTTTTCTCAAGGATACACCACGCTGCCGGGAATCAAACTCAGGGCTTTACGATTGTGAGCTGAATACCCTAACCACAAAGCCACGAACCTTCACTATCTATATACTACTAAAAGTCTGTGGTTGCTTGCTTGCTTGCTTGCTTGCTTGCTTGCTTGCTTGTTTGTCTGTAATGTAATACAGCCAAAAGGGTGCATGATGGGAAAATAGTTTGAAAGGAAGTTGACGCTGAAATGGGAATTCAAATGGAATAAAACAAGTTTCGCGTAAATCGGACCCTGGGTTCCCGAGATACGCGGTGTTTTCGGGTACCTTAAACTATTGGTGACTCAACAGGTCACGGGTAGTCTAGTACTATATAACACGCAAGATTTACACTCATACCTCACATGAAGTAGTCTCCATTTAGTCGTTATAATGCAAGCTTGAATAAGAAATGTCAATTGAATTCATAGAGCTATTAGTTATTGTTATTATTGTTTAGGTCAGACCTAAAATAGCATGATTGTTTATTTGCTAAAGTGAATCATATCACCTTGCCAATCATTATCCCATTGAAAGTAAAGTGTCTTAATCGTAAAAATACTTTGTATCTTAACACAAACAACGAGCATTCAACTTCCTGATTAGCAGAGTTTCCATTTGGAAACTCTGCTTCGTAGAATCGAGACGTATCTGAGGTTCTTGCGATTTCAAAGTCAGGTTCGATCATTGCATCGATCGTGCCTCGAGCTGGTCGCCATAGAAACGATTGTAATATGTCTAATAAATTTTATTCGTCGCAACACTGATTCTCCGTTTCTTATGTGATATTATACTCTGCTCTGTAAGAGCATCGAGTGCTCAAACGGCCTACCGCTTACGGACGCTTTAAGCATCCCACACCAATTATATATATATATATATAATTGATCTCTGAATTGATCTGGAAGCTCAAACTCGAAAAGACACCGCACTCCCTGGTCTGGTCCGTGATTAGAAAGGTTCCCCCAGACAGAGGTGGGTCTGGTATTTGCAACCTCTGTCTTAGTGAGACACTCGAGATACTTCATGGCGGAACCAAGCTATTAAACAGAAGGGCCGACTTATTCGGCGCCTGCAGACACCTAAGGACGGGAACTTTCCTCAAGCTATATGGATAAACTCCAGTTATCGCCTCCCACAACGCCCCCCCCCCCCCCCCGTAGGTCCCCTACACCCCGTACCAATGACCAATGGGCAACAACAACCACCCATAGTTTGTAGTCCCTACGGTGGATTGTCCAAGGAGTCAGTAAAACCACGTTTATTGAACCTGAGGAGCCCCCCCCCCCTCGGAAGAACAATTATCACACAGGAAGAACAATTATCCTAAGGTAATAACCCTATACGCATGAATGCGTGCCCGCAACCGTGCGTTGTGTGTGTATACTGGGATTAGGTGAATGTACACACTTATGTGAACGCAACGAAATACTAATACCCCAGATTACATTTAAAAAATGTTCGAGTGTATGCTTAAGAGTATATTTGTGTATGCTCTCTTGTATGAGTGCATATGTGTATATAGACATATACACGCATCCAGAGGTATACAAGTGTGGGTGGGTGCGTGTACCTGTATATGTCTGTACTAAGGGATTGGCCTAAGCTCCAAAGCCCCCAACTATATATATGTGTTTGTGTCTATATTGTATCTGTATTATTTTTGACCGTGTAAGTTAGATTACCGATATAAAATACACAGAAGCGAAAACCAACCAAACAGTGAGTGTGTTCTGTTATTAATTCTGGCAATATTACACAAATATGACCCTCCCCAAGTATAACTATATATATATATATATACATATATATATATATATATATATATATATATATATATATATATATATATATATATATATATATATATATATATATATATATATATATATATATATACAAAAGGTTCAGTAAGTCCGGAGAAAACTGGTGAGAGTATTAATGTCAACACTCGATGCAGAGCAGAGTGTATATAATAACAAAGTGGAGATGTTGCATATTTTGTTTTTGTTTTTCTTTTTGTTTATAACAGTTATTTTCTTGTAATGCTTGGGATACGTGGGTCCGTTGGATTCTAGGCCCGTGATTGGTCATTCTATAGACTTGTTTGTGTCTGGCTGGTTCGTTTTCAGATTCGATGTGATTTTTGTTGTGTTAACACTGGTCTAAGAATCAGGCAGACTTGGAGTCTGGTCTGGGATGATGATCCCAGATCACGAGCCAGCTGCCTGGGAAACATTTGTAACTGCGTTAAGCAATAAATCTCATATGTAACACCTCTACTTTGTTCTTATTTTAAGAGATGTCAACATGAATGGACCTGTTATTTTTATCTAAATATATTTTTTTCCAATTCCATCCCGCCTGTCCCTTCAATCTATCTTATTTCTCATTCTTTCTTCTGATGAAAGACTAGCGTCCGAAACGTTAAGACCCTCTTCCTGCTATATCAAGCGTTAACCTAATATATCCCTTCCATATACTGTTACGATTGTGTTGTTATTTCTGTTTACCTTTTACATATATATATATTGGATTAAATGCTCTGAAATAGCGATATATATGTGAAGATAGACATAGAATATTCGAAAATATTCTGTATGTTTATAATAAACATTTTGAAGACCTAATCGCTATAGAATAGAATACGTCACGTATTACAATTAGATTCTCGATAAAAGCAAGGGAAGTAACCTACGCGTTTCATTCTTATTAGAAATCTTCAGGATTACATATCCAGTGCTTT
>OZ024740.1:272257199-272264699 GCA_964016885.1 Eledone cirrhosa | reverse complement strand
AATCGGCGCTGAAAACTTTGAAAACAGATAATTTCCAAGCCCTTTTTTTTGTTCAAATCGCTATCCAATAGTGTGTAAAAAAAAAAACGGGTGACAAAGCTCGTTAGCCTTGACTGACAGTCTGGTTAGAAGGGTCACTCTGATTTCAAAACTGAGGTAGATGGGATTCCTTAGTCACTTTCGTGACAACATTTCGAGTGACTAGGGGCTTCATCCTTGTGATGAATGTGGATGGGCTGATAGTCGGTAGCCAGTTTTCGTGTAATGGTTGGACGAGGATTCGGGACACACTGACGTCACTTTTTTCGCGATAAGAATCATAAACATTAGTGTAATTTTCCATGATCCTTGACACTCAGCTATGAAGATGGAATAAGACAAGAGCTGGTGGATTGGCAGAGTTGTTAGAGCATCGGCTAAATGCTTAGCAGTATTTATTCCAGTTCTTTAAGTTCTTTCATTCTTACGGGGTCGATAAAATAAAATACAAGTAACGCACTAGGGTCGATTTAATCGACTTTCTCCTTCCCTTGAAATTGCTAGCCTTGTACCAAAAGTAGAAATAATTTTGTATTTGTTGTTGTTGTTGTTGTTGTCATTGTTGTTGTTGCCGTCGTCGCTATGTTGATGATTAGCCGAATAGAAACAAAATATATTCTCACTCTTACAATAAAATAGACTTTTGTCTGTCAGTAATGGATACGTTTTTACCCATTTTTCAACTCATATGCTCATGTGTGTGTGGAGAGAGAGAAAACAAATACCAGAGAAAAGAATGAGAAACGAATAACATTCTTACTATTGTTTAATTATAGTGCAAGACAATAGTAAGCTCCTGGGAGGTAACGGGACGGGCTCGTAATTTTCATTCGATTTGGGATGAAAACATTGCCTATTCTTTCACCGTTAATGTCGATGAGAAAGACATGTACACTGATTCTTGACATTTTCCTTCCCAGGAAAAATATTCACAGTAATAAAAGAATTATATATTATTGTGAATTATTCGAACATCAGAGTAAAAAAGTAAACTCTCAATAAGAATTACTTTATAAACCTGTGTTTTCGAACAAAAATACCTTGTAGTAATTTTGCCTGCTGTTTGAAAAGTCAATTTTGACATCATAAATGCAGTGAGAACCAATGTTTGTCTCGTTTTGAAACTTGTAATCAACGATGCTATTGTTTAAAAATAAATAAACAAATAAATAAATAAATAAATAAATAAATAAATAAATAAATACGTAGTACCTTTAATCCTCGGATATATTAAAATTAACATTCATTTACAAACCATGAAAACTGGTTGCGTAAAGCTCGGAGACATTGGAAAGGAAAACCAAAGCACATCGTTGATTTGATACAGCTCTGAAGGTAAAGATGCAAGAAACATCTGTGAAGCTAGAGTTGCTAGTCACTCACTATTCATTCCGATTCATATTAAGATATCGGAGCGGAGTTGGCCGCTTGCAGGCGCGAGTCCCACGAAGTGGAGTGGCTATTCCAGCGCGTCTCACTTGCTGTCTTCTGGGGCAATATATTCTCCATTCTGTCGTCCGAGATCATGAGGCAGGTAAGTTAGTTGGAGGTGGAGGATGTTCGTTCGGATGTCCCTTTCTCTCAATTTCTTTAAAAAAATCTCTTCAAAATTATTTACTTAACAATGAAATGTTACTTTAATTATTAAACAACTCATTAATAATTAAAATAATTTTCTGGGCCAATAGTTTACTATTACACCACTTAAGATATTACGAGAGCTAAGTTTGGCAGACGTAATTACAATAATAATCAGTATATTAATCAAAGAAAAGACATGTAAATTATCAAGATATAATAGAAATGTTTCTATATTGTATTGATAGAAGGTTGTGTAAAGTTCTTCAGACAACTATTAGTGTGAAATGTGATAATGGAATTTTACTAAAAGACAGCTTCATTTGTTGTCAAGTTGTGTAGTTTCTGTCTTGAGAATAACCTAGAACTTTTACAGGTCAATAATTTAACTAATAGTGGGAAAGACTCATTCTCTCTTATATACACATATATACACCAGGTCCGAACACAAAAGAACCAGCCTCCCAATGTCTCTCCAGCTCTCCCCCTCTCTCACTTTATTATGAGCAAATGGGGGCCCACGTGCTGGCCGTCCCGCGGCCCCGGCAGACTATAGTAGATATAAAATTTAATAGTATGACGTAGAGAAGTAAAATAAAGATATAATTGTGTTCACAGTATCAACAATTTAAACGTTTATCATGACGAGCAGCATCATTCAATAGTGTTGCATCAAACATATATAAGGGTGAGCTGACTGTTCAAAGACGACTTCAAAAGTAACTAGTAACGGCCTCTCTTGAAAATGGACAAAATTTGTCATCGTGGTGTTATCAAGTACCTGCAGAAAAGGGGTTTAATGCTCAAGGACATTCATGCTAACGATTTTCTTTTTCACTGTTTTTCGTAGTTTTAACTCTTGCTGTCATTTATTTGAAGATTCTACTTTGTATATAAAGGCACGGTATTGACGGTTTACTAACGATTCAAGTTAACAGAATGGTTGTGAAGGTGATACAAATGCTACTGTGAGATGCCCATGTGGCCTAGTGGTAAGGGTGTTGGACTTACGATCATAACGTCGTGGGTTCGATTCCTGGGTTGCGTGTTGTGTTCTTGAGCAAACACTTCATTTCACTTTGCTCCAGTATACTCAGCTGAAAATGAGTACCAGCAATAGCTAGGGGTTTAACCCTACGATGGACTGGCGTCCTGGGGAGAATATTGTACCCTCAGTCGCTTCATGCCATGAAAGCGGGATAAGCACCGGCCAAGTGAGCCTTCTGGCTTAAGACAGAATTTAGATTTTTAGACATGTTTCTGAAGACATTATTGAAGTACTGAATTCAGTTAAAATGTTTATCTTGCTACATTCATAACTGATAAGTTATAATGTAGTCACAAGTTAACAAATTTTTGGATAAAAGGGAGTGGTTAGTCGTTTAATTTGGGCATAGTAAACTCACTGCTACTTTATTTTATAGACCCCGGAAAGCGAACAAAATTTAATTCAGCGAGATTGAATCTGAGTACGCAAAGAACCCTATCTAAATACAGCATGGTATGACGATTTCATTAATCCAATATATTATGTCTTATACACGTTGTGTAACAGATAATATTACAAAACTATTTCACTCTCCCTCTCCCTCTCTACCTCTTTCTCTCCCTCTCCCTCTCCATCTCCCCTCTCTCTCTCCCCTCTCTCTCCCTCTCTCTTCCTCTCTCTCGCTCTCTCTCTCTCTCTCTCTCTGTATATATATATATATATGTGTGTGTGTGTGTTAAGTATTTCCGTAGAAATGGTAAAGGAAAGAAGAGTGCTCTATGTATAGTACAGAGCTTTCAACCGTTTCTTCACATATCAATACCAGACCATACTCCAATATAGACTGTATAAACAAATATTCTAGCGCCTTCTCGCTTTTGGAAACAGTTTAATACTTCTTGCGAACATTCTAAATTTCATTTTCTTTTCTCAGTGTTTAGCTGGGTGACATCTTAATTTGCTTGGGAATCAATATAACGCATTTGTCTCGCATCTTCTCATTAATTATTTGATTTGATATTTTAATTTAGATTATTTCATCAGCTTGTATTGGTGTTGAAGTTGAACAGCTATTGATAGTGCAGATTTAAACGTAGTTAATGTTTCCAATATCTATCAGAGGTTATGGCGGTTGATTGGCAGTATCGGTAGAGCGTTGCTTCGTGGTACAGAGTTACAGTCTTTTAAGTTCATATGCCGCCGAGGTTAGCTTTGCCTTTCATCCTTAAGGAATCGCTAAAATGAGGTACTAGTAATACACTGGAGTTGATTTAATCGACTTTCCCCTCCCCCAAAATGGTTGGCCTTGTGCCTAAATCAGAAACCAATGTCTATGAGAGGTGAACAGCGTAGAAGCTTCCAATTAAATAATTATTTCTAGCATTGGCTCAAGGCCAGCAAACTGGGGAGGGGAAAATCGAACGTATCGACCCCAGTAGTTGACTGGTACTTTACCTTATCCAGCCCTGAAGGAAGAAATGCAGAATTAACCTCGATGCGATTTAAACACAGAAAGTAGAAATTTGTAACTAAATATTGCATAGTATTTTGTCCGACTTCCTACCGATACTGCCTCCCTCTTCCGGATTACTAAAGGTTTCTGATCTAGGCACACGGCCAACAATTATGGGGAAGGGAATGTCGCTAGAATCGACCCCAGTGCTTTACTGGTACTTTATTTTATCGATCACGTAAGGATGAAAGACAAAGTTAACCTGGCGGGATTCAAACACAGAACGTGTAACCAATGCTACCACCAACCTTGATCTATTAAATCTTACGATTAAAGGCGTTCCATCATTAACCAACTCTTCGTTTTGTACATCTAGCTCTACATTGCCCAATATGTCCTTCCTTATGTTAAAGGTACTGAGATGTAATGATATAAAGGTGATTTAGTCGCTCTTTCTAGCAAGTCTTAAAAGCTCACTTCGCTGCTACTGCTGCTGTTATTGCTGTTGTTGCTATTGTTGATGTTGTTGCTGCTGTTGTTGATGTTGTTGCTACTTCTGTTGTTATTCTTATGGCTGTTGCTATTCCTACTGTTGTTTCTGTTGCCATTTTGGTTGTTGTTGTTGTTGTTGTTGTTGTTGCTGCTGCTGCTGCTGTTTTTATTATTGCTACTACTGCTGCTGTTCATTATGATGATAGTAAGGAAGAGATGGCGGAGGCAGAAACAGGAAGAGAAGCAGGAAAAGGTGCAGGAGGAGGGACAACAGTGGGAGGAGAAGAAGAATGTTGGAATGGGAGCAAAGGAGTTGATATTAAAACGTGGAGAAATAATTTGATCACAGCTTCCATATTGTTTTTAGTTTTATTTACATATATTTCATTAACTTGTTTGTTTCTTTCTTTAAATGATGTCCGTGTTAGCGTGCGTGATCTTGCCTGTGTTCCCAAGTGTATATTACTAGCAATGTATGTATATGTGCGTTTATGTGGTTTATTGTTTTCGTACGTGTGTCTTTAAGACAGCAAAGATATGTGTATGCATATATGCACGTATGTAGTTATATATGTGTATCTGTGCCCATTTATGTACGTGTCTCTATATATGGAATGATATATGTATGTTCCGCTTTTTTTAAAACAGAAGCAAGGCCCATTCATTGGAATTTAGGTATTATCCATGTGGCTAAATGCATACATGTATGCATGTGTATATAAATGTATGTATGTATGCATCCATGTAGGTATGAGTGCATAAATGGATATATGCATGGATGTATATTATACCGTTATCATCCTCCATTCACGACATTTAACGAGGTTTTATTCCATATTTCTTTATATATGTTTGTATATATGGTTGCTCATATGCGTATGTATTTGTGCTTGTATATGAGCACGTATGTGTATTTGTAGCTCTATTTACACGTGTGAACCAATACAACCTCTACACAGTCGTGCACTCGGTGATTAAGCCTGCTTGATGAAGACTTTATGACATGAAAAACAGAACATATCTAAAGGAGGAGGAATTGGGAAGAGAAGATTCCAATGATCTGTATAATCAAACAGTCGATCCGTTAGTAACTAACCCAGCATTACCACTATGACTGCTTACTGGGGAGGGAGGAGTTGAACACTCGGCGGGATGAATGTCAAAACCTGTTAAAGATGGGCTGAAATCAGGAGAGTCAACAGCTATCCAATGGAGTGTATATATATATATATATATATATATATATATATATATAAGGAAAATGAAAAAAACTCCTGCATGGTGATTTTCAACCACATTGGAAAACATGCAGGAGTTTTTACGAAAAAGCAATCTAACCTAATAACAACTGTTTTGAAGATCCGAAACGGAGAAAGCAGGCTTTGCTAACATTAATTTTTTATACATATTATAAAGATCCTTTGTATATATATACTAGGTGCGCTTTTCAAACCCTTTTTTAAATTATTTTCCTCATATAACGTGATCTGTATAGAACTTTTTCTACACACTTTTTTCACTATATATATATATATATATATATATATATGTGTGTGTGTGTATGTGTGTGTGTGTGTGTGCGTATTTATATATGTATTTATGTATGAATGTATGTGTGTATGCATGTATACATGCATGTTTACATGTGTATGTTTACAAGCGTATCTAAAGGCATTGCTTTATAGCTTGCTTTATAGGTTGTTGCCTGTTTAACATCAATCGGTTGTGACTATAAAATTTAATGAGTTAGTATGTTTCACGACAAGGTTTTTCTCTCTTAAATAATGGGGCGACTACCAAGTGGTGATGTTTACATAAGGAATAGGTTGGTGGTATATAGTCATAAACTTGTAGATGGCAAGGACTTTTTTCTTTGGCATCTTTTGAGAGGAAACGTCCTTAGTTAAGCAGGTCTTTAGGGAGAGCACTACCCACCAACTAATATTGGGACAAGATAAGGTGTAATAAATATTACTTGTCATAATATATTTGCTGATGAGTTTACTGCGGCTGGCAGTTGTTTGGCTGCTAGCTAAATACAAATCTGTCAACTCTCCCCGTCGGACGGGAAGATCTGCTACCCACTTTGGGGTGGATGAGAGATGTCTACTTTGGGAAAATGGGTATAGCTTTCATTATGTAAAATCTCCCTCATTTTGCCTCATTTCTCCCTGTTTGGCGACACGTTTTTTCACGGTATTCCCTGTTTGGGTTTTTAGAGGTAGGCAGGTCTGTAAATAGAACCCATGAATTTATGCCACAGGAGTAATTAAAACGTTATTGGATTCGGCAGATGGCAGAAGACCAAATAGGATAACTATGATAGTTGCCACAATGTCGTATTCACATGGATACTCTATCTGAGATGCGCCTAGGACAGTTTTTATGTATACTATACCACCCGAGACCCGTTGGGTCACGTTCACTTGAAAATATTTTTTTTAAATCATGTTCACTTAAAAGTAATTTTTAAATAATTAAAATATACACAGACATGTATATAATGTGAAATGAAACTGGAAGGCCTATATATATATATACGTATGTGTATGTATATATGTAAATGTGTGTGTGTGTATACATATATATATCAATATATATATGTGTGTGTGTGTATGTGGGTGTGTGTATGTGGGTGTCTGTGATCTATATACACTGGTCATAGACGCACACACACATATACACACACATATATATACACACACACTCACATACATATATACACAACAACGCCACCAGCTCTCTCTTCCATTCTCCTTCTCTGTCTCCTCTCCCTCCCTCTATGTCTCTTTTTCAATCTACTCTCTCACAACCACTATTTCTTTCTATCTAGCCTTCTCTCTCTCTGTTTATGATGGTACCCAGAAAACACCATACCTCGGGAACCCATGCACCGATTTACCCGAAATTTATTTTATTCCATTTCAGGGTCAAATTCCTTTCAAAGTGT
>OZ024740.1:272249699-272252199 GCA_964016885.1 Eledone cirrhosa | reverse complement strand
ATGAACTCAGAACGTAAATGGCCATAACTCTATGCTGCAAAGCGTGGCGTCCGCCCCTCTACCGATACTGCCAATCCATCGCCCCAGGTTTCTTATATAGGCACAAAGCCAGTAATATGGGGGGAGGGGAAGTTGATTAAATCGGAAGTTGATTAAATGTAAAGGGATGTAACTATGTTAGAAAGCATACTGCCAATCCAAATAATTGTTTCTACTTTAGGCACAAGGCCAGCAAATATCCAGTGTATTACTGGTACTTTATCTTATTGACCCCGTAAGGATGAAAGGCAAAGTTAACCTCGGCGGGATTTGAATTCAGACTGTAAAGGGACGTAACTATGCTAGAAAGCATGGTGTCTGACGCTCTACCGATTCTGCCAATCTACCACCCTTCCTACTGCCAATCCAAATAATAATTGTTTCTGCTTTTGGCACAAGGCCAGCAAATACCCAGTGCATCACTGGTACTTTATTTTATCGACCCCGTAAGGATGAAAGGCAAAGTCAACTTCAGCGGGATTTTGAACTCAGAACGCAAAGGGCCATCACTCTATGCTGCAGGCATGGCGTCCGACCCTCTACCGATGCTGCCAATCCACCGCCCTTTGAACACTACCAACTGTATAACACAATTGTCTCTCACTCTCTCTTTCTCTCACTCATACACATACACACATACACACATACGTACACGTACATACACATATCTTCTACAAATATACCACGTAAAGTATCATTTTCTCGATTAAAGCTTTACTCAGTTCTAAATAGTTCTATCTAGTCACTGTCACTTCTCTTAATTGAACATTCGCTGCCTTTCTATTTACTGTCCCCTCTCTCTCTCCCGCCCTCTCTCTCTCTCTCTCTCTCTCTCTCTCTCTCTCTCTCTCTCTCTCTCTCTCTCTCTCTCTCTTTCTTTCTTTCTTTTTTTTTCTCTCTCTTTCCTTCTTTCTCTCTCTCTTTCTCTCCATCTCTCTCTCTTTCTCTTTTTCTCTCCCTTTCCTTCTTTCTTTTTCTCTTACTCTCTTCCTCTCTCTCTCTCTCTCTCTCTCTCTCTCTCTTTCCTTCTTTCTTTTTCTATCCCCCTCTCTCTCTCTCTCTTTATTTCCTTCTTTCTTTCTTTTTCTCTCCCTCTCTCTCTCTCTCTCTATATATATATATATATATATATATATATACATACAGGGAGTGAGAGAGAGAGAGAGAGAGAGAGAGAGAGAGAGAGATTAAGTTATACAGACTTAAATAAACTCTGATACAAATGCCGGCTTATGTAATCAAGAGAGAGGATACAACATTGAAAATATCGGCATTACAAATCTATAGAACTAAAATAAAAACATGCAAATGACCTACATATGTACAAATTAGTTTACGAAACTAATACCGAGAAAGTATGACAGAATAGATATTATTCCCCTATATGTGTGTGTATGTGTTTTTGTGTGTTTTTTATGTGTGTTCATGTGTAGTTATGTGTGTGTATAGTGAAAATATCGACAAGAAAAAGGAATGCCCTTTGTATAAACAGAACTAATACGCATTTAAATATTCGTACACACAATAATTCATTGCAACCAAAGGTTTCATAAATTAACAACCCTGCTTAAGGGCAAACTATGTTTGTTAGTGAAAAATAACTGAGGAAAAATATATTTTAAAAAAGAAAAGTGAAATCATAAAAGTGAAAGGTAGTTGACATATCGAGTAGACGGTTAGGCAAGAAATAGAGTTGTGGATTGGCAGAATTTGTAGAGCTCCAGATAAAATGAGATTGCAGTATTTTTATGTCCCTTTACATTCTGAGTTGAAATCCCACCGAGGTCAACTTTGCCTTTCATCCTACTAATGTCGATGAAATAAAGTACCAGACCAGTAATGGCGTTGATTTAATAAACTCTACCCTTTTGTCAAATTTGATGGACTTTTACCTAAATCTGGTGGGCCAGATTTCATGACTCACAAGATTAGCAAAGGATGTGCCATGGTTAAGAAAATATAAAAAAAATAAATAAAAAAAACCCGTGAGGCATATTATGAAATAAAATAATAAATTAAGAAACCTGCTAAGCGTATTAAGAAATAAAATAAGAAATCAAAACAATTAGAAATATAACTAACAGGCGAGTCATGAATTCTGGCCCACCCTGTAGATATATCTCAAGAGAAAGAGAGTAGTAGAGGCAAAGTTAGGGGGGAGAGAGGAGAGGAGAGAGAGGGAGAGTGGGAGAGAGAGGTAGAGTGCGAGAGGGAGGGAGAGGAGAGATAGGGAGAGTAATATGACCTAGGAAGAATTCTACATGGGAGTGTTCTGGATACTAAATATAAATACAGTATGCTCTTTATATATAATATAAGATGATGAATGTCAATCACTCACATTATCTCAGCCATTCTGAGACAAAACCTCCCTCTATAGTATGTTTACAGTCCAAAATGAACAAACGACGACGATAACTTCAAAAACCTCGGTTCATTGATCTTATGTGAATTATTTTCC
>OZ024740.1:272237199-272242199 GCA_964016885.1 Eledone cirrhosa | reverse complement strand
CATTCATCTCTAGATTTCTAGAGGAGGGCACAGCTCTTCCACGTTTTACTGCCAAATATGCAGACTTGGACTCACCAAATTTCATTTTGATGTATGTTGAAAATTGTGTAATGAGGTCCAATTATTTCTTGATGTCATTGATATTTGGCCCATACAACTTCAGGTCATCAACAAAGAAAAGATGGGAGATACTTCTGGACCCACTTCTTTGTCCACCTTGTTTCCTGAGTAGGTAAGATAGTGGATTTAGTGAGAGAACGAAGAGTAGCACTGACAAGCTATCACCCTGAAAGATGCCCTTCTGGTAATGTATCTTATCAGTCTTAACTTGCTCCTTCTCACCTCTTAGATTACAAAAGCGTATCCTTCAAAGTGGGAGCCAATATAGCGGTTGTTGGTCCAAGATAGACTACTTTCCTTATCTATATTACTCTCACTCTGGAGCTTCCTGGCAACATATACATACATGATTTTTTGCTGATAAGCATGCAGTTTTTCATCCATGGATTCACTGCGATACTGCTGAGCGACTTCCCTGAGTGTGAGTTTTGATTATCACACAGGGAATATCTCTCGAGGAGTTCCTTCCCAACTCTCATGATCTTATCTGTTTCATGCAGATAGACTTGCTCGAGAGATGGTTCCTACGCTTCGAGGTTCGTAGATGTTGTCAGAGAGATATGATGCGACATTCAAATGCTGTCTGGACTGATGTTAGGCCTCTGCCTCCCTGCTTACGTTTCAAGTAAAGGCGGTCTATGTCACTGTTGATGTGGAAGCTTCCGGTGTTGTTTAGTATTTTTCGAGTTCCAACATCAACTGCTCGGATTTCGTCTATCGTCCAATTGAGTATTCCAAACGTTGGTGTTAGGACAGGCACAGCAAACACATTGTGAGCCACTGTTTTGTTTTGCGTAGAGAGTTCCGATGACCATATCATTCTTAATCGGGTGTAGTATTCCCTGGTTACGCGTTCCTTATTACAGATACCATTATAGGATATGTTCTCATCTATCCCCAGGTATCTGTAGCAGTCCTCATCAGATATCGGTGACACAATTAGGCCATTGATGACAATGTTGCTAGATTGGGTTGTTGTTTTTCCCCGCTTTACAGTCATGTATGAGCATTTATCTTGGCCAAATTCCATTCCTATATCCTTTGAGAACGTTGTAACCAGGTCAAGACTTTTATTCATTCCATCCATGGTCTTGGCATAGAGTTTCAGATCATCCACAAAGAAATTATGGTTTAGGTTCGCATTTCTGTCCTCCTGTGAGCCAATGATGTGTCCTTCACATTTCTTGAGCAGAAAGGACAAGGGGTTTAATGACAGGATAAGTAATATCACAGAGAGAGACTGTCCCCCTGAAATATACCCCTGCGATATTTTATTTTATCAATGAAAATAGAGTCCTCCTTCTCTGTCTTTAACTTTAGGATAGTAGCCCAAGAAGAAGAACGCTTCTCTATGGCTCTGATAATAATATATGGGACTTCAGCAAGTTGGAGGGCCTCTATCATCCAAGAGTGGGGAACAGAATCGAAAGCTTTCCTGTAGTCCAGCCAGACTGTAGCCATATTCCTCCTAAGTTGTCGCACCTCCCACTTCGCAGTTTTGTTGATTAGGAGCTGTTCAGCACATCCCCAAACCCCTTTCTTTCCAGCTGCTTGTTCCTCTGTGATGATGTTATTATTTTCACAGTGATCTTGGAGGAATAGGTTCAGGCAGGCTGTATACATCTTATACATCAGGTTCTGGCATGCAATGGGTCGGTATTTTTTTGCCAAGTGGGTGTCTTTGTTCTTGGGGATCAGTAATGTTTGTGCTAATGTCAACCATTCTGGTATAAGAACTTGTTGGTAGAGGTCAGTAAGATACCTCCGATAGAGTATCAGATTTTTATATGTATGTATGTATGTATGTATGTATGGATGGATGGATGGATGGATGGATGGATGGATGGATTATATATTTATGTATGTATGTATGTATGTATGTATGTATGTATGTATCTTTTTGGTAAATATCATCTTGGTTAAGAGAGTGGGACTGGCTTTGTGCAGTGCCTTTGCTCACTATAAAAGCTTCACGGCACAGGCATTGCTTTATATCTGGAGATCTCTCTGCACTTGTCGTCACATGGTACCATGGGTCCAGCACCATGTGTCAATAATTGTCACAGGTGTAGTGTTTGTACCAGAGTTTTCAAGTCGCTGGCTGGACTAAAAAGTAACATTCGTTCAGCGCATTGGTAGGGGTTCTCCTACATGGATATAAAGTAGTGGCCGTACTCGAAAACGAGTTGGCAGCCACTATGTATGTATGTATGTATATATGTATGTATGTCTCATGGTCGGGTCGTCGGAACGTCCGCGACTAAACTGGCAACCCCACCAAGCTAGCTTGGTGAGGAGGGTGATATTTGGACACACTGCGGGATGAAATACAAGACCGGGCAAAGGGCGGAGGAACTCAGCAGAGTCAACGGCCATCTGAATAGTAGTTTTCGTTTTGTTTTGTTTTTTGGGGGTTTTTTTTGGTTTTTTGTTTTTTGGGGGTTTTTTCACCTGGGAGTGAAACAACACCTTTCTAGGAGAGGGAAACTCTAAAAAAATAAAACCTGCGGCTTCGGAAGCATCCATTGATGTTGACCAGTTCTCCTTTTCGGGTAGTGTTTTCGATGCTCAGAGAGTGGGATTTGTCGATTTGCAAGGCCTTTCCCCACTTAAAGAACCTTCAAAGCACAGGTATTGCTTGTTCAGGTTATGTTACAGGTTCGTGTGGCTGGCGGTAACCTAAAAGTGCACCCAACTCTATAATCTGACAAGCGATTGCAGTACACTGAGCAGAGTTTGCAGCCATCATGTATGTATGTATGTGTGTATGTATCTATGTATGTGTGTATTTGTGTGTATGTATATGTTTCGTAATCTCTTAATTTCGAGTATATCTTTGACCAGCCACCTTCCTGGTGGCAAGATTGTAAAAGAAAAGAAACTGTCATCCCTTTAATCGCAAGAATGTTTTACAAATGTTGAAGGTGCCAGCTATCGCAGCCATTTGCAGTCTATGTGTGCATGTACATATGTATATATATATATATATATATATATATTTTTTTTTTTTTCCAGTCTCCTTCTCAACAAGGAAGATGAAAAAACTCACCTCTTAATTTTAAATCTAAAAAAGAAAAACAGACCCTAAAATATATTTGCCGCGCTATTTCCAACTTCACCTTTTCTCTATAACCATTGTGTTGTAGACCCTTACTTCTATTTTCATGTATATATGTGTGTGTGTGTGTGTTAGTGTGTGTACTCGATAATGAGGGGGCAGCCATCATGTATGTATGTATGTATGCATGTAAGTGCCTGCATATGTGCGTATGTGTGTATGTATACATGTATGTGTGTATGTGTGTGTGTGTGTGTATTTATTTATGTATGTGTATGTATGTATGCATGTATGTATGTACATATGTATGTCTGTATGTTCATATGTATGTATGTGTGTTCATATGCATATATGTATAAATGTATGTATGTATGTGTTTGTATGTATGTATGTATCTATGTATATATCTTTGTATATATGTATTATATATGTATGTATGTGTGTATGTATATATGTATGTTCATATGTGTATATGTATATATGTATAAATGTATATATCTATGTATCTATGTATCTATGCATATATGTATAAATGTATGTATGTATGCATGTATGCATGTATGTATGTATATATGTATGTGTGTGTATATATTTATATTCATACGTATGCATGTATGTTCATATGCATATATGTATATATGATATCTATGCATGCCTATATATGTATGTATGTAAATATACATGTATGTGTGTATGTATGTATGTATATTCATATGCATATATATATATAAATGTATGTATATATGTATGTATGCATGCATATATGTATGTGTGTGTATATATTTATATTCATACGTATGTATGTATGTTCATATGCATGTACGTTTATACATACATGCGTATGCATATATGTATAAATGTATGTATGTATATATGTATAAATGTATGTATGCATGCATATATGTATGTGTGTGTATATATTTATATTCATACGTATGTATGTATGTTCATATGCATGTACGTTTATACATACATGCGTATGCATATATGTATAAATGTTTGTATGTATATATGTATAAATGTATGTGTGTGTATATATTTATATTCATACGTATGTATGTCCATATGCATGTATTTTTATACATACATGCGTATGCATATATGTATAAATGTATGTATATATAAATGAAAATAACTACAATGTAGCGCTGGAACCGAAACTGAGCGAAAATTACTAGTTTAGGTCTGTTCAGAAAAGCTACACGATGTTTTACTTATCTTACAAAATGTTTCACACTAAAAAGAAACGAAAATTCTTCCTAAATGTTGTTTTTTCCGGTTGTTTGTTACTGTTTCAATGTAAATTTACAGAATCAACACATATAGTTATAGACTTGCGCACGCTTTTCACTCTCTATCTCCGTCTCGCTCTCTCTCTCTCTCGCAGTCTCTCTCTCTCTCTCTTTGTCTCTTTCTCTCTCTCCCTCTCTTTATATGACTCACTCCGTATATATATAAGTGTGTGTGTATGTGTTTGTGAAAGAGAGATATATAGACAAATATATCTCTCCATATAGACAAATAGATAGATGGATACAAACATACATACAAACATACATACGTACATACATACATAAGTACGTACATACATACATGGTGGCTGCCAACTCGTTTTCGATTACGGCCACTACTTTATATCCATGTAGGAAAACCCCTACCGATGCGCTAAACAAGTGTGACTTTTTAGTTCAGCCAGCGACTTGAAAACTCTGGTACAAACACTACACCTGTGACAATTATTGACACATAGTGCTGGGCCCTTGGTACCATGTGAGGACAAGTGTAGAGAGATCTCCAGATATAAAGCAATGCCTGTGCCGTG
>OZ024740.1:272224699-272232199 GCA_964016885.1 Eledone cirrhosa | reverse complement strand
TAAAGCATTCTATCCGACGTTCTAACAACTCTGCCAATTCGCCGCCTTTAATAATCTCTTGAGTTTCTTTTATTTATGTATAATTTCCCTCAGTGAGATTCTGAGATTGTGTTTAGATTGTGAATTAAGGCGGAGAATTGGCAGAGGCCTTAAAACGTAGAACAAAATGGCTTGCAGATCCCGCTTCCATTAAATTTACCTCTCAACTGTTTGTTCTTCTTCATCATCATCATCCTCATCATCATCGTTTAACGTCCATTTTTCCACGCTAGCATGGGCTAGACTTGTTGTTCCGTTGTGAGACAAGCCAGATCAGATGATCGTGTCTTACGCATACAGAACTGTTTCTGGCTTGGTTTCTACGGCGGGTGTCCTTCCTAACGCCAACCATATTTTCAGAGTGGACTAGGTGCTTTTTATCGTGACACCTACACGACCACTTTACAGTGTAGACTGGCTTAGTTTCTACAGCTGGATGCCCTTCCTAACGTCAAACACATTTACAGAATGGACTGTGTGTTTTTATTGTGACACCTACACGACCACTTTATAGTGTAGACTTAGCACTTTTTGTCTTGGCACCAAAACGACCACTTTACGGAGTGAGGGAGGTACTTTAAAATAAATTACCTCTCCAGAGCGGAGAATTAATGAAATTGTCAGACCGGTAATATTCAAACTATTTGTGTTCCGAGTTCAAATCCCATAGTAGGCCTATTTGAGTAGTTGACTGAATCTGTCGCATCAGTTAGATTTTCCGGGCTCTTCCAGGGCATCTCCCTTACCATCCTCCGGGGAAGCGCCTTCTCCATTCTGTACGCAGGGGCTGTGGGGCACCAGCACGTGGGACTCCATTTTCTCACTATACAGAGAGATGGGGAAGGCGAGAGAGACGTGGGCGATTACAGTGGGGGTTCGGTTCTTCCGTATTCGGACACATTGTACCTGTCAAGAGTGTATATTGATGTACTTAGTTCTACCAATTCCTTCAGACATTCGTGTTAGTTCTCCGGTTTAAGGATACCAACCTCTTTCTTTGCCATCATTCCAAGAAGCCCTGAAAAGAGTCATGAGTACTGACCTTCCTTCTTTGTTTTTAAAACACTATCAACCTCTTCTATATACTTTTTCACTCCTCGATATACATTCTGTCATCACATTCATCTATGCCAGAGGTTCTCAAAGTCGGTGCTACTGCCTCCCGGGGGTGTTGAGAAGGTCCAGGGGGCGCAACGTCCTAAGCGGGCGGTAGAGGTGATATAATAGTATATTAAATATCAAATGATACATATTATATATAAATATAATAAAATAAAAAATATATAATATTTATTTAAACACAGTATATATCATATTATTTAGGTGGATTGGCAGTATCGGTAGAGGGTCGGACGCCATGCTTTTCAGCATAGAGTTACCGCCCTTTATGATCTGAGTTCAAATCCCGCCGAGGTTAACTTTGCCTTTCATCCTTACGGGGTCGATAAAATAAAGTACCAGTAATGCACTGGGTGATTGCTGGCCTTGTGCCTAAAGTAGAAACAATTATTTATTATATAAACTAACAGGGCGGTGGATTGGCAGTATCGGTAGAGGGTCGGACGCCATGCTTTTCAGCATAGAGTTACGGCCCTTTACGATCTGAGTTCAAATCCCGCCGAGGTTAACTTTGCCTTTCATCCTTACGGGGTCGATAAGATAATGTACCAGTCACGCACTGGGGTCGATTTAATCGACTTTCCCCGGCCCCAAAATTGCTGGCCTTGTGCCTATATTAGAAACCATTATATATAAATTAACTATATTATATATTATTTACAGATTGCGTGTATGCAGGCCTCTCAGGAAATAGGGGGTGCTAAGGGTACTACGTGACTGTGAGGAGGGTGGTGGCCCCAAAACGTTTAAGAACCTCTGATCTATGTGATATGTTAACGCCTTTTTGTTTGTTTATAATTTGACTTGACCTTTTGTCCGAGACCAGTTTTCTATTTGTTTTCGTTTATAGAAAATGTCTCTACTGATGCTTTGACCTCGACGAGACTAAAGGAAATTTCAAGTGTTGTAGTCGAAACGGCAGACTACCTCCTAATAAATATATCAACTATGCATCTTAAAATATATTGAGTGCTTCATTGATTTGTGTTTTTTCTAATATTCTAACAATGACTATACAACCTTTCTCTTTGTATCTCTCGTTGTAAATATAATTTCTTATACGTATTATAGAAAATATATATATTTATATATATGTGTGTGTGAGTGAATATATATGAAAACATAGACTATATGTTTATATACAGTAAACATATAGGAGCCTCACTATCAAATAAAAATATATAGTATATGCTTTCATCTACCCCACTATTATTCTTATCGCTGCCTTCGGGCTACTGCTAATTATATATATAAAGAATATCCTTTCTAAGATGCTATAAAACATCTTGTAAAATAGAGTAAAGACACTTAAAGAAGTTGCCATGGGAGGCTACAAGGAAGCGAACCCTCATATCTTCCAGATACCGACTAGGCGCTTTAAACTATTAAGCCAAAAGGCTGTGGCAGTTATAACGGTTTTAAATACCTGAATCACACCTTTTAAATGTATATGAGAAATTTTGTGTGTACTACATCCTGAGTAGAAAGGCTAGCCTCGTTTAATTCAAACCGTATTTGGTTATATGTATCTGGCGCTTCCCTTTTGCTCTGTGTTACTCGCTAAATTAAGTCCGTGTGATATGTTTAAAATGAAACAAAAAATTATTTATTCGATCATTTCCCCATAATATGATTGTTTCTATCAAAATAAGGATATCTAAAGTAGGCAGAGATCAACATATTTCAGGGGTTGACACATTTGATTACATCCATAACAGCGTTTGACTTATATTTATTTCATTGATCCCCAGCGGGGGTCAAAGCAAAGCGTTAACCCCGGTATGATCCAAGTTTATTTATCTCTACAACAAAGAAAAAAAGTCGCAAATTAACCCAACCCAGCCCGAAGTAAAAAAAAAAAAGACATCACTTAAAAGATAAAATCTTATCGCTATCGGGATAATTAATTGAAAGAATCTGAAATTGGAATTGAAATTGAATCTTATAAGAAGCTGAACTAAAAATAGTCATCTTTTCTGATGGCACGTGTTTACTAGTTACTTATATAACGTTGCAAAATCGATACATAACTTAACATATTGATTGTTTCAAGACGTCAGCCATTGCTTGCTTTTCCTCTCATACATTATTGCACAAAACAGCGCCTTTTATTTTTACTTGTCTTTTTTTTTCTTCTTTTCTTTTCAATCAATTAACAAAACAATTTACGAATATAAATTATTTGACCGCTGACCTAAAACCATAAATTTTCGTAGTAAAAAGGATTAAGTCTTACGCTTGAAAGGACGATATACGAAAGCCTATAAGAAGAAATATATTCTCTTTGCTCCAGAGAGAAAACTGGCGTCGACTAATCCTCTTAAACAAAATGAAATTATTGTTTCAGACAAAACAGAAGCGCCGCCATCTTCACACAATAGACGAACGTTCAAGAAGCAACAGTGTTTAAAGTTAAACTCCAGTTAAACAAAGTTCTCGGAACATTTTTTTTTTTTTCGATAACACTTATATAGTCTATCATTCTTTCTACACATACACACATACATATACAGACAAGCACAGAAAGACACACATACACACACTCTCACACACACACACACGCACACACACATACACACATATATATATATATATATATATATATATATATATATATATATATATATATATATATATATATGAAATATAAGAATCAAAGAACTGTTCAAAACATTATTGTGCTTACAGCTGTTTCCTCCAAACCGAGGTTTGGGTTCTTCGGAGCAATTTATTAATGCATGGACAGTTATAACTGCTCTGTAAATCATCTGATGTTTTTACATTGAGCTACTTAACTTACTGGTAATAAGGTAGTAATACATTACTGCCTACCACTATTTAGGGTGTATGTAAAATACTTATAACTGCATAAGGTTTTGTATTTACATAACCATAAATAGTATAACTAATACTATATATATATATATATATATATATATATATATATATATATAAAACAAAGAGGGTGTGGTAAAATACCAGTTGGACATTAAGGCACCAGAGTACTCGATACTTAGGGTAGTAGAGTGGGTAATAGGAAAAGTTCTAATGGCTTAGTTCGGATTTAGCAGTCGAAACGGCCGGAGCTCAGCCATCGGGGTCCTGATTCTTTTCCTATATATCTATCTATATATATATATATATATAAGTGTGTTTTTGTGCGTGTGTATATATATATATATATATATATATATATATATTTATATAAGTATGTACACGTACATACATATATGTATACAGACGTACAGTTGTATGTATATATATACGTTGCTGACGATAGCTAATAAGCTTGAAACTAGTACAGCGTTCCTTTGTCAGTGTTGAACAAACGGGCAACGATGGTTGCGAGACACTACGGCTTAGTGCGTGATGTTTGTTTACAAACACACCGAGCATTATAATAAATGTTTGGTGAATCCATACGTACATATATATATGTGTGCATGTATGTATATATATATACATACTACTGTACGTCTGTATACATATATGTATGTACGTATACATACTTATATATATATATATATATATATATATATATATATATATATATATATATATATATATATATATATATATATATATTTATGTATATATATATGTATATATATGTATATATATATATATATATATATATATATATATATATATATATATATATATATATATATATATATATATATACACACACACACACATATATATATGTATGTATTCGTCTCTTTCTCTCTTACTCTCTTACTGCTCCCCCGTTCTCTCTGTTTCTCTCACCTTCTTTTGCCCCCTCTGTCAGTTACACTTTATCTCGACTGACCTTTTCCTCGCACTTCCACTCACTCACTCTCTGTTTCTCCCATTCTCACTTCCTCTCGTTTGGCTAGTAGTGGGTTCTTTCTTGCTCACATCTCACTCACGTCGGACGGTCTGTATTCTAAACGCTCATGAAATCCACCCAGATTGTGCTGACCGGATAACCATGTGGCTTGTTTTTTTTTTCCTATCTTCGGTTTGCTTTTATCCTTCTATGTTGTTTACTTGTCTCACTCGCTTTACGCGACTCACTTGTCCCAATAGCTTTTTTTAGTTATTGCTCGCACCAACCTGAGGTATATGATTTTTAATGCGATGAAATACCAATGATGGTTGGCAAATCACTGACGAGGGACTAATTTTATAATATGTAACCCATGTGCAACCACGCAGTATTCTTCTTTCTTCTCATGTTTTTTATATATATATATATATATATATATATACACACGCACAAAAACACACTTATATATATATATATATATATATATATATATATATATATATATATATATATATATATATATATATATACTGACAATGTCTGTATGTCTGTCTGTCAGCTCCCTAAAACTCGAGAACCACCCAACCGATTGTTTTCAAACTTTACACATGTAATACTTATGGTCCCGTGAGTGTTTTGAGCAAAAATTTCAAATTTTCAATGCCTTAGGGACCGCATCAGGCGATTTAGCGATCTCTCTCTATAATTCTTAGTCTTTCTTTTTAGATAGATACATAGATATAACGTTGCGCCCTTATAGTATCTGTCTGTATGTCTGGCTGTCTGCATTACGACATTATGACGTCGCTATATGTGTCTGTGTGTGGGTATATATGTGTATATAGTGTGTGCATATATATATATAGTGTGTAATGTTTTTCGTAATATTTACTTCTGCGTTCACAGATTGATTTTTTAGTTTAAGAAGATCCCATTAAGGGTGAAAGCAGCGATTCTTTGCTCAATCTTTAATCTGTTATTTTAATATATATATATATAGAAACGTAGTCTATAGCATAGTATGTACAGAGGGTACTTGCAGAAACATGACAACAACATACATAGGCGAGACAGCTCGTAGCATAGGTGAAAGGATAGACCAACACTGGGGGAACTAAAAGGACGAAAAAACGGGTCAGTACTATACGAACATGCCAGACAACAACACGACGGTAACATAGACAACATAGAAATTAGAATAATATCTAAACATAGAAATGTCCCAGCAGATAGGCAAATCAGAGAGGCCAGTGAAATAGAACTTAGAAGACCAAGGCTAAACAGAAAGAATGAATGGAATAACAACAACACCCAAAGAAACAACACTGACCTAAGAGAAGAATAAATAAATAAATAAATAGATAAATAAATAAATAAATACATACACAAGCACAATAACAACAAACACATATAAACACACACTAGTAAAGATAGAATACATTAACCAATACACAGTCACCCAATCACGAACACACATCAAACAAAACACTATACACACACGCAAACGCATGCGCAAAGAAGACAAAATAAAATGAACAAATAAATAAATATATAAACAGACTAAATAAAGATGGCGTAGAAAATACAATGTAACGGGAGGAAACAATAGCACCACTGACGATGTTGCAGATGTGCAACGAAAGAACTTTGATAAATTATATATATGTGTTTGTGTCTATATTGTATCTGTATTATTTTTTACCTTTGGTCAGTCAATGGCAACATTGAGGACCGAATAAATTAGATTACCGATATAAAAGACACAGAAGCGAAAAGCGAAAACCAACCAAACAGTGAGTGTGTTCTGTTATTAATTCTGGCAATATTACATAAATATGACCCTCCCCAAGTATAACAATATATATATATATATATATATATATATATATATATATATATATATATATATATATATATATATATATATATATATATAATAATAATAATATAATAATCGATAAGGATAAATATATATCAAATATATAAGAACCCTAGAGCAAATCCCGAGCAACACCGGGCCATTCTGCTAGTATATTATATCGTATTATATTATAAAGGGGCGTTTCTAGCATAGTTACGCCCCTTTACGGTCTGAGTTCAAATCCGGTCGAGGTTAACTTTGTCTTTCATCCTTACGGGGTCGATAAACCAGTAATGTGCTGGGATATGTGCCAAAGGTAGAAACAATTATTTTATAACATATTATTAAGGGCGGTGAATTGGCAGTATTGTTAGAGGGTCAGACATGCTTTCCAGCGTAGTTACGTCCCTTTACGATCTGAGTTCAAATCCCACGGAGGTTAAGTTTGCCTTTCATCCTTACGGGGTCGATAAAATAAAGTACCAGTAATGTACTGGTTAAGTGCTGGCCTTGTGCCAAAAAGTAGAAACAATTATTACATATAATATATATAAAGAAAGGCGGGTACGAAAGAAATAAAAGCAATCAGCACATTATGTGGAAGTAGAGAGTATTTATATTAACAGTCTAACTGCATTATCAGTGGACTTCATAGACGTAAATACGT
>OZ024740.1:272194699-272214699 GCA_964016885.1 Eledone cirrhosa | reverse complement strand
TATATATATGAGGATCGAATTCCAACTGTGACCATCCCCACTGAAAGTTTTCGTGAAATAGCCTTTTCAAGACTATACAGAGCATTTGTAGTTGTTCCAAATTGAAGGATGAGTATTTTAAACTTTATTTTATCATGAGTTAAGTCTCTATTGATTTTTCCCTGGATTTCACTAAATTCTGTTGGATGAATTTATATCCTGATTCTTTTTGAATTGAGTTTGAATTATTTTTCCCACATCTTACGTTAACTATTTTCCCATTTTGACGCTTTTGTCACTTATATATTATGGAATACTGTTGGCTTCTTGCTGCAAATATTTCTATACTTTTCATTTATATATATATATATATATATATATATATATATATATATATATATATATATATATATATATATATATATATATATATATATATATTTAGTTATTGCTCGCACCAACCTGAGGTATATGATTTTTAATGCGATGAAATATCAATGATGGTTGGCAAATCACTAACGAAGGACTATTTTTATCATATGTAACCCATGTGCAACCACGCAGTATTCTTCTTTTTTCTCATGTTTTATATATATATATATATATATATATATATATATATATATATATATATATATATATATATAAATATATATATATATATATGAATAATGTTTTTTTATAAACATATGATCTGTATTTCAAAATATGTCCCATTACTAACTATTATCATAGCCACCAATATTTGAATGAAAACGTGTTGTTATATACCTATGTATGTAGATGTATCTCTCATCGTGTACTAGTAATTTATATTGCAACATATGTTATACTATTAATTTTAGAGCCACCAATATTGGAAAGCAAATGGCTTAAAGTTAGGTTGGGGTTAATATTCCAATATATTTTGTACCAGTAATTTTAGAACCACCAATATCTGAACGAAATTGGGTTGCTATGTACATATAGATGTATGATTTTATTTATCTATATATTGTGGTCAGTACATCAATAAATATATTTTGCGTTTCTAATTTTAGTAGCAATGCTATCTGAAATAAATTGGGCTGTATATGTACTTATGTGTGTGACTGAATTTAGCTATATATGTCGTCAGAATTTCAATATATTTTGCACTACTGTTTATTTTAGTCAAAAATATCTGAAAGAAGTGTATTGTTGTATACTTATAACTGTGGGAATATATTTCTCTATACGAGTATATGTGGTCAGTATTTCTATAGTATTTGTACAACTAACTATTTATAGCCACCAAGATATGAAATATATTGTTTCTGGTATAAAAATATATTTAAAGGGAATAATATAAAAATATATTTTATATTATTCCCTTTATGAAGTAACTAATATCAATTTTTCATATAGCACCATTTTTTATTTTAACTTAGTACATAACAGAATAACTAGAAATGGGTCGAGTAAGGAATATTGATATACCGTAACTGGCTTCAAAATCAGTAAAATTTTGAGATATACGAGGATGGGCTGTAAATTTCATAGACGGACTATGAAGGAGTGATGCTAGTGCTGTGAAATCTTGCATGCATTAATTTCAACTCTTCTCATTAATAACTGCATTTTTTATTGCCAGAGTCTATGTTAAAAAATAAACCTCATTTGGTCATTCCATGGGAGTATCTTGGTCAACTTAAGGACTTTTCAGTCTATCAACTCTTCAGCCAACACTCTTACCAACACAACGTGTTATAGATACTGGCTGTAACAATGCTTTCTTTATTTTTTTATAATGCTTTCTTACTGGCTGTAACAATGCAATTCAAACATTAAATATCAATAGCAAAAACAAGGACATTGTAATATAGCCTTAGAAATACTGAATTAATACAGTACTAATATAGAGTAAAATATCCCTTTACATGACTAATTAAAGATGACTAACCGAATATTTCAATATAAGGAGTATATGATATAGTTATCAAGTGGATTGGCAGTATCGGTAGAGGGTCGGACGCCATGCTTTGCAGCAAAGAGTTACGGCCCTTTATGGTCTGAGTTCAAATCCCGCCGAGGTTATCTTTGCCGTTCATCCTTACGGGGTCGATAAAATAAAGTACCAGTAATGTACTGGGTAATTGCTGGCCTTGTGCCAAAAGTAGAAACAATTATTAATAGTCAATGTGAGGGCAGCGGATTCGTAGTATCGGTAGAACGTCGGACAACGTGCTTTGTAGCATAGAGTTATGGCCCTTTACGTTCTGAGTTCAAATCCCACCGAGGATAGCTTTGCCTTCCATCCTTACGGGGGTCGATAAAATAAAGCACCAGTAATACACTGGAGTCGATTTAATCGACTTTCCCCCTCCTCTTCAAATTGCTGGCATTGTGTCTAAAGAAGAAACAATTATTAATAGTCAATGTTCGTAGTCAATGTTCGTAGTGCATTACTTTAGCTTTCTATAACACATTGTTTTCTACATATTCTCCGAAGCTTCAATCAAACTTAACTCCTTTTCTTGACCGCTTATCCACTTACTCCACATGTCAATCACCTTAGACCACGCCCCTGATTAGACGGCTTATTCACAGCAGAGAGACAAATCTCCAGTCGGGAAGGAATTTGCTGTCGAAACGGCAACAGCTCAGCTATTGGGCCGTGACTCTCTACTATAAATGTGTGTATATATATATATATATATATATATTTTTTTTTTTTTTTGTTTCTGAATTTGTTTAGCAAGATTCTTTATCTGAAAACGTGTGTTGAAACCGATATTGTTATACTTTGGGAGGGTCATGTTGCCAATAAAAAACACACGCACCAGTTGCTTTCACTCCAATTTATTATAAATTAAATTATAAATTTAAAAAATTTATAAATTTCCGGTTGGTTGGTTGGTTCCACAACCGGACGGTTGTTCATATATTGTCAAAGTTCTTTCGTCACACATTCTGTGACCTCATCTTGATGGCGTAGGACAGAACAAAGGAGAGGCACAAAACAAAGAAAAGAATCCCCGGTCACTGATGAGGTCCCAGAATGTGTGACGAAAGAACTTTGACAATATATGAACAACCGTCCGGTTGTGGAACCAACCAACCAACCGGAAATTTATAATTTTTTTTAATTTACAATTTGATTTATAATAAATTGGAGTGAAAGCAACTGGTGCGTGTGTTTCTTATTGGCAACATAACCCTCCCAAAGTATAACAATATATACGTATATATATATATATATATATATATATATATATATATATATATACATGAAACAGTTCTAGTCCTGTAGAAGCCATTTCTATATTAAATATTTATACTCTGATATGTATTGAGTACCTTATTTATTGTGGTTACACCAGATTGAACCCGGGATACACACACATCTACCACACACACACACACACACACACACACACATATATATATATATATATATATATATATATATATGTGTGTGTGTGTGTGTGTGTGTGTGTGTGTGTGTGGTAGAGTGCATTACTGGTACTTTATTTTATCGACGCCGTAAGGTTGAAAGGCAAAGCTAACATCGGCGGAATTTGAACGCAGAACGTAAAGAGCCGTAACTCCATGCTGCAAAGCATGTTGCCAAAATAATAATAATAATAATAATAATAATTGTCTCTACTTTAGGCACAAGGCCAGCAATTACCCAGTGTATTACTGGTACTTTATTTTATCTACCCCGTAAGGATGAAAGGCAAAGTCAACCTCGGCGGAATTTGAACTCAGACCGTAAAGGGACGTAACTATGCTGGAAAGCATGGCGTCCGACCCTCTACTGATACTGCCAATAATGCTTTCTTAATATTAATAACAATTGTTTCTACCTTTGGCACAAGGCCAGCAATTACCCAGTACATTACTGGTACTTTATTTTATCGACCCCGTAAGGATGAAAGGCAAAGTTAACCTCGGCGGGATTTGAACTTAATACTAATAACAATGATGATGATGATGATCATAATGATGCTTTCAGTTTTTGTTTATATGCCAATCACAACAATATTCTTCTGCTTGATGTACTTTTTACCTGATCAATTTCTGCATGGCAAAAATGAAAGTTTCTTTAACGTACTTTATATAATCTAGTTGAGAAAATTTCTTTTGCTCTCTGTCACAAGGTGCACTCTACGAAAGTATGCAATAAATCTACACATTGTATCTTCTCCGTCAACGGCTGATGGTATTTGCTGAATATGTTAAACGTATAGCTTTCTTTTGAAAAATCTTCTTCATACAGTTTTGGAAAGCATTCATCAGAATAATGTACATTTATTTCTGTTTCTCAGGAGTCGGAGCTTCTTGGGAGTTTTAAAGCCAGTTAAATTACATTTCATTGTCAGAGTTTGATGTCTTATACATAG
Organism: Eledone cirrhosa; assembly: GCA_964016885.1. Classification (NCBI taxonomy): domain Eukaryota; kingdom Metazoa; phylum Mollusca; class Cephalopoda; order Octopoda; family Eledonidae; genus Eledone; species Eledone cirrhosa. The sequence continues at coordinate 272,210,353 of OZ024740.1, read as the reverse complement.
ATTCTTCGGTCCAGATATCGAATCTGACCTTTTTGACTGGCCAACCCTAGCATATTGCTTATAAAGTTCTTTTGCAATTTCCAAACAAAATTAAAATGTATGAAGGAGTATAACACACACAAACACACACACACACACACACACACAATGCTACACACAGACACGCACAATATTATGCACAATTAGACACAGGCACACACAAAGATACATACAGGCACACACAATAATATACAGTCGCACACATTAATACACACAGTTACACACATACACATACAATAATACACACAGTTTCACTCAAAGATACACACACTGGCACCACATACACAAACATAGACAAACACACATACGCACATAACATATTGTTAAATACAAACAACACAACCATACATACTCAGTCACGTACGAATACATAGATACACGCGCATCCACAAAGGCACACGTATACATATATATATATATATATATATATATATATATATATATATATATATATATATATATGCATACATATATATATATATATATATATATATATATATATATATATATATATATATATATATATATATATATATATATACATATATATACAAAAATGTCATACCGTGACAATTGAAATGCAAAGTAAATTAGACTTTTGTTAAGATATGAAATTATCTTATATTGCTTATTGCTAGTGCAATGTTTAATACGAAGGAACGTATTAATATAGTGAATCCAAAAGCTTATGTATTTCATAGTAACTGTGACCACCACAACCATCACCATCTCTACCACCATACTACCACCATCGCCGCCATCACTGCTACCAACAACAACAACAACACCAGCGCTTGAAGAAATAGAAGAGAGGCAATTTATTTGAAGTAGTATTATGCATATGAACATAGTAGTATGATCTGAAAATAGATTTTGAATGGTTTAACTAGACTTTTTATTAAACATAAACTCAATATTATTATTATCAATGTTAATCATATTTTTATTGTGTATCATCACTGCATTACAGAGCACAAATATGTGCCTCGGGTATATGAAGTATTGTCTTTGATGTTATTTCTATTGTAGTGATAGTACTCTTCATAATATGTGTGCAGTGCCTAGTGATGCTAGTTTTTGTCTGCTATATATGTAAGACCTGGGTGTTTTGTTATGAATCTTACTTCGTGTGTGTTTTTATCATTTCCTATTATTCCCTATTAAGTAATGTACTGGGTAATTGCTGGCCTTGTGCCTAAAATAGAAACAATTATTATAGGGATTGTTTCTGTTTTCATCACCCACATTCGAGTTATTTCTATCTCCTTATATATATATATATATATATATATTGGTAAACGGAATAGAAAATGCTGACAAATTGTTCACAGTTGAAAAATGGTTTAATTAGGAATAAAAGAGTATTAGTGATTGTATGGGTTAGTATTCAGTTGTGGTTTTAAGTTTTTAAGTTTTTACCGGTTGCGCATTTCTAAATGCTTTTCAAAAATAATTTTGAGATAGAGTGTCCGTGCTGTTTGCTCTGATCTGATTAGTTTTGGGAATTCTACCTGTTTTTATGTTTAAAAAATGGCTCCAGCGTTATTTTTGTGTTGCAAAAATGCTTGTGGTCAAAACAATTTTGATTGGTCGGTAGAGGTCATGTGAATGTAAAAAGTTGATTTTGCGCCAAGACTGTTTTTATGTTAAAATGTTAGAAAAGTGGCTCCAGCAAAAATTATTGGTCAAAACAATTTTGATTGGTCGGTAGAGGTCATGTGGATAAAAAATTGGTTTTGCGCCAAGATTGAGAAATGACTCTTTCACAACAAATATGTGTGTGTGTGTGTGTGTGTGTGTGTGTGTGTGTGTGTGTGTGTGTGTGTGTGTGTGTGTGTGTGTGTGTGTGTGTGTGTGTGTGTGTGTAGTAGTAGTAGTAAGGTGTTCGATGCTGCGACAATAGCCACCAGCGATGTGTGTCAAATGGCTATTAAGATAAGTGTGTGTATGTGTGTGTGTGTGTGCGTACATACACACAGCAGAGTCATTCGAAGGTCAAAAGATATTTTTCAGCTTTTGTCTTATACGGAGAAGTGCGTGTGTGTGTGTGTGTGTGTGTATATAAGTCTCTTTGTATGTTGATGTACGCGTGTGTATGTGTTTGTGTATATATGTGTGTGTGTGTGTGTGTGCGCGTGTGTGGGTGGACCAGTATTTTTTTCCCCCTGGTAAAATGGTGTACATTATTCGATTTTTTCAGTAAAATCGGTTCTCTTAATAGAACATCAACAATCTTAACAATAAAAGGTGTGAAATGATATTCACTATATATATATACACACACACACACACATATATATATTTTCACTACATATATATATATATATATATATATACATATATACATACATATATATGCACATATATTTTTTTGTATTGCACCATAGAGCATGTGTGTTTACGTGTGTCATTGTGTTTATATGTGGGTAGAGATGTGTGCTGATGTAGGTATGTATGTTGACGTGTGTATGTTGTGGGTTCGTCTTAGGGAGAAGTGTTTAGACGGGGTCCGTATTTGTTAATGAAGTAAGATTCCTTGCTGATGCGCTGGGTGTGGGTGGCATTATCTTTAAATTTGTAGAGGGGAAAGATTCTGAAGTTGGGATGATTTTGGGCGGCACAGGTATCAATGTGTTCACTCAGTGGTATTTTCCTGTATTCCCGTATTTTAATTTGGGATCTATGGACAGTCATGCGTTGGCGGAGGCTGTTTTTGGTCTGGCCTATGTATTGTTCTCGACAACCTGAACAAGTTAATACATATATTAAATTTTCCGATGCACATGTGAAATTGTGTTTTACTATAAAACGTTGTCCTTCTTTGAAATAGAATTCCGAACCCTCTATTAGGTTGATGCAAATGCCACAGTTGGGTCTATCGCATTTTTTTACTGTGGGTTTCGTTGTTGTGGTTGGCAGTACTTTGGCATGTGTTAAGATGTTTTTCATTGACTTGGATTGTCTTTTGCTCTTTATGATATCGTGTGTTCGTAGAATTTGGTTCATTCTATGGTCCTTTTTCAATACAGGGATGTTCTGGAGGATGGTGTCAAAGGCCTCATTGTTGAGGGGGTTGTGTGTGGAGATGTATGGAAGAGCTTTTAGTTTTGGTTGATTTACTTTAGGGTGTCTAAGGTCCTGGGTACTGAGTTTTAGGGCACGTTGGATTCCATTGTCAATTAGTGATGCAGGGTAGTCCCTGCTTATGAGTGTGTCCTTTAGTTCTTGTAGCCGTAAGTAGCAGATGTTTTTATTGGAGACTATAGTACAGATTCTCTTGGCTAAGTTGTAGGGAATATTAATTTTAACGTGTCTAGGGTGGCAAGAGTTGAAGGGGAGGTATTGCTTGGAGTCTGTGGGCTTGTAGTATATGTCTGTTTCTATTTTTTTGTTATGGATCTTAATGAGGATGTCGAGGAAGGGGAGTTGTTGATGGCTGTATTCCATCGTGAAGTTAATATTTGTGTTGAGCCCATTTATAAGGGTGTGAAATTCTTTAAGTTTTTCGATGTTTTCGTGCCAAAGGATGAAGCAGTCATCTAGATATCGCTTCCAGTTCCTTTCAATGTGTAAGTGGAGGGTGTTTCCAAATTTGTTTAGGACTTTAGTGTAGAGGGTGATTTCCAGGTATCCCATGACTAGGTTGGCATAAGTAGGGGCTGTTTTCGTTCCCATAGCGGTCCCAGATTTCTGCCTGTAGGGTTTGTTATTGAAAACGAAGTAATTGTTCTCCAAGATAAATTTGAGTCCCTCTATCACGAATTCTTTTTTGATGCGTTGTGGGAGTTCATTGTGGAAGTTATCCAGCCAGAATTGGATAGCTTCTATTCCTAGGTTGTGGGGGATGTTGGAGTATAGGTTGACTACATCGAACGTCACTAGTAGGGTTTGTTCAGAAAGTGTCATATTAGGGAGGTGATTGAGCATATCTAGGTCGTCCCTTATATAGCTTTTGATGTGCTTGAGGAAGGGTTTGAGAAGGGTATCAATGAAGTTGCTAAGACGGTGCGTTTCGCAAGCGGGGCCTGCTATTATAGGTCTTAATTTGAGATCATTGGGTGAGGGGACATTGATGACTATGTCTGTGGCTTCCTTGCATGCCTTACTGATTGATTCGCTTTTATGTACTTTAGGGATACCGTAGAAAAGGCTGGATTTACTTGTGAAGTCTGTGATGAAGCTGAATTCCTTGTTAGTGAGTCCTTCTTTGTATTGGTTGATTAGAGTTTTTAGGTTTCTCATAATTTTCTGTTGATTGTAGTGTTCAGCCTTTTCGTAGTATGTTTCGTTTTCCAAAGTGGAGAGCGCTAAGTTGATATAGAATTCTGTCTCCATTAGGACTACTGTACTCCCTTTATCAGCCTCTTTAATTGTAATGGTTCTGTCGGTTTTTAATCTATTTAATTCTTCCCATTCTTTCTTGTTGTGAAAGAGTCATTTCTCAATCTTGGCGCAAAACCAATTTTTTATCCACATGACCTCTACCGACCAATCAAAATTGTTTTGACCAATAATTTTTGCTGGAGCCACTTTTCTAACATTTTAACATAAAAACAGTCTTGGCGCAAAATCAACTTTTTACATTCACATGACCTCTACCGACCAATCAAAATTGTTTTGACCACAAGCATTTTTGCAACACAAAAATAACGCTGGAGCCATTTTTTAAACATAAAAACAGGTAGAATTCCCAAAACTAATCAGATCAGAGCAAACAGCACGGACACTCTATCTCAAAATTATTTTTGAAAAGCATTTAGAAATGCGCAACCGGTAAAAACTTAAAAACTTAAAACCACAACTGAATACTAACCCATACAATCACTAATACTCTTTTATTCCTAATTAAACCATTTTTCAACTGTGAACAATTTGTCAGCATTTTCTATTCCGTTTACCAATATATAATAACTTGTGTGTTACACCTCTATTCTTTTAACTATATATATATATATATATATATATATATATATATGAAAAGGTATGACCCCGTGGGCAGAGCTCAAGCCGTTTCGACGGCTATTTCTGGAAAGAAATAGCCGTCGAAAGGGCTTGAGCTCTGCCGTCGGGGTCATTTATTTTCCTATTACCCACTGTACTACCCTAAGTATTGAGTACTCTGGTGCGTTATGGTCCATCTGGTTCCTTACAACGATTCCTTCGTTATATATATATATATATATATATATATATATATATATATATATATATATATATATATATATATATATACACGGGTGTGTATGATTGTGTATAGAAGATTATATTAATAAAAGGAATTCCAACTTTGTCTGATTTACTCGTTTTATTTACAATCCTTTAAAATGTATAATGGTATTAGAATGAAATAGTATGGTAGAATATTAAATGTTAAATGTTAATTGAACAAGTACTTTCATGCTTTCGCAATCTTCAGGTTTCATATTCTGTGGTGACAGTCAAGTTTGCAATTTTCATATATATATACTTGTTCAATTAACATTTAACATTTAATATTCTACCATACTATTTCATTCTAATACCATGTCTGCACAATATTGAAGCTGCGTTTCGCTAATTTCAACCCGCCGAAATGCGATTCTCGCTAAATTTATATTTATATATATATATATATAAAAACATATATATATATATATATATATTTATTTATTTTATATATATATATATATATACATATATATATATATATATATATATATATATATATATATATATATATATATATATATATATATATATATATATATATATATATATATATATATATATATATATTTATATATATATATACATATATATATATATAAGTTGAAAAAAAATGAAAACGAAATTTCATTTCTCACTCTTAGTATGGCACTTACTTAAATGTAAGTATGTATGTATACGTACATACATATATGTATACAGACGTACAGTAGTATGCATATATATATATACATATATATATATATATATATATATATATATATATATATATATATATATATATATATATATATATATATATATATATACATATACATACATATATGCACACAGGTACACATACATATATGCACGCATCAGTTTAGCCGACGTTTATTATAACGCAGCTTTGTTCGTTTGTTTGTCAACAAACAGAACAGCCTGAATTTATGCCATACGGTGTTAAGGCAACCACGTCACCTTTTTGTTCAACACTGACACAGGAACGATGTACTAGTTTCAAGCTTGTTAGCTATCATGAGCACCGTTTACCCATCTGCCAGATAGTTGAACGTTCGAAAGTATATACTTTCCTTATGAAAATTAACGGCTGAGCAGCCTAATTTGCATATTGAGTGAGTTAAATCGGTCAGGCATACCGCAAACGATAAGTTGAAAAAAAATGAAAACGAAATTTCATTTCTCACTCTTAGTATGGCACTTACTTAAATGTAAGTATGTATTTATACGTACATACATATATGTATACAGACGTACAGTAGCATGCATATATATATATACATATATATATATATATATATATATATATATATATACATATACATACATATATGCACACAGGTACACATACATATATGCACGCATCAGTTTAGCCGACGTTTATTATAACGCAGCTTTGTTCGTTTGTTTGTCAACAAACAGAACAGCCTGAATTTATGCCATACGGTGTTAAGGCAACCACGTCATATATATATATATATATGTATATATATATATATGCATGCTACTGTACGTCTGTATACATATATGTATGTACGTATACATACATACTTACATTTATATATATATACATATATATATATATATATATATATATATATATATATATATATATATATATATATATATATATATATATATATAAAACAAAGGAATTGTGGTAAGGAACCAGATGGACCATAACGCACCAGAGTACTCAATACTTAGGGTAGTAGAGTGGGAAATAGGAAAAAGTATGACCCCGACGGCAGAGCTCAAGCCGTTTCGACGGCTATTTCTGGATTCAGTCAAGAAATAGCCGTCGAAACGGCTTGAGCTCTGCCGCCGGGGTCATACTTTTTCCTATATATATATATATATATATATATATATATATATATATATATATATATATATATATATATATATATATATATATATATATATATATATATATATATATATATATATATATGGATAATTCTCCATTCCCTTGATAGATATAGTGTAATGTGTGGGGATTGATATATCAATTAGAAGACTACTTCTTTTTGTGGTCTTTGACTATAATATCCAATCGGTTGGCTTTTATCTCCCTTTGTGTGCACTGGCATATCCAAGAGTATAATTAATTACCTTATCATTCCCTGACACCTTCTATGGTGTGTTTATACCACCTATTTTCTCTTGGTGTATCGTAGTGTTTATGTAAATCCCAACTCTATCATGTCTGCGGATAAATTATTTTTCGGCAGAGAAAATATGGTTAATTATTTCTTCCACGTCATCAGTTAGTTCCCCATCATCACATATTCTACAATTACTTCATTATGAATGTGGATTGGCAGTATCGGTAGAGGATCGGACACCTTGCTTTGACGCATAGAGTTACGGCCTTTGCCATTCTGAGTTCAAATCCTGCCGAGGTTAACTTTGCCTTTCATCCTTACGAGGTCGATAAAATAAAGTACCAGTAATGCACTGGGATAATTAATGGCCTTGTGCCTAAAGTAGAAAATATTATGTATTTTTGGTTGTTTCTGGTGCATATGCTTTGATCTTGTGTTGCGATTAGAAAACGTTCAGTCTTGGCTTTTAGTCCGATATTTCTTAACCAGTTTTGTGAAGTTTGTTTGTCGATTTCCTCCCTATTCAGTTTTTTCAGGTATTTGTCAAATCAGGTTTTTTTCTTGCCACCGTTTTAGTATAGCATTCTGGATATCTGTTTTGATTTGGATTTTATCTTTTTCGCAGTCTCTGTTTCTGTTTCTTGTGTTTTCATTTTTCTTAAAATTATTTGTCAATTTAGTTTCTGTTTTGAATTTGTTGGCTTTTTTGAAAACAGAATACACTTTTCTTTTTTTTGGCTCATGTTTCGTGGCTATTTGTATTCTTCTTGAGATATTTTTGTAATCCTATAGTGGGGAGGCCAGCACATGGAACCCCATTTGCTCATCATACAGAGAGATGGAGAGGGCGAGAGAGATGGAGGCGATGACTGTGGAAGTTCGGCTCTTCCACGTTCTAACCATATGTTTGTGGTTGTGTTCATTAAGCAGTTAATGTCCCTGTGGTTGTGTTCATTACCCAAACGTATACATTAGGCTGAAATGTATACGTTTGTATACATGTATACGTTGTACGGGGTCGATAAAATAAAGTACCAGTAATGTACTGGTAATTGCTGGCCTTGTGCCAAAAGTAGAAACAATTATTATTCATGTTTTTCTGTCCAGTTTTAGTGTCCAGTTCAGAATGTTAAAACCGTGGCTTACAACTGGGATCGCTAGTGTATTGATGCATATTACCTTATTTTCTGCATTTAATTCTGTCGGAAGTAGAAATCTAACCCGTCTATAGTATTCCTTACAAATTTGTTTGATCTAATTCTCTTATTTCAGTTTCTTTATCTAGTGTAATATTAAAGTCTTTCGCTAGTTTTCTTCTCTTCGGGGTTGTCTTGAAACGTTTTTCTAGTATAAATTTCATATTTATTTATTTTGTGAATACATGTACTGTCTGCAGCTGTGTTTTAAGTTGTCTCTCATCTACTGCCTACAGCTTTAGATCGTCTATATACGGGAAATGCTGTAGCCTTTATAACCAAGCAAAATCCGGCTTAGTATCTCAAATAATGGTGCCAGTGCTAGGCAGAAAAGCAGAGGTGGACGAAAATCCTATTGATATATCCCTCTACTAATTAAGATGTACTCAGCTTTTATAAATCCATCTTTCATTTGTATCTGCAGAACTGTTTGCCACTTACTTATGGCATCATTGATGAATGTTCTTTTTATCATTATACGTTCTGAGTTCAAACCCCGCCGAGATTAGCTTTGCCTTTCATCCTTACGGGGTCGATAAAATAAAGTACCAGTGGTGCACTGGGGTCGATTTAATCAACCTTCCTCTACCCCTTCAAATTGCTGGCCTTGTGCCTAAAGTAGAAACAATTATTATTATTATTATCGGTGTTACTTTGTTTATGGTTAGTGTATACAGTATCTACTACTAAAAGCCTTCTGGTAACCCATGCCTTGCTGGGATTTAAATCTAGAACATTCAGAGCTGGAATAGTTACGACAAGGCACCTTACCACCTGACGTTCTAACGCTCCTGCCAATACACCGCCCTAGACTTGCACTTTATTTATCGACTTCCAAAGGATTTGATATCAAAGCATAGAGAACCAGAACAAATATGGCAAAACAATTCTACCCGACACTCTAACGCCATTTCACTACTGATTCGATCCATAGATTGAGAAGAGATCAATATCTAGTAAAAACTGATTAAAAAGAAGTTTCAGAACAATTATCCATTCATTGTCACATCAGCCCCCCCCCCCCCCCCCCCCGTTATGTTCTCCATATTGTGAAAAAAATGTGATCCACACAATGAAGGAAGATTTGGGACTTTACTGCCCCCTATCCCCCCCCCCCATATCTCACTTTGTTTGATTGTTTTCTATTGTTTTTTTTTCCTTCTCTTAATTTTTCAACACTGTTCTATATTTCTGTAGTTCTCCGTACTTTCTTCTTCTTCATACTACTACTACTACTACTACTACTACTATTGTACAGGAAGATCTAAACCTACAGAATGAACATTTTTGTGTTAGTCTAAATGACACATTTATGTCTTTGACTAATTGAATATATATATATATATATATATATATATATATATATATATATATATATATATATATAAATATATGTGTGTCTGTATATATATATATATATATATATGTGTGCCTGTATGTATATATATATATATATATATATATGTGTGTGTGTGTGTATATGTATATAAAAACACGCACGCACACATATATATATATACTTATATATATAGGTATACATATATACATACATATATATATATTATATTATATATATACATGTGTTTTGTATATATGTATATACAAACACGCACACACACATATATATAGATAGATACACTTATATATATATATATATATATATAGGTATACATATATACATACATATGTGTGTGTGTGTGTGTGCGTAGGTATACATATATATATATACATATATATATATATATATATATATATATATATATATATATATATATATATATATATATATACATTTATATATATATATATATATATATACATTTATATATATATATATATATATAATATACACGAGGTAAAAAGAAAATTTCCTCAACAACAATAAGCAAACAACTAAAAAAAAAAAATATATATATATATATATAGGAAAAAAACCTATAAAGTTGTATGTATATAGGTAAGATGCGTGACTTAATGAACGTGGATAGGTGATTGACTTCCTCAGACATACAATGATAATAAAAGAGCTTTTTTTTTTTAAAAAAAATCTTTATTTTACTTGTTATATTTTATCGATGACGTTGAAAATATATACAAACTGTTCTACTTTCAGCTCTGGAACATTCTTTACCTTATCTCACCTCTTTACTTTCTCCAGCGTCTTCCTTCCTTTTTTGTTTAACTTTTTTCGTGTGGTTCTTTCGTTCTTTCTTTTTGTGTTTCTTTCATTTCGTCTTTCTTTCGTCATTCTTTCTTTTTTTATTTTTATTTTTTTTTATTTTTTTTTTATTTTTTTTTTATTTTTTTTTTATTATTTATTTTTTTTTTTTATTTTTTTTTTTTTTTTTTTGTCTTTATTCTATCTTTCTTTCTTTATTCTTTCGTTTTCTCTTTCTTTCTTCCTTTCTGTATTTCTTCCTTTCTGTCTTTCTTTCTTGTCTTATTTTCTTTCTGTCTTTCTTGCTTTTTGTCTTTCTTTTTGTCTTTATTTTTCCTTTATTCTTTCTTTTTCGCTTTCTTTCTTTTTGTCTTTCTTTCTTTATTCTTTCGTTTATATTATTTCTTTCTTTCTTTTTTCTTTTTCATTCTTTCTTTTTTTCTCTTTCTTTCTCTCTTTCTTTCCTTTTGCTGGAAGCTACTGGGAAGAAGACGACTAAAAAGTGGCACACTTTATAAATAATAGACACGATGACAATAAACAAAACATGAATAGATAGAGAGATAGATAAACATATAGATAGATAGATAAATATATACATAGATAGATAAATAGACATATACATAAATAGATAGATAGATAAACATATAGATAGATAGATAAATACTGTATATAGATATATTTCTTTATTTGCCACAAGGGCGCACAAGAAAAGAGAACAATACAAAGACATGCCGGGGATTTTACATATAGTCGTGTAAAAATATAAAAACAAACAATTACAACAATCGAAATCACCAATAGGGGAGGCGCCACAAATGGGTTGTTTAATACCCCGTTGATAGAACAACCCTCAACTCCAGGACCGTGTTGTGCAAGTGCTCCTTTCTTCCTTTTGCTCTCTTCTTCAACCTATAGGCTTATAAACAGAGAAGGCCCAATCACTCGGGCCATTTTCGCTTCATTCACCCACCTTTCAGTAAATTAACTGGGGTGCAGTGCCTCTCTCTCTACCCTGATTCTCCTTCTAAAGTGATACTTAAAGAAGGGAATCAATTGTTGTCCGGAGAGAAAGGCATCTGTCCTCAGTCCTCTCAACCTCGTCCACCATATAACTTCTTTCACCATAGCCACCGTACAGAGGAAAACCGCCTCTCTTTCGTTTTTGAAAGAGGCTGGCGGTTTGATCCTTACTGTGGACTCGGCAGTCAACTGGATTTGTCCCATACGCGACAGCAGTTGTTCTGCATAGTTCCACAGGTCGGTTATGCCCGGGCAGTGTACAATTGCGTGCAGGACTGTTTCAATGTCCTGCGCGCATCTTGGACACGTCCTCTTGGAAGGATCACTGCCGGGGCGTCCGTGCCTGTAGATCTTGTCACGAACCGGTAGAGCTCCTCGGTAGAACTGCCAGGCCAGGGACCTCTAGAAGTTGTCCATAGGTCCCGGGCGGAAAGTCCTACCAAACAGACTGGTGAGCTTATCGTCTTCGACGCCCAGAGTTTCTGCGAGCACGCCGTCGCCCTTGTAACGTACAATCCCTCTATAGAATGTCGAAGTGGAGTCTGCACTGATTGCTGCGCCCGCTTGCCAGAGGACTGTAAGCACATTCACTGTGCCAGGCGCCCATCGTTTTCGGTCTTTTCTTGACCCAGAACTGCAACTCCGTCAGCGAGACGAGCTGTGGGAAAGCCTGTCTCACAAACGGTGCCCACACCGGTTGGGGGTCGGTGAGGAATACCTGGAGATGCCGCAGCCTCAGCGCATGTTTGCGCATCATCGGCCACGGCATTCCCAGCCCTCCGTTGGAAGCAGGCGGATCTCCTCACCAGCGGAGCCTGCTTCTTCCACAGAAACTGGAAGAGATTGCGTTCCATCTTGGCGAGGTGTTCACGGGGACAAGGCACGACAGTCAAGCGATAGTAGATGACGGACGCTATGAAAGTATTCGCCACCTCATCTCGACCTTTCAAGGACAGTTTGCACCCTGCCCACTTCTGGGTGAGTGCAAACACCTTGGCCGTGACCTCGTTCCAGTTTTTCTCCACCTGGAGGTCTGGACCGAACCAGACCCCGAACAATTTCACTGGTCCGTCCGTCCAGCGTCCAACGACGCTGTCGGACGTCATCGGTTTGCCTCTCCACGTACCGAGTTGCAAACCGACAGACTTGTCCGGGTTTAGTTTTGCTCCCGTCAGCGTTTCGTATTCTTTCAGTAAGTTGCCGATCACCCCGATTTCCGAGGTGCTCGACACCATTACTGTCACGTCGTCGGCATAAGCCGACGCCGCTTTGCTCAGTCCCGGTTCTAGAGGGATGCCCTGCAACAGCTCCAATTTCCGCAGTAGTGGCTCTAGAGTCAATACATACAGAATGGAGGAGAGAGGAAACCCCTGTCGAATGGAACGCGTGATTGCGAACGGCTCCGATAGGTAGCCGTTCACCTTGACCCTCGAGCAGATGCTGGTGTGCATCGCCTCGATCCAGCCTCTGAACACGATAGATAGATAGATAGATAGATAGATAGGTAGATAATAGATAAATTTCTTTATTAGCCACAAGGGCACAAAAGAAGGGGACAAATACAAATGGAGAGTTTACATACAGGTATATGAAAATAAATCTATTAATAAAATAATAAATAACAATTGAAATCCCCAATATGGAGGAGGCGTTACACAGGGGTTGTACACACCCCAAATAAATGTACAACCCTCATCTCCAGGAGCACCAAGAGTGAGTACTCCCTCCCTCTCTTCCTCTTTTTCCTCAACCTTATATAGAGAGAAGGCCCAACCACTCAGGCCATCTTTTCCACATTCACCCACCTTTTATAAAATTTGCTGGGGTACAGCACCCCTCTCTCCATCCTGCTTCTTCTTCCAAAATGATATTTGAAAAAACGAATCAGTTGTTCACCGTAGAGAAAGGTATCTGACCTCAGCCCTTTTAACCTCGTCCACCATATAACCTCTTTCACCAAAGCCATAACACATAGGAAAACCGCCTCTCGCTCGTTTTTGAAGGAGGGTTGCGGTTTGATCATGACAATGGACTCGGTGGTCAACTGGATTGTTCCCACCCGCGACAATAGTCGTTCTACATAACCCCACAGGTCGGTAACGCCCGGGCAGTGTACAAATGTGTGCGCGACGGTTTCCTCGTCGCGCACGCATCTCGGACAGATCTTTTTCGAAGGGTTCCTGCCCGGGCGCCTGTGTCTGTAGAGCTTGTCTCTAACTGGTAGAGCTCCTCGGTAGCACTGCCAGGCCAGGGACTTTTGGAAGTTGTCCATTGATCCCAGGCGGAAGGTCCTACCGAACAGACTGGCCAGTTCGTCCTCCTCTACGCCTAGAGTTTCTCCGAGCGCGTCGTCGCACTTGCTACGGACCAACCCTCTATAGAATGTCGAAGTGGAGTCTCCACTGATCGGCGGATCCGTTTGCCAGAGGACTGTGAGCGCCTGAGCACATTCGATGTGCCAGTCGCCCATTTTTCCCAAGTCTTTGCTTGACCCAGGACTGCAGCTCGGTCAGCGAGACGAGTCGTGGGAAGGCTCGCCTCACGAACGGGGCCCACACCGGTTGTCCGGGGAGGAATACGTGGAGGTGCCGCAGCCTGAGCGCGAAACATATACATAAATAAATAGAGGAAATTAATAAATAAATATAAAGTAAATAAGGAAATACTTATAACATCTAAACAACAATAACAATACCAACAACAACAACAATAACAACAGCAATGTCAATGATATAAAACATAACACCAACAACAACAATAACAATGGTATAAACATAACAACAACAACAACAACAACAACAATAACAACAACAATGTCAATGATATAAAAAATAACAACAGCAATAACAACAACAATGGCAATCATATAAAACATAACAACAACAATAACAACACCAATATCAGTGTTAAAAGTGTAACAACAACAACAACATCAGCAATATCAATGATATAAAAAACGTAACAATAACAACAGTAATATTATTGATATAAAAAACGTAACAACAACAACAATAACAACAGTAATATCAATGATATGAAAAGTATTACAAAAACAATATCAACAATAATAACAACAACAACAACAGTAATATCATTAATATAGAAAACGTAACAACAACAACAGTAATATCATTAATATAGAAAACGTAACAACAACAACAGTAATATCATTAATATAGAAAACGTAACAACAACAACAACAGTAATATCATTAATATAGAAAACGTAACAACAACAACAACAACAACAACAACAACAGGAAGAGAAACGACACGCTTGAATCTGTATTAATGAGAAAGTTAAGAAAGTTAAAAACAAACAAATACAAAACAAATCAAAAAAAAACAAGGGCATAACATAAACAAACAAGTAAAATATTGAATAAAAAAGTGTTTAAAAAAGATAAAACAGAGGAAATCATGGAAGAATAACAACAAAAACAACAACAACAACAACAACAACAACAACAACAACAACAACAACAACAACAACAGTAGCAAATGCAATAATCATCACAATGTAATATATCAGAGCCCCGCCCACAAATCCGCCTCCCAAATAAAATATTGGATCAGGGAAGGGGGTTGGTGCTATACAATTTGTTTTATATTGTTTTATCGCCTTACCTCGTTCACAAAGAGACACGCAAATACACACACACACACACACATATATATATATACAATCACATGCACACACACACTTATATATATATATATATATATATATATATATATATATATATATATATTGAGTATATGTTGGTTGTATACCAACACCTCAGTATGCAGGCTGGAGCACTCGACGAAGTGCGCAGGTTGGTTTGGTTACTCCGGAGTAATGTAAAATAAAATAAAATAAATAAGTCAAATGTTTAAAATTTGGCTTCGTTTATTACTGCTATATATATATTTCGGTGACAGCC
>OZ024740.1:272184699-272187199 GCA_964016885.1 Eledone cirrhosa | reverse complement strand
AATATTTAGTTTATTTTAATTTATTGATGTTAAAGTTTACTCGATTTTATGTAAAAACCGCGGTGTCACGTCCTGTAATGTCCCATTTCTTGTACGTCCTTGTGGCAAATAAAGAAACATATAAACATATATATATGTGTGTGTGTGTGTGTGTGTGTGAATCTGTCTGTCTGTCTAACTATCTAACTGTCTGTCTGTCTACGTCTCTCTCTCTCTCTTTATATATATATATATATATATGGGGGGGGGGGGTTGTAATATATATATATATATATATATATATCCAGGGGGTGTAACTTGGAGTTATATATATATATATATATATATATATATATATATATATATATATATATATATATATATATATATATTATATATATATATGTGTCTATCTGTCTGCCAGTCTATCTATCTATCTATCTCTCTATATATCTATTTATATATCTATCTATTTATCTATCTATCTATCTATCTATCTATCCTAACTATCTATCTACCTACCTATCTACCTATATATCTATCTACGTATCCTTTTCTCTCACTACTTAATTACCGTCTCTCCTTCTCTTGTCTTATGACTGACTTACTCCCCTTGTCTATACACAATAATTCTATAATTCTTTGTCCGACTCTCTTAAAAAAAGTTGCCATTTTCTTTCTTTATTTCTTTCTTCCTTTTTCTTATTCACTCTTAAAATCGCGTCTCACTCTCCTATGTCTGTCACTCCATTTGTTCCAAATACTCACTTACAGACACTCACTCCTCCTACCGACCGACTCATGTCTCAGTTTGTCTTCTCCCTTCCTCCCTGTACGACTCTATCGAACCTGTCCAATGGACAATAACAATTTTTTTCCTGGTTTTAATATACTAATTTTTTTTTGTATAATTATTATTGTTGTTGCTGTCGTTATTATCGTTGTTGTGATTATTTTTGTTGTTTTAGTATATTTTTTCTTCCTTCTTTCATTAAATCTGTGTCCATTATTTATTTATTTATTTATTTATTTATTTATTTATTTATTTATTTATCCTATTGGTAAATTTAGCAAACTATTTTTACGATACATCAAAGTTGTTATCCTACAAATACACATGGGAGCAACTACATTTACCAAAACTAACAAGAGACACTGAGATATAGAGTGAATGGTGGAGGGGGAAGAGGGGATAGATAGATAGATAGGTAGATGGAGAGAGAGAGAGAGAGAGAGAGAGAGAGAGAGAGAGAGAGAGAGAGAGAGAGAGAGAGAGGTAAAAGAGGAAAGAGAGAAGAAAGAGGAGAAAGAAAGGAGAAAAGGTGATGAGAGCAAGAGAGAGAGAGAGAGAAAGCGAAGAGAGAGAGGTAAGAGAGGAGAGAGAGGTGAGAGAGAAGAAAGAGGTGAAAGAGAAGAGAGAAAAGTGATGAGAGAGAGAGAGAAGGTGAAGAGATAGAAGAGAGAGAGGCGAGAAAGATGAGAGAGAAAGAGGTGATGAGAGAGAGGGGGTGAGAGAGAGAGGTGAGAGAGAGAGAGAGAGAGAGAGAGAGAGAGAGAGAGAGAGAGAGAGAGAGAGAGAGAAAACGAAGAGATAAAGGTAAGAGAGAGAGAGAGAGAAAAGGCGAAGCGATAGGGGAAAGAGAGGAGAGAGAGATGAGAGCGAAAGAGGTGATAAGAGGGAGAAAATTGGAGAGAAAGAAAGCAGATAGATGTAAGAGATGAGAGAGAAGACAGGGGTGAAAAAGAAGAGAAAAATGTAATGAGCGCGAGATAGAGAGAGAGAAAGCAAAGAGAGAGAAAGCAAAGAGAGAGAGAAAGCGAAGCGATAGAGGTAAGAGAGAAGAGAGAGATGAGAGAGAAAGAGGTGATGAGAGAGAGAGAGAGGTAGGGTGAGAATGTAAACAAAACAAAACAACGAACTACAAAATAAAAACACCATCACAACGCAGAGAAAAAACAAAACTGACATTGAAATTATTTACCTAACTTGTATACTTTGTATACTTGTTACCAATTTTCTCATTTCTATATAGCCCCCGCCCCCCTCTCCACCGTAATGTTTTAATTTGTCTCCTCCATCAGATGTCCTTGTGGCAAATAAAAGAATTCATTGGATTGGTAGTATCGGTAGAGCGTCAGACAGCATGCTTTACGGCATAGAATTACGGCCTTTTACGTTCTGAGTTCAAATCCCACCGAGGTTTAGTTTTACCTTTCATCATGACGGAGTCGATAAAGTTTAGTACCCGAAACACACTTAGGTTGATATTCCTTTTTCCTCACTTTTCGTTGTTTCACCATTTTTGTTTGTTTACACTCGTGTTCCCTTTATTTACGTGTCCCAACGACTTTTTTTAGCCGCTGCTCGCACCAACCAGAGGTATATGGTCTTTAAAGCGATGAAATACCAATGATGGTTGGAAGATCACTGATGAAGGACTAACTTTATTCATATATATATATATATATATATATATAGTGGAAAATGAAAGACATTCCTTGGTATACACACACACACACA
>OZ024740.1:272172199-272182199 GCA_964016885.1 Eledone cirrhosa | reverse complement strand
CTTCTGTGTCTTTTATATCGGTTAATTTAATTTATTCGGTCCTCAATGTTGCCATTGACTGACCAACGGTCAAAAATACAGATACAATATAGACACAAACACTTATATATCGTCTAACAAAGTTCTTTCGTTGCACATCTGCAACATCGTAAGTGGTGCTATTATGTTTCCTCCCGTTGCATTGTATGCCTACGCCATCTTTATTTAGTCTGTTTATTTATTTATTTATTTGTTTATTTTTTTTGTCTTCTCTGCGCATGCGTTTACGTGTGTGTATAGTGTTTTGTTTGATGTGTGTTCGTGTTTGGGTGACTGTGTATTGGTTAATGTATTCTATCTTAGTTTACAAGTGTGTGTTTATATGTGTTTGTTGTTATTGTGCTTGTGTATGTACTTATTTATTTATTTATTTATTTATACTTCTCTTAGGTCAGTGTTGTTTATTTGGGTGTTGTTGTTATTCCATTCATTCTTTCTGTTTAGCCTTGGGCTTCTAAGTTCTATTTCACTGGCCTCTCTGATTTGCCTATCTGCTGGGTCATTTCTATGTTTAGATATTATTCTAATTTCTATGTTACCGTCGTGTTGTTGTCTGGCATGTTCGTATAGTACTGAAATTCCAGACAACAACACGACGGTAAAATAGACAACATGGAAATTAGAATAATATCTAAACATAGAAATGACCCAGCACATAGGCAAATCGGAAAGGCCGGCGAAATAGAACTTAGAAGGCCAAGGCTAAACAGAAAAAATGAATGGAATAACAACAACACCCAAACAAACAACACTGACCTAAGAGAAGTATAAATAAATAAATAAATAAATAAGTACATACACAAGCACAATAACAACAAACACATATAAACACACACTAGTAAACTAAGATAGAATACATTAACCAATACACAGTCACCCAAACACGAACACACATCAAACAAAACACTATACACACACGCAACGCATGCGCAGAGAAGACAAAAAATAAACAAATATATAAATAAACAGACTAAATAAAGATGGCGTAGGCATACAATGCAACGGGAGGAAACATAATAGCACCACTGACGATGTTGCAGATGTGCAACGAAAGAACTTTGTTAGACTATAAATATGTGTTTGTGTCTATATTGTATCTGTATTTTTGACCGTTGGTCAGTTAATGATAACATTGAGGACCGAATAAATTAAATTAACCGATACAAAAGACACAGAAGCGAAAACCAACCAAACAGTGAGTGTGTTCTGTTATTAATTCTGGCAATATTACACAAATATCACCCTCCCCAAGTATAACAATATTTGTTTCGACACACGATTTCATATCAAAAACCTCGCAAAACTATTTCAACGCCGTTATATATATATATATATATATATATATATATATATATATATATATATATAAAGAATGAAACAGTTCTAGTCCTGTAGAATCTCATCTATATTAAAACTATATATATATATATTGTGTTTTTGTTTTGATATGCACTCTTTTTCCTGCTACTAATTTTGTCTCTCATTCTTTTAAGTTGTGAAATAGACTGGTTATCTACGCACGTGACTGACACATTTCAGCTCGCTACTATATTGTTATATAATGGATGATCGCATTTAAAGTCCGTTAAAGGTTCTTGGCACTACCATTGTTACCATCGCTTTCCTCTAGCCATGGGGCTTGGAGACATGAACCGAATGCTACCATTCTATTTTATATCAATGTGAACTGCTATTTCTAATAGCCATCTTTTCACCCCTTGATAATTTGTGTGTGAGACAAAGTGGCTGAGATTCTGACAGGAACTAACGATTGATTCTTTTTAGTTCCCGTCCCCGCGTAAAATTTGTAAGTCAGTGGTTAGTTGAGAGATAGAGTCCTATCGGTTGCCAGTTGCTAATAGCTTTACCGTGTCGGTTGTCACAAACAGTCATGACCGGCATGGGCCGGTGTTTGGATTCTGTCGATCGATTGGTTATTGATTAGGCGATACCCGCTGATGAAGCCGCATAAGCCGATTGTGCATTGTTGCATAATATATGCAGACAGATGGTGCAGTGCTCCTTACTGCTGCATTAGTGCGGCAGAAACTCAAGTCCAGGAACCTTATAGGCACCCGTTTTACGTGTGTTGTGTTGAGGCAAATAACTATGTGTATACTCTGGTAATGTATCTTACATTGCGCATTGAGTGCGCTGAGATACAACCGGTACATATATATATATGTATTTATATATATATATATATATATATATATATATATATATATATATATATATATATATATATATATATATATACGAAGATCGCTGGTATAAAGTCAACGTTTTCCGGACAACGTCTAGCTCACTCAATGAATCTTCCCAATTGCAGTAATGCAGTTGCAATCAGCTGTTCAGAGTACACACATTTAGTTAATAGCAGATACAATGGCTGTGTTTTTTGGTAGAGAGACGGTAAAAAAATCTCAACTCCTGGACGATATCGTTTCTGAGCAACATAACTTCACGAATGCAGATATCAGATCTTCAATATTCAGAAAATCACGAAATATAAGTAGATATTTACGCATCCGAGCTGTTACACTCATCAGCAGGTGGCCCAAGTCATAAGATAGGCTTATACAGTGTGTGTTAGCGGTTACCACTGGACAAGGAATCCAGTAGTCTTGCCATTCTTACATACTGCCTCTAATTAGAAAGAGCAAGGAATCTATCGTAGACTAAAACACGTGGTTTGGCGATTAAATTCAAACAAAGGAATTCGCGCCAAGCAAAGCATTCTACAAACTAGCCGCATATACACATATATACATAACGAGGTTTTTGCACATATACATATATACAAGCAAATAATAACTGATTTGTCGAACATTCAATACTCAAAATCTATTATTAGGAAATATAAACAAGAAATATTGAAAAGTCTTACTGTCAGAGCTAGTGAAAATATATGATATTTTCTGGAATATACATTAGTGTCTGCCGTTCTGTTTATATGCCGACACAAGAGCAAGAATTATGGTGTCATTCTACACACATGGCTTAAAGAGGCTGTTTGCATAATTGCAAATGAATCGAATATCATTATTTATATTCGAAAAACTCAGATTTACCTTCCATTTTAGACCCAGTCTTCGCAATAAGAAAGATGAACAGACCTTTTCAACACTCAATCTTAAATTTTTTAATTTTTAACTCTTTTTAATTGTAATATTCAACATTTGATAAGATGGTTTACACTTATATATATATATATATATATATATATATATATATATATATATATATATATATATATAGTGTATTTTGCAATACGCTGTATGCTTAATTAAAAGCATTTCGAAGACCTTGCGCTATTGTTTTAGAGTAGTGACAGTCTCACTTACTTTAAATTTTCAGCAAACAGGGGAGATAAAGCTCACAAAGCTCTGTTTCGTACTTTTTGGTACTTAACAAAGCTAAGTACTCGACCTGTCCGCTGAAAATCATGAATGTTTGATTCTTATAGAATTCTAATAATAATCAGGAACTGATTATACAGAGCGGTTGCTGGTCAAGCAGAAATTGAAAATTAGAATTAGTGCTCTGAAATAGCGATATATATATATGAATGTATATATAGTGTATTTTGCAATACACTGTATGCTTAATTAAAAGCATTTCGAAGACCTTACGCTATTGTTTTAGAGTAGTGACAGTCTCACTTACTTTAAATTTTCAGCTCATGATTTTCAGCGGACAGGTGGAGTACTTAACTTTGATAAGTACCAAAAAGTACGAAACAGAGCTCTGTCAGCTTTATCTCCCTTGTTTGCTGTTTGCTAAACAATAGCGTAAGGTCTTCGAAATGCTTTTAATTAAGCATACAGTGTATTGCAAAATACACTGTATATACATTCATATATATATATCGCTATTTCAGAGCACCAATTCTAATTTTAATATATATATATATATATATATATATATATATATATATAGAAAAAAGTATGAACCCGACGGTTGAGCTCAAGCCGTTTCGAAAAAGTATGACCCCGAAACGGCTTGAGCTCTGTCGTCGGAGTCATACTTTTTTCCTATTTCCCACACTACTACCCTAAGTATTGAGTACTCTGTTCCATCTGGTTCCTTACTACATTTCCTTTGTTTTATATATATATATATAATATTAAGAAATGGAAACTATCTTTATAAAACGATATTTATTTTATTATATATATTTCAAGGGTACCAACATTTTTGGTACGCACTCATCAGATAAAATATAAAAGTTGTTTTACAGATAGTGACATATTCAAACCAAGAAGTTATCGTTTTGCGTTCTGTTTGAATAGTTCAAACAGAACGCGAACCATAAGTTCTTGTTTTCAATATGTCACTATCTGTAAAACAACTTTTATATTTTATCTGATGAGAGCGTACCAAAAATGTTGGTACCCTTGAAATTTATATAATAAAATAAATATGGTTTTATAAAGATAGTTTCCATTTATTAATATTATTGATATTATACTCCAGAAGAATTTTGCAGAGTGCTTCTAATCTGTTATAAACTAAATTTGTTGAATAACCAACAAATTAAATAACTCATTGTTTATATATATATATATATATATATATATATATATATATATATATATATATATATATATATATATATATATATATATATTATATATATACATATATATATATATATATATACATATATATATATATATATATATATATATATATATATATATATTATATATATACAATGAATGCTATAACTAATAAGATATAACAATAAGCTGTGTTCTGTCTTCCAACAATAATAATTGGAGACAAAATGGCCGAAAATATCAATTATTGGAAGATCAGTTGAATCAGAATTTATTGATATTCTAATCGATAAAAGACTTGGATATATGTTATCAAACTAAATACATATATTGTATTTACAATTTCAATGTCTGGGGGAGATAAAACTGAAGGATAAAAAAAGGTCAGCTTTATTTGCGAATCATTGTGTGTGTGTGTGTGTGTGTGTGTGTGTGTGTGTGTGTGTGTGTGTGTGTGTGTGTGTGTGTGCATGTATACGTGTTTATCATTGATGCATCTGAACGAAATATATTTCGTTCAGAGAGTGGTGTTTAACAAATTAAGAATCAATTAGAACTGTGACAAATGTCTGTGTTAGATAAATAAAACAGGAAGGAAAATCCAAAATGTGTCCTTACAAAGACTACAGGAGTGTGTGAGAGAGGGGAGGGGGGGGATTGAGAGAGAGAAAGTGTGTTTGAGTGAGAGAGATTGAGGGAGGGAGAGAAAGAGATTGAGAGAGGGAGAGAGAGAGAGATTGATGGAGGGAGAGAGAGAGATTGGGAGAGAGAAAGTGTGTGTGAGTGAGAGAGATTGAGAGAGAGAGAGAGAGAGAGAGATTGAGGGAGGGAGAGAGAGAGATTGAGAGAGGGAGAGAGAGAGAGATTTAGGGAAGGAGAGAGAGAGATTGAGAGAGGCAGAGAGAGAGAGATTGATGGAGGGAGAGAGAGAGATTGGGAGAGAGAAAGTGTGTGTGAGTGAGAGAGAGAATTTGGGAGAGAGAAAGTGTGTGTGAGAGAGTGTGTGTGAGAATGTGTGTTTGTAAGAGTGTTTGTGTGTGTGAGAGTGTGTGTTTGTAAGAGTGTTTGTGTGTGTGAGAGTGTGTGTTTGTGTGAGAGAGTGTGTGAGAGAGTGTGTGTGAGAGTGTGTGTGTGTTTGTGTGAGAATGTGTGTGTGTGTGATTGTGTGAGAGAGTGTGTGTGAGAGTGTGTGTGTGTTTGTGTGAGAGTGTGTGTTTGTGAGAGTGTTTGTGTGTGTGAGAGTGGGTGTGTGAAAGAGTGTGTGTGAGATAATGTGTGTTTGTGAGAGTGTGTGCGCGTGTGAGAGTGTGCGTGTGAGAGTGTGTGTTTGTGAGAGTGTGTGTGTGAGAGAGAGAGTGTGTATGTGTGTGAGAGAGAGAGAGAGACTGTGTGTGGGAGAGAGAATGATTATGTGTGAGTGAGTGTGTCAGTATGTGTGAGTGTGTGTCTGTGTCTGTGTGTGTCTGAGTGTCGTCGTTCCATCCTTGACAATCCGTCTTCATTTGTGTTTGTTATTTGCAAAAGATTTTTTCACTCGTAAACATTGACGCGACGTCTTTCCGGATTTCCTTTGAACCACTTCCTTCGGTTATCTCATGTGCACTTACCTTTGGTCATCAGCTGTGAGTAAAACAGTCGTTGAATCAACCGATGATACACTATTTACACTTTATGGTCAGTCCACTGCAGCTAATGCAACGTATTCATTGTTTCAATAGTATTATGGCAAATAGTATTGTTTTGCTTGAACACGTTGATACTCATTCATCTGTTCTGCTACAGGATATGTATGATTTTCCTCAGACATAGCTAGTGTTATATTATGAGCTCATAGCATCTCAAGTTTTCAGAGCGGCAAGTCGAGTAATTACAACAACTGCCTAATACATCACATGTTTGCTTGTCTCAGACTGTGATCTTCATATTCCAGTCTTCTCAGATGACTAAAGGTTACACTGCTGGCTCATCTTATCCAGTGTTAGATTTTCTCATCAATATCTGAGTTCAGTGGTTAGTAACTACTAAGGTTTTGGGAGTGATCTGTACATACATGCATACATACATACATACATACATGCATACAATCATACATACATACATACATGCGTACATATATACATACATGCATGCGTGCGTACATTTATACATACATGCATACATATATGCATATTAACATACATATATGCATATAAACATACGTATATATACCTATATATACATACGTACATACATACATACATACATACATCAATACATATATATATACATACATAATACATACATACATACATACATGCATACATACATACATACATACATACATACATATATACATACATACATACATACATACATATATACATACATACATACATATATGTATATAAACATACATACATACAAACATACATACATACATACATATATATACATGATGGCTGCAAACTCTGCTAAGAGTATTGCAATGGCTTGTCAGATTACAGAAAATGGTACGCTTTCAGGCTACGGCCAGCCACAAGAACCTGTAACATATCCTGAACAAGCAATGTCTGTACTTTGAAGGTTCTTTAAGTGGGGAAAGGCCTTGCACTCGACCAATCCCACTCTCCGAGCATCGAAAACGCATATATACAGACATATGTACATATGTATATAGATACATACATATATGCATATAAACATACGTACATATATATACATACGTACATACATACATACATACATACATACATACATACATACATACATACATACATACATACATACATGGTGGCTGCCAACTCGTTTTCGAGTACGGCCACTACTTTATATCCATGTAGGAGAACCCCTACCGATGCGCTGAACGAGTGTGACTTTTTAGTCCAGCCAGTAACTTGAAAACTCTTGTACAAACACTACACTTGTGACAATTATTGACACATAGTGCTGGGCCCATGGTACCATGTGACGACAAGTGCAGAGAGATCTCCAGATATAAAGCAATGCCTGTGCCGTGAAGCTTTTATAGTGAGCAAAGGCACTGAACAAAGCCAGTCCCACTCTCTTAACCAAGATGATATTTACCAAAAAGAAGAACAAGTCAACATCATTGGATACCATCAGAGTTGCAGGTGTTATATCAGAGTTTTCCTTCTCCTAGAATTCTGCCTTGACAAAGGCTAAGGGGTCATCTCTCCCACATACATACATACATACATACATACATACATACATACATACATACATACATACATACATACATGGTGGCTGCCAACTCGTTTTCGAGTACGGCCACTACTTTATATCCATGTAGGAGAACCCCTACCGATGCACTGAACAAGTGTGGCTTTTTAGTCCAGCCAGCGACTTGAAAACTCTGGTACAAACACGACACTTGTGACAATTATTGACACCTAGTGCTGATTCCATGGTACCATGTGACCCAAAGTGTCGTGTGAGATCACTACTCGACCTGCATACCTTTCCACAAACATTACATGTCGTCGTCTGATGAACACTTATAGCTCCACAGGTGCCTGCTTCCCTGTTCTTTTGCACTCTCAGGTGACTCTTTAGAGCTGCCATGCTCAGACAAACCCTATTACAGGTCTCACATGTCAGGTCAGGCCGTTTGTCAGTGCCTTCGGGAAGGCCAACATGGATTCCTTTCCGGACATCTCTTTTTAGTGCCGCGTGCCTTCTTGTTTCCTCAAATAGACTCTTGCCACTAGCCACTGCTTTCCTCCACTGCGATCGGTCGCTAGCTCATGCTTCCCAGTGCTCACAAGGGATGTTACATTTCTTGAACGCCCTGTAGAAGATAGCAGAAGCCCTTTGACGTGAAAGGTAATAGGTTTGCCCTCAAGGCAATAAATACCCGTATCCAAGTTGTCTGAAAGAGTCTCTTCTCCTACTCTGCTCTAGATTTGTGCTTTGAAATGTCATATGGATTGTATATATATATATATATTATATTATACTAAAGACATATATACAACCACCCACCCCCACACACACACACACACACACACACACACACACACACACACATATATAAATGTATATATATATATATATATATTACATATTATTTTATTTAAAAGGGCGGTGAATTGGCAGTATCGGTACAGGGTTGGACGCCATGCTTTCTAGCATAGTTACGTCCCTTTACGGTCTGAGTTCAAATCCCGTCGAGGTTAGCTTTGCCTTTCATCCTTACGGGGTGGATAAAATAAAAAGTACCAGTAATGTACTGGTTATTTGCTGGCCTTGTGTCAAAAAGTAGAAACAATTATTTTATTTAACATTGATAACAAAGGCAAGTTATTTTACATATCTCATTCAGACTCTGTATCTGAAAGATTGACTCAGCGAAATACGGAACCAATCACTGGATCTCATTAAACTATATGCTAACATATTACATTGAGTTCTAACTACGGTATAGACCCTACCACGAAAGGTAGACCACACTGAATGTATATATATATATATGTGTATACATATATATATATATGTGTATACATATATATGTGTGTATACATATATATATATGTGTGTATACATATATATATATATATTTACATTATATACATTGGACGGATAGGTGTCCTCATCTTGTTTTGTTGTTAACACAACGTTTCGCCTTATGTACTCTCCAGCCTTCATCACGTGTCCTAGTGGTGTTATTATTAGCGTTTGTTCAGGTCACTGCCTAGAGTTGTACTCGGAATCTTGAGGTTAGTAGTCCGCTTTTTAACTACCATTTTATTTTTTTTTCCAGGCCGCCCCCTCAAAATAAGGGTAGAAGAACATCGTAAAGCTGTGACACGAGGAGAGATCGATAAATCGGGTATAGCTGATCATGTATGGAAAAACGGAAACCATCTTCCCCTGTGGGATGAAGTTAAAATAATAGACAGAGAATACTACTGGAAAACACGAAAACTAAAAGAGGCAGCACATATGCTAGGACACAATAACCTCCTAAGCAGACCTAGTGCAGATATGAGTAGTATATGGGAACCGGTATTGAGGAAGGATAGAAAAATATCAGTTTATAAGCCCTAAAAATGCACGAGGAAAAAAAAAGAAAAATCACGGGGAAAAAAAAAGAAAAAAAAGAAAGAAAAAAATAGTAGTTAAAAAGCGGGCTTCTAACCTCAAGATTCCGAGTACAATTCTAGGCAGTGACCTGAACAAACGTTAATAATAGCATCACTAGGACACCTGATGAAGGCTGGAGAGTACATCAGCCGAAACGTTGTGTTAACAACAAAACAAGATGAGGGCACCTATCCGTCCAATGTATATAATGTAAATAATTCCTCGTCTCAAAAATATAGAACAGCATTATATATATATATATATATATATATATATATATATATATATATATATATATATATATATATATA
>OZ024740.1:272159699-272167199 GCA_964016885.1 Eledone cirrhosa | reverse complement strand
TTTAGTAAGTAATTTAATTTTTAAAATTTTCTTATTTTACGTCTTTCATATAATTGTTCTGCATCCCCCTGCATAGAACCACAAAGGTACTAAGACATAACATATATATTTGCTAGCATGGGTATACATCTGTATACATATGTTGGTAGATATACTAATTCTCTCTCTCGATATATATATATGTATATATATATATATATATATCGATATATATATATATATATATATATATATATATATATATATATATATAGCTGTATTTGGGAGCAATGATTGAGAATACGGAAAATGATTTGGTTGAGAGGAAGAGCAAAGCCTGGGCGGCGTGCCTCAGCTTGAGATCAGTGTGGAAGTCGGACCTTTGTAAAGACCTGAAAATCCGCCTCTTCATTGTTGTAGTTGAGTCTGAGCTGCTGTACGGGTCTGAGACTTGGACACTGACCAAGAAACTTTCTCAGATGGTGGATGGGTGCTACACGAGAATGCTGAGGATGGCTCTGAACATTAATCAGTATACACTGAGGATGAAAAACTCAGAGCTGTATGGGAGCCTCCCAAAAGTCAGCTCAAAAGTGACACAAAGGAGATTGAGGTTAGCTGGACATGCTCACCGACATCCAGAGTTGATATTGCACTCAGTGCTCCTGTGGGAGCCCCTACATGGACACACTGGAAGAGGAAGACCAAGGTTAACGTATGTTGATGTCCTAAGGACAGACACTGGTCTGTTGGAGACGCAGGACATGGCAGCGATAATGAGGGACAAGGACCGCTGGAGAGAACTCGTCCATGGATCTCGGGAATTTTACCCGTCCTAGATATATAGCTAGAAGCTTGATCCGAACTGAGTTCGGATCTAGCTGTCGAAACGACCGGA
Source organism: Eledone cirrhosa (assembly GCA_964016885.1). Classification (NCBI taxonomy): domain Eukaryota; kingdom Metazoa; phylum Mollusca; class Cephalopoda; order Octopoda; family Eledonidae; genus Eledone; species Eledone cirrhosa. The sequence goes on along the minus strand of OZ024740.1, from coordinate 272,166,322 downwards.
GCTCAGCTGTCGGAGTCCTGACTCTTTTCCTATATATATATATATATATATATATATATATATATATATATATATATATATATATATATATATATATATATATATATATATATAGGAGAAAATATATATTTATATATATGTGAGAAAATATATATATATATATATATGTGAGAAAATATACATATATATATATATATGTGAGAAAATATATATATATATGTGAGAAAAACCACAGACCCTTCATCTCAACTCTACTTTTGAAAAGCAGAAGAACTGCGAAACCGGTAAAGGAACCAAATAAATATATATATTATAAAAAAATAAGACTCCAGTTGCATTTTCGATTTCATCTTTTTTTCTTTATACACTCACTCGTGTAGGACACCTCGGTTATTTTTCTTTTTGTAAAAAAAACGTCACTTTCTAATATATATATATATATATATATATATATATATATATATATATGAAAAAGTTTGTCCTCATCAGTGGCCTTCCAACCGTCGTAGGCATTTCGTCGCATTAAAGGCCATATACCTCAGGTTGGTGCGAGCAACGGCTAAAAAAAGTCGCTAGGACACGTAAATAAGGGGGACGCTAGGGTAAACAAACAAAATGGTTTAAGCAACAGAAAGCGATGAAGAAGAAAGAAACAAGTCCCAGATTTCTATGAATATAAATTCGGTGGAATCGTGAACGAGAGAATAAGGACCATCAAACCTGGTTGAAATGTGAGCAAGGAAGGAATTTCGCACAGGTCTAACGGGAGGAAGAAGGGGTCTGGTCTGCGAATTCGGTAAACATAAGTTCTGTGAAGTCGCAGACGAGAGAGAGAGAAAAAATTCATACCGCCTTTAATGCGACGAAATGCCTACGACGGTTGGAAGTCCACTGATGAGGACAAACTTGTTCATGTGTAACCCATTTGCAGCGCCGCAGCTCCATTATTATCATATTTACACATATATTTTTTCCTCCGCTGCCACCAGTCTGTTTCGTTCTTTGTGTCTTTACCCTTTCTAGCAGTCTCTCTCTCTCTGTTAGCCTCTTCCTAACCTTTCACTCACTCACTCTCTGTCACTACCTCTCCTCCTCCCCTTTCTTCCCGTTTGACCTGTCCGTAATCCTTTTCTCGCGGGCACTTGGCCAAGCCGGTATGAATTTTTTTTCTCTCTCTCTCGTCTGCGACTTCACAGAACTTATGTTTACCGAATTCACAGACCAGACCCCTTCTTCCTCCCGTTAGACCTGTGCGAAATTCCTTCCTTGCTCACATTTCAACCAGGTTTGATGGTCTTTATTCTCTCGTTCACGATTCCACCGAATTTATATTCATAGAAATCTGGGACTTGTTTCTTTCTTCGTCATCACTTTCTGTTGCTTAAACCATTTTGTTTGTTTACCCTAGCGTCCCCCTTATTTACGTGTCCCAACGACTTTTTTTAGCCGTTGCTCGCACCAACCTGAGGTATATGGCCTTTAATGCGACGAAATGCCTACGACGGTTGGAAGGCCACTGATGAGGACAAACTTTTTCATATGTAACCCATTTGCAGCGCCGCAGCTCCATTATTATCATATATATATATATATATATATATATATATATATATATATATATATATATATATAAGCTAACCGTGGAAGTCTATATTTTGGATATGTCACTATCTTATACCTTCAAATATTGTATTTTATCTGATGAAAGCATACTATAGTTTAGTATCCTGGAAATATATATAATAAAAATGACACCCAAATTTTAGAAATACAGGCAACTGGTGAAGAATAGCCATGGCAGGAGCGCTTTTGATTATAGTACTGTTCAGTCAAACCTGATGGCATGTGAGCAATCAACAACAAGCAGCTATTGTGCATATAAATCATACTCCACACCTCCAAAACAACCCTCACCTTTCTCTCTCAAGCTGTATATATGTATCAGAGGCGCCTCTATTGGTCAACACTAGCAGAGAGCGTAAGAGAGCTTCGGAGAGAAATATGAACTTTCCTCTCTAAATATGTATGTAAAAATTAATAATTTTTCTACTCCTTTTTATTATTATTCGGATAAATATGCAATTTAACTTCACTTACACACCCGTCGTTGAAAAAGCATATAATGCTGAAACCAGTACATGATTAAATACGGAAATCCCCACTTTATAAATAAATGTTTTGATATTATACTGAAAAAATCCCTCCAGCATTTTCTACTGTATTATTTTCCTTTTTACTATTTGTTTATATATATATATATATATATATATATATATATATATATATATGTGTGTGTGTATGTGTGTGTGAGTGCGCGTGTGTGTGTGTGTGTGTGTGTAATGTATGTTTACATCTTACGAAAATTGGTACTTTCATGAATAAGTAGAATCATTCGCAAGCATGTCTGGTTAGCCTAAGTAAACACAGAAGTCAAGATTCAAGATGACCTCTCTTACAGTCTTGTGTTAGATGGAACTTCAAACATCTCGTATTTTCTCACTTTTTAATTTTTCTTATGGGGGGAAACAACTCTTCTTTAATGCGTTAGGAATTGAAAAATTTTCATCTTTTTATCGCGTGATTGTCTGATGGCGTTGATTTTTTTTTTTTTGATTTTTTGCAATGACGGGGGGGAAATAATGGGGAAAATAAGAAAAAATAACAAAAAGAAGAATGATGAAAAAACTGGTGGGGAGATGAGGAATAGGCGATGTGGGGGAGGTGGTTTATAATGGATAACATAGTAGATGAAATTAGTGATAGAGGATATCTGTAGGATAAATTGAATGAAGTGGGAATTGAATACGGTTACATGAAAAAATTACGATAGCGGAACAAACAAAATTAAATTGATCGGCAGCAAAGGTATCCCATTGTGGATAACAGTAAATTATACCAAAATATAATTAGTGAATAAAACAAAATAAAGATAGCAATTCGTGATATGCTGTGTGCCCCCCCCCCCCCCCGGCACTCGTGGTTCCGGTATTCGCGGTTCCGGCATTCGCTGTCGTCGCGGTTGCTCGTGGGATTTTCCTGAGAACCTAACTAATAATTGTTCTTGAAAAGCTCCGCATATTCGGGGAATCGTAAATATCTTCCGCGATTTTTTATCACTTTCTTAACACTAAACTTTTTATCGCTTTCTTAACACTAAATTATTAATAACAATATACGGCATTTACCGGTCTATTGGACGCCCCTTCGCATAAGACTCTCCCTCTTTTTTTATTATATTTTACGCTAAATTTTGACGTTTATAGTTATTTTTATGGACAACATCAAATATTCGCGGTTTTTCACTACCGTGGAACAACTGTAAATATATATACATATATATAATAAGTGGTTCGGTAGGTTTGTGGTTTACTGAGGAAAGTACCAAAATCAGCACTCTGAGTATGGGTATATATATATATATAAAGAACAAAGCAAGGTTTCATATTAATATCCTTATTGATTATGCATGGCCGTTTCATAGATGGGAGGCTCAGGATCAATATAAATGCTATAGACCCGACTCCAGCCCGAGATGTTCATCTGACTTGTTAATCAAGCAAAACTCTAAAAAGTCTAAAGTCTGTCGGAAGCCAGAAGGATCATTTGGCCGGTGCATATCCAGGCTTCATGGCGTGAAGCGACTGAGAGTACAAGACTCCCCCCCCCCCTGGACAGGACGCCAGTCCATCGCAGGGTTAAACCCCCCAGCTATTGCTGGTACTTATTTTCAGGTGAGTATACTGGAGCAATGTGAAATTAAGTGTTTTGCTCAAGAACACAACACACAACGCAACCCAGGAATCGAACCCACGACATTATGACCGTAAGTCCAACACCCTTACCACTAGGCCACGTTCCTCATATATGTGTGTGTGTGTGTGTGTGTGTGTATATATATGTATATATATATCTATATGTGTGTGTGTGTGTGTATATATATATACACACACAGGGTGTCCTCAAAAATGTATACACACTTCAACACCATTCTAATAAATATTGCCTGTACAGGTAATCAAAGTGTGTATAGATTTTTTGGGATACCCTGTATATATATGGGTGGTTGGGATAGGATAACATGGAAAAATAGGATAACATGGAAAAGTGATGGCTAATGAGTGTTAGCCCTCATGTCACTGGGTTCCTAGCAATAGGTATCTTCTGCATCAGTTTTTGTGTCCGGATGAGCAGCATTAAATATTATCAAATACCACAAGGTATTTCATCCGTCACTGGCGACGAAGAACATAACTAGTGGGGGTTTTTTTGGGGGGGGGGAATTGTTTATGTTTAACCTTTTTCATTTTTCTTTCTCCTTTCTTTCATGGACTGGTCTGGATGAAAAGGTCATAGCCTTTGTGAAACTGACGAGATCGAGGTGTTTAACTTTCCCCTTATTCTGTTAGGCGCATGGCTTAGTGGTTAGAGCATTGGGCTTGCAATCGGAAGGTTGTCACTTTGATTCTCGAACCGAGTGATGTGTTGTGTCCTCGAGCAAGACACTTTATTTCACGTTGCTCCAGTTTACTCAGCTGTAGAAATGAGTCGCGACGTCATTGGTGTCAAGCTGTATCGGCCATTGCCTTTCCCTTGGACATCATCAGTGGTGTGGAGAGGGGAGGCTGGTATGGATGGGCAACTGCTGGTCTTCCACAAACAACCTTGCCCAGACTTGTGCCTCAGTGGGTAACTTTCCAGGTGCAAATCCCATGGTCGTTCGTGACCGGAGGGGGGTCTTTACCCCTATTCAGTTACAAGTCGACAATTATAGGAAAAAGTCATATGCAGAGCCGAATTATTTAGGAGGGTGTGGTAAAATACCAGGTGGACCATATATATATATATATATATATATATATATATATATATATATATATATATATATATATATATATATATATATATATATATATATATATATATATATATATATATATATATATATGTTAGACACGCAGTGACTAACAACAGAATGTTTTAAGTCTGCGTGTCTGTGATGTGACTGATATGCCTAGCTTGTGAATAAAAATTCAAGGGGTATCGCTGGCAGTGGTGATCCCTCCCAAACATCTTTTGTAATGTATCGTCTTATTGGCTAATCAACCAACGAGAGTAATTGTTGCTCAAAAGCAGCCGCCACTTTGTTTGCACGTTTATTTATCGTTTCGCTTTCGAATCTTCTTCCAGTATTTCGTCGTTTTATCATCAAAATATTTTTATCGTTTTGGTAAGTTATATTGTTAATTTATATATGATTTTTTAAATTTATATTAACTATTAAAAGTCTGAAAATATTTTTATACATCTTACAATAATATTTATAAGATCATTTATAAAATAACAATTATATAATCTAATTACATTACAACGATAATTTATTATTAATATATATCATGTTTAACTAGAGTCATTACAAGCGTTGCCTTAAAAAAATATTAAACTAGACCTGAAAAATGCGCAAGCTCAAAAGAGCCACAGAATGTTATAATAAACCTTCAAAAGTGTGGGACTAGAGTTGTTGCTCAAAAATATTGTAATCATTATTTATCGTACAATCTGTGGCATCCTTTTATAAAAAAGAGACTCATAACGAACTCAAGACGAGACGATAATTATTTAAGTGAATTTATAATATAGAATTCGGTTTAAGTGCATTTCGTATTAATCATTACTAAACATCTAATATGAGATATTGAACATTAGCTTAAATAATTATCGTGTTGTCTTGAGTTCGTTATGAGTCTCTTTTTTATAAAAGAATGCCACAGATTGTACGATAGATAATGATTACAATATTTTTGAGCAACAACTCTAGTCCCACACTTTTGAAGGTTTATTATAACATTCTGTGGCTCTTTTGAGCTTGCACATTTTTCAGGTCTAGTATATATATATTCAAAATTAAATTAAATTAATTTAAGGGCGTCATGTCAGAGAGACATGCGCCATATCCACAAATTATTCCCTGTGATTGTTTCATATGTTTATTTTAGATATATATGTATATGTCAATCAATTTCTAGTTGATATATATATATATATATATATATATATATATATATATATATATATATATATATATATATATATATATGTGTGTGGTAAAATACCAGGTGGACCATAACCTACCAGAGTACTCGATACTTGGGGTAGTAGAGTGGGTAATATGAAAAGATTCAAGAACCCGACGGCTGAGCTCCAGCCGTTTCGGCTGCTAGATCGGGACTCGGTTTGGATCTAGCTGTCGAAACGACCGGAGCTCAGCCGTCGGGGTCTTGAATCTGTTCGTATATATATATGTGTGTGTGTGTGTGTGTGTGTGTGTGTGTGTGTGTGTGTGTGTGTGTGTGTGTGTGTGTGTGTGTGTGTGTGTGTGTGTGTGTGTGTGTGTGTGTGTGTAAAAGGTAAACAAAAATAACAACACAATCGGTACAGTATATGGAAGGAATATATTAGTTTAACGCTTGAAATAGCAGGAAGAGGGTCTCAGGAAGAGCGTCTGGATATTTTGGACGCTAGCCTTTCATCAGAAGAAAGTATGAGAAATAAGATTGAAGGGACGGGCGGGGTGGAATCGGAAAAAATGTTTTTAGAGAAATATAACAGGTCCATTCATGATACCA
>OZ024740.1:272149699-272154699 GCA_964016885.1 Eledone cirrhosa | reverse complement strand
AAATACACATACATTCACACACTCACACACATACATTCACACAAATACACATACATTCACACAAACACATATACATTCACACAAACACACACACATACATTCACACAAATACACATACATTCAAACAAATACACATACATTCACACACTCGCGCACATACATTCACACATATAAACAAATAAAGGCACACACCCCCTTCCTTCATTTTACACACACATACATTTACGCAAGCAGCAGGCGTAAAGAGAGAGAAGTAGTATGAGGTAGTCAAACTATTCCTCTCTCTTTACGTGTTGTGACAGAATCGCAGAAATTTATATAGTGATTTCTTTCTTAATTTCTTTATTTATTTATCTATTTATTTATTTATTTATTCATTTTTATGCCTGATATTTTTCCGCGCTAATACGAGGGTCGGCTGAAAGGTTCATAGGCTGACCAAGATACTCTCATGGAATGACCAAATGAGGTTTAATTTTCAACATAGTCCCTGGAAGAAACAATGCAATTATTAATCAGAAGAGTTGAGGTTAATGGTTTTTAAGGGGAAATCTAAAAAATTTATTTTTTGAAAGTCGCAGAACTCCAGGATGTCGGCCGTTGAGATGGACTTTGACATTTTCGACCCCTACCAAAGGTAATGCTGGTTCACCGGGGGTTACACCATCTGACACAAGTCAAAGACTTGTCCTATGGAGTAAAAGACGGGAGGGACAAACAACAATGTTTAGCAATTAAGCTATGACAAGTACACATAGAATTTCACGTGACGACAAGGAAAACGTATTGTGCCTCTTATAGCACGAAACTGTCCGGAGAGGGAAAAGAAAAAAGAAAAGGAAGGAAAAAGGCAAGAAGAAAGCAAGCAAGATGTGTTAAAAATATGAGCCATTGAAATTAATGGAGTGGGAGGAAAGAACACATAAAAAATAAGGCTAGATTCTACAACGGCACCACACCAGGTACGTACGTTTCGTCAGCCCTGAGGACCAACATGTTCAACCTATGCCGAGGAAAATGAACATAAGATGAACAAGTTGAACAAGTTGGTCCTCGGGGGTTAACGAAACGTATGTACTTAATATGGCGCCGTTGTAATAACTAACCTTGATAATTATAATAATTTTCAAACTCACCGTACGGACTTGAGTATCCCTACACCTTGGATATTTTTAGCTACTTATTTATATATATATATATATATATATGTCCCAAGGCTCTGATACCATCAACACTATACACACAGAGCTGGCATATCTAAGAACTGACTAACTGCCTGGTGAGGTCATAGCCATTCAATGGCTATCATCGAAATATATATAGCAGTAAATAAAGGATTATGAGTTCATGCCATTGACTTATGTTTCGTCACTATATATATATATATATTCTTTCTTTTAACTTTTTACAGGTTCCTGCAATTTAACTACGACCATGTTACGACACCAGTTTGATATCCACCCCGGTACTATAAGTTTTTCAGTTTGGTACTTACTGCATCAATCTCTTGTCAAACCAAACATAAACAAATAGTTATCGTAAACATAGACACAAACTTACATACACACATATATACATACACACACGCATGTATGAATGTATATATATATATATAGAGAGAGAGAGGGGGCGAGAGAGAGTGTGTGTGTGTGTGTGTGTATGTGTGTATGTGTGTGTGTGCGTGTGTGAGAGAGAGAGAGTGAGAGAGTGAGAGAGATTATTATTATTATCATTCAGTAAAGCGTATCCAGAACTCACGTAGAAAACCATTTGATTTTAATGGAAAGCAATAAGATTCCTTATGTCCATGTCTTTTTTCTTAAATATATTACAGGCATAAATAAAATTCAACGATTTTCTAACTTACTCAGACAGTAAGTTAGAAAGTAGTTCAATTATATTTACGCCAGTTATCTGTGTCTGAGAATAATTTATAGCTTTTCAATACAATTTCATCGCACCACATCACATCGCCTGCAGCATTATAACATCCCAAGAACTTTTGAAATCATCATCAGATCCAGACTGGTTTATGTCTACTAAGATATTTTAACTTCTAATATCGTGCATCTGTTTCACTTTTCTATTTTCCTCTTATTATGAGTTATTTTTTAGTTGTTGCTTTAGTTCTAAGTCAACCTTACACTGAGCAGACCCATGATCAAAAGCCATCCATCTATGACTAACACGTCTTTTGTTTTAAACATGGTGTATTAAGGACCACATTTTCCAATGGGTACTTCCATTTTTTTAAGACGGTAGGGTATAAGAAGACTTAAATATAATAATTGTTTCTACTTTTGGCACAAGGCCAGCAATTATCCCAGTGTATTACTGGTAATTTATTTTATCGACCCCGTAACGATGAAAGGCAAAGTTAACCTCGGCAGGATTTGAACTCAGACCATAAAGGGCCGTAACTCTTTGCCGCAAAGCATGGCGTCTGACCCTCTACCGATACTGCCAATCCACTGCCAGACTTAAATATAATAATAGCCTCGGTCTTTTGTCCGTAAAAGGTAATTTTCATATATAAATAGCAGCAATAACAGCAACAATATTCTACGCACGCACACTCACGCACACACACACTCACGCACACACACACTCACGCACACACTTTGACACTAACACACAGATACTAACATTGATCGCCAATGTCCAATGTAGCAAGCAATATAGAATGTTTAGCTATGGCGAAAGTAAAGACCGATCTGACCAATGGCTGCACTGTATTCAAAATAATCGTATCTCCTTGCTCGAAGAATATATTAGAATCGACCAAGGAGGAAACTGATTTATCTTTATCTCACAGAGGATGGAGGGCATAGGGGGTATTTTCTAAGTCTTCAAAAAATGAATTTAAACAGGGACTATCTAACGTCTGGACTAAAACGCTAAATATAGAAAAGGGCAAAGACTATGGGGTCGTCTGTTTGACTTTCGGGGGCATGTAGGAAGCGAAGAGACAAACAGAAATAGTACGCGAAAACCCCGTTCACAAAGACGCAATACAAAGGTAACAGTTAGAGGCATAGTGAATGACATCGATCTTTTGCTCATAGTTGCCTTTGTTAAACATTACTGGTATCTAATAAGTACAAAAGTAATAAGAAATTATATGTGTTCTGTTTGACTTTCAGGGGAATGTAGGAAGCGAAGAGACAAGCAGAAATAGTACGCGAATACCCGTTCACAAAGACGCAATACAAAGGTAACAGTTAGAGTCATAGCGAATGACATCGATCTTTTGGTCAGAGTTGCTTTTGTTAAACAGTATTGGTATATAATAAGTAGAAAAGTAATAAGAAATGTTATGTGTTCGGAAAGGGTCAGTATGGTTTTGCAAGTATTCATGACACCTCTGCCATTCCAGAACTCTGTCCAGTTATAGGCACAGAATCAAATGTAATAAGACTGACGATGAAGAACATGTAGTTAGAATATCTCAGAAAAGAATTGCTGGATAGATTTTAAGGGTAAAACCAACCGGTAGCAGACCCAAGAGTGCCCCCCCCCCCCCCGAGCAAGATGGTTGGATAACATCCTTGAGCTTGGCTGGTCTCCCATGGGGATCCAGCCAGATCAGCTAGAGATGGTTGCTTCTGACAGGACCCGCTGGAAAGAGTGTGAAGAAGAAGAAGAAGAAGAAGAAGAAGAAGAAGAAGAAGAAGAAGAAGAAGAAGAAGAAGAAGGTACGGATAACTACAGAAATACAGAACAGTGTTGAAAAATTAAAGAAAGAAACAAGACAAAACAATCAAACAAAGTGGGAGAGATGGGGGGGGGGGGACAGTAAAGTCCAAAATAAAACCAAATATCCTTGGGATACAGTTCCTGTGTTTTTTCCCTTTTTCTCATTTATTTTCCCTTTCCTTCCTGTTCTCACTTTTTATCTTTCTATTTTAAATTTTATTTCTAACTCTATCTTTTGATGAGGGCTAGTATCCGAAACATTTAGATTCTTTTCCTGCTATTTCAAGTGTTAAATTAATACCTTTTTAAATCTTCTGTGTCGTTTGTTTTGTTATTTCTGTTTACTTTTTACATACATGTTTATATTGTTCACTGCATTACTTTGTGCATCTCTTTGTGCATGTCTCTGTGCATGTCTTTGTAGCCTGTAAAAATATTATTACTATTTGGATGGTGGATTGGCAGAATCGGTAGAGCGTCGGACACCATGCTTCGTGATATAGAGCTACGGCCCTTTACGGTCTGAGTTCAAATCCCGCCGAGGTTAACTTTCCCTTTCATCTTTACAGGGTCGATAAAATAAAGTACCACTAATACACTGGGGTCGATTTAATCGACTTTCCCTCCCCAAAAACTGTTAGCCTTGTGTCTATATCAGAAACCATTATTATTAGGGCGGTGGATTGGCAGTATCGGTGGAGGGTCGGACGCCATGCTTTCCAGCATAGTTACGTCCCTTTACGATCTGAGTTCAAATCCCGCCGAGGTTGACTTTGCCTTTCATCCTTACGGGGTCGATAAAATAATAGTACCAGTAATGCAATGGGTAATTGCTGGCCTTGTGCCTAAAGTAGAAACAATTTTTAATTAGGGTAGTGAATTGGTAATATCGGTAGAGCGTCGGACAACATGTTTTGCAGCACATAGTTACGTCCCTTTGCGTTCTGGGTTCAAATCCCGCCGAGGTTAGCTTTGCCTTTTATCCTTAAAATAATGTACCAATAACGTGCTGGATCGAGTTAATCAACGTTCCCCCTCCCCCAATTATTATCGTTGTTGTTGTTGTTGTTTCTGGTTCTTTATGTTCATAGTTAAATCCCACCGAAGTTAACTTCGCCTTTCATCCTTTCGAGTCGATAAAATAAAGTACCAGTTAATTACTGGTTCGATTTGATCGACTTTCACCTCCTTCAAAAATGCTAGCCTTGTGCCTAAATTAAAACCCCTTATTTTTGTTGTTGTGGTTGATGTTGTTATTGTTCGTTCTATCATCTTTCCTGTTAATTTTTGCTTTCTTTTCTGAA
>OZ024740.1:272137674-272141999 GCA_964016885.1 Eledone cirrhosa | reverse complement strand
CTCCTCCACACCTGATATCAGGAACACGTCTGGGTTCTTCTCTCTTCAAAGAGGTGCATTATTGTGAAGTGGAGAGAATACTTTACTAAACCCGATCACAACGGCATATTCTGGTGTATACGAGGTACATCTGGGAGTGGTGAATAATCTCTCAGAGGCTGAAGTCACAAGTGCAATTAAAGCGCTCGAATATGACAAGGCCGCTGAGGAAGAGGAAATCCTGTCGGAGATATTAAAAGCCTTAAATCTATGGCTTACACTTGTTTGCCGGATGGCCTGAATCTTTGGAAAAGCACCTAAGCAATGGCAATCGGGACTGATCGAAAAGGGAGACATGAGAGATTTTTCAATTACAGAGGGATCTCCTTGTTAAGCCTCCCCGGTAAAGTCTACGCTAAGTATCTGGCAAAGAGATGCAGGGAGATTGTTGTGTCCAAGCTAGCTGATGTACAGTGTGGTTTTCGCTCCGGAAATATTCGCATTGCGGCGGATCTTCTAAAAATCCTGGGAGTTTTGGCAAGAGGTATATTCTTGTTTTGTAGAATAGTACACTCTACATGTGAATGGAGTTCCACAACTGAAGCAGATGGAGAAGTTCAAGTATCTCGGGGCCGTGTTCACGAGTGATGTATATATTATATATAAAATTACAAAATATGAGGAAATAATAGACAAAAATATACCTATTTTTTCACTTTCTCACTTGCTATGAAAGCGTCAAGAAACAGTCCTTTTTCTGAGGGGTTTCTTGATAAGCCGTATCAACCTCACAGCGATGATGCCCTTTTATAGGGCAGAAATCGTTGCGCACGGATCGGCGAAACAGCAGTCGGGACTTTGAAGAAAAATTAGGTATATTTTTGTCTATTATTTGCTCATATTTTGTAATTTGATAAATAGCTCTGATTATGGAGTTAATTTAATTATTTTAATTATTTTGGTTCTTTCGGTCATCGAGCAAAACTTGTTAAGGCAGACACCACACACACACACATATATATATGAATATGTGTGTGTATTTCATTATAGAGGGTCAGACATGCTTTCCAGCGTAGTTACGTCCCTTTACGATCTGAGTTCAAATCCCGCCGAGGTGAACTTTGCCTTTCATCCTTACGGGGTCGATAAAATAAAGTACCAGTAATGTACTGGGTAATTGCTCGCCTTGTGCCAAAAGTAGAAACAACTATTATATTATATGCGGTGGATTGGCAGTATCGGTAGAGAGTCGGACACCATGTTTAGCAGCATAGAGTTACCGTCTTTTACGGTCTGAGTTCAAATCCCGCCGAGGTTAACTTGTCCTTTCATCCATGCAGGGTCGATAAAATAAAACGCCAGTAACTTACTGGGGTCGATTTAATTGACTTTCCGCTCCCCCCCCCCCCCCCACAAAAAATTACTGGCTTTGTGCCTATACTAAAATTCATTATTAAGGTTAACGTTGCCTTTCATCCTTACGGGGTTGATAAAATAAAGTACCAGTAATGCACTGGGTAATTGCTGGCCTTGTGCCAAAAGTAGAAACAATTATTATATTATATATAAAAAGTTTTAGTATATACATAACCATAAATAGTATCCTTAATATTATATATATATATATGAAAAGATTCAGGACACCGACGGCTGAGCTCCGGCCGTTTCGACAGCTAGATCCGAACTAAGCCACCAGTATTAGAAAGGCGGGAATCTAGCTGAACTTATCTAGGGGTACAGTCCATATATGGGCATGCAGTGAAAGCAAAAAAAAATTGAAAAAAAAAAAATAAGCAAAAAATCTTAGAAGATTGTTGTTTTTCTTGTCTGTCGCATATTACCCACTCTACTTCCTCAAGTATCGAGTACTCTGGTGCGTTATAATCCACCTGGTATCTTACTTGAGGAAGTAGAGTGGGTAATATGCGACAGACAAGAAAAACAACAAACTTCTAAGATTTTTTGCTTAGATTTATTTTTTTTTTTTTTTTTTTTTGCTTTCACTGCATGCCCATATATGGACTGTACCCCTAGATAAGTTCAGCTAGATTCCCCCCTTTCTAATACTGGTGGCTTAGTTCGGATCTAGCTGTCGAAACGGCCGGAGCTCAGCCGTCGGTGTCCTGAATCTTTTCATATATATATATATATATATATATATAATATTAAGGATACTATTTATGGTTATGTATATACTAAAACTTTTTATATATATATATAATATAATAATTGTTTCTACTTTTGCCACAAGGCCAGCAATTACCCAGTACATTACTGGTACTTTATTTTATCAACCACGTAAGGATGAAAGGCAACGTTAACCTTAATAATGAATTTTAGTATAGGCACAAGGCCAGTAATTTTTTGTTGGGGGTGGGGGAGCGGAAAGTCAATTAAATCGACCCCAGTAAGTTACTGGTGTTTTATTTTATCGACCCTGTATGGATGAAAGGACAAGTTAACCTTTGTATATAATAAAAGAGTATCTGTGCAGAAAAATAAAAATAAAAAGGAGAAGCAAAAGAAAGTTATGGTTTTCGTATCCACCACCATTTTCACATTCAGGAAAAGTAATATATAGTTATTACTATATATAATTATTCCAAGCTTAGGTTTGGAGGAAACAATTGTAAGTGAATAAATGCTTGGAACATAGCTTTGATTCTTGTGAATTCTATATATATATAATGTCATCTACCTGCTTATACGTGATATATATATATATATATATATATATATATATATATATATATATATATATATATATATATATATATATATATATATATCACGTATACGCAGGTAGATATATATCTATATATATCTATATATATATATATATATATATATATATATATATATAGAGAGAGAGAGAGAGAGAGAGAGAGAGAGAGAGAGAGAGAGAGAGAGAGAGACATATAATATTGGGTATGAATCGAAGTTGTAGCTGCCATACAGCAGGTACTAATCGAGTTGTTTGAGGCAATCACAAAGAATTCAATGGGTCGAGAAGTTAAACATTATCGTCCAGAGTAAAACACAACAGTTAAAAAGTGTAATACCAAGAAAAACAACCGAATGCAGTAGCTATGCTTATACCACAACAACGATAATTACAGAATATATACATCATGCGATTATCTAGATAGAGATGATGTGTCAAGCAACCAGTGTTTCCTCAATTGGAGAGCTAGGAGCAGAAAATTCTTTTTGAAGCATTAGGCTAACTCAATAAACAACCACAATAACTATGCTGTTGCAACAGTAGGAGTCGCTTCAAAAGTTACATCGAGAAGCCAAAAAACTTTCGCGGGATTTTAATTACATTGAAAATAGTTTCATGTCTACAGTGTATTTGCATCCTTCAATTTTCTTTAAACTTCCACAAGCAGGCCTCATCCATAGGAAATCTAGATACATCACGTCAAACAATGTAACTACATCACTGCAATATCATATAGCCTCTGTATGGTTTATTGATCAACTAGAAATAAGAGCCAAATCTCCTTCAAACTTTTAATACTTTTATAAAAGAAGGAACACACTGTATAATATAATCCGAGATACATTGTGTCTAAAAAAAATTAAAAAAAAAAAAAAGAAACGGTCTGGTCAAGCTAAAACACCTTTGATCATAGATCTGCATGATCAGACATTTTAAAGCTCCTCGTTGGTCATGACTGATCATGGGGTTGCACCTGGAATGTTCCTCTTTGCGGTGGAAACCTGGGTAAGGTTTTTTGTGGAAGACCAGCAAGCA
Source organism: Eledone cirrhosa (assembly GCA_964016885.1). Taxonomy (NCBI): domain Eukaryota; kingdom Metazoa; phylum Mollusca; class Cephalopoda; order Octopoda; family Eledonidae; genus Eledone; species Eledone cirrhosa. The sequence goes on along the minus strand of OZ024740.1, from coordinate 272,138,260 downwards.
CACATACATGCTAGTTTCCTCTCTCCATATTATTGATGTCCAAGAGAAAGGCAAATATCTTTACAGCTTGGCACCAGTGTCATCGCAACTCAGTTTGACCAGCTGAATCAACTGGACTAACAACAAATAAAATGTTGTTGTTTTTTCTCAAATCACGATGTATTGTCCAGTCCGGAAATCGAACACACAACCTTACGATTGAGAATCCAACAAACTAACCACTAGGTCACAAGTCTCCATGCGATCATGTATAAGCAGGAGTTAAACAACAGCACCATCACCATCAACGCCACTAGTAACAGCACCAACAAACAATAATCTTTGCCCATTTGTTATGCATTGAAAAATGAATGGCGTTGTCACCACCAAATTTTGAAGCCAAACATCATTATATCATGATGATTTGACGAGATATCTTTCATAGGACCAGCATTCCTACCATGTGTACTAATATCACCAATTTGAGTACCGCAAGACTATACAAAACTGTATGTAAATGATGAAACCTTCAAGCGTAGGTTCGAAAAGCAATAGACTGTCTAACGAAATCTATCTGAAAATCAAATCTAATCTGCAACAGACGTTC
>OZ024740.1:272112674-272130174 GCA_964016885.1 Eledone cirrhosa | reverse complement strand
AAGTGAAAGCAGTACTCTGTATTAAAGCGGTTGTGCCTCACCGAAACAGCCAACAGTAGTTGATATGATCGCCTTGCCACTAGTAGTATGAACCAAATTCACAGTTACTTGATCATTGCCTTATCTACTGATCCGACATCCTGCTTACCAATGTCGTCGTTTAACCCAGTCAGGATTGGTTTGACAGATTGCCTATCAAGGCCAAAGAGCTCTGTCCGCCGCGGCTTTGAAATCAGAGTGGTCCCTCTCCTAGACAGATTGCCGACCAAGGCTACCAAATATACACTATATACACTATATACATATTTACACAATTTTTATGAGTTCTTCCGCCCTTTGTCAGGTTTTGTTTTTGTCATGCAGGATGTCCAAAATCACCCTCCTCACCAAGTAAACTTGATGGGGTTGCCGGTTTACTCGCCGACGACCCGACCATACGACAGGTTGTACTCGGTTACATGTTACCAGTAGCACTCGAGAGTGGCCTGACATAAAATATGTATATAGTATATATATATATATATATATATATATATATATAGTATACATAGTAATAATAATAAAAAGGGTTCGATAAGGATAAATATATATCAAATATATAAGAACCCTAGAGCAAATATTAAAGTTTAAGCAAAGGGTGAAAGCCGCGATTCTTTGCTTAAAATTGAATGTGTTATTTGTTATTTTAATAAATATAGTATACATATATATATAGTATACATATATATATATAGTATATATATATATATATATATATATATATATATATATATATATATATATATATATATATATATATATATATATATATACAGTATTTTCCGTTGTGTTGTAATATAAATATTACACACAGTAGATTATCAGCTCACGTAGAGTTTGCTCGACGGTTCCAGTTGTAGTTCCAAAAGTAATCCGGAGAAAAATAGAAAGATTTGAATGGATACAGTTTAGTTGAAAGGAATTTATTGACACGTGTTTCTATAACAGTTACATAACCTAAAACAGCTGCTATCTACAAACTTTTAGTTATGCAGACATTCAATATTTCAATGTTATTATTTACTGTCATTTCATCAGAATAATATTACTGAGGACCTATTTAGTTTTTAGAGAGAATATTAGGAGGGAGGGGTGAAGTTGTTAGAAGAATAGTTGAGGGAGTGGTTTTTCGATAGCAGTGAGAATTCTTGGTGGCAGTGAGTAATTAGATTCCCATCTGTTGTTTTGACATTTTTTATAGAATATATTATTGGTTATTTTTCTAAATTTATAGAAGGATTAGAGATAGTAAAGATATGCGTGGTTGGTTTTGTGTTTGCACTTAATTAACATTCAGACTTAAATTTTTCTTTCAAGTGTACGTATCCTTTCACCCACGCATTCACACACAAATATATTTGCACACCTCTACAAAATACATATACTCACAATTCACATATTCATACTTACATATATATACACATGCATACACATATATATACACACATGTATTCATGTACATACTTACGCGCTCGTGTGTATACATTTTCATACTCAACTTATCTTTATATACACACGTATAGACACACACATATATACATACTTACTCTAGTCCATGTGTACACACATACACATACATACACATCTATATACACATATATACATACATATACACATATATACATATACATATATATGTATATATATATATATATATATATATATATATATATATATATATACATATATATACATATATACACATACATACACATACATATATACATATATATAAGCACTTTAATACATGAATACACTTACATCTAACTATACACATCAAACATATATATATATTTACTTATTTATATACATTTTCACATATATATACATACTTATGGACGTTTTTAGACACATTCATTATCGCATATTTGCACCTATTCTCATCAGCATATCTTTCCATTATTAGTGTGGTAATTTAAGGTTATTAATATATGTTGAGAAGAGATTGTTTTTATATTTTTCTAACTAGATTAAGGTTTATATAGTTGGGGGATGTCCCTCTTTTATGTAATATTCGGCTTGTAGTGGGAAAAAAGGGTTTTAGTTCTGTGACGGCAGAATAATGTTCGTTCAATTCTGTTATTCAGCAGAATATTTATTGAGTATGATTCTGTTATTCAGCAGGAATATTTATTGAGTATGATTCAAAAAACTAATGAATTCATTCGACGTGTCAGGTGGAAAACGCTCCACTATGATAGAAGCCGTATGAACTCAACATTAGAAAGTGGTGTAAACAACAAATTCGGTTTTAGGACTTGTAAAAACCCACCCACCAACCCACTATTAGATGCATTTGAGCAGGACCTTATGAACTTAATCCTTAAAATTAAATTCAAAGGACGCAACACCAACAGCAAATTACAGAAAGATATAAAAAAAACTACTGGGCGACCTTAAAAACACCAAAGGAATTGTAGTAAAAGCGGACAAAACATCAAACCTGTACACTATGGATTGCACTACATACAACAACTTCATTCGAAAAGAATTACATAAAAAATATAGAAAAACGAGTGAAGTAACCCTTAAGCACATCAATGATGAGGCATGCGAAATAGTGAAAAATCTCGGAATCGAAGATAGGACAGGACCACTCTTACCGGCGGTACCCACCTTCAATCTTAAGGACCACAAGGTAAACTTTGATAATGACCCTAAAATTAGATTAATCTGCCCCTCTAAATCAGATATAGGTAAAATAAGCAAATATATCTTAGATAGAATCATCCCCCAAATTAAGGCTAAGGTTAACATTAAACTCTGGGGGAAGACCCAAGAAGCAATAAGATGGTTTAATAGCATTAGCAATAAGAATAAATCTAAGTTTATCCAGTTTGATATCGATGAATATTACTCATCGATATCACCTGAAACTTTGAATAGAGCCATTAAGTTTGCTAAGGATAACTCTGACCTTACAAACGATGAAATTAAGATTATATTAGAAGCTAGGAAAACTATAGTCAAATTTGAGAACAGTTATTGGGTACGTAAAGATAGACCCTCTAACTTTGACATAACAATGGGCTCTAACGATTCGGCGGAAATAACTGATATTGTGGGGTTATTTATCGCCTTTAGACTCCAGGAAAAATTCAGCAATCTCCACGGCGGAATATACCGCGACGATGTTCTCCTCCTAGCTAAAAACCTTAATAACCAAAAACTAGAAAAACTACGCAAAGATATAAGAAAACTACTACTCGAAATAGGACTAACTATAACATATGAATACAACCTTAAAGTAGTTAACTTCCTGGATGTCACACTCAATTTAAACTCTGGTTTGATTAAACCGTTTCATAAATTGAATGAAAATCTCAAATACGTAAATGTTGGGTCTAACCACCCCATCTCTATAATTAAATCTATCCCTAAAAATATTTCCCTTAGAATCTCGGGTCTATCTTCTAACATACAAGTTTTTAAGGAACACGCCGAGTACTACGATAACGCCCTTAGTAAAGCAGGCTACCTCAACAAAATAGAGTACATAGATGGGAACAATCAAAACACCCAAAATAAATCCCACATAGGTAGATATAATAACACAACACCAAACCACACTTACTACCATAGTATGCACACCAGTAAACCAACAAACAAAACTAATAGAAAGCGATGCAAAGAGTACTTATGGTATAACCCCGAATACAATAGTTCCATTAGTACAAATTTACCAGTACTCTTCTTTAAAATAATTAAAAGACATTTTCCCACATCACACAAATACCACAAAATCCTAAACCCTACCACTATAAGACTGTCATACTCTACAGCGTTAAGCCTTGAACAACACATAAAAAAGATCAATACTAGAAGGTTAAACGAAAACACTAAGAACTTAAGTACAAAGAACACAAAAAAAACAGTAGACAATACACTACAGAACATAAATAAACCACACCTAAGTTCGTCCGCAATACTACTCCAGAGAAAACCCAACGTACACAACTGTAACTGCACCTATCCTGACAACTGCCCCCTCGGCAATAACTGCCTGGAAAAAAATATTATTTATAAGTGTACCATTAAATCCGGAGGCAACGAGTGGTATTACGTGGGATCAACGGCAACATCGTTTAAATCTCGATTGTATAGGCATTCTTACTCAATAAAACACCAGAGCCAAAGAAATGTAACAACTTTAGCAGAAAAAGCTTGGACGCTCAGGGATAGCGATCAAAAGTTTACCCTAAAATGGGAGAAATTAGCTAAAACCCAAAGCTTTTCCAGGAGCCAAAATTTCTGCAAATTGTGTAATCTTGAGATTTATTACATAATCTCACACAAGAAGAAACTGCTGAATAACAGAATTGAACGAACATTATTCTGCCGTCACAGAACTAAAACCCTTTTTTCCCACTACAAGCCGAATATTACATAAAAGAGGGACATCCCCCAACTATATAAACCTTAATCTAGTTAGAAAAATATAAAAACAATCTATTCTCAACATATATTAATAACCTTAAATTACCACACTAATAATGGAAAGATATGCTGATGAGAATAGGTGCAAATATGCGATAATGAATGTGTCTAAAAACGTCCATAAGTATGTATATATATGTGAAAATGTATATAAATAAGTAAATATATATATATGTTTGATGTGTATAGTTAGATGTAAGTGTATTCATGTATTAAAGTGCTTATATATATGTATATATGTATGTGTATGTATGTGTATATATGTATATATATGTATATATATATATATATATATATATATATATATATATATATATATGTATATGTATATATGTGTATATGTATGTATATATGTGTATATAGATGTGTATGTATGTGTATGTGTGTACACATGGACTAGAGTAAGTATGTATATATGTGTGTGTCTATACGTGTGTATATAAAGATAAGTTGAGTATGAAAATGTATACACACGAGCGCGTAAGTATGTACATGAATACATGTGTTTATATATATGTGTATGCATGTGTATATATATGTAAGTATGAATATGTGAATTGTGAGTATATGTATTTTGTAGAGGTGTGCAAATATATTTGTGTGTGAATGCGTGGGTGAAAGGATACGTACACTTGAAAGAAAAATTTAAGTCTGAATGTTAATTAAGTGCAAACACAAAACCAACCACGCATATCTTTACTATCTCTAATCCTTCTATAAATTTAGAAAAATAACCAATAATATATTCTATAAAAAATGTCAAAACAACAGATGGGAATCTAATTACTCACTGCCACCAAGAATTCTCACTGCTATCGAAAAACCACTCCTTCAACTATTCTTCTAACAACTTCACCCCTCCCTCCTAATATTCTCTATAAAAACTAAATAGGTCCTCAGTAATATTATTCTGATGAAATGACAGTAAATAATAACATTGAAATATTGAATGTCTGCATAACTAAAAGTTTGTAGATAGCAGCTGTTTTAGGTTATGTAACTGTTATAGAAACACGTGTCAATAAATTCCTTTCAACTAAACTGTATCCATTCAAATCTTTCTATATATATATATATATATATATATATATATATATATATATATATATGTGTGTGTGTAGGAGGTGAGTTTTATTGTAGTACAATAAAGCAATGCAGATATCGGATAAGAAGCACTCTACAGTTTGTAGGACTGGAGTATACATAATATATAAGAACAAAAGATGGTTAAAAGAGTTTCACACATTTTTTTTTTTAAGAAAATGATGATTGATTTTAAATCAATGATATAATTTATGGAGAAAACTCTGCATTTCAATATTACTCAATGTAAAATGTAATGCATGAAAAATTCGAAAACATTATTTTTTATAATATATAAAATCAAAATTACATTATTAAATCTTATTCTTATTTTGTTTCTTGTAAATAATTTTTTTCAAAATATCAATTCAAAACTTTTGTGAATAGGTATCATATCTTGTCATTTACCTATGGTTTAAATTTCATATAAATCGAATGAAAAAAATTTTCAGCGGCGGTCTGTGCCCTGGGGAACCCTTTGATTAACATGAAATGTACTTATCCAAGTAACCTGGGCAATGTAGTTTCAGATTATATATAGTTATGGGGGTCTATCTCCAAAACCATAGGAAGAGTTCGTGAACAAACAAACAAACAAACAAACAGACAGGAACTACAATTTTATTTATATATATATATATTTAAAGGTTAAACAAGGTTCAATGAATAAATCACTGAATTTTAACCATCTACTTAGTCAAGGTATGTCATGCATCATCTTATTTTATCTGATGAGGACGTACTGTTGAAGATAGCTCAGTACCTCTGAAATATGTATAATAAAATATACTTGATCACACGAATGTCTATATTTGTTGATATTTTGAATTAATATATATATATATATATATAGATAGATATAGATATAGATATATAGATATAAATTCAGCGAGAATCGCATTTCGGCGGGTAGAAAAAGCGAAACGCAAATTCAGAGTCATGCTGGCAAGCGCTGCATAGTTTAAAAAACCAGAACTATAAACATATGTTATAAACGCCATACAAACTGAGAAGGCGGTCAAGAAGACATTAACCACCAAAGCCAAAAAACAAGTCAAGCTAAATAGGTCAGACAAAATAAATGACAAAATCATATATATATATATATACATATACACATATATATAACCAACCTGGACCCATTGGAATTGATGGTAAAATCCACAATCTAAATCAATAATACTGTACTGTCTCCTTAAAACCATAAGCTTTTGGTATAATGATCGAACGAGGAATATCACGTTATCAACAGGTATTTTGTTCTGCGCCAGTGTTGTGAATGACGTAGTGTTTTGTAAAAGCACATGTATAACTCTCAAGGGGAAAAACCTCAGAATTTGGCAAATGAATTCAGTATGTGTAAATCATGCAAAAAATTGCATAAATAGCACAAATCGAATAAGCACTCAACCGGGTAGTTTTTAAAATAAACTTATGCAATTAATCTGTAAATAGAATTATTAACAGGTTAATTGTAAGACTCGGGAGATTAATACAAATATAAATTCAGCGAGAATCGCATTTCGGCGGGTAGAAAAAGCGAAACGTAACGTAAATTCAGAGTCATGCTGGCAAGCGCTCCATAGTTTAAAAAACCAGAACTATAAACATATGTTATAAACGCCATACAAACTGAGAAGGCGGTCAAGAAGCCATAAACCACCTAAGCCAAAAAACAAGTCAAGCTAAACAGGTCAGACAAAATATATATATATATATATATATATATATATATATATATATATGTATATATATATATATATATATATATATATATATATATATATATATATATATATATATATACATGTATATGTATGTATGCACATATATCTGTATACCTCTCATTATTGTGAATTGGCCTTGTGCCTAAAGTAGAAACAATTATTGTGAATTGGCGGTGGATTGGCAGTATCGGTAGAGAGTCGGACGCCATGCTTTCCAGCATAGTTACGTCCCTTTACGATCTGAGTTCAAATCCCGCCGAGGTTGACTTTGCCTTTCATCCTTACGGGTCAATAAAATAAAGTACCAGTAATGCACTGGGTAATTGCTGGCTTTGTGCCTAACGTAGAAACATTTATTGTGAATTGGCAGTATCGGTAGAGGGTCGGACGCCATGCTTTGCAGCATAGTTAGGTCCCTTTACGGTCTGAGTTCAAATCCCGTCGAGGTTAACTTTGCCTTTCATCCTTACGGGGTCGATAAAATAAAGTACCAGTAATGCACTGAGATAATTGCTGGCCTCGTGCCTAAAGTAGAAACAATTATTGTCTCTAACTCCCTCACGGTAGAGTAACCACGGAAGTATAGTGACTGCTTTCAAGCAAACACTATATACACTTCTAGTCAACCTTACCACCCCTCTGTAGCCTCTGTATCATATTAATATCCCCCTCCGCCTTCTGAGATATGTTTCACTGCTACAAGGGATTAATCCCCTTTCTTGACCGGTGTATCACGTGATAGAGTCTCCCTCCGCCTTTTTGAGATGTTCTCGCATGCTACGGACGTATGTAGTTAGGGCTCTTCCCTGAGGTGCTCCCTTGATAAGCTGGCTTACCTCACAACAATGTTACATATCTATGATATAACATTTTTGCATAGTGACCAGCGAAACTGTACAGTCGGGACGAAGAAAAAATAGGTATATATTGTGTCTATTATTCCTTCTTATTTTATAATATTTTATACATATATATATATATATATATATATATATATATATATATATATATATATATATATATTTGTTTTGCGAGGTTTTTGATATGAAATCGTGTGTCGAAATAAATAAACAGATAAAATAAACATGGCGTAGACATACAATACAACAGGAGGAACATAATAGTACCACTGATGATGTTGCAGATGTGCAACGAAAGAACTTTGTTAGACTATATATATATGTGTTTATATCTATATTATATCTGTATTTTTGACCGTTGGTCAGTCAATGATAAACATTGAGGACCAAATGAATTAACTGTGGAGATATAAAAGATGCAATTTCTACTACAATACATATGAATTTTCTCATTTACTCTCCCCTCTCTCTCTCTCTCTCTCTCTCTCTCTCTCTCTCTCTCTCTCTCTCTCTCTCTCTACTTCATCTTTATATTTACATATCTACATTCGTTCTTAGTTTTTGTTTTGGTAATATTTCATATTCTTTCAATTGTTTTGAATTTATTTTAGTTTTCTGGAAAGTTTTACTTTTTTTCTCTTGCTATAAATTCTCTGTATTAGTTTTTGACCGATTCCAGCTTCGATTACTTTATCAAATGCTCTTTTTTGTGTGTATGTCTTTTCCCTACAATTTTGTTGTTTTTCTTTCATATTATTTTATCTCAATTCATAACAATGTGTATATGTATGTATGTATGTATGTATGTATGTATGTATGTATGTATCTATGTATACATGTATTTATGTATGTGTATATATATATGTATGTATATATCTATATATGTATGTAGGTATGTAGGTGTGTATGTATGTATGTATGTATCTATGTATGCATGTATTTATGTATCTATATATGTAAGTATGTATGTATCTGTATATGTATGTAGGTATGTATCTATGTATACATGTATTTATGTATGTGTATATATATGTATGTATATATATATATATGTATGTAGGTATGTAGGTGTGTATGTATGTATGTATGTATCTATGTATGCATGTATTTATGTATCTATATATGTAAGTATGTATGTATCTGTATATGTATGTAGGTATGTAGGTGTGTATGTATGTATCTATGTATCTATCTTTTTATGTATATATGTATGTATGCATGCATGTATCTTTGTATGTTGAAACTAAGCCACAGTTTTTGCCATGGTTTCTGAAATGTGCATTGAGACATATCTTTTAACTCTTTAGCATTTAAACCGGCTATATCCGGCCTGAATTCTCTCACCTTTTTCTGTTAAAACCGGTCATAACTAGTGACTCATACTGATATAAAGGTATTGTTCTCAAAATAAATAATATCAAAATCCCATAGATTCCATATTATGTGGGATAATTATGTGAGATAAAGCCTTTAACACAAAAATATAATAGTATATATAAAGTATTGTAAATGCTAAACGGTTAAAGAAGAAGGTCGTTGGCTATATGGCTTTTTCTGATACATTCTATGTTATGTCCCCGTATCACCTGATGGAGTTGTAGGGGTACCGTATTGACATAAGGCGCTTTTCGGGCATTTTAAACCTGGCCGAGAACATCCCTCTCCAGACCTTAATACAACAGATATCTTTCAGAAAAGGATAAAAAATGAAATAGAGAGAGGGGAGGAGTGAGAAAGAGGTATAGAGGCACAATTGACCCAGTACTTGACTGGTACTATTTTATTTACCTTAAAAGGATGAATACTTTTTATAAACCCAAGCAAAGCCAAATACTGATGCTAGTTTACTTATAATAATTTTTATTTATCTATATATCTATTTTTCATAGATCAGTTCTGTAAAATACACGGAAGTTTTATGTCAAAGTCTTCAGCTAGTTAGGAAACTTCTACCTGGTTTCCTGGCATATCAGAAAATAGCTGTCGAATTTTCCTCAGTCCGTGGCCTAACGTCATAAAAATAGAACACATTAGAAAAAAGTTGGCATTCTTAGGCTTGAATCTTTTTGGTCATCATCTGGATGCTCAACTAACAAGGAGGCGTCTCTATCTACTAGAAATAACAGCTGGATCATTCTTAATCATACCTAACTATCTTAAATTCGTTCATGACTTTTCTATCCATGACTGCTTGATCATGGGTTCGTCACTCCGAGGCACAAGCCTGTTTTGTGGAAGATCAGCAATCGGCCGTGTATGAAACTATCCGCTCTCTTATCACACCGATGCTGTCCAAGGGAAAAGCCAAAGCCGATGCAGCTTAACACCAGTGTCGTCGCAACCCGAATCAGTAAACTGCAGCAACGTGAACTAAAGTGTCTTGCTCAAGGGCACAATACGCCATCCAATCCGAGAATCGAGCTCATGACCTTACACTCGTGCGCCCAGCACTCTGGTCACTAAGCCACACACCTTCAAAAACATGAAGGACATACTAGATAATATAATCCTTAATTCTTAATCCTAATTTCCACTCCGTGCACATTATTTCTTTCTATAAGAGACTGTTCCTAGTCCTTTGCTCAATCCTTCTACATTTCGGGATAAAAGGACATTGTCAATGGTCGCCCACGACTCTTCACGCAACACAACTTAGCCGATTTAGAGATAAAGACAGCGGGGAGAAAGAGGGGAAAATAATTTGCTTAACTGGTAATTTAGTTATTGACCCAAGATAAATGAAAAGCGAGTTGACTCCAGTGGAATTTAAAATCAGAGCTCAGAGACCCAGAACAAATTACATGAGGCACTCTATCTGATTTTCTAACGACTCTGCCAATTCGGACCCTTCATATAATCTTGCATAACCCTTAAAAGATATAATGGCTATGATTAAAACGCTTTTGATCATATTCTACTTGATTCAAGTGGGGTTCAGGCTAAACAACAGCAGTAGCCGTCTTTTGTCCCTCTTTTATCAACGATTGTCTTGCATATATTATGTCTGAAACAAACAAAACAAAACAGGTAATTATGCTACAATATGTGGTCAATGGTCAGCTCAATCAGAGCTGACCTGGTTAAAACCACAACAATGACAACACTAACAACAACAACAATGACGATAATAACAACAACAATGACGATAATAACAACAAAAACAATGACAACAGTAACAACGGTGATAACAACGACAACAACAACAGCAACGACAACAACAACAACAACAACAACAACAACAACAACAACAACAACAACAACAGCAACGACAACAACAACAACAACAACGACGACAACAACAACGACGACAACAACAACAGCAACAACAACAGCAACAACATCAACAACAACAACAACAGCAACAACAACAACGACAACAACAACAATAACAACAGTAACAACATCAACAACAACAACAACAACAACAACGACGACAACAACAACAGCAACAGCAACGACGACAACAACAACAGCAACAACGACAACAACAACAACGACAACGATAACGACGACAACAACAACAACAACAACAACGACAACAACAACAACAACAACAACAACAACAACAACAACAAAGCAGCAGCAACAACAACAAGAACAAGAACGACGGCGACGACAACAACAACAACAACAACAACAACAACGACGACAACAACGACGACGACGACGACAACAACAACAACAACAATACCAACAATAACAACAACAACTATAACAACAACAACAACAACAAGAACGACAACAACAACAACAACAACAACAACGACGACGACGACGACGACGACAACAACAACAACAATACCAACAATAACAACAACAACAACAACAATGACAACAACAACTGCAACAATTAACTATCTTTATCCAAAGAGCTTTACTTGGGATTCAATCTTTTATTTTATAACGCTTGGTTTTCGTTTGCTTGTTATTTTTATATTAAGCCCTGATTAAGTAGAAGTATGATGGTTGTGATGTTTAGGGATGGGAATGTTTCCAAGGCCACAAAACTGGAGTAGGGAACATCTGGAGGATGTTAATGGTGCTATTTGTATATAGTGAGTCAATGTGTCTATGTAACTGGCTAGACTTTATTAAAACTGGATTATCCGTGCATTGGCTACTTGCCTGCTTATATGTTTGAATCTGAGCAGCCATCTTAAGTAATATGGGAAATGTTTGGCTTTTGTTGTTGCTGTTGTGTTATGTTATTTTTAGCAAAAACGTACAAGCAACTATTCAGGGGGAACCTTAACAATGTCGATCTCAACAGTTTCGTATGACTTGAGAAAGCCAAGGTCACAGCACCTTCCTGTCACTGAACTAATAAGAAAAGAGACTAAGATATCATTCTGTTTAAAACCACCACCTTGCACTCTTTTATGTAGTGTCATTGTGGATTGCCAGAATCGGTAGAGCGTCGGACAACATGCTTCACAGAATAGAGTTACGGCCCTTTACGTTTTGAGTTCAAATCCCGCTAGGGTTAGCTGTGCATTTCATCCTTATGGGGTCGATAAATAAAGCACCAGTAATGCACTGGGGTCGATTTAATCGACTTTCCCCTCCCTTTCAAATTGCTGGCCTTGTGCCTAAAATAAAAACAATTATTTGTTATTGGGAACAGGTGAAATTGGTTTTCCGGTGGCTTCTCTATTTACTGACAGGCTATACACACATGGTTTCCAATTGTTCTATTTACAGGATCCAGATAATGCTTAACAGGAGCCCATAATCCATGGATCTCTCTCACCTCTCGAATATCCTGCAACAATCATGGGATCAACCCTCATCGTATCCTCAGCTATACAAATCATAGCCCTTCGCAGTAACTCCCAGACCCCAGACTGGTAAATTTGGTACGAGGGATGTTCAACGTTAACTTTTGTAGGTAATTGTTGTTTCTGATCTTATGTGTTTTGTTTGTTTGTTTGTTTTAAATCCCAGCTCAACTTTAATCGAGTAATAATATGCTCAAGTGCTTCTACGATTGAGCATTACGAGGATGGGCTGGAAAGATCATAGGCTGGCTCTGAAGGTGTGATGCTAGAGCTACGAAATCTTGCATGTATTAATTTAAACTCTTCTTGTTAATAACTGCATTGTTTCTTTCCGGGGACTACGTTTAAAAATAAACTTCATTTAGTCATTCCATGAGAGTAATTTGGTCAACCTATGAACTTTCCAGCTCGTACTATGATTGAGCGTTCCTATGATTCAAAACCCTGTGATCAAGCACTCCAGTTAATGTGCACATCTATGATCAAAAGTGTTCCATCTGTAACCATCGTGTCATTTTTTTTTTTTTTGTTAAGGTTTATCTTGGATTACATTAATCCAATGTTTCTTTACTGTTTTAAGATCAAATGGTGTAAGTTAAGGGAAATATGATTGCAATATCTAGTAAATTGCTGTTCTCATTCGAGTAAGTGTTGTTTTTGTTGTTGTTTATTTCCAGGTAAAACCCTTATCGAAGTTATCGTTTTATCGATTATCTAAATGTGTTCTTTCTTCAAAATAGTGAAGACGCGTGGACTAGTGGTAGGGATGTTGGATTTACGATCATAATGTCGTGGAATCAATTCTTGAACTGAGTTGCGTGTTGTGTCCTTAAGCAAAACACTTCATTTCACGTGGCTCCAGTATGCTCAGCTGAAAATAAGTACCAGCAATGGCTGGGAGTTTAACCTTGCGATGGACTGGCGTCTTGTCCAAGGAGGGAGTCTTGTACTCTCAGTCATTTAACGCCATGGAAACCTGGATAAGCACCGGACTGATGAGCCTGCGAGCTTGAGACAGACTCACAATAAAACCCATAAAAATGATATATATTACGTGAGTATTTCTGTTACTTTGTATTTGTAGAGTTTTTGTGGTTGTTGTTGTTGTTGTTATTATTTAACCATAGAGAGTTCAAATTCCGCCGAGGTTAACTTAGCCTTTCATCCTTATGGGTCGATAAAATAAAGCACCAGTAACGTACTGGAGTCGATTTAATCGAATTTCCCATCCTCCAAATTACTGGCCTTGTGCCTATAGTAGAAATCATTATTTAACCATAGGACGGTGGATTGGCAGATCGATAGAGGGTCTGACGCCAAACTTTGCAGCAAAGAGTTACGGCTCTTTAAGGTCTGAGTTCAAATCCTGCCTAGGGTCATTTTGCCTTTCATGCTTACGGGGTAGATAAAATAAAGCACCAGTAATACACTGGGATAATTGCTGGCCGTGTGCCAAAAGTAGAAACAATTATTTAACCATAGGTCTAGCAGACCTATTTTCAAAATCTTCCCAGAATTGATCATTCTGTCATGTATTTTTCAGCTGACTGCTTACATTATCCAGTGTGTCCTTCACTTTTTCTAGACGATATGGTGTAATATGAATGAGATTTTCTCCTGTTTCTAACACTTCGAGCAGCCACGTAGGTGATCACTCGCTCGTTCGTTGGCGTGTTGCTATGTTTGTGTGAGTTTTTATATGTTTTACAAGGTTGTATTGGTGTGTGTATGTATGTGTGTATGTATGATCTATAGCGTGACTACAGGCAACATTACAATTGCTCGTGTCCTCTTGTACTTCAGGCAAAAGTATATATATTTATGATGATCGGATTTCAAATGTACTAATGCCGCACAGAATTAAAATATAGACAAAGTATTACAGCATAAATGGACTGACATTGTGATAGATTAATGTGTTGTCTACCATATATCTACTATATATATATATATATATATATATGTGTGTGTGTGTGTGTGTGTGTGTGTGTGTGTGTGTGTGTGTGTGTGTGTGTGTGTGTGTGTGTGTGTGTGTGTGTGTGTGTGTGCGTGTGTGTGTGTGTGTATAGATATATATGTGTGTATATATGTAGATATATATATGTATGTGTGCGTATACGTATGTGTATATGTGCGTCTCAACACAAATTACCATTATAATAGTCGATCACTATTAATAATAGTTAAGAAAATGGAATAAAGAAAATTTGGAGACGGAAAAAAAGTGGACAGAGACTCCAATGAGGATTCGAACTCCTCATCTCCCCCAGAGATTATTATGGACATTTGAATTGGGACTCACTCATTTCCTATTTCAAATGTTGCAAATACTTATTAACTGAAAATGGACGCGTCATTACTAAAGTGCTAAGGCATTTATCAAGTTTGTATTTAAGATTTTACAAGCAAAAACATTAAAGCTTTCAACATCCAGTTTGTGGCAGGGGCGTGCTTATAGTAAATTATATTTGATGGTCCATAGATAACTAGTCCATTAAATCTATATCATTAGGTATCTGAGTAAATATCTATAATATTCAGAGGACACAGTATGGAGTCCACTGATGATTGTATCTATTTAATCGGATGTGTACGTGAGATTATGCCGTATATAAGTTTATATCGATGTATAAGTAAATATGCCATTAGGCATATTTACTTATACATCGATATAAACTTACATATTTACACATATGCACACATACACACAAACTACACACACTTGTAAGTGTGTGTGTTTGTGTGTGTTTTTGTATGTAAGTATGTATTTTAAAATGTGAGCCACAATGGAAATTACTATTAATAATAGTTGAGTAAGTCGATTAAACTACCCCTGAAGGTAGAAAAACACCTACGGAAGCTGGGTCATGCATTTCTTGCCGCAGATGAATGCATGGACGCATTAATCAGTACACAAGTGCGATTCTAACTGCCAATTACCGCCCTTTTAGAAGCTTTAAATGTTAAGCCCTGGAGATGGAAAAAAAAGTGCGGTCAGAGATGTGCCAGCGAGAATCGAACTTCGCATTTCTCGAATAGCGAACATTTAAACATTACATGAAGGAATGAATCTAGAGCTGTGAAATCCTGCATGAATTAATTTCAAATCTTCTTAATAATAACTGCATTGTTTCTTTCGATGTTGAAAAGTAAACCTCATTTGGTCATTCCATGATATATTTTGGTCAGCCTATGGACTTTTCAGTCGACATCCGTTGTATTTCTCACTTTCATTCTCTCACTCTCTCTATCCATTATTGGGAGTATTTACTGCTGTATTTAGACCTGGAGAGATGTGCTCCGCCAGATTTTTAAAATGCCCTAGAAATGCTGTATGTCAATACGGCGCCATTACGACTTCCTCATGAGTTACGGGATCATACATACAATTCAAAAGAACGAACCACAGATTTCAACATAAATTTAAAATTTATTTAAAAACCTTTTAATTTTTAACCATTCCTAAGAGATTAACGGCGACACTTTAACACATTTTCGAACTAACATGTATACAAACAAATAATTGTTTCCACTTTTAACACAAGGCCAGCAATTATCCCTGTGCATTACTGGTACTTTATTTTATCGACCCCGTAAAGATGAAAGGCAAAGTTAACCCCGATGGGATTTGAACTCAGACCATAAAGGGACGTAACTCTATGCTGGAAAGCATGGTGTCCGACTCTCTACCGATACTGCCAATCAACACAAATAATTGTTTCTACTTTAGGCACAAGGCCAGCAATTATCCAGTGCATTACTGGTACTGCCAATCAACACAAATAATGATACTACTTTCGATTTCATTGATTTAGTAGCTAAGCAACTAGTTACTGGCGTTCAGAAGTTAAGGCAGGAAACACTTCCTTGGGTGAGGTATCTTCTCTGAAACCCTTCTTCTATCCAGCTCTCCTAAGAGTTTCTAAGTAGCTAAGCAACAAGCTACTAAGTTAGAAATAGATGACGGAGTTGAATATTTGTTTTATGAAGACCTTATATAGCATTTAACCCTTTACCATTTACATTACTCTATATGTACTATTGTATTTTCACAGTAAAGGCTTTATCTCACATAATTATCTCACATAATATCAAATCTATGAGATTTTGATATTATTTATTTTGAGAACAATATCTTAACATACGTATGAATGGCCAGTTACGGCCGGTTTGAACAGAAAGAGACGAGAGAATTCTGGCCGGATACGGCCGGTTTAAATGCTAAAGGGTTAAAGATTATGAGCATAATTTTATTAATAATCCATTTTCAGGTTAATAAATACAACTAAAATTGAGTTAGGAGAATGGTGATACTTTTATTGATGTTGTAGTGGGATGTCAAGACTTCGCTGAAACTTGAGAAGCTATTGGTTTTTATATTTTACATTTATTACATAATACATTCAATAATTTACAGTCGCTAAACTGCAAATTACATTGGCTGGCTCATTATTTCAAGCAATATGAGTGCCCAACAAATATATAATTTCAGAAAAAATAATCTATGATTTTGTTTTTTAAGAATTACACCTAACGATTGCTGCTCATACAAACTTATATATATTTAATGTCTTAC
>OZ024740.1:272097674-272105174 GCA_964016885.1 Eledone cirrhosa | reverse complement strand
CGCCTCACAAACGGGGCCCACACCGGCTGACCGTTGAGGAATACCTGTAGATGCCGTAGCCTCAATGCGTGCCTACGCATCAACAGCCACGGCATACCCAGCCCTCCTTTCGAAGGGTGCTGGCAGCAGATGGATCTCCTCACCATGGGAGGCCGCTTCTTCCAGAGGAACTGGAAGAGCATGCGTTCCATGATGGTGAGCTTTTCCTTGGGGCAAGGCACGACGGTCAGGCGGTAGTAGATGACGGACGCTATGTAAGCGTTCGTCACCTCCGCCCGACCTTTCAGTGATAGTTTGCACTTGGCCCACTTCTGGGTCAGCGCAAACACCCTGCTCGTCACCTCGTCCCAATTCTTCTCCACCTGGAGGTCCGGTCCGAACCAGACCCCGAGCAGCTTCACCGGGCCCTCCGTCCACCGCCCGACGACACCGTCTAACGGCATCGGTTTGCCCCTCCACGTTCCGAGTTGCAAACCGACTGACTTGTCCTGGTTCAGCTTAGCCCCCGTCAGCCTTTCGTATTCCTCCAGTAGGGTGGCGATCGCCCCGATTTCCGAGGCGTCCGCCACCATTACTGTTACGTCGTCGGCATAGGCCGAGACCGCTTTGTGCAATCCCGGTTCCAGGGGTATGCCCCGCAGCAACTCCAACTTCCGCAGCAGTGGCTCGAGAGTCAATACGTACAGAAGGGAGGAGAGGGGGCACCCCTGTCTGATGGATCGGGTGATTTGAAACGGCTCCGAGAGGTAGCCGTTTACTTTAATCCTAGAGTAGATGTTGCCACTGTGCATGGCAGAAATCCAGCCCTTGAAAACGGGTCCGAAGCCCGCCGCCGCTAGCACCGCATCCAGGTAACCATGGTCGACCCTATCGAACGCCTTAGATTGATCCAAGTTGATCAGGGCCCCACCAAAGCCGGGTTCGTAGCCAACCCTCTCTATGATGTATCGCATGAGGTGGAGGTTGTCGTGAATGGACCTGGACGGGATAGCGCATGTCTGCGCGTCTCCCACCAAACCACCCACCACAAGCGCCAACCTCTTCGCCAACACCTTGGCCAAAATCTGTAACTCTGCATTCAGCAGAGTTATGGGCCTAAAGTTACTTAAGTCGTCCCCCTTGCTCTCGTCCTTCCTCACTAGCGTGACCACGCCCTTGGTCACAGAACAGGGAATTCTCCCGTTCTGTTGCCAGTTGCAATAGACAGCCTCGAGGAGTTCGGAGAACAAGACCGGCATAGCTAAATAAAGTTCGTATGGTAGACCATCGAGACCCGGGGATTTGCGTCTGCTGCATTGGCTGAGCGCTTCCCCGATTTCAGTGGCTGTGATTGGCCTTTCGCAGCACTCCGCTTCGCCGCTCGAAAGACGCGGTAGACCGTCGAGGTATGGACCGAAGTCCACATCCCCGTCCGGCCCCCCGCCACCTCCGAACAGTCGAGCAAAGTGCCTTTGAAAGGTCTCGCACATTCGCTCAGGTTCAAGGATCACCCGTCCATCCTGGTCTCGCAAAGACCGAATGGTGGATTTAATCCCACTCTTGGCTTCTGTCACGCGGGCCCAGCTAACAGCTTTGGTCCCCTCGTTTCCTAAAGCACGTATTTTACTTCGGACAACGCAGCCTTCGTGCTTCGCGTCAAAGAACTGGCTCAACGCCGTTCTCGTCGCTAACGCTCTGGCTACGTCTCCGCTCCTAATCGCCTCTTCTAGTTTATCTGTTAACTCCCTTTCCCTCCTATTTCTATTCGCCGCTAGTTCCTTACTGTAACCTATCGAACTTACTCTAATCTCTCTCTTTAGAGATACCCACCACCTACTGTTGACGATCGCTCCCGTCAACCGCATCTTAACTAAGCTACTAATCCGGTTTCTGTAATCTTTCTTTGTCGGTAAGGACAAGTTCATCTTCCAGTAACCGGGACCCTGTCTATGCGTTCTATCAAGGTTGACCACGCAGGTCACTAATTTGTGATCTGAATAGCCAACCATGATCAGTTCTGGACAACTAAATACGTCCCTATCCTTACTCCTAACCAAAAACCTATCTAGGTACGATCTAGATTGTCCACTGCGGTTTGCCCAGGTCCAGGTTGGCGCAGTTGGACAATCTAGTCGAAATCTATCGACCAGGTCGAATCGATCGAGTAACCCCTTGAGGCTGCTACACCCCCCTCTATCGGGACATGCCCCTGCATAGTCCCAACGCGCATCTAGGATTCCATTCCAGTCCCCCACTAAAAGCAGGGAACGCGACGTTCCTAGAAAAGTCTCCAGACGCTGGAAGAAGTCGGCTCTTTCCGCCCCGAAGGGAGCATAAAGACCGACCAGTCTGAAAGCCCCGCCTTCACCGCCTCCGACGTCCAGCACCAGTAATCGACCCCCCGGGTCCGAGTGAACAATCTGTACGTCGAGAGTCAGACGTTTATCCAGCAGTACGGCAACTCCCCCCCCCCCCCCCGCCTCCGGGTTGACAGAGAGATGCGTGCATCTCAAAGTCATCGAAGGCGGGTGCCAGCTGTCTCACGCTGCTGATCCGACTCTCGCAAACAACCATCACATCTATACTTTGTGACCTGAGGTCACTTAGAAGCTTTGCTTGCTTCCAAGCTGAGCCCAGGCCACGCGCGTTCAAACAGCCAACTCTCAATTGATCTATTTTGGTGTTGAAAGTGAAGAAAGAAAAGCACTTACCTCTCCGGGTTGCGTAATTTCCATGGCATCAGGTGTGTTGGGTGGAGGGATGTTTTGTGGTGGTGTGGGGGTACACGTGTGTGGTGGGGTTGGGGTATTTGGAGTTGTGTCAGGGAGAGGGGCGGTTATGGGGAAATCTTTCAAGAGGACGCGATTCAACGGTTTTAAACAGGGGGGGGGGGCTCACGTCCCGTCTAAATTGTTCTTTTAAGGAACGATAAAGGTCCAGAGGGACCTTTATCATTTTTAAATGGGTGAAGTTCTCTGTTGAGATAAAGTTTGGCCCTTCGGTCTGCACCATAGGGTTATTGTTTATTAATTTAACCAGTTTTTTGTTTTCTTTATTTATATATGTGTATTGCAACGTCTTTTTTTGTGATGCTGTCAATGTTTCGGAGAGGGGAGGCGCAGATTTATTTTTGTTTGTTGAGGGTGGGGTGTTTTTGATTGGAGTTGGTGTTTGTGTGTGGGTTATTTGTGGTGTGCTGGGTGTGTGTTTTCTTTTTTTCTTTTAACTTGTCTGAAGGCTTCTCCTCCTTCTTCTTCAGAAGTTGGGGGAAACTCTTCAGCGCTAGGTGGGAGGGACGTGTTGTGTGGTTGTTTTTTTTTTGCGGGAGGGGTAGATTTGTTACTGTTTTTTTTATTATTTGTTTGGAATGGGTTTTGTGGTGGTGGTGGTAATGTTTGTGTCGTGCTTGTGGTTGGTGATGGTGGTGTTTGTGTTGTGGTTGGTGGTGGTGATTTTTGTGTCGTGCTTGTGTTTGGTGCTGGTGGTGGTGATGTTTGTGTTGTGTTTGTGGTTGGTGGTGTCTGTATTTTGTTTGCTGTGTGTGGTATTAGTGTATTTTTGGAGGTGGGTGGTGTTGGTGTACTGTTTGTGGTGGGTGTGGGCAATAGTCCTTTTTGGGGGATACGTTTCGGGCAGTTAGCCTTAACGTGTCCCCTTTCCATGCATAAATAGCATGCTGGTCTTCTCCCCTCTACAATTATGTCTATTGGGGTAAGGTCATCCAGCCAGATGCGATCCGGGATTTGTGCTATTCTTTCGGGCCTCATTTGGACTAGTATGTCGAGGCCCATTCCCAGGAACGCATCTCCAGTTGCCTTCCCCATTGACAGCATTGTGTCTTCGCCCATATCAATGAAGCCAGCAATAGCCCACCAGAAGTCCATTGTGGGCAGCATTGTTTTTACTTTTACTCTCTGTGTTCTTCTACCCATGTAGGAGGGATAGAAGCTATATGTTGTCGATGAGAGTGGGCTTAGGGAAAGCTTCTCCGCCGTTTCCCTGTCTCTTGTTAGGACCGAAATGCTGCCATAGAGTCGGTCCTTTCGTATGAAGAGAATATTCTTCATATAGTCTTTTAGGACTAACTCTATTTCCATTTGGCTGGGCTGTGCTGGCTTTCTTGTCTGGTTCAGTATAGTTCTGTAGAGAACTGTGTTTTCTGCTCTGGCTTTCTTGAATTCTGGGGGGGAGTTAATGGAAAACATTCCGTTCTCCCCCAAAACAATGTGTTTCTTTGCTTCGGCCAGTTTTTCTCTGGCGGCAGTTAGGTCAATTGGTGTGTATGTAATGGATTGTTTTGTTTTCTGGGCGAAAGTTGCCCTGTTGTTATTTGTATTATTTTCTGTTTGTTTGTTTTCTGTTTGCTCATTTTCCTTAACATTTGTTTTTTCATTTTCTTTGTTTGTTTCATTGTCTAATTTTGTTGTAATTATTTTTTGTTCTTCAGACTTGGGGGGCGTGGCAGAGCTAATGGCAGACATGTCTGCCATCTTTTCCGCCATGCTGCCAAGAAAGAAATTTTTCGGCAAAAATAGATATTTATTTTACCCCCTAAAAAGGGGGTAAATGCAAAAATGTTTCCCTAAAAAACAGGGGTTAGTGTTCCAAATGTGTTGCACTGAAAAATTTATCCGGTACTTACAATAGTAAGGGTAAATCCCGATGGAATAGCGGAGCCGATGTGAAGCGTGTCTTACTCTATCAAGATAGATAGATAGATAGATAGATATACATATATATATATATATATATATATATATATATATATATATATATATATATATATATATATATATATATATATATATATATATATATATATAAACAAAGAGGGTGCGGTAAGATACCAGGTGGAGCATAACGCACCAGAGAACTCAATACTTAAGGTAGTAGAGTGGGTAATATGAAAAGAGTCAGGACCCCGACGGCTAAGGTCCGGCCGTTTTGACAGCTAGATCCGAACGTTCGGATCTAGCTGTCGAAATAGCCGGAGCTCAACCGTCGGGGTCCTGACTCTTTTCATATTACATATATATATATATATATATATATATATATATATATATATATATATATGAAAAAATGAGGAGAAGAATACTGCAGGTTGCACATGGATAACATGTTATAAAATGAGTCCCTCATCAGTGATTTGCCAACGATCATAGATATTTCATTGCATTAAAAATCATATACCTCACGTTGGTGCAATAATAACTAAATTAAGTTATTAGGACAATAGTAATAATAATAAATTTGAAGACTAAAATCCAAAGAGGGCTCGATAAGGATAAATATATATCAAATATATAAGAACCGTAGAGCAAATATTTATTAAAATAACAGATTAAAGTTTAAGCAAAGAATCACTGTGAAAGCAGCGATTCTTTGCTTAAACTTTAATCTGTTATTTTAATATATATATATATATATATATATATATATATATATATATATATATATATATATATATATATATATATATATATATATATATATATATATATATATATATATATATATATATATACATATATATTAGTAAAAGGAAAAGAAAATGCTTACAAATTTTTCCCAGTGAAAAATAGTTTAATTAGGAATAAGTAAAAATTAGTAATAAGTATTGGTTAGTATTCAGTTTTAGTTTTAAGTTTTTACCGGTTGCGCATTTTTAATGCTTTTCAAAAATAATTTTGAGATAGAGCGCCCGAGATAGCAAACATCACGGGCGCTCTATCTCAAAATTATTTTTGAAAAGCATTAGAAATGCGCAACCGGTAAAAACTTAAAACTAAAACTGAATACTAACCAATACTTATTACTAATTTTTACTTATTCCTAATTAAACTATTTTTCACTGGGAAAAATTTGTAAGCATTTTCTTTTCCTTTTACTAATATATCACAACTCGTGTGTTACACCTCTATTCTTTTAAATATATATATATATATATATTGATATACATATATATTTACATATAAAATAGTATATACTATTTTATTACATTATCCGAATACACATACTTCACTAGGGGTATCTCAGACTATCTCAGTTCATATTCGTTTTATCCTTCTTTTACAAAAGAAAACTTCCTGCCATCCCACTATAGTTTTTAAAATCATAGTTAATACCATTAGTAGGAGGATCTCTTACCTTTCATCCAACAAAGACATTTTAGCAGGGTATCCCTCTACTATAACACCGCGCAAGCCAACAAATTGTCCTACCTGGGTGGGATTTAAACTCAAAGGAAAGAAGAGATCTGTATCAAATATCACAACGCATTCTATCCGATGCTGTAAACTCGCTATCATTTGACCACGTTATATGGAGATAAACAGCAACTGCCTTCAACCACATGATTTTCGGTTGGTTAAATATTCTTACTATACGGCTCTTTGCCGCCATATATTTTTGTATTATATTTTTCAGTATGTGGACGGCAGTAATGTTGAGAGACCTTTAAAAAATGCCGTGAGTTGTTTACGTCATTTTGTAGCCATGTTGATATTGTCTTTCGTATATATACGTACGTGTGTGGGAGTGTATGTGTGTGTATGTGTGTGTAACAACAAAGAACATATGATAAGAATAAGACTCGACGATTTTCTTTTCCTTTGATAAAGAGATTTTAACTGCGAAATATTATACATTATAATGTTTGAATAAAAACAACATTTTCAAATTGAAAAATGCCAATATAAGTATAAGAAAACCACATGATACGCTACTCTGAATTACTTTCCTCAACACTTCTTTTGATGAAAAGATTTTATCCTGGAATATTAAGAACTTTTAAACATCTTGAAATCTATTGTTTCTTGTTGCAGATTCGCTTAGAAATAAACAACATTATATGGAGGATATAACTCAACAGGATATAAAGCAACTGGTGAGAAAATATATCTATCGCCAACACAAATCAAAATGAAACTTTGAAAAGCTACTCAGAGTCAAACCGGTTAGTGCAAAAACTAATTAGATACTCATGACTATTTCCGAAAATCTACAATATGTAATTTATTATAATTTATTTTGTATGAACTAAATTCTTTTCGTTGTGTATATTAAAATCCTTATTGAGTACTATTTTGCTAAACTGTGTATCCATGTTTGCTCATGATGAGTTCGAAGCTCGAGATTTTATCCTTAATAGGATATTTCCGAAAGCGAACGAAACCCTAGGGTAGATCCTGGTATGTGTATATGCATTTTTTCTTCTAACTTTAATTTTATACCTAATTGTGTATGGTTGACGGTATATTTAATCGATTTCCACGTGCTGTTGAAATGTTGGGTAAATATTCTATGGCGGTTGGTCGCGAAGAGATTGCTATCGTTTATTTATCTACTATTTCTTCATAGGTGCATTTTAATCTTATAGCCTGGTCTAATTGATTTTTTGTGTGGTTAATTATGCTAATTGGGAGAGGAAATGGTGTATATATATTATCAAATGATTCTATGGACATACTTTATAGTATATATATATATATTAATATGTGTAGAAGTAAACACAGTAAA
>OZ024740.1:272082674-272090174 GCA_964016885.1 Eledone cirrhosa | reverse complement strand
TAGAATTAACAGCTCTGTGTTGCAGCTACTGAGTTCAAATTTAACCACATACAGTATACTCATATTTGATAGTTTATAGCGTAGTAGAGTGGCGCATCTGTTACTCGAGCCCATCGAACAGTTTTCGTTCCTTTGTGTCTTAGAGCACGTAGTACCTTAGCTCTGACAAGGCAACCTTCGTGTTTCGCACTGAAGAAATGTTTTAGGGCCATTCTCGCAGCTAGCACCAGACCGGTCAACTCTCCTCGTCCGACGGGGAGATCTCCCACCCACCTTGGGATGGGTGAATGATGCCTTCTCTTGTTTAAATGGGTATAACTTTCATTATGTAAAATCTCCCCATTTTGCTTCATTTCTCCCCATTTTGGGTCCCTTTTTTTCATGGTACCCTTTTGGGTTTTTAGAGGTTGGCAGGTCTGTATCACGTCGGTTGCAATGTCACTCCTAATCTATTTTTTATCACAAAAATAGCACTCCTGTGCTATTTTTGTTTCTAGTTTTATCTCTTTACTAAAAACTATTGTTTCTATACTAATCGATCACTTGAGAGTACACCACCACTTGTTATTGACGATTACCCTGTCAATCTTCGCTTAACTAATGTTCTGGTTTCTGCAGGTTTTACGCGCCGGGAACGACGTATTAAGCTTCCAGTCTAAAGTCTAAAGTCTGTCTTAAGCCAGAAGGCTCATTTGGCCGGTGCTTATCTCGGTTTCATGGCGTGAAGTGACTGAGAGTACAAGACTTCCCGCTGGACAGGTCACCAGTCCATCGCAGGATTAAACCTCCAGCTATTGCTGGTACTCATTTTCAGCTGAGTATACTGAGCAACGTGAAATGAAGTGTTTTTGCTCAAGAACACAACACGCAACCCAGGAATCGAACCCACGACATTATGATTGTAAGTCCAACACCCTTACCACTAGGCCACGTGTTTCCACAGCTTCCAGTAACTGGGTACCTATCTTACAGTAAAGGTTCGCACGTCGTATGGGAAGCTCTCCCTAATGTTTTGGAATGTCTCGCTAGACATGCACACAATAGTTAGAGTTTGTAGCACTTTAAACGTGCTGGTGCCAAAAATATCCCCCCCCCCCTCCCTCTCTCAATATCCTCACTTTGTGCTGTGAGGGCCATCAATTCTTCATTGGCCTTCTTTACTAGCACAAAGTTTTGTATTTTTGTGTTTGATAGTTGTTGTGTTTTCTTTTTTGTGGATAGCTGTAGCTGTGGTAGTCTTGGTGGTAGCGGTGGTTGTGTTGGCGGTTGTAGTGTTGTTGTTGTAGATGTTGTTGTTGTTGTTGTTGTTGTTGTTGTTGCTGTTTTGGGGGGGGGGGTGCTACGTTTATTTTTTTGTGTTTTCTTTTTTGTTTATTTTTGTTTATTTTTTGTTGTTTTTTGTTTTGTTGTTTTTTTTGGGGGAGGGGCTCCTCTTATCGTCATTTTGCCAAATCTGTCTCGGATATGGGTTGTGGGTGGGAATGTGTTTGTGTTTGTGTGAGTTTCTACGTGTGTGTTTATGTTTAGAAGGGCCAACGAGAGAGGGAGAAGGTGTTTTTAACGATGTCTGTTGTTTTTCTTTCAGTTGTTGGTTGCTGAGGTGTTGCTTCTGCTGCTGGTGCTGCTGGTGTTAGTAGTTTTGTTGGTGTTGCTGTTTTTGCTGATGTCGGTGCTGCTGCTGCAGTTGCTGGTTTTACTGTTACCAGGGTCGGTGCCGGTGTTGTTGCTGTTCACTATTGGTGTTTATATTGTTGTGACTGTTGGGGCTCTTGTATTGGAAGCAAGGAGACCCTGTGGTTCCCTGTCTTCTGTTGAGGACAGAAAGCTCTCAAATGGCCAGACTTCCCACACAGACGCCCTCAAACATAACATGAAAGTCCACTTCACCCGATAAGCGGATAAGGTCTGCGATCTTATCGATCTTATCGATCTTATCTGGTTTGATGTAGAGTATTACCTCCACACCGATCCCTGACCAGTTTCCCCGCCGGGTTCTTCTCACCTGGAGGAGGGCGTTACTACTCTCCAAGATCAAACAAGCCAGGATCTATCGTAGCATGGTCTATATCAACACCAGGTCGTCTCCTACCAAAGCACGTCAAAATGACAAATTATTCAAATGTGTATTTGAATTTGAAACAAGCCAGTACAAAATGAATAACAACCTAAGCAAAGAGCATAGCGTTACTCCTTAAATGTCACAAACAAAAAGAAAAATGATGTGAGTGGACATGAGAGAAACATTTCTACGTTCTACATACATTTATCATCGTGACCCTCTAGAACAGAGGTTCTCAAAGTGGGCGCTACCACCCCCGGGGAAGGGACGTTGAGAAGGTCCAGCGGGGCGCTGAGGCCTAAGGGAAGAGTGAGGGCGGTAGTGATGATATAATAGTGTATTAAATATCAAATATTACATATATATAAATATAGTAAATTATATAATTGTTTCTACTTTTGGCACAAGGCCAGCAATTATCCCAGTATTACTGGTACTTTATTTTATCGACCCCGTAAGGATGAAAGGCAAAGTTAACCTCGGCAAGATTTGAACTCAGACTGTAAAGGGACGTAACTATGCTGGAAAGCATGGCGTCCGACCCTCTACCGATACTGCCAATTCATACATAGTATATATTATTTATTATAGATAAATTAACGATTTAATTTATTATATATCATTTACAATTTGCGTATTAGACAGGTCTCTCTGGAAATAGGGTGGGGGGCGATGATATTTGTTTTTGAAATGCGCATAATAAAATACTTGGAACTCTTTTAACCATCTTTTGATCTTATATTATATATATATATATATATATAACGAAGGAAATGTGGTAAGGAATCGGGTGGACCATAACGCACCAAAGTACTCAATACTTAGGGTAGTAGAGTGGGTAATAGGAACGAGTAGGACCCCGACGGCTGAGCTCAAGCCGTTTCGACGGCTAATTCTGGACTCAATCAGTCCAGAATTAGCCGTCGAAACGGCTTGAGCTCAGCCGTCGGGATCCTACTCGTTCCTATATATATATATATATATATATATATGCGTTTGTTTGTGCATGTGTGCGCGCGAGTGTGTATATGCCTTTGTGTGTGTATGTTTAAATAAGTATGTTAACTAGCCGAACTAACCTTTGATTACTTTATTTTGACGGTGGCTTACGTATTAACACTTTCAACTATATATGTGTATGTGTACTCACACGTGTACCTACAATATAATATATATACATATATAGTATATGTATGGGGGGGGGGGTATATAACCATATATATTTATGTGTGTATGTATGTATGTATGTATGTGTATGCATGTGTGTATGTGTGTATGTAGGTTTGTATGTATGTGTGTATGTATATATGTGTGTATTATGTACTATGTCAGGTCACTAGTTGGTGCTACTGGTAACATGTATCCCAGTACAACCTGTCTCATGGTCGGGTCGTTGGCGACTAAACTGGCAACCCCACCAAGGTTTCCTGGTGAGGAGGGTGACTTTGGACATCCTGCAGGACTAAAAACAAAACCTGTCAAAGGGCAAAGGAGCTCTTAAGAGTCAATGGCCATCCAAAATCACCGAGAGAGATTACCCCTTCCTTAGCCTTTGTCAAGGCAGAATTCTAGGAGAAGGAAAACTCTGATATAACACCTGCAACCCTGATGGTATCCAATGATGTTGACTTGTTCTTTTTGGTAAATATCATCTTGGTTAAGAGAGTGGGACTGGCTTTGTGCAGTGCCTTAGCTCACTATAAAAGCTTCACGGTACAGGCATTGCTTTATATCTGGAGATCTCTCTGCACTTGTCGTCACATGGTACCATGGGCCCAGCACTATGTGTCAATAATTGTCACAAGTGTAGTGTTTGTACCAGAGTTTTCAAGTCGCTGGCTGGACTAAAAAGTCCCACTCGTTCAGCGCATCGGTAGGGGTTCTCCTACATGGATATAAAGTAGTGGCCGTACTCGAAAACGAGTTGGCAGCCACCATGTATATATATATGTATGTGTGTATATGTATATGTATGTATGTATCTATATATGTATGTATGTATGTATGTATATATATATGTATATGTGTGTATGTGTATATATGTGTGTATATATATATGTGTGTATGTATTATGTCAGGTCACCAGTTGGTGCTACTGGTAACATATATCCCAGTACAACCTGTCTCATGGTCGGGTCGTTGGCGACTAAACTGGCAACCCCACCAAGGTTTCTTGGTGAGGAGGGTGACTTTGGACATCCTGCAGGAGTAAAAACAAAACCTGTCAAAGGAGCTCTTGGCCATCCAAAATCACCGGGAGAGATGACCCCTTAGCCTTTGTCAGGGCAGAATTCTAGGAGAAGGAAAACTCTGATATAACACCTGCAGCCCTGATGGTATCCAATGATGTTGACTTGTTCTTCTTTTTGGTAAATATCATCTTGGTTAAGAGAGTGGGACTGGCTTTGTGCAGTGCCTTTGCTCACTATAAAAGCTTCACGGCACAGGCATTGCTTTATATCTGGAGATCTCTCTGCACTTGTCGTCACATGGTACTATGGGCCCAGCACTGTGTCAATAATTGTCACAAGTGTAGTGTTTGTACCAGAATGCATCGGTAGGGGTTCTCCTACATGGATATAAAGTGGTGGCCGTACTCGAAAACGAGTTGGCAGCCACCATTATGTATATATGTATGTATTATGTATGTAGGTGTATGCAGGTATGTATATGTCTATGTATATATGCATGTATGTGTCTATGTGTATGTTTGTGTGTGTGTGTATTGTGTATGTATGTACGTAAGTATGCATGTATGTATAGTTTGTGTGTATGTATGTATATATGTATGTATATATGTATATATATATGTTTGTATATATATATGTACGTATGTATGTATGTACGTTTGCGAGGTGTTCAATAAATTGTGGCAGCAGACGATACAATTGCACTTCAGCTTCCTGAGAATGATACCACAAGGGAGGTAAATAAAGGTAGAAACAAGATAGAAACAGAAGATAGAAGAGATAGTAGGAAGACAGTGAAAGAAAATGAGTGAATGTGTGTGCATTTGCACATATATATGTGTGTGTGTGTGTGTGTGTGTGTGTGTGTGTGTGTGTGTGTGTGTGTGTGTGTGTGTGTGTGTGTGTGTGTGTGTGTGTGTGTGTGTGTGTGTGTGTGTGTGTGTGTGTGTGTTCGTGTGTGTATACGTCTGCGCATGAGTCTGTCAGTGTGCGTACGTATAGCAAAAGGTAGAAAAGAGACACAGTGAAAGAAAGAGGGATTAGGGAAAAGTTGGGGAGAGAAAGATACTGTTTGAGAGATAGAGAGACTGGGAGAGAGATAGAGAGACTGTGAGAGAGGGAGGGGGACTGAGAGAGAGAGAGAGAGAGAAACTGTGAGAGAGAGAGGAAGAGACTGTGAGAGAGAGAGAGTGATTGTGAGAAACTGAGATATAAATATACAGTATATATATATATATTATATATATATATATATATATATATATATATATAGAGAGAGAGAGAGAGAGAGAGAGAGAGAGAGAGAGAGAGAGAGAGAGAGAGAGAGAGTAAGTGACAGCATGTTTGTTGTCTTCGTCTGCTGTGTTATGTTATGTATTCACTTGTTCACTGACAAGCTGAACTCGGGCAAAGCTGGTGACAAGCAACTGACAAGAGACACACAAATCTAATGAATATTCATTCCTTTACAGAAAGACATCGTCTGGATTGTCTACACTTTAACGTACAATGTAACGCCGCTGCCTTGCTTCCCACTTTCACGAACTAAGCTGGTACGAGAGCGGCAGTGTATAAAAACCGTCACTGATGCAAACATGGACAAGAGCCCTTTAGTTTTTCACTTACTCCACGTTTACACTGATTTGCACTCGTTACTTACTTAACTGACTTCTGTTTCACTAATCATGGCTTAGAGCGATTACTTTCACTTACTATATTTCCAACGGTTCTTTACCTTGTCTTAGCTTTTCTTTATTACGTTTGCGTGTTTCCCTTTCTTTTTCTTTTTCGTTTCCGTTTTCTTTTTCTTTTAAATTTTATACTTTGTACTTTATATGTACAAATATATATTATACGCACGCGTGTGTGTGTGTATGTGTGCGTGTGTGTGTGTGTGTGTGCTTGTCTATATATGCATGTCATGTATATATGTGTATAGATATGTGCATATATATGTATGTGTGTATATATTTACACATATATATATATATATACATAATATATACATATATATATATATATGTATGTATATATATATGTGTGTGTATATATATATATATATATCATATATATAGATCATCTATATATAGTATATATATATATATATATACATGCATACATACATACATGCATACATACATACGTACGTACGTATATACATATGTACGTACATATATACATACAAACATACATTTGTCAGTATGGATGTATGTGAGCGCGTGTAGGAAACATGGTCACGTGAATTTGGTTGGTTCCAAGACAAAATAAAGCTCAAGAAAGAATTTCCATAAGATCGGAACTTAAATAGTTGTACATATATGTGTGTGTGTATATATATATATATGTGTGTGTGTGTGTGTGTGTGTGTGTGTGTGTGTGTGTGTGTGTGTGTGTGTGTGTGTGTCTACATATATAAATATATATATAGACACATAGATAGATAGATAGATATATAGATATAGATATAGATGTATATAATTATATATGTATATATACCAGCTACACGTGGGAGAGAGAAGTCACAGCGTGTTTAATGGCAGTGAACCAGTGGCCTCTGAGGGACGAGCTGCTAGAAAGGGCAGCCCAAAACCACTCAGAGAAGTGTGCTCAACCAAACAGAGAAAGAGGAGAAAGGCTGTTATAAGGAGCGAAATATCACGATACATTAACGGAGCCATAGACTCTCGCCGTTCCCTGTAAATAATGTGCTCAAAGGAGAGGAAATCCTGAGCTCTTTAAAATACAATATGTTGAAAAGGTAACACACTAGAGAGAGATACAGTGCGCTATCAATAAAACAGTGTCTATAAATTATCGTGTCTATACTCTGCCTTTCATAGGTTATAGATTCCATACACTGGTGGTTTTTCCCTGTTTTATTGATAGCGCACTGTATCTCTCTGTATCTTCACTGCCCTTAAACACGCTGTGACTTCTCTCTCCCACGTGTAGCTGGAAGGTCGCTTTAAAAATTCTCTTAGTGTTGTCTGAAATGTATAGCCTTACACACGCTGATGAACCTGGGTTATTTCATTTATGTCAACAACTTACTGGCGAAACAGATCACTTTGGATTTGTACCTGTGTTATATAGTTATAGAGGTATTTATTTACGCTTTAATTTATATTTTTAATTATCGTGTCTATACTCTGCCTTTCATAGGTTATAGATTCCATACACTGGGGGTTTTATCCCTGTTTTATTGATACCTTTTCAACATATTATATATATATATATATATATATATATATA
>OZ024740.1:272065174-272075174 GCA_964016885.1 Eledone cirrhosa | reverse complement strand
CGACTTCATTGCTCTTGTTTTTGTCATTGTTGTTGTTGTCGTCGTTATTGGTGGATTGGCAGTATCGGTAGAGAGTCGGACGCCATGCTTTGCAGCAAAGAGTTACGGCCCTTGCCATTCTGAGTTCAAATCCCGCCGAGGTTAACTTTGCCTTTCCTCCTTACGGGGTCGATAAAATAAAGTACCAGTAATACACTGGGATAATTGCTGGCCTTGTGCCAAAAAGTAGAAACACTTATTATTGTTGTTGTTGTTGTTGTCACTATTGTTGTTGTTGTCATTGCTGTTGTTGCTGTCGACGACTACGTTGTTGTTGTTGTTGTTGTTGTTGTTGTCGTCGCTGCCGTCGCTGTCGTCGTTGTTATTGTTGTTTCTGTTGTTGTCGTTGTTGTTGTTGTTA
Organism: Eledone cirrhosa; assembly: GCA_964016885.1. Classification (NCBI taxonomy): domain Eukaryota; kingdom Metazoa; phylum Mollusca; class Cephalopoda; order Octopoda; family Eledonidae; genus Eledone; species Eledone cirrhosa. The sequence goes on along the minus strand of OZ024740.1, from coordinate 272,074,774 downwards.
TTGTTGTTGTTGTTGTTATTTATTGTCGTCGTTGTGGTTGTTATTGTTGTTGTTGTTGTTGTTGTTGTTATTGTTGTTGTTGTTGTTATTTATTGTCGTCGTTGTTGTTGTTATTGTCGTCGTTGTTGTTGTTGTTATTGTCGTCGTTGTTGTTGTTGTTGTTGTTATTTTTATTGTCGTTGTTGTGGTTGTTATTGTTGTCGTCGTTGTTGTTTTTCAACCCCCCATCAACATTCCCTGCAGTGATCATGTCTTATGTTTCCACAGACAAAACACCAAAGACCAGGTACGATGAACATTTGTTTAAAGACGTTGGAATTTAGCTTGACTGAAACTTGATTTGTTCGATTAATGCTGATCTGGTGCTAAACAACATCAACTACTATCGTGGTTGCTGAATTCTTGATTTCATTATTATTGGATCGTCAAGGGCAGCAGATTGGCAGTATCGGTAGAGAGTCGGACGCCATGCTTTCCAGCATAGTTACGTCCCTTTACGATCTGAGTTCAAATCCCGCCGAGTTTGACTTTGCCTTTCATCCTTACGGGGTCGATAAAATAAAGTACCAGTAATGTACTGGGTAATTGCTGGCCTTGTGCCTAAAGTAGAAATAATTATTATTGGATCCTCAAGGGCAGCAGATTGGCAGTATCGGTAGAGAGTTAGACGCCATGCTTTGCAGCATGGTCTTTTATGATCTGAGTTCAAATCCCGCCGAGGTTAACTTTGCCTTTCATCCTTTCAGGGTCGATAAAAATAAAGTACCAGTCACGCACTTGGGTCGATTTAATCGACCAAAAAAAAAAAAAATTGCTGGCCCTGTGTCTATATATGAAACCATTATTATTGGATCGTCAAGTATGAAATTTGTAGAAAAATTCTACAAATTTCATACTTGACGACCCAATAATTTAGTTGTAATTATGTTTCACAATGATAATAATTGTTTCTACTTTTGGCACAAGGCCAGCAATTAACCAGTACATTACTGGTACTTTATTTTATCGACCCCCGTAAGGATGAAAGGCAAAGTTAACCTCGGTGGGATTTGAACTCAGACCAGTTACGGCCCTTTATGGTCTGAGTTCAAATCCCACCGAGCTTAGCATTGCTTTTCATCCCCAAAGGGTCGATAAAATAAAGTACCAGTAATGCACTGGGTAATTGCTGGCCTTGTGCCTAAATCAGAAACCATTATTATCATTGTGAAAGATTAAAAAACATAACTACAACTAAATTATTGGGTCATCAAGTATGAAATTTTTATAAATATAGGCACAAGGCCATCAATTTAAGGGGAGAGGAAAGTCGATTAAATCGACCCTGGGAGTGACTGGTATTTTGTTTTATCGACCCTGTGGGTAGAAAGGCAATGCTAACCTCGGTGGGATTTGAACTCAGAACGTAAAGGAACCAAACTATATTCTGCAAAGCATGTTGTCCGACGCTCTACCGACACTGCTAATCTACTGTCCTTTTCACAATCATAATAATAAACTGAATAAATATCTTATCACCCTCATCATTATCATCATCATCATCATCATCATCATCATAATTATTGGCATCTTTCACTGTCGAGAATTTTATTCCAACTATATCTATGTGCCTTAAGATGAGAGTATAAGCCTATTATTAACATTATAGAGCCCGGGGCTTGAGGCGGGAGGGCTTGAACATTGAAGTGCAGCTAGATCCATAAATCCAAGAATCCAAGAATCCTCGTTGTTGACCTGTTTCTTTCCACCGATGTCTTTTTGTTGTTGTTTTTTCTATCAATCTCCTTTTTATGATATTTAACCTTCACTAAACATATCGTTCAATACGTTTATATGTGAAATGTTCTTCAATATCTGTAAGAATGGTTTCTTATATAGGCACAAGGCCAGTAATTTGGGGGAGGGCAAAGTCGATTAAATCGACCGCAGTGCATTACTGGTGCTTTATTTTAACGACCCCGTAAGGATGAAAGGCAAAGTTAACCTCGGTGGGATTTGAACTCAGAATGACAAAGGCCGTAACTCTATGCGTCAAAGCATGGCGTCCGACCCTCTACCGATACTACCAATCCACCGATAATAATTGTTTCTACTTTTGGCACAAGGCCAGCAATTACCCAGTACATTACTGGTACTTTATTTTATCGACCCTGTAACGATGAAAGGCAAATTATCCCAGTGCATTACTGGTACTTTATTTTATCGACCCCATAAGGATAAAAGGCAAAGTTAACTTCGGCAGGATTTGAACTCAGATCATAAAGGGTCGTAACTCTATGCTGCAAAGCATGGTGTCCGACTCTCTACCGATACTGACAATCCACTGCCCTACACAAGATAAATAATATTCGATATAATAAGCCAGAAAAAAGGTAAGATGGTCGCGGCTAGAAAGCCAGTCTGACGTTGTGCCCTCGACACATAAATATTTTTCTCTGCTCATACGAGGGTCGGCTCAAAAGTTAATTGACTGAAAAGTTCATAGGCTGACCAAGATACTCCCATGGAATAACCACACGAGGTTTATTTTTCAACATAGTCCCTAGAAAGAACTCTCATGGAATAACCACACGAGGTTTATTTTTCAACATAGTCCCTAGAAAGAACTCTCATGGAATAACCACACGAGGTTTATTTTTCAACATAGTCCCTAGAAAGAACTCCCATGGATTAACCACACGAGGTTTATTTTTCAACATAGTCCCTAGAAAGAACTCCCATGGATTAACCACATGAGGTTTATTTTTCAACATAGTCCCTAGAAAGAACTCCCATGGATTAACCACATGAGGTTTATTTTTCAACATACTCCCTAGAAAGAACTCCCATGGATTAACCACACGAGGTTTATTTTTCAACATACTCCCTAGAAAGAACTCCCATGGATTAACCACATGAGGTTTATTTTTCAACATACTCCCTAGAAAGAACTGCCATGGATTAACCACATGAGGTTTATTTTTCAACATAGTCCCTAGAAAGAACTCTCATGGAATAACCACACGAGGTTTATTTTTCAACATAGTTCCTAGAAAGAACTCCCATGGATTAACCACATGAGGTTTATTTTTCAACATAGTCCCTAGAAAGAACTCTCATGGAATAACCACACGAGGTTTATTTTTCAACATACTCCCTAGAAAGAACTCCCATGGATTAACCACATGAGGTTTATTTTTCAACATACTCCCTAGAAAGAACTGCCATGGATTAACCACATGAGGTTTATTTTTCAACATAGTCTCTAGGAAGAAACAAATCAGTTATCCATAAGAATAGTTGAAATTAATTATTTCTACTTTTAGCACAAGGCCAGCAATTACCCAGTGCATTACTGGTGCTTTATTTTATCGACCCCGTAAGCATGAAAGGCAAAATGACCCTAGGCAGGATTTGAACTCAGACCGTAACTTTATGCTGAAAAGCATGGCGTCCGAATCTCTACCGATACTGCCAACCCACTGAATAGTTGAAATTAATGCACGCAAGATTTCACAGCTTTAGCATCACTCCTTCATAGTCAGCCTATGAAACTTTCAACCGCCCCTCATACTAACACCGTCAAGGACGTTAATAGCTATGAAGTAATCCCTAAAACACTACAGGTGTAAGTCTACAAAAATGCGCACACAAACAGCAACATTTAAAAATACCCCTGAAAAATAACCGACTTTAGAGGAGCAATTCCAGCAATAACAATGTTTTCTTATATAGGCACAAGGCCAGCAACTTTGGGGGGAAGGAGAAAGTCGATTAAATCGACCCTAGTGCGTGACTGGTACTTTATTTTATCGACCCCGTAAGGATGAAAGGCAAAATTAACCTCGGCGGGATTTGAACTCAGACTGTAAAGGGACGTAACTCTGTGCTGCAAAGCATGGCGTCCGACCCTCTACTGACACTGCCAATAATCCACCGCCCTAATTCCAGCAATAACAATGATTTCTAGTATAGGCACAAGGCCAGCAATTTGGGAGAGGGGAAAGTCGATTAAATCGACCGCAGTGCTTTATTTTATCAACCCACTAAGGGTGAAAGGTAAAGTTAACCTCGGCGGAATTTGAACGTAAAGAGCCGTAACTCTATGCTGAAAAGCATGGCGTCCGACCCTCTACCGATACTGCCAATCAACCACCTTTAATTCCATCAATAACAATACCAAGTAATATGAGCAATAAAAACAGGAAATACCATTATGTTCCTTCCCAACGTCACAGGTCTGCACACACAGCATTTTATAATTAATGCTTCATATACATAAATAAACTTTATAAACATAACATACGAAAAAAATCAAAATTTTGTAATATAACATTAACAGAAATAAAGACATTTTTAAAGTCTTTTATCATCACACAAAAGATTCTCGTAGCAATAATTCAGGATATCTATAAATATATATTGTTATATTTGGGGAGGGTCATACTGTTGTAATATTGCCAGAAATAATAACAGAACACACTCATTGTTTGATTGGTTTTCGCTACGGTGTCTTTTATATTTCAATAGTTAATTTATTTGGGGCAATCAATGTTTATCATTGATTGACCAGTTGTTTAAAAAACAGATATAAATATATATATATATAGTCTATGAAAGTTCTTTTGTTGCACATTTGCAACATCATCAGTGGTACTATTATGTTTCCTCATATATATATGTGTGTGTGTGTGTGTGTGTGTGTGTGTGTGTGTGTGTGTGTGTGTGTGTGTGTGTGTGTATTATATTATTAATTTATGTTTATACGCGGAACAAAGGCGCTACCCAAGGTTTCTTGGCTCAAATTTGATCATACCACAAGAAAACGAGAGGCATCAAAATAGTGACCTTTCTGTAGGCGTTAATACGAGTTTACGAGTTTATATATATATATATATATATATATAGAGAGAGAGAGAGAGAGAGAGAGAGAGAGAGAGAGGGAGAGAGAGAGAGAGAGAGAGAGAGAGAGAGAGAGAGAGAGAGAGAGAGAGAGAGAGAGAGATAGGATTTAGCTTCAAGAATAGTTTTATACAGATATCTATAGAAATTATGTATTCTAAAGAAACACGGTATCTTTACAGGATGCATTTAAGAAGCCGAACTATGCAAACACCGGGGCTAACGCACATTGGGGGACAACCGTCTATACATTTCAGACTTGAGTGGTCTTCATCAGGACGGTCCCTATATATATATATATGTATGTATATATATATATATGTGTGTGTGTGTGTGTGTGTAAAATGTAAACAGAAATAATAACACAATCGGTCGGTACAGTATATGGAAGGGATATATATTAGGTTAACGCTTGATATAGCAGGAAGAGGGTTTTAACGTGTCTGACGCTAGTCCTTCATCAGAAGAAAGAATGAGAAATAAGATAGATTGAAGGGACGGGCGGGTTGGAATTGGAAAAAATGTCTTTAGATAATAATAACAGGTCCATTCATGTTGACATCTCTTGCAAAACTGTTGGTGCTGGAGTTTGGTATATGATTTATCTTTTTAGAAAAGTGGATAATGGAGCGCGTCTACCTGAAATGGAAAAATAACCGTTTTGTAAAAAGAACTAGATTTGTGCACGTGCGTAAGCGTGGGTGTGTGGAGGGGGGGGGGGGGGGGGTTATTATACGTCCGTATGAAGCTAAGGAGAAATGTGTGTGTATATGTGAGTGAAAGAGTGTATGTGCATGTAAGTATGAAACTATGAGCAAAAGTATGTTAATATAAGGGTGTGTATGTGTGTATACATGTAAGTACGAAACTATGAGCAAAAGTATGTTAATATAAGAGAGTGTATACTTGTCAGTACGAAACTATGAGCAAAAGTATGTTAATATAAGGGTGTGTATGTGTGTATACATGTAAGTACGAAACTATGAGCAAAAGTATGTTAATATAAGGGTGAGTATGTGTGTATACATGTAAGTACGAAACTATGAGCAAAAGTATGTTAATATAAGGGTGTGTATGTGTGTATACATGTAAGTACGAAACTATGAGCAAAAGTATGTTAATATAAGGGTGTGTATGTGTGTATACATGTAAGTACGAAACTATGAGCAAAAGTATGTTAATATAAGGGTGTGTATGTGTGTATACATGTAAGTACGAAACTATGAGCAAAAGTATGTTAATTTAAGGGTGTGTATGTGTGTATACATGTAAGTACGAAACTATGAGCAAAAGTATGTTAATATAAGGGTGTGTATGTGTGTATACATGTAAGTACAAAACTATGAGCAAAAGTATGTTAATATAAGGGTGTGTATGTGTATATACATGTAAGTACGAAACTATGAGCAAAAGTATGTTAATATAAGGGTGTGTATGTGTGTATACATGTAAGTACGAAACTATGAGCAAAAGTATGTTAATATAAGGGTGAGTATGTGTGTATACATGTAAGTACGAAACTATGAGCAAAAGTATGTTAATATAAGGGTGTGTATGTGTGTATACATGTAAGTACGAAACTATGAGCAAAAGTATGTTAATATAAGGGTGTGTATGTGTGTATACATGTAAGTACGAAACTATGAGCAAAAGTATGTTAATATAAGGGTGTGTATGTGTGTATACATGTAAGTACGAAGCTATGAGCAAAAGTATGTTAATATAAGGGTGTGTATGTGTGTATACATGTAAGTACGAAACTATGAGCAAAAGTATGTTAATATAAGGGTGTGTATGTGTGTATACATGTAAGTACGAAGCTATGAGCAAAAGTATGTTAATATAAGGGTGTGTATGTGTGTATACATGTAAGTACGAAACTATGAGCAAAAGTATGTTAATATAAGAGTGTGTATGTGTGTATACATGTAAGTACGAAGCTATGAGCAAAAGTATGTTAATACAAGGGTGTGTATGTGTGTATTCATGTAAGTACGAAACTATGAGCAAAAGTATGTTAATATAAGGGTGTCTATGTGTGTATACATGTAAGTACGAAACTATGAGCAAAAGTATGTTAATATAAGGGTGTGTATGTGTGTATACATGTAAGTACGAAACTATGAGCAAAAGTATGTTAATATAAGGGTGTGTATGTGTGTATACATGTAAGTACAAAACTATGAGCAAAAGTATGTTAATATAAGGGTGAGTATGTGTGTATACATGTAAGTACGAAACTATGAGCAAAAGTATGTTAATATAAGGGTGTGTATGTGTGTATACATGTAAGTACGAAGCTATGAGCAAAAGTATGTTAATATAAGGGTGTGTATGTGTGTATACATGCAAGTACGAAACTATGAGCAAAAGTATGTTAATATAAGGGTGTGTATGTGTGTATACATGTAAGTACGAAACTATGAGCAAAAGTATGTTAATATAAGAGTGTGTATGTGTGTATAGATGTAAGTACGAAGCTATGAGCAAAAGTATGTTAATACAAGGGTGTGTATGTGTGTATTCATGTAAGTACGAAACTATGAGCAAAAGTATGTTAATATAAGGGTGTCTATGTGTGTATACATGTAAGTACGAAACTATGAGCAAAAGTATGTTAATATAAGGGTGTGTATGTGTGTATACATGTAAGTACGAAACTATGAGCAAAAGTATGTTAATATAAGGGTGTGTATGTGTGTATACATGTAAGTACGAAACTATGAGCAAAAGTATGTTAATATAAGGGTGTGTATTTGTGTATACATGTAAGTACGAAACTATGAGCAAAAGTATGTTAATATAAGGGTGAGTATGTGTGTATACATGTAAGTACGAAACTATGAGCAAAAGTATGTTAATATAAGGGTGTGTATGTCTGTATACATGTAAGTACGAAGCTATGAGCAAAAGTATGTTAATATAAGGGTGTGTATACATGTAAGTACGAAGCTATGAGCAAAAGTATGTTAATATAAGGGTGTGTATGTGTGTATACATCTAAGTACGAAACTATGAGCAAAAGTATGTTAATATAAGGGTGAGTATGTGTGTATAGATGTAAGTATGAAGCTATGAGCAAAAGTATGTTAATACAAGGGTGTGTATGTGTGTATTCATGTAAGTACGAAACTATGAGCAAAAGTATGTTAATATAAGGGTGTCTATGTGTGTATACATGTAAGTACGAAGCTATGAGCAAAAGTATGTTAATATAAGGGTGAGTATGTCTGTATACATGTAAGTACGAAACTATGAGCAAAAGTATGTTAATATAAGGGTGTGTATGTGTGTATACATGTAAGTACGAAACTATGAGCAAAAGTATGTTAATATAAGAGTGTGTATGTGTGTATACATGTAAGTACGAAGCTATGAGCAAAAGTATGTTAATACAAGGGTGTGAATGTGTGTATACATGCAAGTACGAAACTATGAGCAAAAGTATGTTAATATAAGTGTGTGTATGTGTGTATACATGTAAGTACGAAACTATGAGCAAAAGTATGTTAATATAAGGGTGTGTATACATGTAAGTACGAAGCTATGAGCAAAAGTATGTTAATATAAGGGTGAGTATGTCTGTATACATGTAAGTACGAAACTATGAGCAAAAGTATGTTAATATAAGGGTGTGTATGTCTGTATACATGTAAGTACGAAGCTATGAGCAAAAGTATGTTAATATAAGGGTGTGTATACATGTAAGTACGAAGCTATGAGCAAAAGTATGTTAATATAAGGGTGTGTATTTGTGTATACATGTAAGTACGAAACTATGAGCAAAAGTATGTTAATATAAGGGTGTGTATGTGTGTATACATGTAAGTACGAAGCTATGAGCAAAAGTATGTTAATATAAGGGTGTGTATGTGTGTATACATGTAAGTACGAAGCTATGAGCAAAAGTATGTTAATATAAGGGTGTGTATGTGTGTATACATGCAAGTACGAAACTATGAGCAAAAGTATGTTAATATAAGTGTGTGTATGTGTGTATACCTGTAAGTACGAAACTATGAGCAAAAGTATGTTAATATAAGAGTGTGTATGTGTGTATACATGTAAGTACGAAGCTATGAGCAAAAGTATGTTAATACAAGGGTGTGAATGTGTGTATTCATGTAAGTACGAAACTATGAGCAAAAGTATGTTAATATTAGGGTGTCTATGTGTGTATACATGTAAGTACGAAACTATGAGCAAAAGTATGTTAATATAAGGGTGTGTATGTGTGTATACATGTAAGTACGAAACTATGAGCAAAAGTATGTTAATATATGGGTGTGTATGTGTGTATACATGTAAGTACGAAGCTATGAGCAAAAGTATGTTAATATAAGGGTGTGTATGTGTGTATACATGTAAGTACGAAACTATGAGCAAAAGTATGTTAATATAAGAGTGTGTATGTGTGTATACATGTAAGTACGAAACTATGAGCAAAAGTATGTTAATATAAGGGTGTGTATACATGTAAGTACGAAGCTATGAGCAAAAGTATGTTAATATAAGGGTGACTATGTGTGTATACATGTAAGTACGAAACTATGAGCAAAAGTATGTTAATATAAGGGTGTGTATGTGTGTATACATGTAAGTACGAAACTATGAGCAAAAGTATGTTAATATAAGAGTGTGTATGTGTGTATAGATGTAAGTACAAAACTATGAGCAAAAGTATGTTAATATAAGGGTGTGTATGTGTGTATACATGTA
>OZ024740.1:272032674-272055174 GCA_964016885.1 Eledone cirrhosa | reverse complement strand
GATTCAAGGGCCCTCAAATCTTCAATAAGCTGCTGAGGGAACTGAGAGATCTGCATGATGTGGAGGTGGATGTCTTCAAGAAACATCTCGACACCTTGCTATCCAGGATCCCGGATGAGCCCACAGCAAGGCACGAGGGAAACCTAGGGGCAGCAGCAATAAACTCCCTCTTACACCAGTGACCAATCAATACAAGCTGGAGATAAAATGTGTAGCAACAAGGGCAGTGCCTCAGCATGGCCTCAGCATGATGGCTGGAATAGGTAAAAGAGTAAAACAGTAAAACAGTAAATATATATATAAATGTATTACACCGATAGTATATATAGAGAATGATAGTATATATATATTAGAACGATAGTATATATATATTAGAATGATAGTATATATATTAGAATGATAGTATATATATATATATATTAGAACGATAGTATATATATTAGAATGCTAGTGTATATATATTAGAATGATAGTATATATATATATATATTAGAATGATAGTATATATATATATTAGAATGATAGTATATATATTAGAATGATAGTATATATATTAGAATGATAGTATATATATATATATATATATATATATATATATATATATATATATATATATATATATATATATATATATATTAGAATGATAGTTTATATATATTAGAACGATAGTATATATATTAGATTGATAGTATATATATATATTAGAATGATAGCATATATATATTAGAATGATTAGTATATATACATTAGAACGATAGTATATATATTAGATTGATAGTATATATATATATTAGAATGATAATATATATATATTATAATGATAGTATATTTATATATAAGAATGATAGTATATATATATTAGAATGATAGTATATATATTAGATTGATAGTATATATATATATTAGAATGATAGTATATATATATATATTAGATTGATAGTATATATATTAGAATGATAGTATATATACATATATTAGAATGATAGTATATGAATAATCTGTGTTAGAGAATACTTTCGGAATAACAGTGTATGTTTAATCTATACATTAGTGTGTATATATATGGTGGGATGGACCGTCTGCTGGACACCACCAGACGGCGTTAGTCCCGGTGTTTGCATAGCTACGGCTTCCTAAAACCGTGTTTCTTTAGAAATACGAAACGTCTATACATATTTGTATAAAGCTATGCTTGAAGCGAAATCTTATTTCTTATATATATATATATATACATATATATATATACATATATACATATATATATATATATATATATATATAGAGAGAGAGAGAGAGAGAGAGAGAGAGAGAGAGAGAGAGAGAGAGAGAGAGAGAGAGAGAGAGAGAATTAATAAATCTGTATTCTAATGTTACTTAAGTAGTCGCATTGGATGGAGTCAACCGACGTCGGAGATTGCTCAACGTATAATAAAGTGTGCTTTAAAATCCGGAGAAAATATGAAGAAGAAGTTTATGAAACGGAAATGCGGGTATAAAGAATTTATTAGGTAACAATTGTTTCTATAGTGTATGGGTTACCTATACCTCGCTATTTGTATAATATAAAAATATTATATATTTTTATATTATACAAATAGCGATTATACATTATATTATATTATACAAATATTATATTATATTATACAAATATTATATATTTATATATATGGTGGGATGGACCGTCTGCTGGACACCACCAGACGGCGTTAGTCCCGGTGTTTGCATAGCTACGGCTTCCTAAAACCGTGTTTCTTTAGAAATACGAAACGTCTATACATATTTGTATAAAGCTATGCTTGAAGCGAAATCTTATTTCTTATATATATATATATATACATATATATATATACATATATACATATATATATATATATATATATATATATATATATATATATATATATATATATATATATATAGAGAGAGAGAGAGAGAGAGAGAGAGAGAGAGAGAGAGAGAGAGAGAGAGAGAGAGAGAGAGAGAGAGAGAATTAATAAATCTGTATTCTAATGTTACTTAAGTAGTCGCATTGGATGGAGTCAACCGACGTCGGAGATTGCAACGTATAATAAAGTGTGCTTTAAAATCCGGAGAAAATATGAAGAAGAAGTTTATGAAACGGAAATGCGGGTATAAAGAATTTATTAGGTAACAATTGTTTCTATAGTGTATGGGTTACCTATACCTCGCTATTTGTATAATATAAAAATATTATATATTTTTATATTATACAAATAGCGATTATACATTATATTATATTATACAAATATTATATATTTTTATATTATACAAATAGCGAGGTATAGGTAACCCATACACTATAGAAACAATTGTTACCTAATAAATTCTTTATACCCGCATTTCCGTTTCATAAACTTCTTCTTCATATATATATATATATATATATATATATATATATATATATATATATATATATATATATATATACATGTATGCATAGTATATATATATATGTATATATAGTATATATATACATGTATGCATAGTATATATATATATATCAACTAGAAATAGATTGACATATATATATATAAAATAAATACATGAAACAATCACAGAGAATAATTTGTAAAGAATGTAGGCACACATAGCTAGGTAGGTAACTAATAAAAGTTTGACTAGAACTTCAAATATAGATACCTTTTTAAATTATTAATCTCCTTGGTATATATTTCTTTAAGTAAAAAATATATTTCACCTATTAATCTGTAAATCACAGCAGTTAAATTCTTGGATCAAAGGGGAAGAAAATAACCATCTGTGTTTACACAGCAAATGCAAATCTGTGAATGATTCGAACCACGTGTTGCATTTTTTAAAGAAATATATACAAAGGAGATTAATCATTTTAAAAGGTATCTATATTTGAAGTTCTAGTCAAACTTTTATTAGTTATCTACCTAGTTATGTGTGCCTACATTCTTTACAAATTATTCCCTGTGATTGTTTCATGTATTTATTTTATATATATATATGTCAATCTATTTCTAGTTGATATGTAATGCTCGGATCTAATCTTTGAGCTTATTCTACGGTGGATATGGCGCATGTCTCTCAGACATGACAACCTTTAATTTTAATTTCGGATATATATATATATATATATATATATATATATATATATATATATGTATGCATGTATGCATAGTATATTTGGCAATATACCGTATGTTTAATTTAAAACATTTTGAAGACCTTACGCTATCATTTTTAAAGTAGTGACTATGTCACTTACTTCTTTTCGGCGAAAGAAGGCAGAGAAGCTAACAGTCTGTTTCATGCTGGTTGGCAATCATCAGAGCTACGTACTGCCCTCTTCCGCCGAAAATTATAGAAGCTGGATTCTTATAGAATTCCAGTAATAATCAGGAGCTGGTTATACAGAGCGATTGCTGGTCCAGCAAAGATTAGGTATTAGGATTGGTGCTCTGAAATAGCGATGTATACAAACATACGGTACATTGCCAAATATACTATACATACATTCATGTATACATCGCTATTTCAGAGCACCAATCCTAATATATATATATACGGAGTGGTATGAGAAGCTGTCGATTATGTGACCTTGAGCTGTTCCACATTTTGAGTTCGAAGAATAAGTTACTCAACAATAAAATCGAAAGATCAATTTATTGTAACCATAGACTCAAAGAAAAGTTTTCGCACTACAAGTGCAAATCGAACCCTTAACCTCTTACTACCAACTGACAAACTGCATATACTTAGACTTTATACCCTCTTATTGTATCTAACCCCTTTTAAATACCCACAAAAACCAATACCTATATCCCTCCCTTCTCCTTCATTCCTTTTGTATTTCTTTTCGTTTTCTTCCTTTCTTCCCTCCCCTTTTTGGCTATCTTTTCTTTACTTCTTTCTCCCACCCCCCTTCTTTACTTTTATTTTTATCTTTATTTTTTATATATATATTTATCTCTTTATATCTCCCCCTCTCTCTCACTCTATCTCTCCCTCCCACTATGATCAATTTAATTCTCTTTAACTCACTACATTCCACGACATGAAGTCTACATATCAAAACTGATCAAGGAATCCTTCCACCTCTACCCCTCCCTCCATCTCAGTTTGTCACTCTACTTCCTAACTCTTCTCCCCCCTTCCTCTCTCTCTATACTATTCCGTTTGTCACCCCACTTTCTAATTCCTCTTCCTCTCTCTCTATACTAGTAAATACAATTCCAAAAAAATGTTTTTCTCTATATATTAAGAACTATTTCAAGAGTAACTTACTCACTATTTTGAAAATTTGGACGTGAACAACAATTATAATTGAGTGGCTGCTATTTGCAGTATAGCAATATAAGGTTGCACTTACCAATGAAACGGTCGTAAATACCTGGATAAAATCCTTCTCTTAATGCTTACCTGTATTTTCTCTTTTATACTTTATACTCCAAGATTGAACGGAATTCTTACAAACTTGTGGAGTTACCCCTAACCGTACGTTGAAACCGTCCATAAAACTGGCTATCTTAACCACGAACTGGATCACAATAAGTAATTTTCTGCTTCCCTAACTATATATATATATATATATATATATATATATATATATATATATATATATATATATATATATATATATATATATATATACATATAAAGATTTACATATATATATATAAAGTCATAGATATATATGTGAATCTATTGTAGCCACCGCGAAGGGGCTGCTTTCGGTTATTTGTCGGAGATTTCTTCATAGGAGCCTTTATTCTTATAGCTTGGTCTAATTGATTTTTTATATGGTTAATTATACTAATTGGGAGAGGAAATGGTATATATTATATCTAGTGATTCTAAAGACATATTTTATGATATATAGCTCTGATTGTTTTATTTAATTTATTAATTTCTCATTGAGCCACAACGTGACCGGTTGCAAAACACATATATATCTATGACTTTATATATATATATGTAAATCTTTATATGTAATAATCTCCCGTTAGGTTGAGATACAATTTGGCGGTATTAGGCTGCGCTTTCTAGCAATAAGTCTACCCGCCGTTAGCAACTAATCACATCCTTTCTAACTTGACCGCTGCCACGTCCCGATTCTTAGCCATTTTTGAATGCATTTTTGGCGCAATCACTTTGGAAAATTAAATGTCTTATTTTGAGCTCGCTCCTGGTGATTCCGAAGCTCTGGACATTCCTTGTTATCGGATGTCTTAAAATACGGATGAAACCATGGTAGAGGTAATTAGGTATGTACGCAATTCTTCTAAGTTCAATTTTACACCTAATTGTGTTTAGTTGACTGTATATCTGGTCGATTTTTACATGCTGTCGAAATGTTAGATAATAATCTATTGTAGCCACCGCGAAGGGGCTGCTTTCGGTTATTTGTCGGAGATTTCTTCATAGGAGCCTTTATTCTTATAGCTTGGTCTAATTGATTTTTTATATGGTTAATTATACTAATTGGGAGAGGAAATGGTATATATTATATCTAGTGATTCTAAAGACATATTTTATGATATATATATATATATATATATATATATATATATATATATATATATATATATATATATATATATATATATATATATATATATATATATATATATATATATATATATATATGAATAACAGTGTATGTATAATCTGTGTTAGAGAATACTTTCAGATTTTCATTGACTTACTATGATTTTCCGAACATATCCCCACCACTTATTTAGTCATCTTAAACATGAGAGGTCATGTCATTTCTTCTACTCTTTCTTCTCCTCCCTCTTCCCCTTTCACAGTCATACACATATAGACATACTTTTACAGACATACACATATATATATATAGACATACATTCACAGACATACACATATACACATATAGACATTCACAGACACACATATAGACAAATATTCACAGACATATATATATATAGACATACATTCACAGACATATACATATACACATATACACATACATTCACACACATACACACACATACACATATAGACATACATACACATACATACACATATAGACATACATTCACATACATACATATATAGACATACATTCACAGACATACACATATACACATACATACACAGACATACACATATAGACATACATTCACAGACATACACATATACACATTTAGACATACACATATAGACATACATACACAGACATACACACATAGACATACATACACAGACATATACATATACACATTTAGACATACACATATAGACATACATTCACAGACATACACACATAGACATACATACACAGACATACACATATACACATATAGACATACACAGACAT
The DNA here is from genome assembly GCA_964016885.1 of Eledone cirrhosa. Lineage (NCBI taxonomy): Eukaryota > Metazoa > Mollusca > Cephalopoda > Octopoda > Eledonidae > Eledone > Eledone cirrhosa. Next base: position 272,048,843 of record OZ024740.1, on the reverse strand, counting down.
ACACATATAGACATACATACACAGACATACACATATAGATATACATTCACAGACATACACATATAGACATATACACAGACATATACATATAGATATATATTCACAGACATATACACATACATTCACAGACATACACATATACACATACATACACAGACATACACACATAGACATACATTCACAGGCATACACATATACACATATAGACATACATACACATACATACACATATAGACATACATGCACAGACTACATATATAGATATACATTCACAGACATACACATATAGACATATACACATACATTCACAGACATACACATATACACATACATACACAGACATACACATATAGACATACATTCACAGACATACACATACAGTCACCCACTCATACACATATAGATGCGCATAGACACACATTCACAAACGCATACGCATTCACAGGTACACATTCACAGGCATACACACATACACACACTCACTCAAACACATAAACACGCACATAGACACATATAGAAACTCATACGCATACGCATTCGCAGGTACACACACACTTACACACACACACACACACGCATACACACACACACATAACCACGCATTTATAAACGTACACACATTCATAAGTACACACACACTTGCACGCGCTCACTGACACACACACACGCATACACACACACACATAGCCACATATTTACAAACGTACACACATACACACACATTCACCGGCATACACACACACTCACATACACACACACACTAACACACACTCTCACACATACACACACTCACACATACAGAAGCACACGCATGCATACACACTCCGAACATAAAAAATCTATCTGACCTTCACTTCCGAGCAGACAAATGTTTGCTCTTTGAACTCCGTTGTGAAATAACTTATTTTACGAAAGTGGATTTGTTCTGCTAGTATTTTGGCTTTATCTATCTATCTATCTTGATAGAGTAAGACACGCTTCGCATCGGCTCCGCTATTCCATCGGGATTTACCCTTACTATTGTAAGTACCGGATAAATTTTTTAGTGCAACACATTTGGAACACTAACCCCTGTTATTTAGGGAAACATTTTTGCATTTACCCCCTTTTTAGGGGGTAAAATAAATATCTATTTTTGCCGAAAAATTTCTTTCTTGGCAGCATGGCGGAAAAGATGGCAGACATGTCTGCCATTAGCTCTGCCACGCCCCCCAAGTCTGAAGAACAAAAAATAATTACAACAAAATTAGACATTGAAACAAACAAACAAAATGAAAAAACAAATGTTAAGGAAAATGAGCAAACAGAAAACAAACAAACAGAAAATAATACAAATAACGACAGGGCAACTTTCGCCCAGAAAACAAAGCAATCCATTACATACACACCAATTGACCTAACTGCCGCCAGAGAAAAACTGGCCGAAGCAAAGAAACATATTGTTTTGGGGGAGAACGGAATGTTTTCCATTAACTCCCCCCCAGAATTCAAGAAAGCCAGAGCAGAAAACACAGTTATATACAGAACTATACTAAACCAGTCAAGAAAGCCAGCACAGCCCAGCCAAATGGAAATAGAGTTAGTCCTAAAAGACTATATGAAGAATATTCTCTTCATACGAAAGGACCGACTCTATGGCAGCATTTCGGTCCTAACAAGAGACAAAGAAACGGCGGTTCAGCTTTCCCTAAGCCCACTCTCGTCGACAACATATAGCTTCTATCCCTCCTACATGGGTAGAAGAACACAGAGAATAAAAGTAAAAACAATGCTGCCCACAATGGACTTCTGGTGGGCTATTGCTGGCTTCATTGATATGGGCGAAGACACTATGCTGTCAATGGGGAAGGCAACTGGAGATGCGTTCCTGGGAATGGGCCTCGACATACTAGTCCAAATGAGGCCCGAAAGAATAGCACAAATCCCGGATCGCATCTGGCTGGATGACCTTACCCCAATAGACATAATTGTAGAGGGGAGAAGACCAGCATGCTATTTATGCATGGAAAGGGGACACGTTAAGGCTAACTGCCCGAAACGTATCCCCCAAAAAGGACTATTGCCCACACCCACCACAAACAGTACACCAGCACCACCCACCTCCAAAAATACACTAATACCACACACAGCAAACAAAATACAGACACCACCAACCACAAACACAACACAAACATCACCACCACCAGCACCAAACACAAGCACGACACAAAAATCACCACCACCAACCACAACACAAACATCACCACCACCATTACCAACCACAAGCACGACACAAACATTACCACCACCACCACCACAAAACCCATTCCAAACAAATAATAAAAAAAAACAGTAACAAATCTACCCCTCCCGCAAAAAAAAAACAACCACACAACACGTCCCTCCCACCTAGCGCTGAAGAGTTTCCCCCAACTTCTGAAGAAGAAGGAGGAGAAGCCTTCAGACAAGTTAAAAGAAAAAAAAGAAAACACACACCCAGCACACCACAAATAACCCACACACAAACACCAACTCCAATCAAAAACACCCCACCCTCAACAAACAAAAATAAATCTGCGCCTCCCCTCTCCGAAACATTGACAGCATCACAAAAAAAGACGTTGCAATACACATATATAAATAAAGAAAACAAAAAACTGGTTAAATTAATAAACAATAACCCTATGGTGCAGACCGAAGGGCCAAACTTTATCTCAACAGAGAACTTCACCCATTTAAAAATGATAAAGGTCCCTCTGGACCTTTATCGTTCCTTAAAAGAACAATTTAGACGGGACGTGAGCCCCCCCCCTGTTTAAAACCGTTGAATCGCGTCCTCTTGAAAGATTTCCCCATAACCGCCCCTCTCCCTGACACAACTCCAAATACCCCAACCCCACCACACACGTGTACCCCCACACCACCACAAAACATCCCTCCACCCAACACACCTGATGCCATGGAAATTACGCAACCCGGAGAGGTAAGTGCTTTTCTTTCTTCACTTTCAACACCAAAATAGATCAATTGAGAGTTGGCTGTTTGAACGCGCGTGGCCTGAGCTCAGCTTGGAAGCAAGCAAAGCTTCTAAGTGACCTCAGGTCACAAAGTATAGATGTGATGGTTGTTTGCGAGAGTCGGATCAGCAGCGTGAGACAGCTGGCGCCCGCCTTCGATGACTTTGAGATGCACGCATCTCTCTGTCAACCCGGAGGCGGGGGGGGAGTTGCCGTACTACTGGATAAACGTCTGACTCTCGACGTACAGATTGTTCACTCGGACCCGGGGGGTCGATTACTGGTGCTGGACGTCGGAGGTGGTGAAGGCGGGGCTTTCAGACTGGTCGGTCTTTATGCTCCCTTCGGGGCGGAGAGAGCCGACTTCTTCCAACGTCTGGAGACTTTTCTAGGAACGTCGCGTTCCCTGCTTTTAGTGGGGGACTGGAATGGAATCCTAGATGCGCGTTGGGACTATGCAGGGGCATGTCCCGATAGAGGGGGGTGTAGCAGCCTCAAGGGGTTACTCGATCGATTCGACCTGGTCGATAGATTTCGACTAGATTGTCCAACTGCGCCAACCTGGACCTGGGCAAACCGCAGTGGACAATCTAGATCGTACCTAGATAGGTTTTTGGTTAGGAGTAAGGATAGGGACGTATTTAGTTGTCCAGAACTGATCATGGTTGGCTATTCAGATCACAAATTAGTGACCTGCGTGGTCAACCTTGATAGAACGCATAGACAGGGTCCCGGTTACTGGAAGATGAACTTGTCCTTACCGACAAAGAAAGATTACAGAAACCGGATTAGTAGCTTAGTTAAGATGCGGTTGACGGGAGCGATCGTCAACAGTAGGTGGTGGATATCTCTAAAGAGAGAGATTAGAGTAAGTTCGATAGGTTACAGTAAGGAACTAGCAGCGAATAGAAATAGGAGGGAAAGGGAGTTAACAGATAAACTAGAAGAGGCGATTAGGAGCGGAGACGTAGCCAGAGTGTTAGCGACGAGAACGGCATTGAGCCAGTTCTTTGACGCGAAGCACGAAGGCTGCGTTGTCCGAAGTAAAATACGTGCTTTAGGAAACGAGGGGACCAAAGCTGTTAGCTGGGCCCGCGTGACAGAAGCCAAGAGTGGGATTAAATCCACCATTCGGTCTTTGCGAGACCAGGATGGACGGGTGATCCTTGAACCTGAGCGAATGTGCGAGACCTTTCAAAGGCACTTTGCTCGACTGTTCGGAGGTGGCGGGGGGCCGGACGGGGATGTGGACTTCGGTCCATACCTCGACGGTCTACCGCGTCTTTCGAGCGGCGAAGCGGAGTGCTGCGAAGGGCCAATCACAGCCACTGAAATCGGGGAAGCGCTCAGCCAATGCAGCAGACGCAAATCCCCGGGTCTCGATGGTCTACCATACGAACTTTATTTAGCTATGCCGGTCTTGTTCTCCGAACTCCTCGAGGCTGTCTATTGCAACTGGCAACAGAACGGGAGAATTCCCTGTTCTGTGACCAAGGGCGTGGTCACGCTAGTGAGGAAGGACGAGAGCAAGGGGGACGACTTAAGTAACTTTAGGCCCATAACTCTGCTGAATGCAGAGTTACAGATTTTGGCCAAGGTGTTGGCGAAGAGGTTGGCGCTTGTGGTGGGTGGTTTGGTGGGAGACGCGCAGACATGCGCTATCCCGTCCAGGTCCATTCACGACAACCTCCACCTCATGCGATACATCATAGAGAGGGTTGGCTACGAACCCGGCTTTGGTGGGGCCCTGATCAACTTGGATCAATCTAAGGCGTTCGATAGGGTCGACCATGGTTACCTGGATGCGGTGCTAGCGGCGGCGGGCTTCGGACCCGTTTTCAGGGGCTGGATTTCTGCCATGCACAGTGGCAACATCTACTCTAGGATTAAAGTAAACGGCTACCTCTCGGAGCCGTTTCAAATCACCCGATCCATCAGACAGGGGTGCCCCCTCTCCTCCCTTCTGTACGTATTGACTCTCGAGCCACTGCTGCGGAAGTTGGAGTTGCTGCGGGGCATACCCCTGGAACCGGGATTGCACAAAGCGGTCTCGGCCTATGCCGACGACGTAACAGTAATGGTGGCGGACGCCTCGGAAATCGGGGCGATCGCCACCCTACTGGAGGAATACGAAAGGCTGACGGGGGCTAAGCTGAACCAGGACAAGTCAGTCGGTTTGCAACTCGGAACGTGGAGGGGCAAACCGATGCCGTTAGACGGTGTCGTCGGGCGGTGGACGGAGGGCCCGGTGAAGCTCCTCGGGGTCTGGTTCGGACCGGACCTCCAGGTGGAGAAGAATTGGGGCGAGGTGACGAGCAGGGTGTTTGCGCTGACCCAGAAGTGGGCCAAGTGCAAACTATCACTGAAAGGTCGGGCGGAGGTGACGAACGCTTACATAGCGTCCGTCATCTACTACCGCCTGACCGTCGTGCCTTGCCCCAAGGAAAAGCTCACCATCATGGAACGCATGCTCTTCCAGTTCCTCTGGAAGAAGCGGCCTCCCATGGTGAGGAGATCCATCTGCTGCCAGCACCCTTCGAAAGGAGGGCTGGGTATGCCGTGGCTGTTGATGCGTAGGCACGCATTGAGGCTACGGCATCTACAGGTATTCCTCAACGGTCAGCCGGTGTGGGCCCCGTTTGTGAGGCGAGCCTTCCCACAGCTCGTCTCGCTCACCGAACTGCAATCCTGGGTGAAGCAAAGACCGAGAAAACTGGGCAACTGGCACACTGAGTGTGCCCAGGCGCTCACGGCTATCTGGCAAGCGGACCCGACTGTCAGTGGAGAATCCACCTCGACATTCTATAGAGGGTTGGTGGCTAGCAGGGGCGACGACACCCTTGGAGAGTCGCTAGGCATGGAGGAGGACGAACTGGCCAGCCTGTTCGGTAGAACTTTCGGCCCGGGACCCATGGACAACTTCCAGAGGTCCCTAGCCTGGCAGTGTTACCGGGGGGCTCTGCCCGTTCGAGAAAAGCTCTACAGACACGGGCGCCCGGGCAGGGATCCCGCGAAAAAGATCTGTCCCAGATGCGTGCGCGACGAGGAAACCGTTGCGCATGCACTGGTACACTGCCCGGGCGTTGCCGATCTGTGGGGCTACGTCGAACGACTGCTGTCGCGTGTGGCGCCGATTCGATTAACCGCCGAGTCTGTGGTGAACATCAAGCCGCCTCCTCCCTTCAGAAATGAAGCAGAGGCGGTCTTTCTGTGCGTAATAGCCATGATGAAAGAGGTTGTGTGGTGGACGCGCCTGAAAGGTCTGAGGTCGGGTGACTTTCTCTCCGGCCATCACCTGGTTTACTTCTTCCGATACCACTTCGGAAGAAGAATCAGGATGGAGAGAGAAGTGCTTGGTCCCAGACAGTTTTATGAAAGGTGGGTGAAAGAAGCGAGAATGGCCCGTGTAAATGGGCCTTCTCTCTACATTGTTCTGTAGGTGAAGAAGTGAAGAGGAAAGGGGGAGCGCCTCCTCTCTGGGCTTCCCCCGCGAAAAGAGTTGCACACTTTTCGGGGGTATGTGCAATCCCCAACACGCCCCCTCCCTTTTGAGGACTTTTTATTGTTATATTATTATTGTTATTCCTTTTTTCTTTACTCAATTTATGTAAACTCCCCCACTGTGTAAATGTCCCCTTCTTTTGTGCCCTCGTGGCAAATAAATAGAAATTTATCTATCTATCTATCTATCTCTTTTAGTTATCTATCTATCTAACTAACTAAAAAAAAATAAAGAAAATAAAGAAAGATATCTATCTAACTATCTATTTAGCTACCTATTCATATATGTATTTATCCATATTTATCCATCTATCTATTAACTAACAAAATAACTATTGGCGAGAATGGCCCGTGTGAATAGGCCTTCACTCTACATCAGACTATAGGTGAGGAAGATGAAAGATCAAGGGAGCACCCCCTCTCTGTGCTCCTGAGGAGAAGGGTTGCACACTTTTTTTCGGGGGTGTGTGCGACCCCCCAAGGCGCCTCCTCCCTATTGAGGATTTTGTTATTAAATTTATTTTTGTTATATTTTATTTTATTTTTATATCTTGTTATTGCCTCCTCCTTATTGAGGACGCCTTTTTATGTAAACTCCCCCCATTGTACTTGTCCCACTTTTTGATGCCCTGGTGGCAAATAAAAAGAAAGTTATCTATATTTTAGTTGTATGTAAACTCCGCCCTTTGTAATTGTCCCCCTGTGGCTAATAAAGAAACATATCTATATTTTAGTTATATATCTATCTATCTATTTATATATGTATCTATACATATTTATCTATCTTTATATCTTTTATCTATATATCTATTTATCTATCTTACTGTCTATCTGTCTTACTGTCTATCTGTCTTACTGTCTATCTCCTGGAGTTGAGGGTTGTTCTATCTACGGGGTATAAAACAACCCATTTGTAGCGCCTCCCCCCTATTAGGGATTTCGATTGTTATATTTTCATGTTAAAACTTTTTTTACCGCCATATGTCTACCTATCTATCTATCTCCCTATCAATAAATAATTGTTTCTACTATTGGCACAAGGCCAGAAATTACCCAGTACATTACTGGTACTTTATTTTATCGACCCCGTAAGGATGAAAGGCAAAGTTAACCTCGGAGAGATTTGAACTCAGAATGGCAAGGGCCGTAACTCTATGCGTCAAAGCATGGCGTCCGAACCTCTACCGATACTGCCAACAATAAATAATAAAGAAACATATCTATCTCCCTATCTATCTCTCTTTGGGTGCACCTATCTGTGCATGTATCTATCTATTTATCTATCTGTCTATCTCTGTTATTTTTCTATCTATGCTATCTTCTCTATCTATGCTATCAGCTTATCTATCTATCGGCTTATCTATCTATCCATTATCTCTCTGTCTATCTATTGATTATCTGCCTATCTATCTATCAATCCATCTATCATCTATCTACCTATCTATATTCCTTTTACTCCCTCATCTGTATCTTCTGTTTTCCTCACACGTTTTCCTTCTTCGGTAGAGGCTAAGTATGTATGGTCCCATAACTTCTGAAGGAGTCGTAGGGGTGCCATGTTGACATACGGTCTTTCTAAGACATCTTTTTTAAAACCTGGTGGAGCCCATCTCGTCTCCAGATGTAAATACGGTAGATTTCTTCCAGAGAAGGAAAGAAAGTGAGAGAATACAGTCGATAAAGAGCTATAGAGGAAAAATAGACGTCTTTACTAGACTGCTACTTTTTTTATCGACCTCAAATGGATGAAAGTTGACCGTGGCGGGATTTGAACTCAGAGAGCAGCGAGTCGGACAGAATACCGCAAAGCATGCTATCCGACATTATAACGTCTCTGCCAATTCTGCCTTGACTATATGAAATTACATGCCACTCTACGTTTCACCAAATGAGACCCCCACCCCAGAGTAATATTACACAAGCCTGACAGCTTTAAGTTCGGTTTTCAAGTGTTTCTTATCTTTATTCATTTTATACTTTATTTATTTATTTTTGCCGTTGTTTGTTTATATTTTCTGGTTTTATTTGTAGTTATAGCTCCTTTATTTATTTTTCTCTTTTTTCTTTTCACTTCTCCACCCTTTCCTGTCAGAAATGTATTTACATGCCTAAAGCAAAGAAAACTTTCTATGCTGACAGAGGAAAACTATCGTCATGTTTCTATTTATTAGTCCTCATCAACACGGTACAGTCTTCTGAAGCCTAGATGATAGGTCCACAAATATTTATAGAAAAAGAGTTACTAATAATTTGCGTAATTATCAAATAAATTGGGAATTAACTCAAATATTCCATCGACATGAATTTGAATAAATAAAGTGGTAATATACTGAATAGTAGAAGCGTGTGGCCTAGTGGTAAGGATGTTGGGCTTAAGATCATAATGGCGTGGGGTCGATTCCTAGACTGGGTTGTGTGTTGTGTTCTTGAGTAAAACACATCATTGCTCCAGTATACTCAGCTGAAAATGAGTACCAGCAAGAGTTGGAGGTTTAACCCTGTTCAGGGTGGAGTCTTGTACTTTCAGTCTCTTCACGGCACGGAAACCAGAATAAGCACCAGCCTTGTGAGTCTCCCGGATGGAAACAGACTTTAGTACTGAATACAAACAATTCTTAATTAATTGAAATAGTCTATTTAGAACTACATATCTTTAATACAACAGTGGGTAATTTAAGAGGGATTTTGCTTTTTGCTACATGTTCTGTTTATTAGAACGACTATGTAGAGGTTCCCTTATTTTTTCTGCGCCATTATTATATATTCAATTGGTATATTATGAAATTAGTCGTTTTATTAAGAACTTTGCTGAGCAACTATGTGCTTCTGAGTTCGGTCCCACTGCGCAGCACCTTGAACAAATATGTTCTACCGTAACCTTCGGTTGACCAATGACTTTGTAAACGGAAAGATGTATAAGTTTGTAACATGTCTATGTATGTGTGTATATGTGTGGGTGTGCATGTGTGGGTGGGCGTGTGTGGGTGTGTGTGTGTGTGTGTGTGTGTGTGTGTGTGTGTGTGTGTGTGTGTGTGTGTGTGTGTGTGTGTGTGTGTACCGGCGTTTGCTTGCGTGTCGGGTTGCGCCATTCATGTAAAAATCTGACTTAATCATTCGAAAAGTAGATTAATAAAGTACTGTATAGACTTGTATATAATCTGAGAAATATGTAACTTGTATTTTATTGCTCTCAGTCTCTCCCTCCCTTCTCTTGCTCTCTCGCTTACTGTGTCTTCTTCCCCCTTATACTCTATGAATCCCTATACAAAATTCTCTTATTCGATCTCTTCCTTTCGAAGTATTCACAGCATGTGAGTGGCTGGAAGTAAATAAAAATTTGAGAAACTTGTTGAAACTATAAAACGGATGAAATGGTAAAAAAACATTACGTAATAGAGTTGTGCAACAAAAACTATATTCTATACGATACTTAAAACATTATAAACATCAAAATATTGGTTTCTTATATATAGGTACAAGGCCAGCAATTTTGGGGAGGAGGGGAAGTCGATTAAATCGACCCCAGTGCGTGACTGGTACTTTATTTTATCGACCCCGTAAGGATGAAAGGCAAAGTTAACCTCGACGGGATTTGAGCTTAGATCTTAAAGATGCTGTAACTCTATGCTGCAAAGCATGGCGTCCGACTCTCTACCGATACTGCCAATCCACCGCCCCTATAAACATCAAAATATTAAAATATATTTTGTATTCATGAGAATTTCAAAACCACGCCATCTAAATATAATGTGTTGATTAGCTATCTCGACTTATAAACGAGGTTTTCCCATTTCTCAGACATAAAATAGGAGATCGTCTTATACTCAAGTATATACAGTAACTACCAGATTGAAATATGTACTCGAACCGAAATATTTAAGTCGGTGCTAGTTGCTAAAACCACTAAATGTTTAAAAGAACACCAATATGACAACATACTGCACTATTAGTGACAGAAATTAATTACAATCAGGGCCCAAATAATGGTGGAGGGAGAAGCGGGGAAGTTGTGGGGGGGGGGGGGGTAATTTTTCTAGGCTGATCTGTTGATTTTTTAAAATCCAGAATTAGTCGTTTAGTATACATACTGAGACCCCAACCCATCCTGTTTATTTTATAACATGGGATTTCTAGTAATGTACTTTTTTATCGTATATAATGTTTTTTTTAATGTACAAAGAAAATTAATTGCCGCAAGAATGCTACTACTTAAAATAAAATTTCGCCGGAGATAGATTAGCAAAATTTAATATGCGAGGGTGGAATAAGAGCGAGTATGGTGTAAAAAATCTGAAAAATTAATAAACGGATGGGCAACGATTATTCGAGATCCGAGAGTAGTTACAATTGGAAAGTAACGTATTTTACGGCTTACAAGACGCATGGGATTATAAGACGCACCTCAATTTGGCCAGGTATTAAAAATAAATAAATAGGTTTAAACTATGAATAACAGGTGAAAGTATAAAGTTTGTACATCGTAGTGAATTGGCAGTATTGGTAGAGGGTTGGACGCCATGCTTTCTAGCATAGTTACGTCCCTTTACGGTCTGAGTTCAAATCCCGCCGAGGTTGACTTTGCCTTTCATCCTTACGGGGTCGATAAAATAAAGTACCAGTAATGTACTGGGTAAATGCTGGCCTTGCGCCAAAAGTAAAACAATTGTTATTCTACATCGTAAGGGCAGTGGATTGGCAGTATCGGTAGAGAGTCGGACGCCATGCTTTGCAGCATAGAGTTACGGCCCTTTATGATCTGAGTTCAAATCCCGCCGAGGTTAACTCTGCCTTTCATCCTTAAGGGGACGATAAAATAAAGTACCAGACAGGCACTGGGGTCGATTTAATCGACTTTCCCCTCCCCCAAAATATTGCTGGCCTTGTGCCTATATAAGAAACCATTATTCTACATCATAATTATAGTTAACATTTTTAAAACATAAGGAAGTGGGAAAATTAATTTACTTTATTCTCTACATTGTATTTTTGTTGAAATATTTAGTAGATTTTGAAAACAAAAGAAAGTGAAAATAGATTTATTTTATTCATCATAAAATTTATTAAAATTTGTAGCTTTTTATTAGAAAAGAGTTGCCATTGTTGGTGTAGAAGCGATCGCCACTTTATTACCATTTGCGGAGATGTTTGTGGTTTAATTTAAGGGCCACTGTAGTACTAGAACTCCACTAGCCAGAAACACAGCTGACCCTTGATCTTATAAGATTCAGGGATATTTTCTGGGACATTTTTTGAAAAAAAAAGTGAATCTCATAAGTCGTCAAATATGTATTTTATGGATCTGACTTGCACGTAGATAATTTTGTACAAACTTTTCTGTAAATACATATATTGTATTGGGCCTCCATCGGTTCCGACGACGAATATTTCAGTTGTGTGATCAATGGAATAGTCTTCTCGTAACGAATTACAGAGCACTCCTCAGACACATAAAAACCTCTTCGTAGTTCTCGACTAGATTGAGTAGGACCCAGTGGGTGAATGGGAGGCCGTGTCAATTACAGACATAATTCATTTTTTTTGTTTTTCAGCTGAGTGGACTGTAGTAACGTGAATAAAGGACAAAACGCGTACCAAGCATCGAACTCATGACCTTACGAACAGGAGCTGAACTTTATAACCACGCGCTTTCACTATACATACATGATGGCTGCAAACTCTGCTAAGAGTACTGCAATCGCTTGTCAGATTATAGAGTTTGGTGCACTTTTAGGCTACAGTCAGCCACACGAACCTGAACAAGCAATGCCTGTGCTTTGAAGGATTTTTTAAGTGGGGAAAGGCCTTGCACTCGACCAATCCCACTCTCTGAGGATCAAAAACACTACCCGAAAAGGAGAACTGGTCAACATCATCGGATGCTTCCGAAGCTGCAGGTTTTTTTGTTTTGCTTTTTTTTTTAGAATTTCCTTCTCCTAGAAAGGTGTTGTGACAACAACTGGGGGCCTTTCACTCCCAGGTGAAAATAAAAGTACTATTTGGATGTCTGTTGACTCTGCTGAGTTCCTCCGCCATTTGCCGTGTCTTGTATTTCATCCCGCAGGGTGTCTAAATATCACCTCCCCTCACCAAGCAAGCTTGGTGGGGTTGCCGGTTTAGTCGCCGACGTCCCGACCTTGATACTTAAGCATGAGCGTCACGGATGTGCCTTTTTAGTCCTGCTAGGGACTTGCCTATAGCCAGCAATACCATGCAAAGCAAAAAATGTCACATATCAAGCGATGCCTCTCCTTGAAGCCTTCTTTAACTGAAGAAAGAGGCCAATTCCATTTGATGAACATCGAATGGATTTGCCCAAAAGTAGAACTGGTCTACATTATTGGATGCAAACGAAGTCACAGGTTTTGTATCAGAGTGAGCTTCTCCGAGTGAGATGTCTTAATGAAGACTAGGAGTCTCTTGCTCCATAAAAAAACATCCATTTCTACTCTCAGTCGCTTAACACCAAGGAAACCAGGATAAGCACCATCTCTAGATGGAATAGGTATGTTCTTAACCTACACCATATTATTTGAACTACGATTTAATTTGATGTGTGATATATGTTATATGTTATTCTTGAATGATTTGTATTGATATTGTGTTAATCGTTTTTGATTTTAATTAAACTCTGATGACCCCTATGCCTTATGTTAACTAATAGCAAATTCTTAAATAAAATAATTTGCCGTCTGTCGTATATTACTATGGGAAGAAACAATTATCAGTGGTTAAATGCCTTGAACTTTTGATTTTTTGGTTTATAAGCACATAGGAACTATATACCGGCTCTGCCTGATCCTATCATTGCATTGATCTAAAAATACAGCTAGTAGTAAGAGAGTAAAGTTTACTCTTATTAATATTTCTATTATATAGTATTAATGGGCGGTGGATTGGCAGTATCGGTAGAATCAGACGCCATGCTTTGCAGCATAGAGTTGCGGCCCTCTGCCGTCTGGGTTCAAATCCCGCCGAGGTTAACTATGCCCTTCATCCTGACAGGGTCGATAAATTAAAGTACCAGTAATGCACTGGGGTAATTGCTGGCCTTGTGCCAAAAGTAGAAACAATTAATATTACTATTATACATATATAACAGGTCGATACGCAATAAATATTTTTCATATGTAAACAAAACTTCTTCGTTTTTTTCTATTATATATATATATACTATGTTGTTTACTTGTCCCTCTCGCCTTACGCGAATTCTGGTCCCAATAACTTTTTTTAGTTATTGCTCGCACCAACCTGAGGTATCTGATTTTTAATGCGATGAAATACCAATGATGGTTGGAAAATCACTGACGAAGGACTATTTTTATCATATGTAACCCGTGTGCAAACCACGCAACATTCTTCTTTCTTCTCATGTTTATATATATATATATATATATATATATATATATATATAGAATAGAATAGAAAACGAAAAATCAGTGATGCATCTGAACTCAATTTATTGTGTGTTACAATTGTTTCCCCGGCGGACAGCTCGAGACGCGATCATTGAGTGGATCTGTCTGACCCTCAGAGGGTCAGATACCCCAGTGCGAGAATAAGCTCCGAAATCATTAGACGTGTCCGTCGAACCTACGGGTCCAGAATCAGACAGATCCACACAATGATCGCGTCTCGAGCTGTCCGCCGGCGAAACAATTGTAACACACAATAAATTGAGTTCAGATGCATCACTGATTTTTCGTTTTCTATTCTACCATACTCTGCTCTGTAAGAGCATAGAGTGCTCAACCGGCATACCGCATATGGAAGCATCTTAGCTACCATCAGACACACACACACACACATATATATATATATATATATATATAATATATATATATATATATATATATATATATGTAAAAATTGTAAATAACTTATTAACAAAGTTATAAAAAAGCATAAAACTTTATATTCAGACGTGTATTGTGCAAGTTACCGCATGATTATATGGACATTTGATTTAAAAAATATAGTCTTTTGCAATCAGATGATTGTGTTTGATACACCATGTATATATATATTTATATATATATATATATATATATATAGAACCTTACTCCCCTTTTATAATATATATATATATGGATCCACCAACCCTATTCTTATATACGAAGTAAAATGGTTATTATTGCACATTAACTTTAGAAAACCTTTCGATTTAAGTGAATCATGTAACTGTGTTATTCAAGACTGCTCACGTACACCAGCTTAATATTCTGAAATATTTCAACAAAACTTCAGATTATTACGACTAGAACACAATATGAGATGTACGCAATAAAAAAAAATCCTTTTGATTCGTTTAGCACATTTAACCCTTTAGCATTCACATTACTCTATATATAATATTATATTTTCACGGTAAAGGCTTTACCTCACATAATTATCTCACCTAATATAGAATCTATGAGATTTTGATATCATTTATTTTGAGAACAATACCTTAACATCAGTATGAGGGGCCAGTTACAGCTGGTTTGAACAGAAAGAGGTGAAAAAATTCTGGCCGGATATGGCCGGCTTAAATGCTAAAGGGTTAAACGAGTTTGTCTGCAATACAAACATTTTAACCTTCGTAAACCTGTTCCTAAGGTTTTGCACGTTATAGTAACCTCCAAGGTATTTTATAGTTAAAAATATTGTTATGTTTTAAAATTCAAATGTGTTTCCATGAATCTGTATAAAAAGATCTTCAGAGTTTTTGAACGTATGTTTGTGTTGAGAGTATTTTAATTTTAAATTGTTTTCAGTTAACCCGATATGATTCATATAAACTGAATCAATAGCAGTAAATACTTCTGTACAATTTATGTATGCATAAATGAATGGTCCCGTAACTCTTGAGGGAGTCGTAGAAGTGCCATATTAACATGCGGCGTTTCTAGGACATGTTTTAAACATGGTTGAGCACAGTCCCTCTCCAGGTTTGAATACAGCAGATTTCTTCCAGAGAAGGATAGAGAGTGAAAGAATGGAAGTGAGAAAGATATATAGAGGAAGAAGCTACCCTAGTGCCAGACTGGTTCTTTTTTTTTTATTAACCTTGATTGGATGAAAGGCAAAGTTAACCTCGGCGGGATTTGAACTCAGAAAGCAGAGAGCCGAAACGAATACTGCAAACGTTATTTCTGACGTTCAAACGACTTTGCCAATTCGCCGCCTACTTCTGTGCAATAGATTATCGATTTCGAAAGACAAAATTTTAATAAATATTTTTTGCAATTTACGGAAATAAGGATGCAGTCCGTGATCCTTTTATTTTTTTTAGAGCTTCGTGGCTGGTGAAAGGAGGGGAAGAAGTTATCCTCGAACCGGAAACTTAACTTGAACGCTTGTGGCAGAGTAAATTCTACTAAAAGGCACCCGATGACCAGGTGGTGGTGTTAACAGATCAACTTTTCCACTTAATTCACAACACGAAGTGTCGGAATATACGAAAGTCGACGGAAACATTCACAAGCTGAAAGGTTCATAGGCTGACTAAGATACTCTCATGGAATAACCAAATGAGATTTATTTTTTAGCATATTCCCTGGAAAGAAACGATGCAGTTATAATAAGAGTTGAAATTAATGCATGCAATATTTCACAGCTCTAGCATCACTTCTTCTCAGCCCATCCTCGTATCTCACAAGGTGTTTCGTAACAATTCATAACACAGAAGCAATT
>OZ024740.1:272007674-272027674 GCA_964016885.1 Eledone cirrhosa | reverse complement strand
ACAAGCCAACTAAGATATAACATATTTTACAAGCCAACTAAGATATAACATATTTTACAAGCCAACTAAGATATAACCTATTTTACAAGCCAACTAAGGTATAACCTATTTTACAAGCCAACTAAGATATAACATATTTTACAAGCCAACTAAGGTATAACCTATTTTACAAGCCAACTAAGGTATAACATATTTTACAAGCCAACTAAGATATAACCTATTTTACAAGCCAACTAAGGTATAACATATTTTACAAGCCAACTAAGATATAACATATTTTACAAGCCAACTAAGATATAACCTATTTTACAAGCCAACTAAAATATAACATATTTTACAAGCCAACTAAGGTATAACATATTTTACAAGCCAACTAAGATATAACCTATTTTACAAGCCAACTAAGGTATAACATATTTTACAAGCCAACTAAGGTATAACATATTTTACAAGCCAACTAAGATATAACCTATTTTACAAGCCAACTAAGATATAACCTATTTTACAAGCCAACTAAGATATAACATATTTTACAAGCCAACTAAGATATAACATATTTTACAAGCCAACTAAGATATAACATATTTTACAAGCCAACTAAGGTATAACCTATTTTACAAGCCAACTAAGGTATAACCTATTTTACAAGCCAACTAAAATATAACATATTTTACAAGCCAACTAAGGTATAACCTATTTTACAAGCCAACTAAAATATAACATATTTTACAAGCCAACTAAGGTATAACATATTTTACAAGCCAACTAAGATATAACATATTTTACAAGCCAACTAAAATATAACATATTTTACAAACCAACTAAGGTATAACCTACTTTACAAGCCAACTAAGGTATAACCTACTTTACAAGCCAACTAAGGTATAACATATTTTACAAGCCAACTAAAATATAACATATTTTACAAGCCAACTAAGGTATAACATATTTTACAAACCAACTAAGATATAACCTATTTTACAAGCCAACTAAGGTATAACATATTTTACAAACCAACTAAGGTATAACCTATTTTACAAGCCAACTAAAATATAACCTATTTTACAAACCAACTAAGGTATAACCTATTTTACAAGCCAACTAAAATATAACCTATTTTACAAGCCAACTAAGGTATAACCTATTTTACAAGCCAACTAAGATATAACCTATTTTACAAGCCAACTAAGGTATAACCTATTTTACAAGCCAACTAAGATATAACCTATTTTACAAGCCAACTAAGATATAACATATTTTACAAACCAACTAAGGTATAACCTATTTTACAAGCCAACTAAGATATAACATATTTTACAAACCAACTAAGGTATAACCTATTTTACAAGCCAACTAAGGTATAACCTACTTTACAAGCCAACTAAGATATAACCTATTTTACAAGCCAACTAAGATATAACCTATTTTACAAGCCAACTAAAATATAACATATTTTACAAGCCAACTAAAATATAACATATTTTACAAGCCAACTAAGATATAACATATTTTACAAGCCAACTAAGGTATAACCTATTTTACAAGCCAACTAAGATATAACCTATTTTACAAGCCAACTAAAATATAACATATTTTACAAGCCAACTAAGGTATAACCTATTTTACAAGCCAACTAAGGTATAACCTATTTTACAAGCCAACTAAGATATAACCTATTTTACAAGCCAACTAAGGTATAACATATTTTACAAGCCAACTAAAATATAACCTATTTTACAAGCCAACTAAAATATAAAATATTTTACAAGCCAACTAAAATATAACATATTTTACAAGCCAACTAAGGTATAACATATTTTACAAGCCAACTAAAATATAACATATCTTAGAAGCCAACTAAAATATAACCTATTTTACAAGCCAACTAAAATATAACATATTTTACAAGCCAACTAAGGTATAACATATTTTACAAGCCAACTAAGATATAACCTATTTTACAAGCCAACTAAGGTATAACATATTTTACAAGCCAACTAAAATATAACATATTTTACAAGCCAACTAAGATATAACCTATTTTACAAGCCAACTAAAATATAACCTATTTTACAAGCCAACTAAGATATAACATATTTTACAAGCCAACTAAAATATAACATATTTTACAAGCCAACTAAGGTATAACCTATTTTACAAGCCAACTAAGATATAACCTATTTTACAAGCCAACTAAAATATAACATATTTTACAAGCCAACTAAGGTATAACCTATTTTACAAGCCAACTAAGATATAACCTATTTTACAAGCCAACTAAGATATAACATATTTTACAAGCCAACTAAAATATAACATATTTTACAAGCCAACTAAGGTATAACATATTTTACAAGCCAACTAAGGTATAACATATTTTACAAGCCAACTAAGGTATAACCTATTTTACAAGCCAACTAAGGTATAACCTATTTTACAAGCCAACTAAGGTATAACATATTTTACAAGCCAACTAAGGTATAACATATTTTACAAGCCAACTAAGGTATAACATATTTTACAAGCCAACTAAGGTATAACCTATTTTACAAGCCAACTAAAATATAACCTATTTTACAAGCCAACTAAAATATAACATATTTTACAAGCCAACTAAAATATAACATATTTTACAAGCCAACTAAGATATAACATATTTTACAAGCCAACTAAGATATAACATATTTTACAAGCCAACTAAGATATAACATATTTTACAAGCCAACTAAGATATAACATATTTTACAAGCCAACTAAGATATAACATATTTTACAAGCCAACTAAGATATAACATATTTTACAAGCCAACTAAGGTATAACATATTTTACAAGCCAACTAAGATATAACATATTTTACAAGCCAACTAAGATATAACATATTTTACAAGCCAACTAAGGTATAACATATTTTACAAGCCAACTAAAATATAACATATTTTACAAGCCAACTAAGATATAACATATTTTACAAGCCAACTAAGGTATAACATATTTTACAAGCCAACTAAGGTATAACATATTTTACAAGCCAACTAAGATATAACATATTTTACAAGCCAACTAAGATATAACATATTTTACAAGCCAACTAAGATATAACATATTTTACAAGCCAACTAAGATATAACCTATTTTACAAGCCAACTAAGGTATAACATATTTTACAAGCCAACTAAAATATAACATATTTTACAAGCCAACTAAGATATAACATATTTTACAAGCCAACTAAGGTATAACATATTTTACAAGCCAACTAAGGTATAACCTATTTTACAAGCCAACTAAAATATAACATATTTTACAAGCCAACTAAGATATAACCTATTGTACAAGCCAACTAAGGTATAACCTATTTTACAAGCCAACTAAGGTCACTTGACAGGCTAGAAATAACAGCCGAATCCCACTTAAATTACATTCGTCCTCATTGCATAATGACCGAGAGAAGGACAACAGAGTAAATGCTCCCTTATCTTTAATCACAGGTCTGCTCAAAGGGACCATTTGTAGATTGGCAGAATCGGTAGAGCGTTGAACAAGATGCTTTGTAGAAGATTATAGTTACGTCCCTTTATGTTCTGAGTTCTAATACCGCCGAGATTAGTGTTGCCTTTCATCTTTACGGAGTCGATAAAATAAAGTACCAGTAACTCACTGGGGTCTATTTAATCAACTTTCCCCACTTCCCAAATTGTTGGCCTTGCCTTAAATCAGAAACTATTATTTTAATGTATTCTGCGCCGTTGTCTGTTACACCCACCAATATCTAAAAAAATAGTATTACGGCCCTTTTAGGTCTGAGTTCAAATCCCGCCGATGTTAACTTTGCCTTTCATCCTTACGGGGTCTATAAAATAAAGTATCAGTAATGCACTGGGGTAATTGCTGGCCTTGTGCCAAAAGTAGAAATAATTATTATGTATGTCCCAATGTATACCAATCTATTTATATTGAAATACATAGCAGCTCACCTACAATGGATGCTAAAACGATCTGGGATTACATGCGTAATGTCTTTCTTCTTCTTCTTCTTCTTCTTCTTCTTCTTCTTCTTCTTCTTCTTCTTCTTCTTCTTCTTCTTCTTCTTCTTCTTCTTCTTCTTCTCTTCCTCCTCCTTCTCCTTCTTCATGGTCTGAAACATAGATGTAGTAGCCGTCAGTGAAACAAGAATTCCAAGAACGCGTGTTTTCGTTCCCATTTTCGACAACTACAGATCACGTGACTGAAAGGCTTGAATTTCAAGGTACAGATGATCTTCCTTGACCCGGGCGGTAAGTCGGGCCTGCTGGGTATGTGCGGCAGTGAAGGTAAAGCCTTCCGACCTAGTGGCCGTTTAATCCTCGACTGGGGCAGGGCAGTAAGTCGGGGCTGCTGGGTATGTACGGCAGTGAAGGTAAAGCCTTCAGACTTGTGGCCGTTTAATCCTCGACTGGGGCAGGGCAGTAAGTCGGGGCTGCTGGGTATGTACGGCAGTGAAGGTAAAGCCTTCAGACTTGTGGCTGTTTAATACTCGACTGGGGCAGGGCGGTAAGTCGGGGCTGCTGGGTATGTACGGCAGTGAAGGTAAAGCCTTCAGACTTGTAGCCGTTTAATCCTCGACTGGGGCAGGGCGGTAAGTCGGGGCTGCTGGGTATGTGAAGGTAATGCCTTCAGACTAGTAGCCGTTTAATCCTCGACTGGGGCAGGGCGGTAAGTCGGGGCTGCTGGGTATGTGAAGGTAATGCCTTCAGACTAGTAGCCGTTTAATCCTCGACTGGGGCAGGGCTGTCGGACTTCTTCAGGCGTCTAGACACTTTCCTGAAAAGGCCTTGCTCTTTAGTGCTAGTGATCGGTTGGAATTGCATTTTTGACGCACGTTACTATTGTGTGGCGTTGGCCCTTGGGAGAAGGGAGTGTAACAGCCTCACAAGCCTCTTCGGATCTTTCTAACTGTCGGACTACATTTCCCGAATGTTCCAGTTTCGACATGGAGTGACCTCAGTGAATCATCCAGTTCATACTTAGAGGTCTCGTTATATTAACATATAGAGACGGTGTAGCCTACCCACAATTTGAATTTGTTGGTTACACAGACGACAAATGTTTAATGAGCCTGTTTCACGATGGTCGGCTGAAAAGTTCATAGGTTGACTAAGATACTCTCATAGAATATGACCAAATGAGGTTTATTTTTCAACATAGTCCCCCTTGCGGTTCACACACATTTTCCATTGGTGTTGCAGCGCTAGGATCCCATTGGTGAAAAAGCTTTCATCCTATTGGTCAAAAACGTCATCAAAGGCAGATATGTTGGAGGCACGTGACCTAAACTTACGATCATAACATCGTGGGCTTGATTCTTGGGTTGTGTGTTGTGTTCTTGAGCAAAACATTTCATTTCATGTTGCTCCAGTATACTCAGCTGAAAATGAGTACCAGCAATAGCTGGGGGTTTAACCCTGCGATGGACTGGTGTCCTGTCCAGGGGTAAGTCTTGTACTCTCATTTGCTTCATGTCATGAAACCGGGATAAGCACCGACCAAATGAGCCTTCTGGCTTAAGACAGACTTTAGATATTTTTAGAATCACTGCGAGACTGCGACTTTCCGTCATATTTTTGTAGTTGAATATTTATGTAGTTGTTATGGAGGTAGGTTAGTAGGTTGGGGGAGTATGGTAACAATGCACAAAAATAAGAACATTGCAGAGAGAAATATTAGTAAGCATTACACACACGACATAAGAATAGTTTCAAATATACAGGATATACAATGGGATCTTTGCCAAAAACATGTATCATATTTGCTGGCCTATTGGACGCTCCTTCGTGCAGGCTGGTCTCTAAAAAACTTATTCGTTTTCAATCTTTTTTATATTCTTTATTTGCGGGTTATAGAGCATCCCTTGTTGTTTTTCACACATAATACTGAAAAAGTCCTTTACTTATATTTCTAAATAAAATGATAAAAAAAAAAAAACCATGTGTTTGTAAAAGTTATTTTTGTTTTATATCATTCAGTCTTTCAGTGGCCACCCTATATTAGACGACTCCTGGTTTTACAAGAACATTGTAAAAAAAAAAATGAATTTTAGTACATTTCTTTATAACGTCAATACTCATCATTTTCCATTTAAAGGATTTTAACCCTCACTATCAAGCTAATTTCTTTAGTCAAAATACGATGAAAGTTTCTATTTCTACTAATAATAATATAATAAAGGGAGTGCGGGACTGCGTCCTGAATATATTTGTTTATCCCGTTTGTAAAATAAGTTGGATTGCTTTGAATAAATAATTATTTCTACTTTTGGCGCAAGGCCAGCAATTACCCAGTACATTACTAGTACTTTATTTTATCGAACCCGTAAGGATGAAAGGCAAAGTTAACCTCGGCGGGATTTGAACTAAGACCGTAAAGGGACGTAACTATGTTAGAAAGCATGGCGTCCAACCCTCTACCGATACTGCCAATTCACCGCCCTTTGAATAAATAATTGTTTCTACTTTTTGGTACAAGGCCAGCAATTACCCAGTGCATTACTGGTACTTTATTTTATCGACCCCGTAAGGATGAAAGGCAAAGTCAACCTCAGCGGGTTTTGAATAAATAATTAATGATTATAACATAATTTATGTACTAAATTTCGTAGCTGTTGATTAAATATATATAATTTTATTGCTTATTTCAAGATTCATTTCTTTTAAAATTTTCAAATGTCAATACTTCCTGTTATGATATAATGGACGCTATATTATATCGCTTATATAAATGTTCACATATTTGCATCGGTATATAACGTTTATATTTCCGCCGCTAATTTTCTCCTTTTTCGTTTTCATAAAATTTCACCGTAATGCAGTTTATATATAATATCGTCTTTTTTAAATGTATCATGGATTACTTTACTGATTACAGAAGAGTGTAACACAGTCTCTCTTCAATTTCTATGCATATTGTTAATTACGATTTTATTTGACATATCATATCTACATGTATATATATTTGCGTATAATATCAATATGCACACTACACATACTAGCAAAAAACCACCCAAAGTGTGGTTTTTCTGCTAGTTTTATTAAAAATTATTTCATTGTTTTGTTTATATAAGTTGTATTGTATTACTGTATTAGTAATACTAATAATAATACAAACTAAATTTTATTAACCATGATTGTCCTCACCCTCCATTCGGCTTCCAATCGGTGACATGGCGTATTGGATGCAGGGTAGATTTTTAGGGGGGGGGTGCGTCCAATAGGACGGCACATACGGTAGTTACCTCACTTAATGTGGTGAACTGGAGTTTTTAATCAATTGAAATTCTAACCATATTGAGAAACATCAATAGAGTTTGTAAGAATTACTCTCAAAACAAGGCAAGGACGAGAAGTCTCGAAATCTGAATTAACCGCAATACCGATCTACAGGAATATAGAGGTATACATAGGATGTAAATCTAAACATTGCTAACTATGATGACAATCCTGAACATGTTTCAAGCTTATGAAACTTCCTCAGTGAAATTGGAGTATAGTCAACACACAGCGGTTCTGTGTGTGTGTGTATGTATGTATGTATGTGTGTGTGTGTGTGTCTGTGTGTGTCTATGTGTGTGTGTGTGTTTTTACGTGCGTGTGTCAAAATAATACAATGATTAGGCAATTTAAAATAACGTCAGTAGTGGTGGTGGTGGTGGTGGTGGTGCGGTAATAACAACGCCTATGACAAAAGGGATATTGATGATGATGATGATGATGATGATGACGATAAGGATGATGATCATTATGATGATGGTGATGATGATAATGATGATGACTGCGGTGATGATGATGATGATGATGATGATGGGCGATCAACACCAAAACGCAGCATAGTCTTAAATCCTGCCTCGAAGGAAAGTACTTTTAGAGGGAAAGAAAACTTTCGAGGAAATAAATTGATAAATGTGTTTTTAAAAATGTAATAGTTACGAAGTATTGCAGTGGGATTGCTGGTGTTGTTAATGCTGTTGATGCTTTAATCAATATTTGGAGATAATGGCCTGTGTGTGTGTGTGTGTGTGTGTGTGTGTGTGTGCGCGTGTGTGTGTGTGCGCGTGTGTGCGTGTTATGTGTGTGTGTGCGCGCGCGCGCACACAAACGTGTGCATAAAGTACTTAAAATTGGTTGATATTCAGATGGAGGGAAACGTTAACCGATAGAGGGGAAGTGAAGAGAAATACATACATCTGTGCGAAAATATATACATACATGCATGCATACATACATACAAACATACACACACACACACACACACACACACACACACACACACACACACACACACACACACATACATACATACATACATACATACATACATACATACATACATATATGGTGGCTGCAAACTCTGCTAAGAGTATTGCATTCGCTTGTCAGATTACAGAAAATGGTGCACCTTTAGGCTACGGCCAGCCACACGAACCTGTAACAAATCCTGAACAAGCAATGCCTGTGCTTTTTAAGTGTTTTTAAGTGGGGAAAGGCTTTGCACTCGACCAATCCCACTCTCTGAGCATCGAAAACACTACCCGAAACGGAGAACTTGTCAACATCATCGGATGCTTCCGAATCCGCAGGGGTTTTTTTTTTTTTTTTTTAGAGTTTCCTTCTCTTAGAAAGGTGTTGTGACAACAACTGGGGGCCTTTCACTCACAGGTGAAAACAAAAAGTACTATTTGGATGGCCGGTGACTCTATTGAGTTCCTCCGCCCTTCGACGGGTCTTGTATTTCATCCCACAAGGTGTCCAAATATCACCCTCCTCACCAAGCAAGCTAGGTGGGAGTTGCCGGTTTAATCGCCGACGACCCGACCATGAGACAGGTTGTCCTGGGTTACATGTTACCAATAACACATACATACATACACAGTAGACTATGTATGTATGTTACATAACATACATACATACATACATACATACATACATACATACATACATACATACATACACATACGTAAATATAGGTGACTTTTTAAAAAATGGCCCCGCTTACGTTTTGTATCAATGCATGTTAAATTTTCTAACCGATCAACTTTAAATTTCAGGATATGGCAGACACAACGTCTGAGAAGACATCAAGATCCCAAATACGAGTTCCGGCACCAAATATTCTGTGTGAAACACTACTATAAGTGTGACTCGTACAAGTAGATCCAGGAACAATTTCATGCGTTTTTTTTGGAACGGACAAATCTCCCTTCAAAACCAATATACAAAACTGTATGAATAAGTTTGAGACCTTTGGGACAATGGAGAAACTCAATATAATGTATGAGGACCGTCCTACTCACTCTGGACGACACAAGAAGCGTACACAGAAAGTTATTGACGTGGTTCCAGAGTCTGTTGAACAGAGCCCAAAACGTTCACTGGGCAATAGAAACCAATCCTTCCGTCTCTCCATAGAAACTTGCAGAAGGTTTATCAAAGATGATATTAAGAAGTACCCCTACGGAATAGAGACTAAACAAAAACTTACTGTAGTTGAGGAGACCAAGAAAAAAGCTATGGCTGAGAAAATGCTGGAGAAGATGGAAAACAACTTAAATTTTGTTAATCTGCTGTGGACCTCTGGTGAAGCCCAATTTCATTTAGATAGGAAGGTCATCTCTAAAGAGAATGTGGTCTGGAGGTCAGAGAAACCCCCAGGAGTGGCTGTGAAACCTCTCCACTCTCTGTCTCGGCTGCTATTTCTGAGAAAGGGTTGATTGGCTCATTCTTCTTCAAAGAAAAGGTTGTTACTGCTACAGTCACAAAGGAACGCTATGTGGAGGTGTTGGAATCTTCAAAAAGGAGCTACAGACTATGTACTCGTCTCTAGTGAATACATTCTGGTTCCAACAAGAAGGAGTAAGCTCTCACATCTCCAGTGAGTCGCAACAATGGCTAAAAAATACTTTTGGAAATAGCATGATCAGTTTGAAGAATGATTTTGAGTGGGACCCACGCAGTCCTGATCCCCCTCCCCCCGAAAATGTATGTCTTACAACAAACACACTATGATATATATCTATCTATCTATATATATATATATATATATGAAAAGATTCAGGAACCCGACGGCTGAGCTCCAGCCGTTTCGACAGCTAGATCCAAACAGTTCTAGCTGTCGAAATAGCCGCAGCTCAGCCGTCGGAGTCCTGAATCTTTTTATATTACCCAATCTACTACCCCAAGTATTGAGTACTCTGGTGCGTTATGGTCCACCTGGTATCTTACCACACCCTCTTTGTTATATATATATATATATATATATATGTGGGGGGGGGGGTTTTCTGGACAGAGGTCTTCCATTCTAACCCGGGGTTGTAATTTAATGACAATTATATGCGATTTGATTCCATATATGTATCATCATCATAATATAATAAAGGGAGGTGTGCTAGACTGCGTCCTGAATATATATTTTATTTTTGGTCCCGTTTGTAAAATAAGTTAAATTACTTTGAATAAGTAATGATGAATGAATATTACATGATTTATGTACTAAATTTCGTAACTCTTGATAAATAATTTTATTGCTTATTTCAAGATTCACTTCTTTAAAATGTTTAAATGTCAACACTTCTGGTTAGCGTCCGTTATATTATAACACTTATTACATCGCTTATATAAACGTTCATATATTTGCATCGTTATATAAGCTTTATATTTCCGTCGCTAATTTTCTCCTAATGCAGTTTATATATAATATCGTCGTTTTTAAATGTATCATGGATTACGTTACTGATTACAGAAGAGAGTGTAACACAGTCTCTCTTCAATTTCTGTGTGTATTGTCAATTACGATTTTATTTGACATATCATATCTAAATGCATATATATTTGCGTATAATATCAATATGCACACTACACATGTTAGCAGAAAACCATCCGAAGGGTGGTTTTTCTGCCAATATATATAATGATACTTCGTATAAACCTCAAACAAAATAGTGTATTATTCTAACGACTTTGTGTTGTGAGAATTCGTAAGAAAAGAATGGCGTACCACTGGTCTGAACACTTAACAGAACAGTTTTAACATTGAGAGTCAGTAGTTCATTCTTTCATTCTTTCAAAAACAATAAAATAACTAGCAATAATATTTCGGAGTATATGGAATTAATCAACAATATCCATGAATATATAAACAAATAATCAAATAATCTTGCTCCCCAAGTCGAAAGAAATTATTGTATATACAAAGAAAGAATATAAAAAAAAATTATTCACATAAAATTCAAGCAGATTATGCAAAAACATTTTTTAACGGAGGGTTTACTTATATTTTTTTTAATTGATTTACATAAGTTTTTCTAATTATTTTATTTATTTCATATTTTGTTTATTCTGTAATCCCTTCATAATTACAACAATTGTTGCAGAAATTGATGAAAAACCTAATCAGTGTTCCTGAGAGATTTCTCAATAGATGGCGATTGCGAAACAGTTCGTATTCGCTACTTACCTTTAGTTTTTGTTTTTTGTTGTTATTGTTTTGTTTTGTTTTGTTATTGTTTTTTTTGTTTTTTGTTGTTGTTTTTTTATGCGTGCCATTTACAAATTACTTTGAAAGAGATAAGAATAGTTTGTGCTACTGGAACAGGGTAATGTGGAAATACTAACGAAAAATACCAGGACTTAACATTTATCAGAAAAGTCCAGCCTGAATACTTCCAGATAACAGTTATCAGGCGAGAGGTTTAAGTGCATATCTCATGAAAAGAATATAAAGATTAAAAAAAAAAGAATGGAGGAAAAAGAAAAGGAAGGAAGACAGGTAAGGAAAGAAGAAAACAGAAAGAAAGAAAGACAGAAAGAAAGAAGGAAAAGTTATCAGAAGCTGCATTCAACGGCAAATATCTACTTGCAGTAACTATCAGATGAAAACTCCGACCTGATGTGTGTGTGTTGTGTTGTGTGTGTGTGTGTGTGTGTGTGTGTGTGTATGTGTGTGTGTGTGTGTGTGTGTGTGTGTGTGTGTGTGTGTGTGTGTGTGTGTGTGTGTGTGTGTGTGTGTGTTCGTGTTGGGAGGCATATTGGCAAGAAAGCTGATCGAATGTTGTAGCTTTCGATAACGATTATAAGAGACGGCAGTCAAAACTCTACTGCTTCGTTTATTTCAGAACTTTGTCTTGACAGGACAGAAAGCAGGACTTTACGTGGTCATGTGATTTGAACTGCTTATAATCGATTTGCAATTATACCACGACAACTATAATACAGACCTGCAAACCTCTAAAAACCCAAATGGGGAGTACCATGAAAAAAGTACCCCAAAACGGGGAGAAATGGGGCAAAATGGGGAGATTTTACATAATTGTTTCTACTTTTGGCCCAAGGCCAGCAATAATCCCAGTCTATTACTGGTACTTTATTTTATCGATCCCGTAAGGATGAAAGGCAAAGTGAACCTCGGCGCGATTTGAACTCAGTCCGTAAAGGGACGTAACTGTGCTGAAAAGCATGGCGTCCGACCCTCTACCGATACTGCCAATCCATCGCCCTTGGGGAGATTTTACATAATGAAAGCTATGCCCACTTTTACAAG
The DNA here is from genome assembly GCA_964016885.1 of Eledone cirrhosa. Lineage (NCBI taxonomy): Eukaryota > Metazoa > Mollusca > Cephalopoda > Octopoda > Eledonidae > Eledone > Eledone cirrhosa. Next base: position 272,015,109 of record OZ024740.1, on the reverse strand, counting down.
AGAAGACAACTCTTACCCACCCCAATGTAGGTGGGAGATCTCCCCCATCAGACGGGGAGAGTTGACAGGTCTGTTAATGTATCAAGATTGTTGTTGTGTGTTGGACCTCTCTGTTAGTTCCGAGAACGACTATTCCAATTGTTTCATAATGGGTCAGTCTGCTCGTGAAGTTAACGCGCAAAAAACTGAGCATTTAACAGACACGAGTACCTTTAACGCATTCCTCAGGGACATTCAGCGTGACAGAGACTGCCTGACAAGGCTGGTCTTTGTTTCACATCTACAATACTCTACAATAAAATGATGTGCTCAAGTATACAACACACCACCCAGTCCGAGAATCGAGCTCATGATTTAGGGATCGTAAACAGAAAGCCCTAAACACTAAACCATTATACTGTGCAGACGTAAGGGCGGTGGATTGGCAGTAATCGGTAGAGCGTCCGACACCGTGCTTCGTGGCAGAGAGTTACGGCCCTTTACGTTCTGAATTCAAATCCCGCCGAAGTTAGCTTTACCTTTCATTCTTACGGAGTCGATAAATAAAGCACCATTAATGCACTGGGGTCAATTTAATCGACTTTCCCTTCCCCTTCAGATTGCTGGCCTTGTGCCTAAAGTAGAAACAATTATACTGTGCAGACTTAGTATGTCTGAATCTATTGTTTGACTGCTTATTTTCCTTGGTTTGCTTTAATGTACGTAGTGTTAAATACTATAATATATCTACTTTAAATACTATAATATATCTATAATACTATAATAATTGTTTCTACTTTTGGCACAAGGCCAGCAAATACCCAGTGCATTACTGGTACTTTATTTTATCGACCCCGTAAGGATGAAAGGCAAAGTCAACCTCGGCGGGATTTGAACTCAGATCGTAAAGGTACGTAACTATGCTGGAAAGCATGGCGTCCGACCCTCCACCGATACTGCCAATCCACCGCCCTATAATACTATAATAATTGTTTCTACTTTAGGCACAAGGCCAGCAATTACCCAGTGCATTACTGGTACTTTATTTTATCGACCCCGTAAGGATGAAAGGCAAAGTCAACCTCGAAATACTATAATATATCTATAATACTATAATTGTTTCTACTTTAGGCACAAGGCCAGCAATTACCCAGTACATTACTGGTACTTTATTTTATCGACCCCGTAAGGATGAAAGGCAAAGTTAACCTCGGCGGGATTTGAACTCAGACTGTAAAGGGACGTAACTATGTTAGAAAACATGGCGTCCAACCCTCTACCATACTGCCAATTCACCGACTATAATAATACTATAATAAGTATAGTTAAATACTATGATATATCTACTTCATAAATGAGAATACGTACGCATCATGACACTAACCCATTGTATCATGTTTGTCTGGAAAGGGCGGAAAGAATGGATCTCATTATCTCTGGATGGGGATGATTGACACCAACTGAATACTTGCAAACGGCATGATAAAGCAGCTCAGTATATATACGAGGCGATATGCCGCACATCCAATCACCTTCATAAAGAAAATTGGTAGGAGCCCTAACCATATCATGTTAATCAAAAATACTGAATTTTCAGTCCTCTGAAATTTCAATATTCAAACAGACAAAAAAATCTAAGCCAATCGGTCAAAAAACTTTTCTTTTTACATATGTGACAGCCCAAGCTGACTAAAAAAACCTCTCTAAAAAGATTTAAGAAACTCAATAAATACAAGGACCTTGAAATAGAAATGAGCGAAACCTGGCATCTCAAAACAATTACACTACCTGGAGCCATTGGGGCACTAGGAATGATATCCAAGGGTGCAAACAATTATATCGACCAAATCCCAAGCTGGCCTAAAATCAGTATATTGCAAAATATAATTCTCGTGGATACTTCATATATTTTGTACAAGGTTATAAACAGAAACTTCATGACTGTTTTACCAATCCTACCACAACATGGTATATTACCTCTTAACACTGGCTGGCTTGCTGTCTCTTGACATTACTGGTTGAAAAGCAACGTGAACTGTAGCATCTTGCTCAAGAACACAATGTGCCGCCAGATCCAGAAATCGATCGCAAAAACCTTAACCGCTAGGCCACACGCCTACTGTATTGTTTTCGATTATAAATCCATTCCCATTTAGAGTGCCTTAACCCTTTAGCATTTAAGCCGGCCGTATCCGGCCAGAATTCTTTCACCTCTTTCTGTTGAAACTGGCCGTAACTGGCCATTTATATTGACATTAAGGTATTGATCTTAAAATAAATAACAACAAAATCTCGTAGATTCGCTATTATGTGAGATAATTATGTAAGATAAAGTCTTTACCACAAAAATACAATAGTAAATATAGAGTATATGTAAATGCTAAAGGGTTAAAGAATATTGAAACGGTCCATTATTTTACTGGTACTTTATTTTATTGATACCAAAAAAAGAACGGTAAAATCTACATCGAGAGGAACTCGACTCTGAATGTAAATAAATGACCCTAACTAAATGCTACTGACATCCTGTCCGACACTGTTATGATTCTGCCAACCCACTGCCCTTTATTTACTGGTTTCTCAAACTGGTAGAGAGCCACACAATTTTAGGATTGGTTTCAATCGATAAAATTACCCTCGATACATGCCTAATACATAATTTAAATATTTTGTGGAAAATAATGGGAAATTGATCCCATAGTGTGGGTGGTTAACTCCGTTATTGGACAATATTGAAGTAAAAGTAAAATGTGCTCTACTGACTCTGTCTCTACGCGTCTTTTCTATTAACGTATAACATCTCAATACGATAAGTATTGTAAGAAAATTTCATTTTTTTTTTCTTTTCTCTGTCGAGTCACCAATCAGACTAGAGTGTAGAGTGGTCCCTGCCTCCCACACTGCCTCTCTCACAGCTTCTCGTTCGTTGCTTCATTCTCTTTTTTCTCTTTCTCTTTCCTTTTTTTTTTTTGTTTCATTTAGATTTTTTTTTGTCTAACTTAACCATTTCTGTAAGTCAGTGAATTGGCAGGGTCGTTAGAACGTCGGATAGAATGCTTTGTGGTATTCGTTCCACCTCTCTTCTATCTGAGTTCAAATCCCGCCGAGCTCAACTTTGCCTTTCGCCCATTCAAAGTCGATAAAAAAAAACTACCGATAAGTGTACTACAATTTCATTTTTAAAATCATATTTTCAAATAAATATTACAATTTTGTGAATCGTATGTTAGACATTTACTATTGACTCCTCTGTTCTATTTTATACTTTTTATTATCTTCCGTTAAGTATTAACCTGTGACTTCGATATTTTTTCAACACTATATTTTTATATAAGGCGATCAATCAAGTCAGGAGCACAAGAAAAACAGTTTTTAACTAAAGGGAGCAAACTTTTTCTGCACAAGGGAAATAACTCTTTATCTTAGTAGTTTTTAGCTGATGATAGATTACTTATTATTTTCGGTGGATTGGCAGTATCGGTAGAGGGTCAGACGCCATGCTTTGACGCATAGAGTTACGATCCTTGCCATTCTGAGTTCAAATCCCGCCGAGGTTAACTTTGCCTTTCATCCTTACGAGGTCGATAAGATAAAGTACCAGTAATGCACTGGGTAATTGCTGGCCTTGTGCCAAAAGTAGAAACAATTATTTTCTTAATTGATATTTACAATTGAGGAAAAAGTTAAGTTGCCGCTTCAAAATTTGTAAATTTATCAAGGTGGTAGGTCACTATATTTTTATATATAAAGGAAAATTAGAAATTAGAAATAACAAATATAATGTAATCGTGAGGTTGGGTAACTGTTGCAGCAGGTTTCGCTGGACATTCTCCGTGGCAATGCCTTTACCATTCTGTCTGCAGGGCACGGCCGAATGACCACTCAGACTAGGGTGTAGAGTCAGTCCCTTTCACACACACACACACACTCTCTCTCTCTCCCTCTCTCTCGCCTTCATACTCTCCCTCTCTCTTACTTTCTCTCTCTCTCTCTCTCTCTCTCTCTCTCTCTCTCTCGCCTTCATACTCTCTCTCTCTCTCTCTCTCTCTCTCTCTCTCTCTCTCTCTCTCTCGCCTTCATACTCTCTCTCTCTCTCTCTCTCTCTCCCTTTCCTTCGATGCCTCAAGGTTTTATGCAATTTCGGTTCATTTCGATCATCATAGAGCATTTGCTTTATGACAGACACTGAGCAGCGTTTGGCTTATATCAAACGTTCTGGTGATTCCAGTTTTATGTATATATATATATGTGTGTGTGTGTGTGTGTGTGTGTGTGTGTGTGTGTGTGTGTGTGTGTGTGTGTGTGTGTGTGTGTGTGTGTGAGGAAACTGGCGAACCTTTGTCCGTTCTTCTCGAATTGCTTCGTCTCCTAATTATATATATATATATATATATATATATATATATATATATATATATGAAAATATGGGTGAGAAGAATACTGCTGGTTGCACATGGATAACATGTTATAAAATGAGTCCCTCATCAGTGATTTACCAAACGATCATGGGTATTTCATCGCATTAAAAATCATATACCTCACGTTGGAGCGATAATAACTAAAATAAGTTATTAGGACAATAGAAACGAGTAAAGCGAGTGAGACATATATATATATGTGTGTGTGTGTGTATGTGTGTGTGTGTGTGTGTGTGTGTGTGTGTGTGTGTGTGTGTGTGTGTGTGTGAGATTATGCTGCACTACCTTGTGTTTATGTGTATTACGTTATTCCTGATATATTTTTGCCAAGTTTCATTTAATTCAAACTCGACCCACCCTCAAAACACAACTTCACATCACTGTTAAGTCCGACTGTCGAGCTAGCTTCAGCCCCAAGAAATTGGCTTGTTGTTTATATTATCGAGTCTGAAGACTGACTGATTTGAACTGAAAACGTAAAGTGACGAAACTACATTTCTCGAAAGAATTTTTCTCTGGCTCGCTTCTGACTATTACAATCCACAAGACCAGCAGGTTTGGGCGGGAAGAGCAAAGTCGATGAAATCAACCCCAGTACTTGTTTAGTACTTTATTTTTTCGACCCTGAAGGAATGAAAGACAATGTTGACCTCGGCGAGATTTGAACTCAGAATGTAAAACGCCGGAACTAATATCGCAATGGCATTTTATAACTCTGCCAATCCGGCACCCTATTATGAATATTAATAATGGTTTCTACTTTAGGCACAAGGCCAGCAATTATCCCAGGGTATAACTGGTACTTTATTTTATCGACCCCGTAAGGATGAAAGGCAAAGTTAACCTCGGCGGGATTTGAACTCAGTCCGTAAAGGGACGTAACTGTGCTGCAAAGCATGGCGTCCGACCCGCTACCGATACTGCCAATCCACCACCCTTATGAATATTAATAATGGTTTCTGATTTAGGCACAAAACCAATAATTTGGGGGAAGGAATAAGTCAATTAAACTGACACCAGTGCGTTACTGGTACTTAATTTTATCGACCCTGTTAGGATGAAAGACAAAGCTAACCTCGGCGAGGACACCAATCCGTCACCCTTTTATCAATAATAATTGTTTCTACTTTAGGCACAAGGCTAGCAATTTTTTTAAGGGGAGTGGAAAGTCGATTAAATCGAACCCAGTGCATCACTGGTACTTTATTCTATCGACCCCGTAAGGATGAAAGGCAAAGTTAACCTCGGCGGGATTTGAACTCAGAATGGCAAGGGCCGTAACTCAATGCTGGAAAGCATGGCGTCCGACCCCCTACCGATACTGCCAATCCACCGCCCTTATCAATATTAATAATGGTTTCTGATTTAGGCACAAGGCCAACAACTTGGGAGGAGGAGAAGGTTGATTAAATTGACCCCAGTGAGCTACTGGTACTTTATTTTATCGACGACATAAAGATGAAAGGCAAAAGTAACCTCGGCGGAATTTGAACTCGGAACGTAAAGAAGGGCCGTAACTCTATGCTTGCCGCAAAGCATATTATCTGACGCTCTACCGATACGACTAATCTACCACTCCCTTTTATGAATATTAATAATAATAGTTTCTTTATTCACCGCCAGGGTGATGGATAAAGGGCTGATGCGGGGTGAGGGTTGAAGCGGACATTATAATGAAGAAGAAAATTATATTGCTTATAACCTTCTGATGAACATGAACATAAAATTAACGATTTTTATTTTTTTGTTGTATTGTTGTACTGTTGAACCAATACAAGTAATTTATCTAAACTCTTTAATCATAAACTTATTGTTATTATTGTTATCATTGTTGTTGTTTTATTGCAGCTGCTGTTGTTATTGTTTGTGTATATTTTTATCAAACACTTAATAATAATATTAATACAGAAAAAAAAAGCCGTTTTTATAGTTTATTGATTTGTCTTCAGTCGATTAAGACATAAGGAGATGTTAGCTAAACAGTCAGAGGACATCACAACACAATTACTATATCATCTTTGCTCTTGAATCAAATTTCATTTAAGTGCTATTATTTTTCCCGGATATATAAAAGCAAATTGGCCAAAGGATGTATACTTTTTATTTAATTATTTTTGTGGTTTTCTTTGTTGTTGTTTTTTTTTATTTGTTTGTTTGTTTTCTTTTTAGTGTGGGGAGGGGTCTCCTTTAATGTAGCCGGAAGTAAAAATAAAATCCAAAAAAAAGGAAAATTTCTAATATAATAGTTTAGTTGTTGAAAACATAAATTTGTAGATAAAAAACAGCTTAAAATATTAACTTGCAAATAGGCACATATATCTATATACATACACACACAAACACAAACACAAACATATATATATATATATACATATATGTGTGTGTGTGTGTGTGTGTGTGTATGTGTGTGTGTGTGTGTGTGTGTGTGTGTATGTGTGTGTGTGTGTGTGTGTGTGTGTGTGTGCATTCTATTGATATAAACATTACATACATACACACATACACACACACACACACACATATATGTGTGTGATATGTAGGTGTGTCTGTATGTAGTATGCATTCTATTGATTATATACATACATATATACATTTGTATACATATGCATATATATATATGTGTGTGTGTAGATAGATAGATAAATAGATATATTTCTTTATTAACCACAAGGGCGCACAAGAAAAGGGGACAAAACAAGGACATATGCCGGGAATGTTACATACAATCGTGTAAAAATATGAAACAAACAAATATAACAATCGAAATGGAAGGGTGCTGACAGCAGACGGATCTCGTCACCAGTGGAGCCTGCTTCTTCCAAACGAACTGGAAGAGCATGCGTTCCATCTTGGTGAGGTGTTCACGGGAATAGGCACGACAGTCAAGCGGTAGTAGATGATGGACGCTATGAAAGTGTTCGTCACCTCCGCTTGACTTTTCAATGATGGTTTGCACTCTGCCCACTTCTGGGTGAGCGCAAATACCTTGGCCGTGACCTCGTTCCAGTTTTTCTCCACCTGGAGGTCCGGACCGAACC
>OZ024740.1:271997674-272002674 GCA_964016885.1 Eledone cirrhosa | reverse complement strand
GGGCGGCGCGCCGGGAGGGGCTATGGATTTCGGTCCATACCTCGACGGCCTACCGCGATTCTCGGACAGCGAGGCAAAGTTCTGCGAAAAGCCGATTTCAGCCGCTGAGATAGGGGACGCGTTGAGCCAATGCGGCAAACGCAAATCTCCAGGTCTCGACGGTCTACCCTACGAATTTTACGTAGCAATGCCGGACTTATTCTCCGGTCTCCTGGAAGCGGTCTACTGCAACTGGCAACAGAACGGGAGAATTCCCAGTTCTGTGACCGGGGGCGTAGTCACATTAGTCAGGAAGGACGAGAATAAGGGGGATGACATAGGCAACTTCCGGCCCATAACTCTGCTAAACACAGAGTTACAGATTTTGGCCAAGGTGTTGGCAAAGAGGCCAGCGCTTGTCGTCGGGAAACTGGTGGGAGAAGCGCAGACATGCGCAATCCCGACCAGGTCCATACACGACAACCTCCACCTCATGCGATACATCATAGAGAGGGTAGGGTGTAAACCCGGCTTCGGTGGGGCCCTGATCAACTTAGATCAGTCTAAGGCTTTCGATGGGGTTGACCATCATTACCTGGATGCGGTGCTCGAGGCGGCCGGTTTCGGACCCGTGTTCAGGGGCTGGATTGCTGCAATGCATAACAGCAACATTTGCTCAAGGGTTAAGGTGAACGGCTACTTCTTGGAGCCGTTCCATATCACGCGATCCATTCGACAGGGATGCCCTCTCTCCTCCCTTCTGTACGTATTGACTCTCGAGCCACTACTGCGGAAGTTGGAGCTATTGCAGGGCATCCCTCTGGAACCGGGACTGCGGAAAGCGGCGTCGGCCTACGCCGATGACGTGACAGTAATAGTGTCGAGCGCCTCGCAAATCGACGAAGTCGGCACCTTACTGAAGGAATACGAAAGGTTCACAGGAGCGAAACTGAACCGGGACAAGTCCATCGGTTTGCAACTCGGATCGTGGAGAGGCAAGCCGATGCCTTCCGATGGCGTCGTCGGACGCTGGATGGAAGGACCAGTAAAGCTGCTCGGGGTCCGGCATCTCTACGTATTCCTCACCGGATAACCGGTGTGGGCCCCGTTCGTGAGGCGAGCCTTCCCACGACTCGTCTCGCTGACCGAGCTGCAGTCCTGGGTCAAGCAAAGACCGAGGAAAATGGGCGACTGGCACATCGAATGTGCTCAGGCGCTCACAGCCCTCTAGCAGTTGAACCCGGCCATCAGTGGAGACTCCACTTCGTCATTCTATAGAGAGTTGATCCGCAGCAAGTGCGACGATGTGCTCGGTGAAACTTTAGGCGTAGAGGAAGATGAACTGGCCAGTCTGTTCGGTAGGACCTTCCGCCCGGGACCGATGGACAACTTCCAAAAGTCCCTGGCATGGCAGTGCTACCGAGGAGCTCTACCAGTTCGAGACAAGCTCTACAGACATGGGCGCCCGGGAAGGGACCCTGCAAAAAAGATCTGTCCGAGGTGCGCGCGAGACGAAGAAACCGTCGCGCACGCATTCATACACTGCCCGGGCGTCACCGACCTGTGGGGCTATGTAGAACGACTATTGTCGCGGGTGGGACCAATCCGGTTGACCACCGAGTCCATTGTCATGATCAAACCGCCACCCTCCTTCAAAAACGAAGGAGAGGCGGTTTTCCTTTGTGTGATAGCTATGGCGAAAGAGGTTGTATGGTGGACAAGGTTGAAAGGGCTGAGGTCAGACACCTTTCTCTCCGGCCAACAACTGATTCTTTTTTTCAAATACCACTTTGGAAGAAGAATCAGGATGGAGAGAGAGGTGCTGTACCCCAGCAAGTTTTATGAAAGGTTGGTGAAAGTGGCGAGAATGGCCCGAGTGAATGGGCCTTCTCTCTATATCAGCCTGTAAGTTGAGGAAAAAGAGGAGGAGAGGAAGGGAGTACAAACTCTTCGTACTCCTGGAGATGAGGATTGCACATTCTTTTTCGGGGGTATGTGTTACCCATATGAAATGTCTCCCCCTATTGGGGAAAATCGACTAATTTTTAAATTGCATTTGTGATAATATTTTACACGTTTTTATTGTATGTAAACTTCCCCCTTTGTATTTGTCCCCTTCTTTTGTGCCCCTGTGGCTAATAAAGAAACATATATATATATAAAACTGAGGATGTCTGTCTGTGTGTGTGTGTGTGTGTGTGTTTGTGTGTGTGTGTGTGTGTGTGTGTGAGTTTGAATCCCCAAAACTTGAGAAGCACCCAACCGACTGTTTTCAAACTTTACACATGTAATACTTATGTTTCAGGGAGTGTTCTGAGCAAAACCAATTTCAAATTTCCAATGCCCTAGGGACTGCATTAGGCGATTTAGCGATCTCTCTCTATAATTCTTAGTCTTTCTCTTTTTAGATAGATACATACATATAATGTCGCGCCCTTATAATATCTGTCTGTATGTCTGGCGGTCTGCATTACGTCACTTCCCTGAGGATGTGTGTGTGTGTGTGTGTGTGTGAGTTTGAATCCCTAAAACACGAGAAGTACCCAACCGACTTTTTTCAAACTTTACATGTGTATTACTTATGATTCAGGGAGTGTTATGCACATAAAAAATTAAACTTTTTGATCCCCTAGGGCCCGCAATAGGTGAAAAACTGCGTTTTCTCAGGTTTTTATGGGTTTTTTTGAGGCGTTACGTCAGACCGATTTCCTTGAAATTGTAACTATGATTTAGTCAGTCTCTTCTTCATACCGTGAGCAAAGTAAATCCAACTTTTTTATGGCCTAGGGCCCACATTAGGTGAAAAACTTCATTTTTTCAGCTTTTTAGGGCTTTTTTGAGGCGTTACGTCTAGCCGATTTTCCCAAAATTTCAAGGCATAAAAAAAATTCATTTTCTTGATCCTCTAGGGCCCGCATTAGCTGAAAACCAGCATTTTTCCCTGCTTCATCGAGGAAAATCTTAAAGATTATCCAGCCATCAGAGTATTCGGTTTATTTTCTTTACATATTGTCCAGGCATGCAGTTTTTCCACGATTAGGTATGTTGGCGGCCCGCGTTCCAAAATACCTTATCCCGTGAAACGCTGGGTACCATTGCTAGTACTATATATTTTCAACAGTAATAATATATGTTTTCAGCAGTAATACTATACTATACTATACTATATATTTTCAACAGTAATAATATATGTTTTCAACAGTAATACTATACTATACTATACTATACTATACTATATATTTTCAACAATAATACTGTACTATATATTTTCAACAGTAATACTATACCATATATTTTCAACAGTAATACTGTACTATATATTTTCAATAATAATACTGTACTATACTATATATTTTCAACAGTAATTCTATACTATACATTTTCAACAGTAATACTATACTATATATTTTCAACAGTAATACTGTACTGTACTATATATTTTCAACAGTAATACTGTACTGTACTATATATTTTCAACAGTAATACTGTACTGTACTATATATTTTCAACAGTAATACTATACTGCTCTATATATTTTCAACAGTATTACTATACTATACTGTATATTTTCAACAGTAATACTATACTATACTATATATTTTCAACAGTAATACTATATATTTTCAACAGTAATAGTATACTATACTATATATTTTCAACAGTAATACTATACTATATTATATATTTTCAACAGTAATACTATATTATACTATATATTTTCAACAGTAATACTATACTGCTCTATATATTTTCAACAGTATTACTATACTATACTGTATATTTTCAACAGTAATACTATACTATACTATATATTTTCAACAGTAATACTATATATTTTCAACAGTAATAGTATACTATACTATATATTTTCAACAGTAATACTATACTATATTATATATTTTCAACAGTAATACTATATTATACTATATATTTTCAACAGTAATACTATATTATACTATATATTTTCAACAGTAATACTATACTACACAGACAGCTTGTCGTCTGTTTATCCAAGCGAATCTAGATACATCAGCTATATATATATATCTGGATGCCGTAGAACACACCAATGGCCAACTAGTATATATATATTAATTTACGTAACAATTTATTTAGTTCTTGTAAACATCGCCAAAACTCAACTTTTAGATCTATATATAAAATATAATTACACGTTTAATCTTCTCTACATAATGTTTACTTTATCCAAACACCTATAATCTCATTTCTTAAATTATATGCATATATGTTCATAAATTCTAAATCCTTAAATTTAAAATTTAATGTAATTCTAATTTTAATATCTTTTACTTAAATATATATAATTTACTTCCTAAATCTTTACGTTTAATATTTTTAATATTTTTACTTCTTAAATATCTTTATTTTTATCTTTATTTATCTTACTTCCAAAATATCTCATAATTTTTTTGAAAAATTATTTTAAATGTTTTTAAAAAATTACTTATTTCCAAAAAACTATTTTTTGCGTCACCTTAATTTTTTTAGTATTTTTTTAGTATTTTTTTAGTATTTTTTAGTATTTTTAGTATTTTTCTAATATTTTTTAAGTATTATTAAATATTTTTAAATATTTTTTTATATTTTTAGGTATTTTTAAATATTTCTTAATATTTCTTTATATTTTTGAATAATTTTAGGTTTTAATTATATTGCCTGAATAATTTTAGGATTTATTAATTTTAAACATTTTAAAATGTTTTAAAAATGATTTTGAGTATTTTCGGAGTCTTTTTGAGATCTTTTAAAAATCTCTTGCAAAGTTTTTCCACGAATTTTCAAGAATTTTGTCTAGAATATTTTATAGTTTTAATTTTTAAATGGTTTTAGTATTTTCTTATACCTTTAATTAAATTTAATTTTTAATTTTTAATTTTTTGTAATTTTTTGTAATTTTTTTGTAATTATTTAATATTAGAGTTATAACCAATAACTAACTCTGGTTAAATATATCTAAACATATCTTTGTCAAATTTATCTCATAATAACTAATAAATAAA
>OZ024740.1:271990174-271992674 GCA_964016885.1 Eledone cirrhosa | reverse complement strand
ACTGCCAGGCCAGGGACCTTTGGAAGTTGTCCATAGGTCCCGGGCAGATAGTCCTACCGAACAGACTGGTGAGCTCGTCGTCTTCGACGCCCAGAGTCTCTCCGAGCACGTCGACGCACTTGTAACGTATTATCCCTCTATAGAATGTCCAAGTGGGGTCGCCACTGATTGCCGTGCCCGCTTGCTAGAGGACTGTGAGCGCTTGAGCGCATTCAATGTGTCAGGCGCCCATTTTCTTCGGTATCCGCTTTACCCAGGACTGCAGCTCCGTCAGCGGGAGAAGTTGCGGGAAAGCCTGTCTCAGAGACGCTGCCCACACCGGTTGGTCGATGAGGAATACCTGGAGATGCCGTAGCCTCAGCGTGTGTTTGCGCATCATCAGTCACGGCATTCCCAGCCCTCCGTTGGAAGGGTGCTGACAGCAGACGGATCTTCTCACCAGTGGAGCCTGCTTCTTCCAAAGGAATTGGAAGAGCATGCGTTCCATCTTGGTGAGCTATTCACGGGGACAAGGCACGACGTTCAAGCGGTAGTAGATGACGGACGCTATGAAAGTGTTCGCCACCACCGCTCGACCTTTCAAGGATAGTTTGCACTCTGCCCACTTCTGGGTGAGCGCAAATACCTTGGCCGTGACCTCGTTCCAGTTTACTCCACCTGGAGGTCCGGACCGAACCAGATCGCGAGCAATTTCACCGGTCCTTCCGTCCAGCGTCCGACGACGCTGTCAGATGGCATCGGTTTGCCTCTACACGTTCCTAGTTGCAAACCAACAGATTTGTCCGGGTTCAGTTTTGTTCCTGTGAGCCTTTCGTATTCCTGCAGTAAGTTGCCGATCGCCCCGATTTCCGAGGTTTTCGACACCATTACAGTCACGTCGTCAGCATAAGCCGACGCCGCTTTCCGCAGTCCCGGTTCCAACGGGATGCCTTGCAAAAGCTCCAACCTCCGCAGTAGTGGCTCTAGAGTCAATACGTACAGAATGGAGGAGAGAGGACATCCCTGTCGGATGGAACGCGTGATTGCGAACGGCTCCGATAGGTAGCCGTTCACTTGACCGTCGAGCAAATGTTGGTATGCATGGCTGTGATCCAGCCTCTGAAAACGGGTCCAAAACCGGCCGCCTTGAGAACCGCTTCCAAGTATCGATGGTCCACCCTATCGAACGCCTTAGATTGATCTAAATTGATCAGAGCCCCACCGAAGCCGGGTTTACACCCCACCCCCCTCTATGATGTATCGCATTAGGCGGAGGTTGTCGTGTATGGATCTGGATGGAATTGCACACGTTTGAGCTTTTCCCACCAGGTTCTCGACGACAAGCGCCAGCCTCGTTGTTGACACATTGGCCAAAATCTTTAACTCTGTGTTTAGGAGAGTTATGGGCCTAAAGTTGCTTATTTCGTCCCTCTTGTTCTCATCTTTCCTGATCAGCGTTACTACGCCCCTGCCTACAGAACTTGGAATTCTCCTGTTCTGCTGCCAGTTGCAGTAGACGGCTTCGAGGACGCAAGAGAACAAGTCCGGCATGTCTATGTAAAATTCATAGGGTAGACCATCTAGACCGGGTGATTTGCGTTTCCCTCAGCTGCCCAGAGTGTCCCGTATCTCAGTGGCTGTGATCGGTCTTTCGCAGAACTCGGCGTCCATGCTCGAGGACGTGGCAGGCCGTCGAGGTATGAACCGAAGTCCATTGCCTCATTCGGCGCACCGCTCTGCTCGAACAATTGCGCAAAGTGCCGCTGAAAAGCCGTGCACATCTGCTTGGAGTCAAGTAGTACGCGTCCGTTTTGGTCTTTCAAACACCGAATCGTGGACTTGTTGCCACTTTTCCCCTCTGCCACTCGGGCCCAGCTAACAGCTTTTGCTCCCTCGTTTCCTAGAGCACGTGATCTACTCCTGACCACGCAGCCTTCGCGTTTCGTATCGAGGAACTGGTCTAGTGCTGTTCTCGTTGCTAGCACTCTAGCTGCGTTGCCACTCCTAAGCGCCTCCTCTACCTTGGCTACTAGTTCCGTTTCTCTTTTGTTTTTCTCTAAGGCTAACTCTCTGCTAAAGTCAATCGACTCTACTCTAATTGCTTTCTTGGGGGAGTACCACCATCTATTGTTGACAATGGCTCCCGTCAATCATTGCTTAACTAATCTACTTATCCGTCTACTGTAGGCTTTACGCATCGGTAACGACATATTCAGCTACCAGTATCCGGGTCCTTGTCTATGTATTCTATCATGGTTGACTATGCAGGTGACTAGTTTGTGGTCTGAATAAGCAACCATGTACATTTGTGGACAGCTTAACATTTTCCTGTCTCTCTCTCTAATAAAGAACCTATCTAAATACGATCTAGATGTCCTGCTGAGATTTGTCCACGTCCACTGTGGTGCAGTCGGGAAATCTAGTCGATACCTATCGGCCAGTTGGAATTGGCCGATTAAAGTTTTAAGGCTGTTGCACACCCCTCTACTGGAACATGTTCCTACATAGTCCTAACATGCAT
>OZ024740.1:271955174-271975174 GCA_964016885.1 Eledone cirrhosa | reverse complement strand
TTTTTACACACACTGTGTAATAGATATAACTCTAGCATATAAACAGCAACAACTACAACAACAGCAGCAGCAGCATCAAGTTTATATATTACAGGTCATTATTTCGACATCTGATCTTTCGTTGCCTAATAGATAGAAAGAGAATTAACTAAGAAGTACACTATAATAGACAGTATTCCTTGAACAGGGGAAAATTTATTCTGACAGCGGAAAAGTGAGATTGTTTGAAAACTAAAACTAAATGAAATACAGTAAAATAAAAACGTACACATGGAGGTACATGACACTGTAAATATTACAATTAAATAGAACTTTTGATGATATAATGAATATGAAAACACCCTTCTGTCTACTACAGAAGATTGAGGTTATTTAAGACAAAGGGACGGCAGAAAACGAAAAAAAAGATTATACACAAAATTAGATTCGATCACTGCTGGAAATGACCGTCGTTGAGTTGGTTCAATCAACAGAAGATTAAATTTTGTTCTTTGTAATCCGACTTTTTTGTTGGTTATGCAATGATGCCAATGCCACAAGAAGTATAGTAATGTCTCTTACATTAAAGGACTGGGATGATCATGTCGACGTAGACCTAGTGTTTAGATACCTTGGTCGCTTCGGAAGTTACCAGATTGTTCAATATGTTCAAATATTGCTCGGAATATTACCGACTGCAGTCAACATCTTCGCAAACGTCTTTACAGGTAGGAGGATTTTTATACAGATTTAACAAGAAGATTTTTTTACAGCCATTGTTATTGTTATTAATATTTGTATCATCATCATCACCATCACCATCACCATCATAATCATCATCATCGTGTTTTCAAATTTCAAGCTAGTTTCTACTACACAACAAAATGCATATCTGTGTTCATGGAATATGCGTTTTGTTGTCTTTTGGAAAGGTGATAGGTTCTCCATTGGTTTCAACGGTGAGCATTCGATTATTCAAGCAACTGAACTTATTATTCTCGGGTCTTAAATGATAGGAGGGGGTAGAAAAACGGGGGAGTTGGAATAAGCGAGAGGGAAATCGTTAATTTTTCTAGGTTGTCTCCGTTAACTTTTTTTTAAATCAGAATTAGTCGTTTAGTTTACATATTGAGACCCAACTCATCTCATTTATTTTATAACGAATGGGATTTCTAGTAATGTATTTTTTGTTTTGTATAATGTGTTTTAATGTATAAAGAAAATTAATTATCGCATGAATGCTACCGCTTAAAATAAAATTTCACCGGAGATAGACTAGCAAAATTTAATACGCAGGGGCGGGTGGGGGGTGAAAAATTAATAAGATTGGGCAGGGGAGACGATTATTCGAGACCCGAGAGTACTCGTTAAATTTACGAGCTTTACTTGGTTTTGGTCTGTTCAATCTTACGACCCAAAGCTAAGCTAAAAGAGACTTTCCCATGATTAGGAAGCGAACTTCCTGACAATTCATTCATCCATATCTATGTTCACACTTCTGGAGTGTAGTATTGTAACACACTGCTGGAGTGTAGTATTGTAACACACTTCTGGAGTGTAGTATTGTATCACACTTCTGGAGTGTAGTATTGTATATGTATGACACATCTGTGTTACTTTGTTATTGTATTTGTTTTGTTATTTCTTGTGTTACTTTACTGTTTTGTCTGTTTCTTCTGTAGTATAGGAGTTGCATAGCTCGTGTTATATTATTGGGTGGGAGTTGTATAGATTTCAAGACGTGTGGCTTAAGGGTAAGAGTACTGGGCCCAACAATTGTAATGTCGTAAGTTTTATTCCTAAACAGGGGGGCGCATTGTATCCTTGAGCAAGACACTTTATTTCATGTTGCTCCAGGTCACTCAGCTACGGCAAATGAGTTCCAAAGTCATTGATATCAAGCTGAATCGGCCTTTGCCTTTCCCAGGACAATATTGATGTCGTGGGGAGGGGAAACTTGCATGCGTGGGGGACTGCCTGTCTTCTTTAAAACACTCTGTCCAGGTTTGTACCCAGGATAGGAACTTTCCATGTGCAAACGTATCGTAAGTCTTAACAGAAGGAGGCCTTGTTTGTATAGAATATGAGTTGTAGGAGTGGCTGAGTTATGTTGTCGTGCTGGTGGCACGATGAAAAAGAACCCAGTCCAACCTGTCAATTGGTCATTTTAGTGTCATAATAAAAAGAAAATACCCAGTCCACTTTGTAAAGTGGTCGTATTGATGACACTACAAAAAACACCTGGTCCACCATGTAAGGTGGTCGTGCTAGTGACACGATGAAAAAACTACCCAGTCTAACCTGTCAGATGGTCGTTTTGGTGCCATAATAAAAACTACCTAGTCGTTGCTGTAAATGTGGTTGACATTAGGAAGGGCATTCAGCCATAGAAACCTAGCCAGAAACAGTTCTGAATAAGCAAGACATGGTCACATGATCTGACTTGTCTCACAACGGGACAACTCGTCTAACCCATGCTAGCGTTGAAAATATACGTTAAACGGTGATGATGATGATGATGATGATGATGATGATGATGATGATGATGAGGAGGAGGAGGAGGATGATGATATGTTGCGTTATATTATTGGATGGTGACTGTGTAGAGTATGTGCTGGGCGGGATGTTATACTATTGTGTGGTGATTCTTTAGAGAATGTTCTGTATGAGTTGTAATATTTTATTCAGTCATGACTGTATAGAGATGTAGCCTCTGTCGTTGAGATTTGAGCATCTTCGCTACAGATAAGATGTACCGACGGCAAGAGAGAAATTGTCGACATCACACCTAATAGTCGAGCCCCTGTATGTGTGTATGTATGATCAAAAGATGGCAAGCAGTTACTGCGCGATCCAAAAGACATACTCGACAGATGAAGAGATCACTTTGATGAGCTCTTGAACCAGCCATCCCAGGCTGATGATGATTTCATTTGCTCCATTCCTATTGAACCAGTGAAGAATGAGATGGCTGATGTACCTTCTCTTGCAGAGGTAACTTCTGCTGTGCATCAGCTGAACTGTAGTAAGTCTCCTGGTATGGATGGTCTGAGTGCAGAGGTTTTGAAGTGCGGTGGTGAAAGCTTCACGCAGCGCCTGACTGACCTCATGCAAAAGGTGTGGGAAGATGAGTGTCCCACAAGATTGGAAAGATGCGCTCATGGTGATTCTCCATAAAGGAAAGGGTGGGAAAGACAAATGTGGCAATTATCGTGGCATATCACTTCTTTCAGTAGTTGGTAAAGTCATGTGTCGAATTTTGATGGATAGATTGGTCTCAAGGGTTGCTCTGAATGTGTTGCTTGAGTTGCAGTATGGGTTCAGAAATGAAAGAGGAACAGTGGATAAGATCTTTTCTGCTCGGCAGCTTCAAGAAAAGTGTATCGAACAATGTATGGACCTTTACCAGGTCTTTGTTAACTTGACAAAGCCCTTTGACACTGTCAATCGAACTGCGTTATGGAAAGTTTTGGAAAAGCTTGGCTGCCCGCCAAAGGTTGTGAAGATTCTGCGTCTTTTTCATGATGTCTTGGGTCAGTATTGGTGGTAGCATCTCTGAACCAATATCAGTTGAAAATGGAGTGAAGCATTCCGGCTCCAATTCTGTTTTCCTTATATTTTACGATAGTGTTTCTCATGGCATTCAGGAAAGATTTTTCGCATGGAGTTTACAGCAGGCATCGCACTTCGGGAAGGTTGTTCAACATCAGGTGATTTCGTGCAAGGACGAAGATATTAACATCTATAATCTGAGAGTTTTGTAAGCAGATGACTGCGATCTTTTTGCACACTCACAAAGTGACATGCAACATATTATGAACTCTTTTTCTGAAGCTTGCAGCGCTTTGGGCCTCACAATCAGCTTGGAAAAGACTGTTGTGATGTATCAGCCAGCACCTGGAAAAGAGTACACTGCACCAAGTGTGTACGTGTACGGAAAGAGGCTAAAAATTGCTGACAAGTTTGTTTACCTTGGTAGTACATTGAACACTTGGTGATGAGATATCCTTATCTCATCACCAAGAATCAAGAAAGCCAGTGATGGTTTTGGACGGCTGCATGAACGCTTTTGGTCCAGACGAGGTATCACCATCGAAACCAAGGTAAAAGTGTTCCTGACTTATGTCGTCTCCTCTTTGCTTTATGCTTGTGAAACGTGGGTCACATACAGAAAGCACCTGAAGGAACTGGAGAGGTTTCACCAACAATCTCTTCGTAAGATACTTGGGATGCGATGAAAATGTTCGTCAATGATTTGGAAGTTCTCGAACGGAGCAGGTGCATGACTAGAGAGAGCATGATCTTTCGGCATCGGTTGAGGTGGTGTGGTCACGTGGTCCGGATGTCTGATGATCGTATTCCAAAGCAACCTCACTACGGAGAACTGTGTGAAGGGAGGCGACCACAACACAAACCCAAAATATGGTACCGGGACTGTGCTTGCGCTGGAATTTCATCTGACGAATGGGAGAAAATGACTGAAGAGCACGTGAAATGGAGACGTTTGATCAAGTGAGGTAGTGACACTTTGAAACTCATCGAAGAGAACACCTAACACTGAAAAGAAAAGTGAGGAAAAGGGATTGTTCTGAACTGCCTGCTGTTGAGCAACATCTGGATTGCCAGCACTGTGGTCGAGGCTGCCTGAGCAAAGCTTGTTTGATTAAACACGAACAAAGTCATATCAGTAGACCTCGGTAGACCTTGTGTAGATAATGATCTGAAAAGGTGTGAATGTGGCAAGGAACGTGCAAGCATGGAAGGTCTTAAAAGACATATGAGAACACACAGTCTGAACCAAGCAGTGGAAAGTCCCAGAGGAGCCTACAGTTGCCATGTGTGTGCCAGAGAGTGCAAGTATTTGGCTGGTTTAAAGAGCCACATTCGTGCCGCACATTTTTTAGCATTTTATCAGGAGATGGCAATACTCGAACACGAGTTTGCGGCCATCGTGTATGTATGTCAAGTCGCTCTTCAGCGCTATTGGTAACATGTAACCCAGTAAAACCTGTGCATGATCGGTTCGTCGGTGACTAAACTGGCAACCCTACCAAGCTTGCTGTGTGAGAAGGGTGATTTTGGACACCCTGCGGTATGAAAAACAAAACTCGGAGGAGCTAAAGGTAATCAACGGCCTTCCAATAATGTTTGTTTGTTTTTGTGGGACAAGAGACTCCCTAGTTTTCATTAAGATATCTCTCTATCAGAAGGTCACTCCGATATAAACCCGTGACTTTGTTTGCATCCACTGATATAAACCAGTTCTACTTTTGGGGTAAATGCATTTGATATTCAGAGAGTGGAATTGGCCCCGTGCAAAGCCTTTCCTCACTTTAAAAAGCTTCAAGCACAGGTATCGCTTGATATGACATTTTTTGAAATGCATGGTGGTGGTGGTGGTGTTGTTGTTTAGTCCCAGATCAGCCCTGATTGAGCAAATTTGTTATGAAAGACATTCCATCCAAGACCATCTCGTTTTTTCCTATGTACAGGGAACTCATCACTACATTATTCAACATGTCTTTTTTAAGATGGTAAATTGTGATTCTGGGGAGATTTGGCTGATATTTCTATGTAAAGGATACACCATTGGCTCAATTCACTGTTGCTGAGATTACTAGAATTAGCAGTCAAATTTTCTTCAATCCACCTTTCTTGTCTTTAAAAAAAGAATAATACCTTGTATAAGGTAGTCCTAGATACACTATGCCTAACCTTTTCAACATTCCGGAGTTCATGGTGATGGATTGACGGAATTGTTAAAACATAGGATAAAATACCTAGAAGTATTTGTTCCAGTTCTTTAGTAGTGATGGTAGTAAAGATGTGAATTTCCTGAGTTTAGATAAGTTTGTATGCTGTAAAGGGAAGAGGAATTTGACGTTTCGAAGTTGCCGCTTCATCTGAAAAAAAGAGAGGTGACAAACATGAACATTAATTTTCTCTTTCTCAGACGGAGGGACACTCCGAAACGTTGAATTCCTCTTCTGCTCACGGCATACTAACTTATACAAACTCACAAACTTTCTTAAATACCAGAAAACTATTCTGAACAACGCTTTACTTCTCTGTGTTTCCGTCAACTAAGGCAGAGAATTGGCAAAGTTTTTAGAGTGTCTGAATACTCAAACTGTCATTTCGTTTACAAAATAAAGTACCAAATTTTGAAGACTGGATACACGATTTGGATTTGAGGGAGAAGTGATTCGGTGCAGGTTGAAATACCTGCTAGTGCTCTACAAACATGGGAGAAGACCGCATACAACAAAGTAAAAGATGTCCTACTAGATGTTGATCCTTGAAACATGATAATTTTTACAGGTGACTTGGGTAGCTTTTACAGGTGACTTGGATAGCTTTTACGGGTGTCTTGGATAGCTTTTACGGGTGACTTGGATAGCTTTTACGGGTGACTTGGATAGCTTTTACAGGTGACTTGGGTAGCTTTTACGGGTGTCTTGGATAGCTTTTACAGGTGACTTGGATAGCTTTTACGGGTGACTTGGATAGCTTTTACAGGTGACTTGGATAGCTTTTACGGGTGACTTGGATAGCTTTTACAGGTGTCTTGGATAGCTTTTACAGGTGACTTGGATAGCTTTTACAGGTGACTTGGGTAGCTTTTACGGGTGACTTGGATAGCTTTTACGGGTGTCTTGGATAGCTTTTACAGGTGACTTGGATAGCTTTTACGGGTGACTTGGATAGCTTTTACGGGTGTCTTGGATAGCTTTTACAGGTGACTTGGATAGCTTTTACGGGTGACTTGGATAGCTTTTACAGGTGACTTGGATAGGTTTTACAGGTGACTTGGATAGCTTTTACGGGTGACTTGGATAGCTTTTACAGGTGTCTTGGATAGCTTTTACAGGTGACTTGGGTAGCTTTTACAGGTGACTTGGATAGCTTTTACAGGTGACTTGGATAGCTTTTACGGGTGTCTTGGATAGCTTTTACGGGTGTCTTGGATAGCTTTTACGGGTGACTTGGATAGCTTTTACGGGTGTCTTGGATAGCTTTTACGGGTGTCTTGGATAGCTTTTACGGGTGTCTTGGATAGCTTTTACAGGTGACTTGGGTAGCTTTTACAGGTGACTTGGATAGCTTTTACGGGTGACTTGGATAGCTTTTACGGGTGTCTTGGATAGCTTTTACGGGTGACTTGGATAGCTTTTACAGGTGTCTTGGATAGCTTTTACAGGTGACTTGGGTAGCTTTTACAGGTGACTTGGATAGCTTTTACGGGTGACTTGGATAGCTTTTACGGGTGTCTTGGATAGCTTTTACAGGTGACTTGGATAGCTTTTACGGGTGTCTTGGATAGCTTTTACGGGTGACTTGGATAGCTTTTACAGGTGACTTGGGTAGCTTTTACGGGTGACTTGGATAGCTTTTACGGGTGTCTTGGATAGGTTTTACGGGTGACTTGGGTAGCTTTTACAGGTGACTTGGGTAGCTTTTACGGGTGACTTGGATAGCTTTTACGGGTGTCTTGGATAGGTTTTACGGGTGACTTGGATAGGTTTTACAGGTGACTTGGGTAGCTTTTACGGGTGACTTGGATAGCTTTTACGGGTGTCTTGGATAGCTTTTAGAGGTGACTTGGGTAAAGTAGTAGATGCAAAACTCTCAGAAAGTGATCCTTAAGTGCTCTTAGAATTTCAGATCTTGGTGTTTATAGAAATATACGAAACTTTGTCAAACATGTTCCCTAAAATCTCTGTAGCTTAGCTAGGGAGGCGATATTTTTATAGGGGTGGCACTTCTGGGTCTGTATAGTCTGTATTGAAGTAAAAGTGGTTTTAACATCGAAACATTACCCAAAATTCAAGGTACTTTTGGATTTCGATTAACTATGTTTCCGTTTTCTTCTGAATCGCAACGCTAGTAAAATATATGTTCTTATATTGGTGTCTACGTTGTTAAAATTTGCACTTTTTGAGTGTGTTTGTTTGTCCACGTGCAAATATTTGTTGTTGCAGCAGTCTGTCTCTTGAAAATACATGTTAACATTCCATTTTCTATTTATCTTTTATTAATAACATTGATGTCTAGCACCTCTTCCCGCCACCCCAGAGCAGGCCATCATGGATCACTAATAAACAATATTTTGCAAATCTACTGAAATACAGGGTATCCCAAAAAATGTATATACACTTCAACAGCATTCTAATAAATATGTATATACATTTTTGGAATTATGCCCTGTATATTAAATGGTCCAAATGAACCTCATTTTCCACCTAAAATAATAGGATGGACGTTCAAATGTTCTAAGGCCCTATGTTGGCAAAATAAACAAAAAAGATCTTTTTTCGTCAAGTGAACGTGGTAAAATTGAATTTTTCTCCGATGATTTATTAAAGGCGCCCATTCATCGCAAACAACAAAATTTATGATAAAACCAAAAGATTTTTTTTTTCTTTTTTTTTTGCTTCCTAACTCTTTACAATTTCAATCGCTTGATAATTACAAACGTTTGAGTTGTACATGTGGTTTTTTGTAGGATTCGAACCCGACTATAAATGCCAACGTTTAGACAATGAAACACAATTAAAACTCCAGCATGAAATACAAGGCAACATCAAATTCTACTATGAAAAATGTGAGATAATTGTGGAAAAGGCAAACAAACCGTCTGTGGTACGTACCATGACATGTGTGAACAATTACGACTACACTTCAGGCAAATATAAATCTTTCATTTCGGAGGTAAATTTTTCTATTTTGTTTTTTGCTGTTGGACTTTTTTGGTGATTTTCTTTTAGGTGGGGGTGTTTGTTTTCTTTTGTTGTTGGTTGGTTTTTAGGGGTGGGTTTTTTTCTAATATACCTGTAAAATATCAAATATTGAAATTATTCAAGTATTGAAATTATTTATTGATTTATGGACTTTTTTTTTTTTTTGTAAAACACGACTTGCAAAGATTTATTGTTTCTGTTAATCACGAAACACATCTACAACACAATCTAAAGACCACAGACCTGTCAACTCTTCCCGTCCGACAGGGAAATTTCCCACCCACCCTAAAGCTATACCCATTTTCACAAAAGAAGGAGATCACCCACCCACTTCGGGGTGGGTGGGAGATCTCCTTCTTTTGTGAAAATGGGTATAGCTTTCATTATGTAAATATCTCCCCATTTTGTCACATTTCTCCCTGTTTTGGGGGCACTTTTTTTATGGTCCTCCCTGTTTGGGTTTTTAGAGGTTGGCAGGTCTGAGACAACGTTAGTCATGCATTATTTTCATGAACAAAAACCTTCGAAAATATCCACCACTGGAGACAAGACAACTCATTCTCCTCCAACAGTATCATATCACAATCGGGATAAATATCAAGGGAATAGTCTTGCACTATAACTTTTATTACACATGAAAAATAGACGACTACAGTCCTCAAAGTCACCAAAAATATCCCTTTTAAAAGAAATAAAACAGTGCAGTGTGATTCGAGGGAGATTTGCCTGATATTTCCAGGTCAAGCGAGTACGTAGAACCTCTTTTGTTGATGATATGGTTTAGTTGTTGAACTAATTAGCTTGTCTAAATATCCGAAGCACCAAAAATGCTAAGTCTATCTCGTAGTTGCCTCTCACATATAACATTGCTAGAACTTCAGCCAAAAGGCAAAGATTTCTTTTCAAGGTCAGTGAATATTTCATCTCAAGTCAATTTCTGACGTTATAGAAAGCTGTCAAGTGTGTGACACACGTTGGAAACTGTTCACATACTTTGGAAGGATGATACTACACACGCACGCTCATATACACACAACTAAAGTCGGCTGCATCTAAACAGGAGGCTATTAGAGACCTATCAACTCTCCCTGTCTGACGGAGAGATCTCCCACCCACTTTGGGGTGGGTGAGAGATGTCTTCTCTTATGAAAATGGGTATAGTGTTCATTATGTAAAAATCTCCCCATTTTGCCGTATTTCTCACCGTTTCGGGGCACTTTTTTCATGGTACTCCCCGTTTAGGTTTTTAGAGGTTGGCAGGTCTGCTATTAGTTGAATCAATAAAGATTCCCTCCCTAACCAGTTCCTTCTTTCAATCCATCTCTGGATTAAATCTGCTGTGTGCAAACCTGGAGAGGGATGGGCTCCGCCAGGCTTAAAATGTACCAAGAAACGCCGTATGCCACTATGGCGTCCCTACGACTCTATCAGAAATTTCGGTGTCATACCATATCTCATGAAGCGTGGCTAAATGATTAAGGATTTCGCATCGAAATCAGAAGATCCTTCGTTCGATCCTACTATACTATATCTTGGACAACTTTTTTTTTACCAGAGCCTCGGATAGATATAAGATGTGCAGAGGCCCATTAGATAGTATATGTAGACCCGTAATTCGAGGAGGTCATTGGGCTGCCATATTGACATATGGCGTTCCTAGTGCATTTTTAAACCTGACGGAGTCTATCTCTTCTCCAGATCTGGATACAGCAGATTTCTTCCATAGAAGGAAGGAGAGAGTGAAAGAAAGGAAATGAGAAAGAGATATAGAAGAAGAATCGATCCCAGTCCTAGACTGGTACTTTTTTTATCAACCTTAAATGGATGAAAGACAAAGTTGATCTCGCCAGGATCTGAACTCAGGGAGCAGAGAATCGGAACGAGTACTGCAAAGCATTCCATCCGACGTTCTAATGACTCTGTCAATTCACCGCCTCCCATTAGATAGACTGTAATTCAAATATCCGATCTTCTTACACAGTGCTACATTGATTTTTGATTAAGGATTAGGTAAAGTTACACATGTGTAGCGAAATCTGTCCACACCTTCACCCCTGGGTTACATTTAATGGTCATTTTCTGGGTTATCTCCTTTAAACAAGTCTGAGAGTGGACGACCAGGGGACAGAGGAAGCGACAGATATAAGTAACCTGTCTTAGATCAAGTGGCAATCAGTTCGAAGCAGTTCTTGATAGAATAAACATGCAGACTATTGCTTCCTACAGACCCTTTGGGAGTCTTACAGACTTACTTTCTCTTACTCTCTCTCTTTCACTCAATCTCTATCTCTTTGTCTCTCTCCTAACCAAGACAGTGAAGTTCATGAAGTTTTCTTGGTAAATACAATTTAATTCTACTTTTACAAAACAAATAACGTACATAATTCCTGTGTATTTTTCGTATAGCTCCGACGTGAGTTATCTATATATATAAAGCTGTGGTTGTCTGTCTGTCTATCGATTTTTGGCACACATCTCCTCTTAGAATCTCTGACGGAATTGCACCGAAATTGCTATACTTGTACATTGAGCCCTAGCGAAGACATCGGGAAAAAAATATTTCAAATTGACCCACCCTATGTGACGAAATCGAATCTAATGTATCGATTTTTGAGCGTAGGTGACGAGTTATTTCCCTTTGTTCTGTTTACATTGAGCGTAGCGTCTTACGTTCTGTTTACATTTTCTGCGTGCAAAAATTAAAAAAATTACGCTGGCTTTCTCAGCGTTTAAAATGACATTAACACAATACACGAACAGTTGTCGAGCCAGCAAAATTTTGACCTGCAAAATTCATCAGTTCGAACACTAAGCTTCCGTTTTGCTTCATTTCCATTTAAAAGCCTTTTAAAACAATATTTTTACTTGAAAACAAGTCTATTTAAAGACTACGTAAAACAAGCAAATATTTCGTAAAAAAAAGCAAAAATTATATAAGTTTATTTAAAATATATGTATCTGTAAATTTCGTTAGGCGTGCAGACAGACAGTCGTGCAGACAGACAGTCGTGCAGACAGACTTTAAGCCAAAAAAGAAACTTAACATTGTAACTTTAACACAGCTACTGAGCGACCCCGAGCAACGCCGGGCTTTACTGCTAGTTTTCAATAAATTAATAATATAGCGGTTTGGTGTCATCGTGGTTCATTTATATATATTCCTTTTCTGCGTGATCAAGGAACTATCATATCATCATCATCTTATTGAACACTTACTCACTTACCTGCACACATGCAACCTCTGGTCACACTGTATCACACAACAGTGACCACATGACATAGCAAGCTACAAGTGAGCACACACGCAACAAACGAATCAACACCACAACACAATCAATTCACCAACACGAACCATCCATAATAATCGCTATACATGTACGTGGAATAGAGTCACTTAACATGTTAATTCAATAAAGTAATTCAGTTGATTGAACAACAGAACATTAATTTCCTATTTTTTCAGTGGGATCTCGTGTGCGACCAAGAAGAATTCAGTAAGCTGGCCACCACAGTGTTTCATGTTGGCATGATGATAGGGGCCGCTCTATTTCCATCTTTAGCAGATAAATATGGACGAAAGCCAGTCTACGTTGGTGCTCGGATTGGGTCTTTGTTCGTTAATTTGATGGTTCTAGTGTCACCCAGCTACTCGTTTCTACTCGTCTGTCGTTTCCTCTGTGGTTTACTCCAGCCGGTAAGAATTATTACATATTTGTCACAAACAGCAAGTACGGTGATCGTAGATTCAAACAATCATTGGCCGGTGAGATATAATAGTTTTTGATTAAGGCACAAGGCCAGCAATTTGGGGGAGGGGAAAATCGATTAAATTAACCTCGGTACATTACTGGTACTTTATTTTATCGACCCCGTAAGGATGAAAGGCAAAGCTAACCTTGGCGAGATTTGGACTAAGAACGTAAAGAGTCATAACTCTATGCTGCAAATCGTGGTGTCTGGCGCTCTACCGGTACTGCCAATCCACCGCCGGTGCTTTACGTTCTATGTTTAAATCCTGCTCGGATTGGCTCTGGCTTTCCCTCTTCCTAGCTTGCTTGTAAAATATGTACCAGTCATATACTGAGATCGTTTTAGTTGATTCTTCCTTGTCCCCAAAATTACCCCGTGCCAATATTATAAATCATATTTATTACACGCATACTTATATATTCGGAGTAGTCTTGACTTTTACGCTTTTGTTACCATATTTCTAATGAAATACACAGCCCCTATGTTTTAATTACCGTATGTACTCGAACATAAGTCGAGAAATATGTGACCAAAAGAATCGATGGTAAAATGTGGGGTGGGGATCGGCTTTTATACACCATCTAAACAATGTGTTGATTAACTGCCTTGTCTTATAAATGGGATTTAGATTTTTGCCCATTTGTCAGACATAAATTATTTTGGGGTGACTTATATTCGAGTGTATACTGTAATTGTGAAAATATTATTAAGCTGACGTTTGGAAGATTATTTAACAAAAAGTTCTTGAATGAAATTATAATACAGGGTGATTGAAGATTAACTCCCTATTTTAAAATTCTTATAATTTATTTTTTAACTATAATTTTTAGAAGAAATGAATATGAGAAGAAAGTGTATAGCATGGAGTTTTATTTAAAATTCAATATGGGCACCAACATTCGCCACCAGCTTCTCAAGCCGCCCCGGAACAGCATCAACTGATTTCACCAGGAACTCTTGTGGGATGGAAGACATAACGTCTCGTATTCGCCCTTTAAGTTCTTCCAAAGTCGTTGGTTTGGTAGAGGAGACTTTCTCCTTTAACCAACCCCAAAGAAAAAAGTCGTAGGGTGTTAAGTCAGGGCTTCTGTCTGGCCACTCATGCGGACCACGATGACCCATCCATCTCCCAAGGAAGTGGGCATTCAGCCATTCACAAACAACAATAGCAAATTATTAAAATCTTCAATATTCTCCCAAGTACTGATAACTGGGCAGATTTCATCTTGCAGCATGGTGAGGTACCTTTCGGTATTCAATAGGGAGTTACTTTTCAGTACTTTTCAGAGGAAGAGGAGGGGGAGGGGAGGATTACCATTAAAATCATCATCATCATCATTATGACAGTTCTGATGTTGACGATGATGATAATAATGATGATGATGATCTTGACAATAATCTTGATGGTGGTGATGATATTGATGATGATGATGATGATGATGATGATGATCTTCACGATGACTATGATGATGATGATCATCATCATCAACATCAACATGGTGGTGGAGGAGTGGTAATGATGATAATGAAAAGTTGAGAAATGCTTTACATAAATATTATCAGCTTTAACTATGCTGTCTTATCTTTGAAAACTCAAAACAACTTTACGTCGTCTTCATAGTGGTGGTGGTGGTGGTGGTGGTGGTGGTGGTGGTGGTGGTGGTGGTGGTGGTGGTAGTAGTAGTAGTAGTAGTAGTAGTAGTAGTAGTAAGAGGAGGAGGAGGAGGGGCTGGCCTTAACTCCGTAAAGAAGGTAAAGCAAAGTGTCTTAAAAAGAGTAGTAGTGTAAACAATAAATAAATACATATAAACTATGTTGTTTGTTATACTACTTAGCACCTAGGTCACCTGTTATTGAACGGGCCTATCATCGACTGCGTTAGAACCGTGTCCATCCCGTCTGGGGTTTTACAGGGTTTGGTGAGGAGGAGTTTTTGTTGTTGTTTGTTTTGTTCTATATCTATTGTTTTGCCTGTCTGTTTTCAGAATTAGTGTTCGTATCTAGAACTGCATTATTCAATGTATCCATAAAATTATAGGGTGCAGTTTGAGGTAAATTTGGCTGCCAAATCAGACTGACCAAGATACTCTCATGGAATAACCAAATGAAGTTTATTTTTCAACATAGTCCCTAGAAAAAAAAACAATGCAGTTATTAATAAGAAGAGTTGAAATTAATGCCTGCAAGATTTCATAGCTTTAGCATCACTCCTTCATAGTATATGCCTACCCTTGTATATATAACTTTGCCTTGTTTTTATTTTAATTTTCATTTTTTTCTCTCTTTCAGGGTATGAATGTGCCGGGAACTATCATGATAGCTGAGCTTTTCCCTACTGAAAATCGAACCCACGTTCTGTTACTTGGTGGAGTAATGTGGGTATCTGGTGTAATGATGATGGCGCCAATAGCATATATGTTCCAAAACTTCAATTGGCGAATATTACACGCTGTTTTCGCATTATTTTTTTGCCCTTCCTTAATTGAGATATGGTAAGTGTATATTAAAAAAAGTTACTTTTATTCATTTGCATATTTTTAATTAGGTGGTCGACTGATACAGTGATGAAAGCATTACATAAAATACACTGTAATTATTGCATCCAAATCACTGCATTCTAAGATCAAATACCACTGAAGTCAACTTTGCCTTCCATCCTCCCAGGGTCAATAAAATAAAATAGCAGTAAAGTACTAGGATCGGTATAATCGACTTCCTCCTTCCGCGAAAATTGTTGGCCTTGTGCCTAAGTGAGAAGCCATTATCAAGTAATGAAGGGTGGTGGATTGGCAGTGTCGGTAGGGCATCGGACAACATGCTTTGTGGCATATAATTAAGTCCCTTTACGTTCTGAGTTCAAATCACGCCGAAGTTAACTTTGCCTTTCATCCTTATGGGGTCGATAAAATAAAGTACCAGTCACGCACTGGGGCCGATTTAATCGACTTTCCCCTCCCCCAAAATTGCTGGCCTTGTGCCTATATCAGAAACCATTATTAAGAGTAGTGGATTCGCAGAATTGGTAGAGTGTCGAATCAAATACTATTTGATCTAGCTCTTAACATTCTGAGTTCAAATCTCGCTGAGGTCAACATTATCTTTCATCTTTTCGAGGTTGAGAAGTAAAGTACCAACCCAGTATTGATGCAGCCCTCTTTCCATCCAGCTATCACAATCATGTCGTTCTTTTTAGTCTAGGGTGTGACTGTTTACGATTAAATCAGCTCCTAAAACCATTGACAAAAGGACGGTACGTGATGATACCGAGTCTTAATTACGTGTGACGGCTGTGGTACTTTCACTAGTTATTATATATTTCCTCAAATGCTTATAAATTAAGTTTACTCACGCCGAATCGGTTTATAGGACACTCGTTGTAATTGTATTAATGAAATTGTGTTTGATTATATAATTGGTGTTGTTGATATGGCACGTTATCTAAAAGTATTCCAGGCTTAATGGAGTCGTAGTTGGTCACCTGGTCACACTCTCCATTATTATGCAGCTTACATTTCACACTATATCTCTCACCACCAGGGTTGAACTTTAACTAGATCAAAGGCATTTCTTTTCTCTCGTTACGTCAATGAGGAGGCCTCTACATCTACATAGCTTAACCTGCTAGAAATAAGCAACCAAATCCCTCACAAATCACTTTCTATCGTCTTTAAAAATATGGTAGATCATATTGGATATTATAACTTGAGATAAACTATGCATGTAAAGATGCGATGATCACAATTAAAATGTCTGTGATTCACGACCTTCTTAATTAGGCTTGACTTTGTGTTAAACACCAGCAACAGCAACTTTCATTTGTTCATGTATTGAAATATACAGGGTGTATCAAAATGAACCATCCGATATTCTTTAAATAAATGACGGTAACGTGTACAATACATGTCTGAATATGAAGTTTTATTCTATTTTATAACCTTTATAAATGTTTATAAAGTTATTTACAATTTTTATATCCTATAGCGGGAATTCTAGCGTGTATGAATGTAACAAGGAGACATGGTTTGTGTGTATAATATTTAATCAACAATTAATGTCAATGAATAAACGAAAGAATGAAGCAAAGTTAGTAGTTACCGTTTTGATTGCCAGGCAAACGCGGCTGGCAGAAGACGCCTGGCGAAGGCCAGGCGCCGGAAGGGGCACAGGAGAGAGTGAGAACTTAAAGTTGTTAGTTTTATAGGGTTCTGACCGGAAGTTACAGAAAGGGTTCTACTTCCCGTCTAGATGCTGTTAATCTATTGGGGTTGTGAGTCACAACAAGGGAGGCAACTGCTACAATCCCTTTCAGTCTTTTGAAATCGGATAATTCTCTTTGATAGACCTTGTATTATCAGCGTTCACCCTGGTATATTATTAGAGCTGTGGTTAGAGCTAAAGCTATAATTTAACTAGTATTTCGTAAAATGAGTTCAAAGTCGTCTATTGGGTGAACAAAAATTCCTTTTGCAACCACAACCATTATAATCACTGGTTCAATTTATCACTGAAAGCCGCTGCCGATGATGTCTCTTCAGCAGTATTCATTATCATTATCACTTCACCCTATTTATAAGCTATTTTATAGCATCTATGCTCTTGAACACGTCATTCTTTATACATACATACCTGAATTGACTTAGGACTGAGCAATGATAACACTTATCTGAGCTCACTTCTTATTGATGTAATCATCCCCTGTAACTTCGAAGCACACAGCTACTACTCAAAAGCTCTCTCTTACTCATTCATCCCCTATCAATACTCCAGGAGGTGAAAATCATTTTCCCTTCTACGAGGATCGGCTGAAAGGGTCATAAGCTGACTAAGATACTCTCGTGGAATGTGACCAAATGAGGTTTATTTTTAAACATAGTGCCACTTGCAGTCTCCTCACTTCTTCCATTGGTGTTGCAATGCTTGAATCCCAATGATGAAGAAGCTTTCATCCAGTTGGTCAAAAATGCCATTATCAGGAGATATGACGTCATCATCACTGTGATACTGGTTCCAGACAAGTGTTTTTCGTTGTTGTTGTTTTTTTCATGTTGGGGAACAGATGATAGTAAATTGTCTGTAGCCGTTAGTCATTTCGGTCATCCCTGAGGGACTTATCACCTTATCACCCTCACTTCTAACATACTGAACTGAATGAAAACAATTGTAATCAACCACTTATCATCTTGAGTATGTTTCCCTCCTCGGTCACCAGAGGGAGTCTTTACGTGGTCGTTCAACCAGTTAGAAAAAGAAGCAGCCAAATCTTCCTCAAACCAAGTATTTAAACCGGCTGTATCCGGCCGGAATTCTCTCACCTCTTTCTGTTCAAATTGGCTGTAATTTGATACTCATACTGATGTTAAAGAATTATTCTCAAAATAAATAACATCAAAATCTCATAGATTCTATATTATGTGAGATAATATTAATATTGAGTGAGGTAAAGCCTTTACTGTGAAAATACAATAGTATGTAAGCCGAATTCTCAATTTTTTAAACGCTGAGAATGTGTGTGTGTGTGTGTGTGTGTGTGTGTGTGTGTGTGTGTGTGTGTGTGTGTGTGTGTGTGTGTGTGTGTGTGTGTGTGTGTGTGTGTGTGTGTGTGTGTGTGTGTGTGTGTGTGTAAAGGATGACGTGCTCAAGCGCATAGGTGCTATAAAATAGCTTATAACAGAGTGAAGACCCTTAAAAGACGGGAAAAGAAGTTGTCACTGGCCGCTGTGAGGAAGGCCGTCTTTTAAGGGTCTATTTTATAGCATCTATGCGCTTGAGTACATCATCCTTTATACTTATTTATATCTATCTATTTCTCTCTCTCTCTCTCTCTCTCTCTCTCTCTCTCTCTCTCTCTCTCTCTCTCTCTCTCTCTCTCTCTCTCTCTCTCTCTCTCTCTCTCTCTCTCTCTCTCTCTCTCTCTCTCTCTCTCTCTCTCTCTGTTTTATTACTTATCACATTTCTTTCTTCCTAATTTCAACGACATCCCGCCGAGGTTGACTTTGCCTTTCATCCTTACGGGATCGATAAAATAAAGTACCAGTAATGCACTGGGGTAATTGCTGGCCTTGTGCCTAAAGTAGAAACAATTATTTTTTGATGGTGGTGGATTGGCAGTATCGGTAGAGGGTCAGACGCCATGCTTTGCAGCACAGTTACGTCCCTTTACGAACTGAGTTCAAATCCCGCCGAGGTTAACTTTGCCTTTCATCCTTACGGGGTCGATAAAATAAAGTACCAGTAATGTACTGGGTAATTGCTGGCCTTGTGCCAAAAGTAGAAACAATTATTTTTTGTTACTTCACTTTGAAACTACTTCTTTGGTTTGATTCTTTTGCAGAATAATCCCTTGCCTCTCACTGTTTTAGGTCTATAGATGAGTCTATCCGTTGGTTAATTGCCAAAGACAGATGGACAGAAGCAAAACATCTCATTAGGAAAGCTGCAAAAAAGAACGATGTTGACTATAACCAAGTAGCATACCTGTATCGCCATTTTGATCCGTTAGGGTCAGAAGCTTCCAAATCTGATACATCGTCTCAAATAGCCGATAATATTGTAGACACTACAAAATTGAACTCCATGCAACCCATAGACAGTATTGATAGAGGGGAAATATCTTCTCAAATCACAGATGATACTAAAAATGTCAATACTTCTGAAATATTTTCGAACAATCGTTCCCAAACTATTCAGGACAAAGATGCCTGTTTCACAAATACTTATTGTCGGCATGCAAAACAAATAAATTTAGACTCTTCGAAAATTGGTTCCACAGAAATGGGAGACAGAAATCTCGTTACAACAAAAATTAATTACTGTGAAGTCAAAAATGCAGACATTTCTAAAGTTTGTCCTGAACAGTCGATTGTAGATGTTGAAACACCTTTGCAGAAAGACTTCCAACGGACAGTAAATACTATATTAGACACTGAAAATACTTCTTGTCAGCAGACAGTTTATGTAAGCGCTAACATCGACAACAATGGTGTCCAACAGACAGAAAAGATACATACCGTTGTTAATACAACTCCTTCTTCCTTACAGCAACAGTTACAAGACACAAATGTCGACATCAAAGTCAAAGACACTCCTTTCCAACATATAAAAAAACTGAATGTTGATACAGACATAGAAAAGACCCCATTAAAACAAACTAAGGGCACGCCAAACATAGCAAATACAAATGTAAACTCCGATGAAATATATTTGCAATTAGTAGAAAATGCCGACTTAAAGACATTCCAAACAACAGAAACCAAAAATAAACATTTTTTGAGAAGAGCATATAGTGCAATAATCTCTCCTCGTGTGCATATTCAGAATGAAGACCTAGGTATACGTGTTGAAAGCATGCCTTGCATTCATAAAACATTGGCTAACACTGTCTATGATACTGATCGATATATCGATACCAGTAACGAGCAAGAAGTCTATCTAAATACTTACAAAGTGTGGCCGGAAGGATTACAAGTTGATCGCAATATTTATAATTTAAATAACAATAACAACTCCGTTAAATGTAATGGTCGTATACCA
>OZ024740.1:271660174-271947674 GCA_964016885.1 Eledone cirrhosa | reverse complement strand
CCTAAGGAGCAATTTATTCAGTTGCTGCAGACATAGATTGAACTCAACGTTTAAATATAAATTTATGTAATATATAATTAATTAATTCTATTAATATATTGAACCTATCGATAAATCGTTAGATTCCTTCATTTGACTGCTTAAACTCTCAAGTTTTAAAAAAAAAAATTTCCTAAATAAAAATAAAAATTCTTCTAGAGAAACATACTGAAAGCTCTTAAAAGGGGAAAATATTTTATTTGAAAGTTTCTCTTTTGAAAGTTTCTCTTTCTTTTTCTTATGGCTATAAAATTAAGTTAAACATACTGAGAACTAAATATTATATAGAAAATTTAAATTTTTATACTGAATCTATTAAACATATTCTTATTTTAAAATTATATCTTGAAATATTCTATAATATTTTTTTTAATTATATTGATTTAAAGTTATATTGCTTATAATTATATTTCCAAATCGTAATATAATTCATTTTTATTTTATTTTATTTTATTTTATTTTATATTATTTTATATTATATATATATTATGTACTTCAATTATACTATGTACTGTATTTTTATATATCTCTCTCTCTATATGTATGTGTGTATATATATATATATATATGTATATATATATATATGTGTATGTATGTATATATATATGTGTGATGCATATCTACCTGTATGTGTAAGTACGTCTATGTGTATCTATGTGGGGATTGTGTGTATATATATATGCATACAATTCGAATGCACTCGTTTATAAGGATTTTCTTAAGGTTCGTGATAAACAAACTTATATAATAACAGTCACAACTTCATAACAGGTGGTTTTATTAGATATAAAACTTATTAAAAAATTTGTATAATAACATAAGGTTTGTATAACCTAAAATTTCCTTTACTATCTTTACATTTGTAACATTTAATATAAGTAAATAACTTAATTTCCTTCACGCTGTTTCGATATTACATAGAAATGATTTTCTCTGTTTTTTTCTACGATTTTCTCCTAAAAATCTATAAGTTTATGAAAATTCCTATATCTTAAATTAAAAAGTCCTTTATTGTATGTATGTATATGTATGTATATGTAGGTGTATGTATATATATTTATATGTATATATATATCTGTGTGTGCGTATGTATATATATGAATATATTCTTTTAATAATATATAGATTTTTTAATAATATATAGTCTTAATAATATATAGATTTTTTAATAATATATGGATCTCAATTTTTAATGTATAGATCTCAATAATCTAATTGATAAACTAAACATTTAATCATATTTAAACAATGGTTAAATTCTCCTATTATTTATGTATTTTCCATTCACGCTTATTTACACTTCTTTACTCATCCATTAAATATTTATCCTTTCACTTCATCTCAAAAGTTAAGCTAATACAACAACCTATCACTTAGAGCTTTCTCTTTCTCTTTTCTCTTTTCTCTTTTCTTTCTTCTTCTCTTTCTCCTTTTCTTATTTTTCTTATTTTTCTCTTGGAGTTTGCCCTTTTTCTTTTTTTCTCTTTCTCTTTCTCCATAACCCAACGGATTATTTAAATCTGCTGTGATTTAAAAATATCCGAAACTAATTTGCATAATAGTATAAATAAATTTCTAACCCCACTATCCGGGAGCTTCCAACAGAAATGGTCGCATTCTTTAAGGGTATGTCAATATTTATTTATAAAACTGCTCTATATTATATTTTATCTGATGAAAGCACACCATAATTTAACTTGGTGTCCTTGAAATATGTATAATGAAATAAATATGGTTTTATAAATATAGTTTCTATTTGTTAATATATCGTATATATATATATTTAAAGGTTAAACAAGGTTCAATGAATAAATCAAAGAATGAGTTTGACAATAGATTGGAAACACTCTACAAAAAAAGGTTTTCCGGAGTTATTAATATTAATTCAAAATATTAACAAAAATAGAACTTCTTGTGATCAGGTATATTTTATTATACATATTTCAGAGGTACTGAGCTAACTTCAACAGTACGTCCTCATCAGATAAAATAAGATGATGCATGACATACCCTGACATAGTAGATGGTTAAGATCCAGTCATGACTACGATGACTGGATCTTAACCATCTACTATGTCAGGGTATGTCATGCATCATCTTATTTTATCTGATGAGGACGTACTGTTGAAGTTAGCTCAGTACCTCTGAAATATGTATAATAAAATATACCTGATCACAAGAAGTTCTATTTTTGTTAATATTTTGAATTAATATATATATATGTATATATGTATATACACATCTCGTGTATTTGTTTATTTTTAAGTTGTTTTTATCCCCACCCTACCCCCCACCCCACCACCCCACACACACTCTTACTTATCGTTATCAACACGTATCCTTTTGTCTTTATTTTGTTTTTGACTTTGTATTTTTTGTTCTTCATTTATTTATTTATTCTTATTACTTCATGTATATGTATGTGTATATCCAAAATTAAATTAAGGGTTGTCATGTCTGAGAGACATGCGCCATATCCACTGTAGAATAAGCTCAAAGATTCCAATGAATAGATCCGAGCATTTCATATCAACTAGAAATAGATTGACATATATATATATATAAAATAAATACATGGAACAATCACGGAATAATTTGTTAAGAATGTAAGAGACGCATATATGCTTATGTGAAAAAGTATACGTCTACGTACTTTTTAAGTATATGCGCGTGGTTGAGTGTGTGTATGTTTATGTTCTGAATATTTATTGTTTATATATATTTTTTTTTATATATTCTTTTTCCCCTCTTCGTCTTTGCCCGTTTTTTTTTCTCAGCCTCACTTTCTTAAATTTTGTTTTCAAATCCATATTTAATAAAAACACCATGTTTTTTATTCATTCTGACGACTGAAAACAGATACAACATCTGCTTTCAAGAAACCACTGGTAAATGAAATAATTATCTTATATTGTTTATTACATAACTAATAAGCTCTGTAGCCTACATAGAGCACTCTTTTTTCCTGTACCTTTCCGACGGAATTACTTCATTTATATATATATATATATTGGAAATAGAATTAGAAGCTTTCGCCGTAAATTGACGACAGAAAATAATCTATTAGGGCATATGAACAGGGTGAAAGCCTCTAAATTTATTTTCAAAATGTTCAATTGCCGCCGTAACCTAATTCACCCGGCTTTCATCATATATATATATATATATATATATATATATATATATACTGCGTCTTTAGGCTTCCAAAAGATTTTAACGTTTTCCCAACAGTATTTTCGACAGCTAGATCTTGAAACGGCCGGAGCTCAGCCGTCGGGGTCCTGACTCTTTTTCTATTACCCACTCTACTTCCCTAAGTATCGAGTACTATGGTGCGTTATGGTCCACCTGGTATCTTACCACACAATCTTTGTTATATACATATATACATATATATATATATATATATATATATATATATATATATATATATATATATATATATGCGCGCTATCTATAAGATATCAAGTTTATGCTAATCTTTAATAAAAGAAATCAAACTTGAATATAGTCGCTTCTTTAATATGACGCTTGCATACGCAGATAGAAATACATGCCATTCGGCTAAATAGCAATATATAATACACCAGCTAAAATCGTGTCTCTTGCAGGTTCGTTAACACCTTGGTGTACTACGGTCTTTATTTCACATCAGAGTCTTTGGCGGGAAACAGATATTTAAATTTCTTTTTGTACGCCTTGGCTGAATTCCCTTCTCAAGTTCTCGCCCTGAAACTACTAATAAGGTAAGTCTCACTCTTGGTCGACTAGATGTTTAGTTGAAGCTCCACTCAAA
Source organism: Eledone cirrhosa (assembly GCA_964016885.1). Taxonomy (NCBI): domain Eukaryota; kingdom Metazoa; phylum Mollusca; class Cephalopoda; order Octopoda; family Eledonidae; genus Eledone; species Eledone cirrhosa. Next base: position 271,943,839 of record OZ024740.1, on the reverse strand, counting down.
TCTAGCTGACCTATGATCAATAGAAATCAGTGAATTCAATCACATGAGAATATTTACTTTTCTTTCTTCAGAATTGGTCGGAAGAAAACCTGCATTCTTTTCCAGAGTATTGCTGGTGGGAGTTTAATTGTGGCAGTTATATTCCGCATGAGTTCCAGTAAGTAACTCTCAGCTTCTTATCCCAGCTATCTGATCTTTCTTATATATGTGTATGTAATTCCTGATAGAGTCGTAGGGACGCCGTATTGAGATACGACATTTCTTTGGCAGGTTAAGCCTGGTTGAGCCCATTTCTCTCCAAGCCTGAGTGCAGTAGATTTCTTCCAGAGAAAGATAGAAATTGAGAGAGAGGAAATGAGAAAGAAATATAGAGGAAGAATCGACCCCAGTACCAGACTGGTATTTTATTATCGACCTCGAAAGGATGAAAAGCAAAGTTGACCTCGGCGAGATTTGAGAAAAGAGAGCTGGAACGAATACCAAAAAGCATTCTATTTAACGTTCTAACGACTCTGCCAATTCGTCGCCTGTTTCTTATATACATCGTTCCTATTTCATCTGTTCACGCATCCAATTATTTTTATTCGTCTTGTTCTCCAACTGAGTCTGTATTTATTCAGTTTTGAACATAGTTTCAGTTTATTTAGCTTATACAAACACGGCTGTTGGATATTTAGCGCCGTAGGTTAACTCTACAATGTGATGCTCCCTTTATCCCAGTTATACTCCCCATTCTCCCACTTATGTGTCCCATTTTCACAGTTATGCGTCCCATTCTCCCAAATAAAATACTGTAATTTCGACTTACAGTTTGGCAAGCTTACGAGCCTAGTTTTTTTACACTTCTTGCTCGTGCCACATTTATAAAATTACTAAGCCTGCATTTTCCACTATGCAGTTCTCACCCACGCCATTGTATGTGACAAATAACTTTATACGACTATTTACACCGCTTTGAGTATTTCCACAACGCTGCTACGGAACAAATATGCTACGGGGTCGACAAAATAAAGTACCAGTAATGTACTGGGTAATTGCTGGCCTTGTGTCAAATGTAGAAACAATTATAAATAACTGTTTCTACCTTTGGCACAAGGCCAGCAATTGCCCAGTGTATTACTGGTTCTTTATTTTATCGACTCCGTAAGGATGAAAGGCAAAGTTAACCTCGGCGGGATTTGAACTCAGAATGGCAAGGGCCGTATATCTATGCGTCAAAGCATGGCGTCCGACCCTCTACCGATACTGCGAATTCACCATATAAATAACATTATATAAATATGTGTAAGAACTGTGATGTTTTAAGATTCAGTAATGCATTTTGTGAAGGAGCGTAGTTTAGGGGCTAAAGTATTGGCTTCGCAATCGTAATGTTGCAAGTTCGATTCCCGGACTGGGTGGTGCGTTATGCCCTTGAGTAAGACAGCTTATTCCACGTTGATCTTTCTGCCAGGAATTGCGACCAGTAGATAGTGTTAGCAATGGAAAGGCCAAAGGAAACATTGTTTCCTTGGTCCGATTTTACGAGTTCCACCCTATTCGGTTAGCGAATGAGGTCTAGGATCTGACCGATCAACTTTTTTTTATACATTTCTCTGGGACTTACGCATAGGTGGCTGCCAAGTTGCGCTAATGATAGCGCCGGCCCTGCGATAATTTCATTTTGATTTTCTGCAAAGCAAACAGTATAAAGTTAACACTATCTTTTTATACTATCGACATAAACACTTTCATTCTTCGGAGAACTAAACTCCGGGTGATGTTGGGTCCGTGATCCAGTATCGAGCCCTGACCAAGTTCAGTCCGAATGATTAACTCTGCTAAATACTTTTAGTAACCCCCAAAGCCAGGTAACTGATTTGATCATTTAGTGAAGTTAAGAATCTAACAACTTCGAATCCTTCAAACGAATGCGAGTAATTTTATTTGTCAGCATAACCGTCATCATAATATTACAAATAAAAAGAGAAAAAAGAAAGAAAAGAGAAAGGAAAGGGGAAAAAACCGCACAAGCTGGTAATACACACATCTAGAGCCACATACAACAAAAGACAGGCGAAATGGGTGGACAAACGAACCGCTTCCAGATAACAATATCCAAGATAACAATATCCAAGATAACAATATCCAAGATAACAATATCGCGAGGAGCACTGGGAAACCTCACTAATAATTTTTGAGGCAAGCCAACACGCTCGCATCGTTACCTCGGGTGATGGCGAGGCTGAGGTGCTGGAACAACCAAGCGCCTTCACGAGGATCACCAGTTACCTCGGTTAAGCAAGCTTCCATTGAAGAAAAGAACCTCGCAGTTAGCGGTCCGACTTTCCCAAACGTCTCGAACGCCACAGGCTGGAAAATGTAGTTAACCCACAGATCAAGGTATTTCAGAATTTTATTCTGTTCGGCTACGGATGCTGTAGCTCTGACCCTAACCGCAGCATCCAGGGTGTGGGAAGAAGTAAAGGAGTCTCTAACTGTAACGTCCTAGATAAGACACCTGCCTCTTAACGAGGGACACAGGGTAAGACCGTCAGACCTTTTCCCATCAATTCTGGACACCGCAGACAGTTACAAAATTGAGGGGATGTTTGCCCAACCGTACGCACTGTTTATGCAACACCCAGTTTGGTGCTGGTGCCTCGCTCTCATTTCACACATGGCAGACATACGTTTTATAGTAGTAGTAGTAGTAGTAGTAGTAGTAGTAGTAGTAGTAGTAGTAGTAGTCATTGCAGTCATTCTTCTTCTTGCTATTGTTGGTATGGTTGTTGTTGCTGTTGTTTCTGCTGCAGTTGTGGTTGTTTTTGTTGTTGTTATTGTTGCTGCTGCTGTCCTCGTTGGCGTTGTTGGACCTCCGTCATCCTGACGATGAGTGCTCCAGTTGTTTCAATCAACAGAGTCTGTTCGTGAAATTAACGTCTAAATAACGAAGCATTACATTGACACGTGCACCCTTAACGTAATTCTCAGGGGGATTCAGCATGACAAGGTTTATCACACATTAAATTACTGGTACACTACGCTTTTGCCAGCTGAGCAGATTGAAGCAACGTGAATAAGTGTTTCTACTTTAGGCACAAGGCCAGCAATTACCCAGTGCAGTGAAATAATATGACTTGCTTAAAGCCATAATGCGCCGTCCGATCAGGAAATCGAACTCACGACCTTACGATTGTGAGTCGAGCACCCTAACTCCTACGCCACGTGTCTTCACAGTTGCCCTTAATATTATCTTTATTATGGTGAGGATGGGGAACTGGCAATATCGGTAGGACATCGAACATGCTTTGCAGCACAGAGTTACAGACCTTTACATTCTGAGTTCAAATCCCACCGAGGTTAGCTTTGTTTTTCATCTTTACCGGGTCGATAAAAGTAAAGTACCAGTAACACAGTGGGTTTATTTAATCGACTTTCACCTCCCCAAAATTGCTGGCCTTGTGCCTAAATCAGAAATCATTATCGTTTTCAAACCTTTCAGGTAAAGACTCCTATGCTGTGATGGCGGCTACCGTTTTCTCATTGATTGGGATGTTCGGAATTAGTGGCTCATTTCTGGTTAATTGGCTCTACATACCGGAATTGTTTCCAACTAGACTACGGTAAATATTTAATATATGTATAAAAATGTGTGTGTGTTATATATATATATATATATATATATATATATATATATATATATATATATATATATATAACCAAAAGTTAAACAAGTGAGGACGTACTGAAAAAACAGCACAGTACCTCCGAAATATATATAATAAAATATATTTTGATTACGTGAATGTCTATATTTATTAATATTTTGAATTAATATTATATATATATATATATATATATATATATATATATATATATATATATATAAGAGTATTGAAGTTTGCTTGAAGCATTGTGGAACAATAAGTAAATATCTTTAAGTCGTTTGGAAGCCTCGACAATGCAAATGGGTAAATCTCCGGGTAACAAGGTCCGGTGGTGGAGAGAGAGATGTAAGTGGGTGTACGTTGAGATGCGTGGTGTGTATAAGATGTGTGAGATGTGTAGAATGAGGGAAGAGTATAAAGGTTAAAATAAAAATAACAACACAAGAGAGAGTTACCTTGGGAGAGATTTAATAGTCCCTATATATTTCGGATTCACATGTATCAACTGGGGTTGTTTTCCGGGGTGAGGGAAAAGGTTGTCTGTCGGACAAGTCCGGAACGCGTCTTTCGCTGTTTGTACACACCACGCATCTCAACGTACCCCCACTTACATCTCTCTCTCCACCACCGGACCTTGTTACCCGGAGATTTACCCATTTGCATTGTCGAGGCTTCCAAACGACTTAAAGATATATATATATATATATATATATATATATATATATATATATATTTGTTTTGTAAGGTTTTTTATATGAAATCGTGTGTCGAAACAAATATTGTTATACTTGGGGAGGGCCATATTGTTATAATATTGCCAGAAAGTTAATTCATTTGGTTATCAATGTTTATCATTGATTGACCAGCGGTTAAAAATACAGATATAAATATATATATATATATATATATATATATATATATATATATATATATATAGTCTATCAAAGTTCTTTCGTCGCACATCTGCAACATCATCAGTGGTACTATTATGTTTCCTCCCATTGTATTGTGTTTTAATGTAATGTCTACGCCATTTTTAGCTGATGATGTTGCATATATTTATATCTGTATTTTTACCCGCTAGTCAATCAATGATAAACATTGATTGCTAAATGAATTAACTATGGAGATATAAAAGATACAGAAGCGAAAACGAACCAAACAGTGAGTGTGTTCTGTTATTATTTCTGGCAATATTATTACACAAATATGACCCTCCCCAGGTATAACAATATATATTTATATATATATATATATTAAAGTTTAAGCAAAGAACTAAGATCCCGTTAAAGGGTGAAAGCAGCGATTATTTGCTTAAACTTTATAAATAAACATTTAGTAAACCGTAGCTATGGAAAAACACCGGCGGCTATCACCACCTGGTGGTGTCCAGTAGAAGCAAGGGGAACAATAGTCAATGCATTTCGAACTGAACTGGTACTCATCAGGACGATCCCTCCCGTTTTTCGACTTGATCAGTTCGAAATGTATCGACGATTGTCACCTTTGCTTCTGCGGGACACCACCAGGTGGTGATAGCCGCCGGTGTTTTTGCATAGCTACGGCATTCTAAATGTTTATTTATAAACATACCGTATTTCTTTAGAAATACGAAATTCCAATACATATGTGTATACAGCTATCCTCGAAGCTAAATTCTAATTCTATTAATGATTTTGTTTTTGTTTTTATGGAGGCACATGGCTTAGGGGTTAGAGCATTGGCTTTGCAATCGAAAGGTTGTGAGTTCAATTCTCAGACCGGGTGATGTGTTGTTTCCTTGAGCAAGACACTTTATTTCATATTGCTCCAGTTTACTCAGCTGTAGAAATGAGATGATAGGGACTGGGGTCCATATCATTCCACTGCAAAGTGGTCGTGGAGGGGCCACGGCAAAAAAGCACCCAGCACTCACTGTAAATGAGGTTGGTGTTAGGAAGAGCATCTAGCTGTAGAAATCAAGCCAGAATCAGTTCCCGTCCCACCCTTGCAAGCAGGGAAAAAGTGGATGTAAAATGATGATGATGATGATTTTGTTTTTGTTTGTTTGTTTTTCTTCTTTTTACGTGTTTATATGCAAACTGAGAAATTACAGTGTTAGACTGTATCTCTTTGAAAATACATTAAAATGGCATGACATGGACCCGTAACTCCTAGTGGGATCGCAGGGACACCGTAGTGGCATGCGGCGTTTCTTGGGCATTTTATTTTTAAGCCTGGCGGAGCCCATCTCTTCTTCAAGTCTAACTTCACCTTTCTCATTTTCTATCCTTCTTCGAAAGATTTCTTTCAAGTCTAACTTCACCTTTCTCATTTTCTATCCTTCTTCGGAAGATTTCTTTCAAGTCTAACTTCACCTTTCTCATTTTCTATCCTTCTTCGAAAGATTTCTTTCAAGTCTAACTTCACCTTTCTCATTTTCTATCCTTCTTCGGAAGATTTCTTTCAAGTCTAACTTCACCTTTCTCATTTTCTATCCTTCTTCGAAAGATTTCTTTCAAGTCTAACTTCACCTTTCTCATTTTCTATCCTTCTTCGGAAGATTTCTTTCAAGTCTAACTTCACCTTTCTCATTTTCTATCCTTCTTCGAAAGATTTCTTTCAAGTCTAACTTCACCTTTCTCATTTTCTATCCTTCTTCGAAAGAAATCTTCCGAAGAAGGATAGAAAATGAGAAAGGTGGAGTTAGAAAGAGATATAAAGGAAGAATCGACCCCAGTACTAGACTGGTACTTTTTCTATCTACCTCGAAAGGATGAAAGGCAAAATTGACTTCGTCGGGATTTGAACTGAGAGAGAGGAGAACCGGAACGAATACTGCAAAGTATGCTATCCAACGTCTAATGACTGCCAATTCGCCGCCTATTGAAAATACATTACTTTCACAGAACTCCTACGCTTGTACAAGGAAATATTTTAAATGAAAACTGTTTTTGTGCAGCTTGGTTTAGCTTGTTAGATATACTACTACCTTGAATTTGTAATTAAAAAATATAGATTAATTATTTTATGAATATTTTTTATACTCATTACTTAGGATCTAAACGTAACATTCGATTTCAGCGGCAAGTTATTTGGGATTTCTTAATTTAAAAAGTTGGGAGTTGTCTCCCTTGTAATCCATATCAAATGTATGACCAGTTATCTGCTTTTTGTGTTATTTTAAATCAAGGCCATGTTTTAAGGCTTAGATTTCAGAATAGCTTATTGGTAATAAAGTAGGATGTCTTCAACAAGAAATCTGGTTGGATACCGAAGTTCAATCCCAAGTGACACAATGATACATAAGCATTCTTATAATGTTACAAGCAGCGTAAAAAATTCTACTGTAAACAAAATGTGTAACTACTATGGAATGAGTTGCCTCCCTCATATAGTAAACCTAAATCAAGGTGAATTGTTTCATGTTTAAGTTAGTGTTAGCATTTTATTTTTAAATAGTAGTCAAACCTATTTGTTTTTCATACGGATAAAATGTATTGGATTATTCTCTAAACAATTATTATATATTATTACTATATATTTTTTTCAGAAATGCTGGAATGGGTTTGGCAAGTACTGCATCAAGAATTGGAAGCATGTTATCACCATTTTCTGGCATCCTGGTGAGTTAAACCAGAATCATTTTGCTTTCTTTCAGTTTTTACATGATTCTGACATTCAGTTATGTAATTGATACTCAATTATATCAGTTCCCATACCAACTATGTAAATATTAGTACCAAATCATGTTACCAATGTGAAAGACTGACAAAATATGTCATATGCATAAATAAACAATAGTTCAGCACAAAATCCTAGACCATTGAGTCACAGATGTAGCTTCACGCCAATAATAAAAAAAATTAAAAAAACATATATACTGTAAGATGGTCATGTTCGTGACACGACAAAAAGCACCCAGTCCACACTGTAGGTGGTCATGCTGATGGCATGACAAAAAGCACCCAGTCTACACTGAATATATAGTTAGCTAGCTATCTTCCATTAAAAGATATAATATTGAATATAGTTCTTAATGCTTTAATTTATTAAATATAACTTCAACAATTTACAGGCTCGCTACATCTCATGGGGACCAAGTGTGATCTTTGCATTCTTCTGCCTAGTTGCCAACCTGTTGGTTTTAGCTTTACCAGAAACAGTACATAGGCAGCTTCCACAGTCAGTAGGAGACATCAGACGCTGGAGTGACGAACGTGATGAAACATGGGATTCACAGACTTTACAACAAATGGTTAGACTGATTGTGATGGGCTCAGCTCAAACAGATGACAGAGGAAGGAGAACTTAAAAATAAAATGGTTTTGATATTTTACATGGTGAGTGAGGATGAAAATATATATATATATATATATATATATGTATTCAAATAACCAGTATTTTTTTAATATCATAGTTTCTAAAGAAATAAAATGACATAAATGTATTTTTGATGCTAGAATATTTGTAATGCAAGCTGTGGTTATAAAATGGTTTCCCTGCTATCAAAATAAACGACTTTTACTTTAAAAAGCAATAACCTTTACAATTCTTTTCATTGCTTCTCTATGGTTAAAACTTCAACTTTTCTAAATTTACAGCCACAGAAAGAAATCATTAATAACCATTGCTTACAGACCACTATAAATTTTCTAGTAGATATATAAACAACTTGGTTTGTAAGTGTATATTTCTTGATGGGTTGTGTTCCATCTTCAAGACCTGACCCTGACTTGACTCTCTTCAAAGTGAGCCCACAACAGTGGTTTCTCTATATGGTTGTTCACCTCATCCTACTCAAACTACCAGCCAAATCTTTTTTAAGCTATACCCTACCAGGGTCCATATTATCGACTGAAACCAGTAAAAGAATAAAAAAAAGAATATTATCATCATCATCATCATCATTTCTATGACTATTTTTCCACGCTCGCAAAGGTTGGACTGGTCCTTTTCAGCACAGCATCTTTCCACTCTCTGTGTTCCTTTACCATCTCCTCTGTGAGTCTCAGCAATTTGAAATCAGCTCTCACCACCTCTGCCCAGGTGTTCCTTGGCCTATCTCTACTGTGGCTTCCTTCTAATAGAAGCTGCAATACTATCTTTAGAAAAAAAATGAAAGGTTATATTAAATGCTATACACACACTCTCTTAACTTCTTTGCCCTGAAAAGGTTTTCAGGAAATGTGTTGATGGCTATCACCATGTCACACCATTTCACTCCTCCCCACCTACCTGAAGAGCATTCCTTCTACCTGCTCGAGTGATATGCTTTAATGGCAGTTATTTGCAGATAAGCCTAGCCATCTAGAAGAGCAGTTACTATGAATTAAAACTGATGCAGGATAACAGGATAGAGAAGACTCTTAAGTCCTGACAGTCAACTTCTCTAGAGCTGGTGGCAAGATAAAATGTACCTAACCTAAGCCATAAAGTGGTTGATGATAGGAAGGTCATCCAGCCAGAAAACCTCTACTAAAAAAAGATTATGACTAACACAACATACAGAATTATCATCAAGTGATCGTATATTCCCTATAATTTCATTATTATTATTATTATATATATATAGTAATAATAATAAATTTGAAGACTAAATTTGAAGGTACATAGAGCTATTACAAAAAGATGACCCAAGTACCAAGACACTCCCCCTCACTTCTGTAAGGTAACCCAATTCAGGACTGCTCTGAAGAATAAACAAGATATATATATCCAGGGAGTATAACTTGGAGTTACTGTAGGTTCACCCGGGTGAGCATTCGATGTTTAGGTTCACTTCAGTGTCGAGGTGTAGAGCTATACAGAGTGTATTATAGTTAAATAAGATAACAAGGACGATTGGTTACTCCATTACGTTTATTGGTTGGTGACGCGCGTTTCGCCACTGACCAGCTCAAGGTTCGATCTGTATCGATCTGACCTGACTCTGTAATCCGCAGCTCGTCAGACCCCTTGTAATATATATATATATATATACATAATCATCATGACCGTTTTACGTCCATTCTTCTACGCTAGCATGGGTTAGACGAGATGTCCTGTTGTGGGCAATGCTAGGTCAGGTGACCCTGTCTTGCTCATACAGAACTGATTTTGGTTTGGTCTTTACAGCTGGATGCCCTTCCTAATGCCAACCTCATTTACAGCGAGTACTGGGTGCCTTTTGTCATGACGCCTACACAACCACTTTATAGTGTAGACTGGGTGCTTTTTGTCAAGGCACCTACACAACCACTTTACAGTGTGGGCTGGGTGCTTTTTGTTGTGACACCTACACGACCACTTTACAGTGTGGGCTGGGCACTTCTGGCCATGTCATCATCACGATCAATTTACAGTGTGGGCAGGGGGCTTCACTGGATGTATTTACTTTGGCCTGTCCTCATGGGGGGGGGCATACTGTATGTACGCTTCACAAGGTTTTACATGTGAAACCTCGTTTTGTTCTTCTTAATGTATACATTCTGCTATAGTATAGAGTGCTAATATTGGTACCTTCCTCAGTAAACCACAATTCTACTGAATCACCAAATACACACACAATCCAACTAGAAAGCCTCTATATAGTCACTTGGGTTGTTTGAAATACCAGTTAAATCTCCCCTAAATATCACACACTACAATCCTAAAAAAAGAAAAGCCATTCAATAATTTAGTTGTAGAAACATAAATGACAGGAAAGTCAAAGCTAGAATACCTTTGATGAGAGGTCAGCTAAATCAGTGCTGACCTAGCTTGGGTTAATCAATAACAACAACAAATATATATATTTCCAACAAATATTGTTTTCTTCTTAATTTTTACTGAAACAATTAATCTGTATTAATCATAGTCCATATCATTTTTTGTTGCTGTTTTACTGTCTTTTTTGTTAGTTCTTTGTACAACTTAAGGCAGCTGGCAAGATTTGTGTCAACAACAGTTTTAGAAAGTTTTTGATATTTGTGTACGCATGAATGTTCTTGTATGTTTAAGAGATGTATATAGTACAGTAAATTTAAAATCTGCTGTGTATAGTTGCCACTTTATCAAAGCAGAGATGGAGTGCAACAACAATCTGGAGTTAACATATTTCTCAAAATTCCAAAGAAATTCTGAAAAGCACATGATTATTTTTTATGTTAAAAAAAAAAATGTAATAACAACAATGATCCTAATTGAATTGATTAAGCACAGGCACAAGGCCAGGGCAATTTTGTAAAGCAAGATGGTACTGTTGCTTGAAATAACTCTCAGTCAATATTAATACTTGTACTCCATATTTATCGATCCACTTGAGGGAGGAAGGGCAAAATTAACCAGACAGGATTTGGAGCTCGGAAATGGGAAGTCAAGCTCTTTTCTGTCAGTGCTAACTCCACTGCCCTAATTAATTATAATAAATAAATATATATATATATATACATATGTGTATGTGTGTGTGTACATGTGTGTCTGTATTAGTTAATTTAGGGATTTCATGTAATGAAAATACTGGCCCTCAAAAACAAATATATATATCCTTTACAGATATATATTCTTCAAGGTTTTCATTACTTTAGCACCTACTCCTTTCTTTGTTTTCTTTATTTTTCTGTATTTCTTAACATTTCTTACAGGTTTCACTGAAAACAATCAAAATCAGGAGTATTTATTGATACTCTCTATCTCCTTTTTTAGCTTCAAAGTAATGGTAGTAGTTTAAATTAGAACTTCTGCACATAGTTTTACCACTGGGTATGACCTACTCCTCCAGCACCCGCCTGCTGTCATACATCAACATCCATTTCCCAAGTATTAATTTCATTTCTCTGAAATAGTTCAACAAGGTCCAAGTTGTCTTTAGAAGTGGTGGTTGTGCTGCCCCCTAACGTAGGTGTGGTGTTGTTTGTCGTACTATTATTAGAAATACAGGCAGTTGTTCCAGCAGCAGGAAGCATTGTTCGAGGAAGGTTCATGGATTGAACCATGTCCACATGATGTGCCCTCTTGATATGTGTTTTCAAGTTCCCTCTTTGAATAAAAGCTAAATCACAGTATGTACATTTGTACGGTTTCTCTCCACTATGCTGCTTTAGATGAATTTGTAGGGCATTTTTCTGGTTGAATTTCTTATTACACTTACTACAAATAAATGGTCTTTCCCCTGCAAAAAAAAAAAACATAATAGAATTGAAATTTGTTTCATTAAAAGGAGCCGTTTTCATTTTAATTTTCCTATTGCTTTTCCTAACATTGTTTTAAAGATGCTTGTTTGTTCATACAGTTACAGTAACTGGTCAGCCTACTGAGAGCCAACTAATTAACATGCACATATATTCAGATTCAGGACAGATTTTAAGGAGCAAAGCCAATCGACAGGAAACCTAGACGTAATCTACGAGCAAGATGTTTGGATAACTTCCATAAACTCAGTTGATCTCATTTAGGGATCCAGCTGGATCATTTAGCAGCAGCTGCTTTCAATAGAACTCTCTGGAAGGGATGTCTAGGGACTCTGACCCCCCCAATGTAGCTCTGGATTAACAAAAACATGGGATCACCATGGCTGGAATACCTTTGATTAAAGGTCTGCTTAATCAGGGTTGACCTGGGGCTAAAGAACAACAACAAACTCTTTTAATGTTATATGAGGATTTGAAATGGGCCCTTCAAGTTGGTTCAACATTTCTTTCATTTATGCAGTACTCCCACTAGATACTCCAATTGACTAAACCTAATAATGTATGTTAGTTATTTTCAAGGTAAGTAGACTGAATAAAGGATGATAGTGCAGTCCCAAGATCAGTTGCCCTAAATGACTCAGTCCGCAGCAATTTAAAAAATAACATGAACTGGGAAAAGAAAAGAAAAAAAGAAAAAAAACAATCAAAATATTTCAAAATTACCTGTATGAATACGTATGTGACGTTCCAACTGACTAGGTTTCTGGAAAGCCTTCCCACAGGCCGAACATGCATTAGTGCGTTTTAATTTCTTCTGATTCGGCAACGAAGTATCGTGTACATTAATCAAATGTTCTTTAAGATTGACCAGACGCTTAAAATTCTTCTGACACAACTGAAAAAAAAATTGCATATCTTTAGTTTTTGGGCTCTTTTTGTTTTACATCTAAATACTTAAAGAGTATTAAAGTTTTTTCTTCAAATTCAAAGCAAATGGTTTCATTTAAACTTTAGGAGGCTATATTTCTAACAAACAGGCTGCTTAACTGTTTCAATTAATTTTTGATATAATGAAGACTTTGGAGTGGGTTTGTAAACTATCTGAACCTATATAGTATATTATTGTATAATGTTAGAGTTAATCAACTGAAATCTTACAATTATTCACATGAGGCACGAGACTTAGTGGTCAGGGAACTGGATTTGCAATTGTGAGGTTGCAAGTTCAGGTAATGTGTTATGTCCTTGAGCAAAACACTCCGATTTCATGGGTCCCCCCACCTCACTCAGTAAGTAAGTGAGGTCTGGGATCTTGTCGATCGTGTCCTATTATTCATGTTATAATAATATTTTTATCAAGGTTTTTAGCTTAACTCTTTAGCATTTACATTATATATATACTATTATATTTTCGTAATAAAGGCTTTATTATAATTATCTCACATAATATCGAATCTATAAGATTTTGATATTATTTATTTTGAGAACACTACCTTAACATCAGTATGAGTAGCTGGTTACAGCTGGTTTGAACAGAAAGAGGTGAGAGAATTCTGGCCGGATATGGCCGGTTTAAATGCTAAAGGGTTAAACAAAATAGCTGCTACATGGTTGGAGTGATTGCAGCTGCAACCAGCTTGTTTGTGGTAACTGTATGGATGATGGAGAATTATGGCCGGATACAGCCGGTTTAAATGCTAATAAAATAAGTACTGAGGTTCAATATGATTGGCAAAAATCTCTTGAAGGCAGTGTCCCAGCATGGCAGGAAAAATAAAATCAAACAGAAAAAAAGAATAACATGTACATAAACATTTACTCACATGACAGATATTTTCTTTCTCTTTCCCCAATTCTTCACTGGAATTCGGCTCACATTCAATGTTATCAACATTGCTATTTTGCATCATAGCCGTGGCAGCATCATGCACTTCTTCTAAGTTGTCTGTCTCATTGCCAATAACAGTTGATCCATCTTCTTGGTCATCTCCAACACCATCAACAGCAATCTATGAAAAATTCAAATTACAAAATTGATATATAGTTACAGACACACCACAATTATTAGATGCAGTAAATTCAGGATAAATGTTTACCACATGCATCTGAACCTTAGAATTTCTTTCATCACCACCATCATCATCATCATCAATATCGTTTAACATCCATTTTCCATGTTTGCATGTGTTAGATGAGTTGTCACATTATGAGACAAGTCAGGTCTTGTTCATACGGATCTGTATTTTGGCTTGGTTTCTACAGCTGGATGCCCTTCCAAGCACTAACAGTGTAGACTGGATGCTTTTCTTTTTTCTATTAGTGTTAAAGAACAGTGCAAGTGAGCTAAGAGTGGCTAAACTTATTTTTAAAAAGCATCGGTCAATATGTAGAGCAGAGGCAGCTAAGCTGGTATAATAAAGACAAAACAAAAAAGGAGTGACACATGCTGACAGTGGAAGTCATTTGTGATGGAGGGAGACTAAAAAGTAAAAACAGGAAGTAGTGAATTCAGAGAAAAAATGACTAAGATCAAGAGTATTAATATCCACTGCAGAATTATCCAAACTATACACATATTGAAAAACAAAGATTCTGGAGAGGATTCATTTCATTTCATTTCATTTTACGTCCGCTTTTTCCCTGCTTGCAAGGATTAGTATAAGGATTAGTGCAAGATGTAGGATTTGGGTGATGAAGGGGGCAACATAACTATTAAATAGGCCTGGATTACAAGAAAAGCAAAGGTTGTTGTAGTAGGAAGAAGATACATAATGAAGGAACAGCATGTCTACAGGTTAGCAGTCACAGTGTACTGAATCTTTGCTAATCAGTCAGATGGCCTTCTATTTCAATGTGGTCTAAGCTATTTGTGAGCTTAGTGGCAGAACCATCCCTGTGTACAGGAATTTCACTTTGAATCAACAAGTGTGTCTCTACATGGTCACTTAGCCTGTTAAAAGCTGCAGCCAAATCTCCCTCAAATCATATTTAACTATCTTAAATAAGAAAAGGACAAGCCTAGAAAGGTATAAGCAATGCTCCCTCCACTCTCTCTCACTCTCTCCCCCATCACCCCCTCACACACACACACAAACAGAATGCTATCCAAACAAATTTAAAGCAGGTTTCAGCTGTTTATACTAACTAATTACCAAGGTAAATCATTGATATACCAGCCTCCCCATTGATATATCACAAAATTACATTACTAATATTCATAAAAGTGAGAGCTGTCTGAAGAGATTGTATCTTAAGATTTACAATTATGTAACAGATGCCACTGAAATACGTATAACAGCTATTAATTAGGTGATAAATAGATTGTGGTGAAATTATAATCATACAACCTTCTACATATATGAATATGTATGCATGTATGTACGCACATATATATATATTGGTGCCATGATAAAAACCAGTCCATGTATTGTGGTTGGCATTAGGAAGGGTTTCCAGCCGTAGGATCCAAGCCAGAAACAATTCCGTATGAGCAAGACACATTCACCTGATCTGACTTGTCTGACAATGGTAGAAATCCTCTAACCCATGCTAGTATGGAAAATTGAAACTAAAGGGATATGATGATGATATTATATTACTGTATATAACCCAATGAACATGTGACCAAAAAAGTCGATGGTAGAAGGTGGTCAGCTTATATTTGGGGTCAATAGTTTAACAAATTTCATCAACTTCAAATTCTACATAATGTTTGGATTTTTGCCCATTTCTCAGACATAAACTAGTGGGGTCGACTTATATTCAAGTATATATCACCTTTCGAGGAGAGGTTCTAATGCTCACTACCTCCCAGATACACAACAGTGACTATATAATTATTGCTGACGATCTTAATGGTCATGTTGGACAACATTGTGATGGCTATGATGGTGTCCATGGAGGCTATGGGTTTGGTACTAGAAAGGAGGAAGGCTTCAGGATCCTGGAATTCTGTGATGCAACTGACCTGACTGTCTGCAACACAAACTTCAAAAAACATGACAGTCATTTGATCACGTATAGATCAGGGGAGCACACCAGCCAGATAGACTTTATCCTTACTAGGAAACGAGACAAAGTGTCTGTTTTGAACACTAAGTCCCTCCCTCGCAAAGAATGCGCCTCCCAACATAATTTAATAGCAAGTGATCTCATAGTCAAGGCCAGATGTAATTGCCGGCAGAGGAATACCTTAAGGAGAAGATTATGGAAGTTGAAGAACCCCGCAGCCAATAACAAATTCAAAGGCATATTACTTGATGCTTTTGATAGTAAGGAAGAGCAATTAGAGTCATACAATATAGAGGAACAGTGGGAATTCCTGAAAGTTAACCTGTTGAAGGCGACTGATGAAATCTGTGGCTGGAGCAGACCTTTAGGCAGGAGGAGAGTGACATGGTGGTGGAACAGTAGGGTGGAGGAGTCCATCAAGGGTAAAAAGCAGGCATTGAAAGAATGGCAGGATGGGGGTAGTAGAGAACACTATCGGGTAGCTAGAAGAGAAGCTAGACAACAAGTATAGCTTGCAAAGAGGGAAGCAGAGGATAGTAAGTTCAAGCATATTCTACAACGGGAGGACCAAAGATGTGAGATATTCAGGATTGCAGAGCAATGTGTCAAGGAGAACTGTGACATTGTCGGGGAGACGTGTGTCCATAATGACGATGGTGTACTTGCCCTTACTGATAGTGATAAGAAGGTAGCTTGGAAGTGTCACTATGAGAGACTACTGAATGTGGAGAATGAATGGAATAAAGATAGTCTGCCCCACATCGATCCAATAGAAGGACCAGCTGTGCAAGTTAATGGTAGTGTAGTAAGTAAGGCAATTAAAAATATGAAGACAGGCAAGGCAGCTGGACCTTCGGGGATAGTTGCTGAAATGTTGAAGGTATCTGGCATGGTGGGACATACTATGGTCACCCGGATAGTAAACCAAGTAATACAGAATGGGGTCATACCAAATGACTGGCATAGCAGCATCATCATCAGCTGTTACATGGGCAAAGGAGACGCCCTGGATAGAGGAAACTATAGGGGTATTAAATTAGTTGACCAAATCATGAAAGTCACAGAAAGAGTTATTACTCAACTGATTAGAGACCAAATTGATCTAGATGAAATGCAGGTTGGGTTTGTGCCAGGTAAAAGTACCACGGATGCTCTTTTCCTTGTACGGCAATTGCAGGAGAAGTACCTGGCTAAGAGTAAACCCCTCTACTTAGCTTTAGTTGACCTGGAGAAGGTTTTTGACAGAGTCCCATGCACCTTAATCTGGTGGGCTCTTAGAAAACTAGGAGTGGAAGAATGGCTTGTGAGAGCTATACAAGCCATGTATAGAGGAACAGTCAGCAAGGTTAGAATTAACGAAGAATATAGTGATGAATTTAGCGTAATAGTAGGGGTTCACCAGGGCTCTGTTCTTAGCCCCCTCCTACAGGCTATAACAGAGGGGTTTACACTGGCGCCCATGGGGACTTCTATATGCAGATGATCTAACTCTCATAGCTGATTCTATGGCTGAACTAGAGAGGAAGTTCAAAACATGGAAGCATGGCCTTGAATCAAAAGGCCTTAGAGACAACTTGTCTAAGACTAAGGTTCTAGTATGCAGAAAGGAGAATAGGGCACAGGTACCCTCTGGGAAATGGCCATGCTCAGTGTGTAAGAAAGGAGTAGGCAGAAACTCCATTCTCTGTCCCAAATGCAAACTATGGGTACATTAAAGATGTAGTGGGATCAGAAGAAAGCTATCTAAGAATGTAAATGTTATATGTGGCCGATGATCAGGTGCAGTAAGTAGCAAGGACCCACTAGATGATATCTCTTTCAACTGCCCAGATAGTTCTATAAAAATAGTAGACACCTTCCGTTACCTGGGTGACAAAATCAGCAGTGGAGGAGGGTGCTCTGAAAGTGAAGTAGCTAGAGTTAGAACGGGATGGAAAAAGTTCAGAGAGCTAATACCGCTGTTGGCCACAAGGGGTTTTTCTCTAAAAATGAAAGGCAGATTGTATGATGCATGTATACAAACGGCAATATTACAGGATAGTGAGACTTGAGCATTGTGTGCTGAAGACCTGCGTAGATTAGAAAGAAATAAAGCTTGCATGCTCTGATGGATGTGTAATAGTAATGTGTGCGAAAGGCGAAGCATAAACAAACTAAGAGGGAGACTAAGCATAAGAGGTATCAAATGTTGTGTTCTGGAGAGGAGATTGCATTGGTGTGGACATGTGAAGGACAACAGCTGTATAAAAATGTGCAGGGCAATGAAAATTGATGGAAGCTGCAGAGTCGGTAGACCAAGAAAAACCTGGGACAAGGTGATAAAACTGACCTTGCCCACTTACACCTCTCTAAGACAATAACACTGGATCGAGACTTTTGGCGCCATGCAGTTGTACAGAAGACCCGATTACCATTGCCTACAAACCTACAGTCAGTAGGCACCTCGTAACCCAATGTACACCACACCGCCACACCCTACCCCATCCTCCCTCTCCCGTTCTGTCCACTGTGTCAATGACACAACAGTCCACACTGTAAGGTGGCCATGTAGGAGACACAGTGAAAAGGCTCCCAGTCCACACTGTAAATGTGGTTGGTGTTAGAAAGGGCATCCAGCTGTAAAAAAAACCTGCTACAGACGCTTTTGTGTGAGCGAGACATGGTCTCCCAACCATTCCCACATCAAATGGAACAAAACCGACTAACCCATGCTAGTGTGGAACATGGACGTTAAACGGTGATGATGATGATGATGATGATGTGGTATACAGTGAAATTCTGTTATAATGAAATTATTTAAAAAATTTGTTATAATGAAAAATTCTTTATAACGAGATCGACCTAACAGCATGTGGCTGGGGATTGAAAAAAAATTCATTATACTGCAAAATTCATTATAATGGTATTCGTTATAACGGAATTTTACCTGTATTATATTATTGTATATTACTGCTACATATTTTATGAATTATGAAGAACTATAAAGTAAATGTTTCTCAAAAAGAATTTAAACACATAACAGATCTTGAGTACACAAGAGATGTAGTGGGATAGCAGGCAAACTAACAGGTAGGGAGAAATACGTATGCAGTAGATGTACAGGGAAATTTGACAGTAGAAGTCGCATTGATAGACACGTTTTTCAAATGCAGGTGGGTGCTATAGAAGTGGTGGATAGCTTCCGGTACCTAGGAGATCAGATTAGCATGGGAGGAGGGTGTTCCGAGGCTATAGTATCTAGAATAAGGCCGGGTTGGAAGAAGTTTAGGGAGCTGCTTCCTCTGCTGACGAAGAAGGGTTTCTCCCTGCGTACGAAAGGCCGGTTATATGATGCCCGTGTGAGGTGCGCGATGCTGCATGGTGGTGAGATATGGGCAGCAACTGCAGAGGATATGCAACGGCTGGAGAGAAATGAGGCAAGCATGCTCCGTTGGATGTGCAATGTCAATGTGTGTGAACGGCCGAGCATGGATGTGTTGAGAGAGAAACTGTGTCTGAGAGGGATAAGTTGTTGTGTGCGGGAGAGGAGACTGCAATGGTATGGACATGCGATGCGCATGGAGGATGACTGATGGGTGAAGAAGTGCCAAGAAATGCCAGTTGAAGGAAAACGTAGTAGAGGAAGACCACAAAAAACATGGGCGGAGGTGGTGAGAGCAGACCTCAGATCGCTGAAGCTCATGGTGGAGATGACAAAGGACCGTGACAAGTGGAGAGATGCTGTGCTGAATAGGACCCGTCCCACCCTTGCAAGCAGGGAAAAGCGGACGTAAAATGATGATGATGTTGAAGAAAGAGTTATATAAAAAAAAAAATATGTAAATAAATGCTCAGACCTGTGTGTCTGCAGCTTCAGCTACAATAAAACCATGATGTGTGCTCAATTCTGCATCAGTTGCACCATTCATCACAACAGCTGTCTGATTAGCTTGCACAGATGCGGTCTCTGCAATTGCTTGGTTCTGAGTGACAGTGATAGCTGGCATTGGCTGCATGATAATACTAGAGTCTTGCATATTGACTGGATGAATCTGAATGGTGTTTGGCATTATCTGAGCTGATGTACCGGTAGTAGTAACAACATTTGAGGTCAGATCTTGACTGACGGAAGCCATTATGTTTTGTGTATTTGGGGTCTGCAGTTGTATTTGTGTTGGTGGACTGCTGACAAAGTTTGGTGCAAGAGTTAAATTGAGGCTGCCTTGTTGCAGCTGTTGGAGGAGAGCATCGTCTATATGGATTGTCTGTGACATCAAACTTGGATCAAGACCCATAACCTGGATGCTTTGTCCCAAGTTTCCAGACAGTTGAAACTGGAAGCCGTCAAGGCCCTGGAGGACATGTGCTGCTAATGCAGTTTCTGAGATTTGGTTGCCAGTAGCTTGTGCAGCTGGTGCAACTGGAGCTACGGCAGCACCGTTTCCAGTAGGAATAGCAGTGTTGCTAACTAAATGTTCATTACTGGCAACAGCCAAAGACACAGGAAGCAAATTGGTCTGATTCTGAATGAGCAACTGGTCCAAGTTAACAATTTGCCGTGAACTTTCACTAGATGAAGTATTTGGCTCAATTAGACCTGCTTCTTTTGCTATCACTGAAACTATCTCTTGTTGTTGTTGCTGTTGCTGTTGTTGTAGTGATGGTGGAGGTGGCGGTTGTGGTGGTGGTAGTTGTTGCTGCTGCTGCTGCTGTTGCTGCTGTAGTTGTTGTTGTTGCTGTTGTTGCTGCTGCAGTTGCTGTTGTCGTTGTTGCTGTTCTTGCAATTCCTGTTCACTCGGCTGATGCTGGACAACTGCAAGTGTTGTCAGTTCTGGAGCAATGTTTGTTGTTTTGAAATGAATCTTCCGTTTTTTCGGAGTGTCAGACTTTAAGTGTGACGCCATGTGACTTTTACGGTGGCCAGATGTTCTGAATTGCTGGTCACAATATGGACACTTAAAAGGCTTAGCACCAGTATGTAAACGCATATGAACTTTCAGGCTGCCCTTTGTAGAAAATGGTGACGCACAAATATGACACTTGAACCGTTTTTCTCCTGCAATTAAAAGAAAAAGAAAAAAAATACAGAATTTATTAATACAGAGTTCAAAGAGATTAACCCTTTAGCATTTAAACCGGCCATAACTGGCCAGAATTGCCTCACCTCTTTCTTTTCAAACTGGCTGTAACTAGCCACTCATGTTTAGGTTATGGTATTGTTCTCAAAATAAATAATATCAAAATCTCATAGATTCAATATTATGTGAGATATTATGTAAGATGAAGCCTTTACTGTGAAAATACAATAGTAAATATAGAGTAATGTAAATGCTAAAGGGTTAAACAATAACAAATGAACATCTGTCCCACCAACTCATGAGAG
The DNA here is from genome assembly GCA_964016885.1 of Eledone cirrhosa. NCBI lineage: Eukaryota > Metazoa > Mollusca > Cephalopoda > Octopoda > Eledonidae > Eledone > Eledone cirrhosa. The sequence goes on along the minus strand of OZ024740.1, from coordinate 271,922,687 downwards.
TTGAATGAAAATTTGATAGACTGACCAAGATCCTCTCATGGAATTACCAAATGAGGTTTATTTTTCAACATAGTTCCTGGAAAGAAACTTAATTATATAATCAATAACTATTAATAAAAAAAAAGAGTTGAAATTAATGCATGTAAGATTTCACAGCTCTAGCATCACTCCTTCATAGTCAGCCTATGAACGTTTCAGCCGACCCTTGTACAAGCACATAAAATTGGACAAGATCGTGAAGAAGATGATATTGTTGTTTATTCCAGCTGTGACCCTTCCATCTTTTTGTATATTTATACAATATTACTTAATGTGTTCTTCCTGTTTTAGGACACTAGGATATGATTTGTGGGAATTGTACTGCTATTTCAAGCAAAATAACCAATCATATTGTCTCCCATAGTGTGCAAGAACGTATGTACTGTCGGGTCAACACACCACCCACCACCACCCCATCTCCCGCTTATTAAATTTTGCTTATTTATCTCTAGCAAAATTTTATTTTATATATTACATATTATAATGATAATGAGAATGATAATGATAATGAAATTATTGTGTACAGTGCTCAGATGCACTACAACTCGTCAAAGGTGCATGTATAGTACATAGAATAATGTACAAATGTCAGGAAAGTGAACAGTGTATGAGTCATGATATACATGTATGTGTGTGTATAGAAGGGAGAATATCAGGTGTAGTGTCAGCGAATTTCAGGAAGCATGGTGGTTTTAAAGGATGCAGTGACTCGGCAGCTAACAACCGATGCAGGTAGTTTGTTCCATGCTTCGGCAACTCTGAGTGTGAAAAAAATGTTTCCGAAAGTCATGGGAGCTGTGCTGTTTTCTGACTTTGTAAGCATGCCCTCGAGTGTTAGACACATGGAATTCAAAAGGTGCTTGTAGTGACTAGCGCCATCTCTCCGGGGAGCCAAACTATTTTGGAGTTACTTCTCCGTGGCCAGTATATAAGGGAGCGTTCTGACGTCACTCGACCTCTCTTGCTCACTTACCCTCTTTCGGTCGAGCCTTTCCGACCTGCAACACATCTGCTGAGGACCTATACCATAAGGCTCAGCTCAGATATATTCCAATCCTTCTTACAAGGATTAACAAAGCAAGTCACAGGTATGTCATTTAACCATTGTAATACACACGCACAAGCTGACGAATAAAGAAAAACTACCTTCACATACTGGCCACGGGGAAGTAACTCCAAAATAGTTTGGTTCCCCGGAGAGATGGCGCTAGTCACTATATGTTTGGTTCCCCGGAGAGATGGCGCTAGTCACTATATGTTTGGTTCCCCGGAGAGATGGCGCTAGTCACTATATGTTTGGTTCCCCGGAGAGATGGCGCTAGTCACTATATGCTCATTACAACAACAATTAATTTTCTTTATACATTAAGAAAACATTATACATAACAAAAAAGTACATTACAAGAAATTCTATACATTATAAAATAAATAGGATAAGTTGGGGGTTTGTGTAGGTGCATGGCTTTGTGGTTAGGGTATTCAGCTCAAGATCATAAGCTCACGAGTTCGTTTCCTGGCAGCATGCTGTGTCCTTCAGCAAGACACTTTTTCACGTTGCTCCAGTCCAGTCAACTTGCAAAAATGAGTAATTCAAAGGGCCAGCCTTCTTAGATTCTCTGTCATGCTGAATCTCCCTGAGAATTACATTATGCGTACAAGTGTTTTTGGAATGCTCAGCCACTTGTACATTAATTTCATGAGCAGGCTGTTCCATTAATCATATAAATTGGAACACTCTAAACCCATGCTAGCGTGGAAGATAGACGTTAAACGATGATGATGATGACTCATCGTCGTAATCGATTGGGTGCGGCTACAGGGGTCTCAATATGTAAACTAAATGACTAATTCTGTTGTTTTATTTAATTAACAGAGACAACCTAGAAAAATGGATTTTATGATGCAAATATATATGGATTTTATGATGAAAATATATGATGCAAATATATGATGGATTTAATAATATATATGGATTTTATAATGAAGTTATATGATGGATTTTATAATGAAAATATATGAGGATCGTCTGAAAGGTTTATAAGCTGACTATGAAGGAGTGAGGCTAAAGCTATGAAATCTTTCATGCATCATCATCATCATTGTTTAACGTCCATCTTCCACGCCAGCATGTCCCACTTAAGGCGAGATTGGTCGGGAGACCGTGTCTTGCTTGTTCAGGACTGTCTCTGGCAGATTTTCTACGGCTGGATGCCCTTCCTAACACCAAGCACATTTATAGTGTGGACTGGTAGCCTTTTTACCGTGTCTCCTACACAACCACTTTACAGTGTGGACTGGGTGCTTTTTGTTGTGTCATTTCAATTCTTATTAATAACTGTATTGCTTCTTTCCAGTGACTCTGTTGAAAAATAAACCTCATTTGGTCATTCCATGAGACTATCTTGGTCAGCCTATGAATCTTTCAGCCGACCCTTATATAATGGATTTATAATGCAAATATATAATGGAATTTTCAGACAACCAAGAGGAAATAGAAGAAAAATAAAAGTCAATTAAATAATTTACCTGTTCCATGAGTCTTCATATGGCTATCCAAAGTTGACTTTACTGTAAATGACTTGGAACAAGTATTACAGGTGAATGGCTTCTCCCCAGTATGTATACGCAAATGTCTTATCAAGTCACTTGGTTTCTTGAAGCTTTTCGGACATTTATTACACTCGTGTCGATGTTTTGGAAGACTCTCTAATTCTGTGTGTTTTTCCTGCAATAATACACCAAGAAAAGCATTAAAAACTTCTTAACCACATGACTATACCTGCATATTATGTATATATATATATATAAAAAAGTCTAAAGTCTGTCTTAAGCCAGAAGGCTCATTTGGCCGGTGCTTATCCCGGTTTCATGGCGTGAAGCGACTGAGAGTACAAGACACCCACCTGGACAGGACGCCAGTCCATCTCAGGATTAAACCTCCAGCTATTGCTGGTACTCATTTTCAGCTGAGTATACTGGAGCAACATGAAATGAAGTGTTTTGCTCAAGAACACAACACACAACCCAGGAATCGAACCCACGACATTATGATCATAAGTCCAACACTCTTACCACTAGGCCACGTGCCACCCATCCGAGAAATGGCCATGCTCAGTGTGTAGGAAAGGAGTAGGTAGAAACTCCATTTTATGTCCCAAATGCAAAGTATGGGTGCATAAAAGAATATAGATTTTATATGTGGCCGGTGCTCAGGTGCAATAAGTAGCAGCAAGTGCCCACAGAATACTAGCTCTTTCAATTGCGCAGAGGGTTCTATAGAAATAGTGGACAGCTTCCGTTACCTGGGTGACAAAATCAGCAGTGGGGGAGGGTGCTCTGAAAGTACAGTAGCTAGAGTCAGAACTGGATGGAAAAAGTTCAGAGAGCTTATACCACTATTGGCCGCTAAAGGGTTCTCTCTAAAAATGAATGGCAGGCTGTATGATGCCTGCATACGAACAGCAATGTTGCATGGCAGTGAGACCTGGGCATTGTGTGCAGAGGATATACGCAGACTGGAGAGAAACGAAGCTTGCATGCTCCGCTGGATGTGTAATAGCAATATACGTGAACGGCAAAGCATAAACGAACTAAGGGAGAAATTAGGAATAAGAGGGATCAGATGTTGTTTACTCGAGAGAAGACTATGTTGGTAAGGTCACGTGATGCGCATGAAAGACGACAGCTGTATAAAAAAGTGCAGGGCAATAAAAATAGACGGTAGCCATGGAGTAGGCAGACCCAGAAAAACCTGGGACGACTTGATAAATTCCGACCTCACACACTTACACCTCTCCAAGACAATGTCACTGGACCGAGATCTTTGGCGCTACGCAGTAATAGAGAAGACCCGCCTTACCTAAATACAAAGTAAAACCTACTACAGTCAGTAGGCACCTCTAACAAAATACACCCCCCGTCCCACTATCCCCCACCCCATCCACACCACCCCTTACAATGTAAAGTTATGTTGGTACCACAACATCTAGTCCGAAACAAATGAGGTCGTGTAGGTATCACGACAAAAAAACACACAGTCCACGCTGTAATGTGGCCGTGTAGGTAACACGGTAAAAACCTCCCAGTTCCACACTGTAAATGTGGTTGGTGTTAGGAAGGGCATCCAGCGGTAGAAAACCTGCCAGACAGTCCTATGCGAGCAAGACAACCACACTTGCCTCAAGTGGTAAAACTCCCGTCCAAACCCATGCAAGCGTGGAATATGGACGTTAAACGATGATGATGATATATATATATATATACATATATATATACATATATACATATATATATATATACATACATATATATATATATATATACATACATATATATATATATATATACATACATATATATATATATATACATACATATATATACATACATATATATATATATATACATCATCATCATCATCATCATTTTACGTCCACTTTTCCCTGCTTGCAAGGGTGGGACGGGAACTGATTCTGGCTTGATTTCTACAGCTGGATGCCCTTCCTAACACCAACCTCATTTACAGTGAGTGCTGGGTGCTTTTTTGCTGTGGCACCTCCACGACCACTTTGCAGTGGAATGATAGGGACCCCAGTCCCTATCATCTCATTTCTACAGCTGAGTAAACTGGAGCAATGTGAAATAAAGTGGCTTGCTCAAGGAAACAACACATCACCCGGTCCGAGAATTGAACTCACAACCTTTCGATTGCAAGGCCAATGCTCTAACCACTAAGCTATGTGCCTCCATGTATATGTATATATATATATATATATATATATATATATATAAAGTGGTTGGCATTAGGAAGGGCATCCAGCCATAGAAAAACCAGCCAGAAACAGTCCTATATGAGCGAGACACTGTCACCCGACCCAACTTGCCTCTAAATGGGACAAACCCGTCTAACCCATGATAGTGTGGAAGATGGACGTTAAATGATGTTGATTACAGTGATAGTGATGATGATGATGATGTTCTAGTGTGTGTATATATATATATATATATATATATTGGAAAATGTGTGTAATCCTTGGTACAGTTAGGTATATTAAGACAGGGGGGGGAAGAAAAATATGGCTTCACTTGTGCTTTCAACAAATTTATTTTCTTCACAAAATCCCAAAAGAATTTTTTTCCCGGATTAGAAAAAATTTTCTTAAAAAAATTTTTCTAATCCGGGAAAAAAATTCTTTTTTGATTTTGTGAAGAAAATAAATTTGTTGAAAGCACAAGTGAAGCCATATTTTTCTTCCCCCCTGTCTTAATATATATATATATATATATATATATATATATATATATATATATATATATATATATATATATATATACCGTATATAAGCTGACCCCACTATTTTATCTCTGAGAAACGGTAAAATATCCAAACCATATTTACGTAGAATTTGAAGTTGGGGAAAATTATCAAAATGTTGACTCCGAATATACGCACATACGCACTAGGGAGCTTGTTATGTCTTTAACAAAGTTAGAGAGTCCTCTCGACCCTTTGTTTGGCAAGTTTTCTAAGATTGGATGCCCTTCCTATCACCAGCCACTTTACAGAGTGTACTGGATACATTTATCATGTAGATTACCAATACTAGAAAGGTTGTGGTCCCATTGACACAACTGAAGGGTCCACTTGACCCTTTTTGGCATGGTTTCTACAGCAGGGTGTCATTCCTATTGCCAACCATCTTATAGGGTGTACTGGATGCATTTTCGTGGCACCAGTACAAGAGAAGTTGTTGACCCTTGTCCCAATTGAAGAGCCCTCCATGTCCAATGGGAGAGGGGGAGAAGAAAGATAAGTATGACATTATAGGTGAATGACAAGTGTGGAATTGACAGGGTGATGAGTAGGAAGTGGGATCATCATGTGTCAAGAAATAGAAGGAGTGTTAGTGATGATGAGTATAGCTACTAAGGGATGATAGTGGTGGGGGTATGGACAGGGTGGTCAATAGCATAGGGGCAATACTCACAGGAGTGTCAGAATTTTAGGTGACATATAGTGATGGTGGAAATAGTTAAAGAGTGATAGTCTTAGATGGGGTGATGGTGATAGTGGTGTGGAAGGGGTGTACAGTGATGGTGATGATTTTAGAGTGTGGGCGATGTATATTTTATTTTCTAATTTACATTACATGTTAAATTAGAAAAGATTTAAATAATTTTGAAAGCCAAACAATGCATTAGGAAGAACATTAAATCAAGATAACAAAAGAAACTTATCTTAACAAATTTAATGTCTTACACCTATTTTAAATTGGAGTTATTGTTGTTTAAACCCGTGTGAGCACTGTTTAAGCAACAAAACAATGATTAAAGGCATTCCAACTGTGACTTATCCTGACTTATTATTTAAACATAGTGTATCTTTCTAGGACTACATTGTCCAATTTGCTTTGCCTTTTTAAAAGATAATAGAATATTATTGAAAACGATTTGAGAAAGATTTGGCTACTATTTCTAGCTGTTTGAACAACCACATGTAAGCCCTTGACTTGTTGAAGCAATTTTTTTTACAACTGGATACTCTTTCTTTTGATTTCGATTTTACTATTAAGTAGCAGTAAAACCTGTTGCCATCTAAGCAAGCTAAAGAAGCAAATATAAATGTGTTGCCACACAATGGCCATAGTAAATTTTAAGTTCTTGGACTACATAGTGAGTGGTGCAGCGTTTTAACCCTTTAGCATTTAAACTGGCTTTATCCAGCCAGAATTCTCTCACCTCTTTCTATTCAAACTGGCCATAACTGGCTGCTCATACTATTGTTAAGATATTGTTCTCAAAATAAATAATATCAAAATCTCATAGATTCGATATTATGTGAAATAATTATATAAGATAAAGCCTTTATCACAAAAATACAATAGTATATATAGTGTAATGTAAATACTAAAGGGTTAATCTTATAGTTATTGTCTCTCTATAAAGACAACATGGAATGAGATTAGTCAGCTAAACTAGACTGGCTCAATAATGTAATGGTATATTACTTGAGTATGCTTTATTTCACTGATTCGATCTTTTTCTCCGGCAGATTCAATGAGAATACGTTCCGACACAGTCATTTCTTCACAAGTATCAGCCTTGGAAAGTTGCTCAGTTTGTTCTTCAGTTATCTGAATAATAGGCACTCTTGTTTTCCTTATCCCATCTGAATATTCGTCATCATCATCATCTGTATAAAAAAAGAATTTAAGAGAGAAAAAAAAGTTGAATAAACCAGTAGCGCAGAACCTTTTTAACTATTTACCTGTCTTAATACTTTCATTGCCTATTATCATACTTCTAAATGCAATATTTAATTTTACAAGGGAAATCAGAGTACACGGATACAATTACCTTTGCCTGACTACTTACCTGTCTGATAAAAACTCCTTGCAAACAGCAGGCAAAGTTACTTGTTGGACTTCTTGCCAATCTTCAACTATTCATGGTCAAAATTTTTCAATTTTTTCAAGGCTGTCTTGCCACCTGGTCATCTGGTGGCCTTGGCTTCTTGTGTGACCTCATGGGGTCCAGGTGATGTAGGTGGTCCATCTATTGTCAGTCATTTTGGCAATGTGACCCATTCACTTCCGTTTTACTTTGCTAATGATTTCTAAGATGTGAACTTTTGTTTGTTTGTTTTTTTTTTGTTTTTATCCATTCGGCGATTTTTCTATCTCACCATGTGATGTTTAACATGATCCTTTCATAGGTTTTTTGCATTATCCATAGCTTTAGAGTTTGCTTTTTTGTTAGGTTCTAGGTTTCTAATCCGTATGTGTAAGTCAGCAGAATTCACTAGTCATAAACTTGACATTTCAAGACAACTGGCATGTTTTTGTTCTTGATGATTAGGGAGCTATAAAGCACACAAGAAGTTTAATATTTTCTTGGAATAGAGAAAATCTTAAGAGTGATTCCTTTTCATATTCCTATCCAATATACAGATACTGTCAACTTGTTTTGAAAGAAATGCTACTTTTGATGTGCCATCACTCTTTACACTTCCCCAAAATACTAAAAACTATAACTAAGCCTGCTAGACAACTCTCCCTCCACTTCTTTAATATCAGTGTACTTCACTCTGAAAGGTGGTATCTGCACATACATAAATTCTACAGTCCCTGTTACTAGCATTTGGAACAATTTCTCTTGGTGAACAAACATCCTTAACATATCTAGGACTGCATCAAAAGAACCAGAAAATATTTCAACTTCCAAAAATTACTGACTTTCTACAAAACCCAGGAATGACTCACAATGGAGTATTGTTCCAAAATCTGGTGCTTGGGTTGTGGCAAAGTTCTTTCCTGTCCACTCAACTATGTTATCTATCCACTCCCTCCTCTGTCTGCCCTGCCTACTCTTTCCCTGCACTGTTCCTTGGAGAATTGCCTTAGAGAGGCCGTCCAATCTTGTTACATGCCCATACCACCTCAGCTTCCTCCTCTTCACTGTAGTCAGCAGATCTTCAAAGTAGTTCACATGCTGGGTGATTCTTTTGCAGACCTCCTCGTTCGTGATGTGTTCTGTGTAGGAGATTCCCAGGATTCTTCTATAGCAGCTCATCTTCACTGTTTGACTCTTTCTTTGCAGTTCAGCAGTCAAGGACCATGATGCGTATAGAAAGATGGATAGGACCAACTCACACAGGATTTTTATTTTGCATCTGAGAGTGGTGTTTTTATCTCTCTCCAGAGAGCTTTCAGCTTAGCAAGTCTGTGGTTGTAAGAGCACTCCTTGAAATGACCTCTGGCTTTGATCCCCCTTGACTGATGATGGCGCCAAAGTATTTTAACTGTGTCACAGTCTCCAGCTCTTGACCACTGACTGTGATCCTTCTCTCTATTAGTTTTGTGCTGTTTGTCATCAGCTTGGTTTTCTCAGCGCTGATCTCCATGCCATATCTAGCAGAAGTTACGTCCAAGAGGTACCACTGGGTGAAGGAGCTCCTGACGCAGGTCACCGGCCAGGAAGGATGATTTCCCAGACAAACTACAATGGCCACATGCTGGAGGAATTCGGCTGTGGTTAAGCTAGGAATGGGAAGGGCACCACTAGGCACACACTGCATGAAAATGAACGAATTACCAACGTCAATACTGGCTCAATCGTCGGCCGGGTTAACAAGGACCACATCATCTGTCGTACATCAGGGCAGAGGTGTTAAATATGCAACTGAAATCTCGTCAAAAAAGATTTGTATAAGGGAGAACATCACATTTGCCACATGGAACTTGAGAACACTTGCCCAACATGGCAAACTGCAGGAACTCACACATGAACTGGAGAGATGCAACTGGCACATCGTGGGACTCTGTGTGGTCAGATGGAAACATTTCAGTGAACACCTCACCAATGAAGGCCATGAACTCTGTTACAGTGGAGAACTTGACAAACATGTGCATGGGGCAGGTTTTCTTGTCAACAAGAACATCAAGAATGCTGTACTTGAGTGCCGCCCAGTATCCAGCAGGCTCATCACTATCCACCTTCGAGCAGCACCATTCAACATTACAGTTTCACAGGTACATGCACCAACAACGGACTATGAGGATGATCAGGTGGAAGAATTCAACACAAAACTCCAAAACATTATCAACAAGGTTAATAAGAAAGATATCCTTATTATACAGGGAGACTGGAATGACAAGGTGGGTGAGGATGCAGTGAAAGACTGGCACGAATTCTGTGGACTTAATATGTAATGCCGTAACCTACAAGCAAGGGCTACGCCTGCTTGAATTTTCCAGTTATAATGACATGGTGCTTGCTAACACACTTGGTGAGCACAAGGCATCACAGTGCTGGACTTGGCACTGCCCTAATGGAACACACCACCAGGTCGACTACAATATGGTGAAGAACTGGTTTTGGTCTGGAATCAGTATATACAGGACCAAATAATCAGTGCCAAATTTAGGACATATGAGGCCCTGTGCTAGTTAAATTATGAGGCACCTTACATTTGAAAAATTCAATGTAAAAAATTAGGGGGGAAGGAAAATGAGCCCTCCCTGGTCAACGGAGCCCTGTGCTTAAGCACACCTAAGCACAATGGTAAATCCAGCACTGCTAATAATATACATACCACTCTGAGTTTCTTTATGCATTCTTAAGTGCCGTCTCCAAAGCATAGGTGTGCGGAACATTTCAGGACAATAGGTACATTTGTACGAGTTTACTGTGTTGTGTATCATCATATGTCGAGTGAGAGAACCATTCGTTGTGAAAGCAGCATGACATATTTGGCAGCAGTAATCTTTGATACCAGTATGAGTTCTCATGTGTGCTTTTAACACACCCATTGATACAAACATTCGATTACACTGTCCACAGTTGAAAGGTTTCTCCCCTGCAATGGAAGGAAAATATAAGGAATAAAATGTTTGAAGATTTATATATATTCATATATATCCTTAATTCAGCATTCAAAAATAGGCAAAAAGACTATATATATAAGACTATATATATATATATATATATATATATATATATATATATATATGAGAAGAAATAGACGAATAGGGGTATCCATTTTATGTAGGTTAATTCATGTTTGTGTAAAGTGGATATGCATAACAATAAATGGAAGAGGTTATTGCATAATTGCATTGAAACACGTGTTTGAGACCCTATTGTGTAATAAATGTTTCTTTAATGTCAACTAATCTTGTCATCTGGATTTGCACATACACATACATACAAACAAATATATATATATATATATAAGCACCACCAAACTCTGGGAGGGCTCTGTAGAAACAGTAGACAGCTTTTGCTACCTACGTGACCGAATTAGCAGCAGAGGTGGGTGTTCAGAAAGTACAGTAACCATGGTAAGAATGGGATGGAAGAAGTTCAGGGAGCTACTGCCACTGCTAACTGCAAAATGAAAGGCAGACTGTATGATGTGTTCATACGAACAGCAATGTTACATGGTAGTGAGACCTGGGTGTTGTGTGTAGAAGACTTGTGTAGATTAGAAAGAAACAAAGCTTGCATGCTCCGATGGATGTGTAATAGTAATATACGCAAACGGCAAAGCATAAACGAATTGAGAGAGAGACTGAGCATAAGAGGAATCAAATGCTGTGTACAGGAGAGGAGGTTGCGTTGGTATGGACATGTTATGCATATGAAGGATGACAGCTGCATAAAAAGGTGCAGAACACTAGAAGTCGATGGAAGCCATGGAGTGGGAGACCCAAGACCTGGGAAGAGGTGATAAAAGCCAACCTTACCCAATTGCACATCTCTGGTGTCGCGCAGTAATACAGAAGACCCGACTTCCCACGGGTACAAGCCGAAGATGAAGCATATAGACAATATGCCCCCACCCCCTCCCACTGCTAAAAAGCACTCAGCCCACACTGTAAAGTGGTTATGTAGGCGCCATGGAAAAAAGCACCCAGGACTCACTGTAAATGAGGTTGGTATTAGGAAGGGCATCCATCTGTAGAAATCAAGCCAGAATCAGTTCCCGGATGAGCAAGACAAGGGCAGCGAAGCGGGCACTGCCCACAACAGTACAACCCGTCGAACCCATGCTAACATGGAAGAATGGACATAAAACGATGATGATGATGATATTTATAAATATAAATATATTATTTTGCAAAAAAAACACAGTAGTGTTGATCATATATTTTTTAATTTTTAATTTCTAAATTGTAATAGAGAGAGAGAGAGAGAGAGAGATATATATATATATATATATATATATATATATATATATATATATATATATATATATATATATATATATATTATTCATATTTATACATATATAAGGGAGGTACATGGCTTAGTGGTTAGAGCATTGGCCTTGCAATCGAAAGGTTGTGAGTTCAATTCTCGGACCGGGTGATGTATTGTTTCCTTGAGCAAGAGACTTTATTTCACATTGCTCCAGTTTACTCAGCTGTAGAAATGAGATGATAGGGACTGGGATCCCTATCATTCCACTGCAAAGTGGTCGTGGAGGTGCCACGGCAAAAAAGCACCCAGCACTCACTGTAAATGAGGTTGGTGTTAGGAAGGGCATCCAGCTGTAGAAATCATGCCAGAATCAGTTCCCGTCCGACCCTTGCAAGCAGGGAAAAGCGGACGTAAAATGAAATGATGATGATGAATGATGATATATTTGTGTGTAAATATATATGTATATATAAATACACACACACACACACATACACACACACTTTGACAGATCTCTCAGGCAGAACATTCTTGATCCATATCCAGTTACAGGATACAATAACTCTGATCAGAGAACTCTGGCCCAAATGAATTAAACTAAGAACTCACTCTTAACTTACCTGTGTGTGACCTAATATGTTGCTTTAGATGACTAGATTTCTTGAAACCTTTACCACAGTAAGGACATTTGTAAGAACGCTTTCCTTCTTCCACCTCACGCATCATATTAGCCTGGCGTTGTTTCTGAGCAGGAGTATGTTTTGGTTCTCTGTAGAAATCATGTGAAAATAAGGCAATAAAGTATTTTAAACATCAACCATATGGACATATAACAAAATCTATAACAGACACACAATGAAACTCATAGCTGATAATTAAGTTAAATATCAAATATTAAATACATAAAACTATGTGTATGGACATTTTATTTTGAATATCAATAGCTCATAAAAAATACTAACAAAATAACAATATAACACAGATTTGAGGGGCTTAGGATAAGTAAAAATATAGAAAACTGTTGCCTCAATTGGTAGAACAGTTTTCTTTTAGCATTTTCTTTCTTTTTAATTAGTTTGGTCTGGAGTAAGAGCCTGAGCCTATGGTCAATACCAGAAGAGAAGAAATGTGAGTTGGAAATGTCTAAGTAGAAGTGGCACATGTCAAAACTGCTCAAAGAAGCAGGGGCCACTTTAATAGCAGGCAAAAAGATAGAGAGAGGGCAGCATATTTGTAGGCTAAAGGTTTGAATATGTTGGGGAATGACTTCACAACAGTCAATTATGTGCCCTTTCTTTGGATGTCATCGTGGATATATGTATGTATGTGTAGCAGCAGAACCAGCCAAGATATATGTCATTGTGTGAATCTCATCTCAATATTCTTGAAGGTTAACAGTTGTTCAGGCCTAAACAATTTATTTATTTTCAAAGAGGTCATGTTATTGATACATGTTCACCAAAAAAGACCACGAGTGGTGAGACCTAACACATGTTAGCAATTGTGAGGGTTTGAGTTGCATGCAATTCATGATTTGAAAGAGTGACATGAAAATTGTGTACTTCATGACCAAAAATATTACATAGGTCTCGCAAACACAATTCTTTCTCATTAGTTAACCATGCACATACAACAAGGAGCCATAGACAAAAACATTAGACAGGACTACATTAGTTGATAATACTGTAATTGCATACAGACTGCCACACAGAATAAGGTCAATAACCTATGGAGATAACATTAGACTATAACCCCAAAATTAACATGCATATACAGCATACATCTAAAGTCTGTTTCAAGCTTGGAGGCTCATCAGGCCAGTGCTTATCCAAGCTTCCATGGCATGAAGTGACTGAGAGTACAAGACTACCCATTGGACATGACAGTAGTCCATCACAGGGTTAAACCCCCAGTTACTGCTGGTACTCATTTTCAGTTGAGTATACTGGAGCAATATGAACTAAACACACAACCTAGTCAAGGAATCGAACCCACGGCATTATGATCACACTCTTGCCATTAGGTTATGCACCTCCACATACAGCATACATGAAACCAATTAAATAACTGCTGTGATTCAACTGTCCATGATTTCCTACCACTCCTAGGCATGTAACCAATATGCCACTAGTATAACCATTCAGATTCTGAAAATGGAGTCCTGAAGGCTTTGGAATGATCAATACACACATAGATTTAGAAATGCAACTGTTCCAAGTCAAACATAAAGAACTAATAAGGAAATACGAAAAACCCTTAATTAAAATGATGAAACTTGAGCATTCATATTTTCTTGAAAGAAAGCTTTTCCCAACTTATACAAATATCATCATTATTATCCTCATCAAAATTTAATGAGTGTAAGAAATTAATTAAATTTGAAAACAATAAATACCTCATTAATATTGTTTTTGATCAACACTTACCTGTTTGGAATTAAATTTTGTAGAGAATTGGTCGGCAAACTAGGAGCAAAGGTTGTGTTTAAAGAAGTTGCCTCTATTACATTCGTTAACTGTTGTGTGCTCTGAAGAAATAAAACAGATTAAAAATAATATTTGAAAAATCCCAAATTATCAATTTCTTTCTTTCTAAACACAAGGTGAAATTTTTGTAGAATAAAGGTCAATTTGTTTGAATCAACCACAGAACAGCTGTCTCTCCCTTACATACCACAGTTTTAATGAACATGGTTTTAATTATCAAAATTAAATTTATTGTAACCATTTTTTACTTAACCCTTTAGCATTTAAACCAGCTGTATATGGCCAGAATTCTCTCACCTCTTTCTGTTTAAAACAACCATAACTGACCGCTCACACTGACATTAAGGTATTGTTCTCAAAATAAATCACATAAAAATCATATAGATTCAATATTATGCAAGATATTTATGTAAGATAAAGCCTTTACCTCAAAAATACAATAGTATATATAGAATAATATAAATGCTAAAGGGTTAAAAAGAATAAATTTGGTTGTGAAGGCATGTAGTTTCATGGTTAGGGTGTTTGGCTCAAAATCATAAAGTCATGAATTCAATTCCTACATCAAGCAGTGTCTCATGTCCTTGAGCAAAACACTTTATTTCACATTGCTCCAATCCAATCAGCTGACAAAAATGAGTTGTACCTGTAAGGGGCAGTTTTGTTACACACTGTGTTGCACTGAATCTCACTGAGAGCTATATTAAAGGTGCACATGTCTGTGGAATGTTCATCCATTTACACATTAATTTCACGAGCAAGTAGTTCTGTTGATTGAATCAACTGGAGCATTCATTGTCGGAAACAACAGAGGTCCAACATGGTTGCAATGCTTTGAAAATTGTGTGCAAATAGCTGAAAGTGACCACCTGATCTGACATTGTCTTCTTGTCTTTGCTACTACACTTCATTATGTTGCCAGTTACCAGCACAAATGAGCATGTTATACTATTTGTATATATTTATTACGCGTTTTTGAAATTAAATACGTTAAACCTCACCCCTCAACATAACTATGCCTTCAAGGAAAAGTGATGCCACTGTAAAAAGTAATAACAAGAGAAAAAAGATTAATTACTTAAGATATTGAAAGATTTGATTGTATCTACACGTTAAACACACTGTAAAAGTGGTAGGAAGGGCATCCAGCCATAGAAAGATTGTCAAACAAAAGGTTGGGAGGACCCTCAGTTGTGTCAAAGACATGAAAATCCAAATATCTTGCTTGTATCAACAAGAAAGGACTAACATAAATATCCAAATTTTAAAAAAATTCTCCCATCGATCACACCAACATGATTAAGTAAATGAAAGATAAAAAAAAAAAATGCAGAAATGAATACTTACTGGTAATGTAATTGATCCTTGACTGAAAGATAAATTTTGTTGGTTTCCTAACAGATTTGGTTGAGCACTGAATACCTACAAAACATTTTGTCAAACTTAATTAAAGAAATACATTTCATGTTTTCTACATTTTGTGTTTTCTACATTTCATGTTTTCTACATTGTATATTTTCTACATTTCGTGTTTTCTACATTTCGTGTTTTCTACATTTAGTGTTTTCTACATATCGTGTTTTCTACATTTCGTGTTTTCTACATTTCGTGTTTTCTACATTTCGTGTTTTCTACATTTCGTGTTTTCTACATTTCGTGTTTTCTACATTTCGTGTTTTCTACATTTCGTGTTTTCTACATTTAGTGTTTTCTACATATCGTGTTTTCTACATTTCGTGTTTTCTACATTTCGTGTTTTCTACATTTCGTGTTTTCTACATATGTTTTCTACATATCATGTTTTCTACATTTCATGTTTTCTACATTTCATGTTTTCTACACTGCGTGTTTTCTACATTTCATGTTTTCTACATTGCGTGTTTTCTACATTTCGTGTTTTCTACATATCGTGTTTTCTACATTGCATATTTTCTACATTTTGTGTTTTCTACATTTCATGTTTTCTACATTGCATGTTTTCTACATTGCATGTTTTCTACATTGCGTGTTTTCTACATATCATGTTTTCTACATTTCATGTTTTCTACATATTGTGTTTTCTACATTTTGTGTTTTCTATATATCATGTTTTCTACATATTGTGTTTTCTACATATTGTGTTTTCTACATTTTGTGTTTTCTATATATCATGTTTTCTACATTTCATGTTTTCTACATATTGTGTTTCTACATTTTGTGTTTTCTATATATCATGTTTTCTACATTTCATGTTTTCTACATATTGTGTTTTCTACATTTTGTGTTTTCTATATATCATGTTTTCTACATATCATGTTTTCTAGATTTCATGTTTTCTACATATTGTGTTTCTACATTTTGTGTTTTCTACATATTGTGTTTTCTACATATTGTGTTTTCTACATATTGTGTTTTCTACATTTTGTGTTTTCTATATATCATGTTTTCTACATATCATGTTTTCTAGATTTCATGTTTTCTACATATTGTGTTTCTACATTTTGTGTTTTCTACATATTGTGTTTTCTACATATTGTGTTTTCTACATATTGTGTTTTCTACATTTTGTGTTTTCTATATATCATGTTTTCTACATATCATGTTTTCTAGATTTCATGTTTTCTACATATTGTGTTTCTACATTTTGTGTTTTCTACATATTGTGTTTTCTACATATTGTGTTTTCTACATATTGTGTTTTCTATATATCATGTTTTCTACATTTTGTGTTTTCTATATATCATGTTTTCTACATATTGTGTTTCTACATTTTGTGTTTTCTATATATCATGTTTTCTACATTTTGTGTTTTCTATATATCATGTTTTCTACATATCATGTTTTCTACATTTCATGTTTTCTACATATTGTGTTTCTACATTTTGTGTTTTCTATATATCATGTTTTCTACATTTCATGTTTTCTACATATTGTGTTTTCTACATTTTGTGTTTTCTATATATCATGTTTTCTACATATCATGTTTTCTAGATTTCATGTTTTCTACATATTGTGTTTCTACATATTGTGTTTTCTATATATCATGTTTTCTAGATTTCATGTTTTCTACATATTGTGTTTCTACATATTGTGTTTTCTCTATATCATGTTTTCTACATTTCATGTTTTCTACATATTGTGTTTCTACATATTGTGTTTTCTATATATCATGTTTTCTACATTTCATGTTTTCTACATATTGTGTTTTCTACATTTTGTGTTTTCTATATATCATGTTTTCTACATATCATGTTTTCTAGATTTCATGTTTTCTACATATTGTGTTTCTACATATTGTGTTTTCTACATATTGTGTTTCTACATTTTGTGTTTCTACATTTTGTGTTTTCTACATTTCGTGTTTTCTATATATTGTGTTTTCTACATATTGTGTTTTCTACATATTGTGTTTTCTACATTTTATGTTTTCTACATATTGTGTTTTCTACATTGCGTGTTTTCTACATATCATGTTTTCTACATTTTATGTTTTCTACATTGCGTGTTTTCTACATATCATGTTTTCTACATTTCATGTTTTCTACATATTGTGTTTCTACATTTTGTGTTTTCTATATATCATGTTTTCTACATATTGTGTTTTCTACATTGCGTGTTTTCTACATTTTATGTTTTCTACATTGCGTGTTTTCTACATATCATGTTTTCTACATTTCATGTTTTCTACATATTGTGTTTTCTACATATTGTGTCTTCTACATTTCGTGTCTTCTATATTTCAAGTTTTTATTTCTATATTCATCAATCAATTCATTCACAGCTAAACTTATATAAAATCATTTATAAGAATGATTAGTGGAAAAATTTATGCTTAACTATCATAAATAAATAATATAATATTCTCATGAGAAATGGTACAATCTATCCTATCCTTGGTCATTTACTGGCATAAATGAGGTTAAAATAAAACGTTCACAGATTATGAATTGCATTATTATGCTCTCAGTTGTGGTTGAGCTGATATGTATAATCCCTGGATACCAAAATAAAAACCAAAAAAGACAGAAGCAAAACAAAAATTAACTGATAAATAAGATGATGATGATGATGAACAATGATATTCAGCTGCTGCTGCTTCTTTTTTTCTTCATCTTCACCTTCATCTTCTTCATCACTACTACTACCACCTTCTTCTTCCTCCTCCCACTTATTCCTGAGAAGAGGCAGAGTCCTCAAACACTCCTTCTAACGGAGTCCTGTCAGAAACAATGTGGATGTTATCCAGCCATCTTGCTTGGAGTCTACCCCTGGGTCTCCTGCCAGTTGATTTTACCCATAACATCTGTCCAGTGATTTCTTTCCTGGGACATTCTAACTTCATGCCCGTAGTACTGGAACTGTGATCTCTTTTTTAGCATAAAAAAAAAAGAAAAAAATGATACTTAGCAATTTTTGATTTTTTTTACCTGTTCTAATAAGGCTTCTGGAATAGTTGTCTGAGATAAAACAGCTGCATTAGTTGCAGCCAAATCGTTTTGGTTAATATCACTAAGGCTGGTGTTGACAGTTCCATTCTGAAGTGTAGCAGCAGTAGACAATGTCACTGGTTGTGTAACAGCTATAGAATTATCATCTGGTTGACTAGTGACTAATGTACTATCAGTCTTGTCCTCTGGTTCAGCCTTTTCAACCACAATGGTTTCTACTTGATGAGTTTGAAGAGTTTGATCTTGTTGCAGAGCTTGCATAGCCAGTTCATGTCTGACAGGAACAAAAATATATATATATATATATATATATAAATCAGTTAAGAGATGATGTATTGAATACTAAACACAATAAATTCTAAAAACCTAGCAGTAGTTATTAGCAACTCTCAAAGGAAAGGGACTTATAATTTCAAGAAATTAAGAATTAATCTCTTTGAAGTGAATTTACATGCTTAGGGAAAATCTAACTTTTATTTGAAGGCAAAGGACAACTACAGATATGTTTCAGTCTATTAGACTTCACCAGCATAGTACAGTCTACCCAAGGCTTTCTGATTAGTTGACAAAGATTTTTATATATAAAAAGAGTTACAAATAATGTTTAGACAGTATAATTTGCATAATTAAACAAATAAAATGTGCTAAGAAAAAGTTATTTCCCTTAGCTCATTTCATTCTCTTTTTAAGTAAATAAATAAATCTACAATCAAAAATAAACCCCAAAGACAGTATTTTTGCATCTAGAAACATTTTAACATTTTAAACTTGCTCTAAATTGATTCTCTACAAATGAAGCTTTTTTTTTTTTGTTTGTTATACTTCATTGCCTTCTCTCTCCTATTTGAACTAACTGATAACAATATTCTCATTCACAAAGCCATTTGTCAGCTTAATTGAGTATGCATGGCATGCATGGTCCCTAACTCCTGTGGGAGTCATAGGGGCACCATACAACAGCGTTTCTAGGGCATTTTAAAACCTGGCAGCACCCATCTCCTCTCCAGGTCTGAATACAGCAGATTTCTTCCAGAGAAGGATAGAGAGTGAGAGAATAGAAGAGAGAAAGAGATGTAGAGGAAGAATCAACCCCAGTATTAGATTGGTACTTTTTTTATCAACCTCGAATGGATGAAAGGCAAAGTCGACCTCAGCAGGATTTGAAGTCAGAGAGTGGTAAGCTAAAACAAATACCACAAAGCATTCTATCTGATGTTCTAACGACTTTGCTGATTGAGTATACAGAAAACCATAGACATTTCAGTAATTAACAACCTGTCTTTCCATTAGACATAACGTATCTAGAGTCATATCATCTAATGTTTTAAAACAGAAAAGACAGGAAGGTCATGGCTGGAACACCTTTGAACATAGGCCTGTTTGATCAGAACAGACACTAGAGCAAACAGTAACATGCTAATACTATAATGAGTTATCAAGGTTTACAAAAATAGCATTTATACAATGCTATCTTTAAAGAATTCTAGAAAACAAAATAAAGTAAAATAAAATAAAAAGAAAATGTTTAACCCTTTAGCATTTACATTACTCTATATTTACTATTGTATTTTCACAGTAAAGGCTTTACCTCACATTATTATTTAACATAATATCGAATCTATGAGATTTTGATATTATTTATATTAAGAATATTATAACATAAGTATGAGCAGCCAGTTTGAACAGAAAGAGGTGAGAGAATTCTGGCCAGATATGGCCGGTTTAAATGCTAAAGGGTTAAAGTTGGAAAAAAAATACTTCAAGATTTCTTTTTACCTGTGTGTTTTCATGTGCTTCTTACAATTAACAGATGTTTTAAAGGTTTTCTGACAATATGGACACATGAATGGTCTAATCTCAGTATGTGTTGACATATGCCTTTTCAGACTGCCACTGGTGGTAAAGTTACTATCACAAACTGAACACTTGTAGGCCTTAATGCCTGTGTGAGTACGCATGTGTGACTTGAGAACACCACTAGACACAAATGACCGATGACACTGTTTACACTGGTATGGCTTTTCACCTGAATAAAATATAATAATAACAACAATAATAATAATAATTTATTTTATTGGCCACAAGAGCCCAGGGCAGTGGGGACAATACAAGGACGAAGACAATACAACACACAGTGGGGTTTGCATCAAGTAAAGGAAAGGGGACATCACTGAAGTAAAAACAGTAATAACAATAATAGATGATGATAATAATTGTTTCTACTTTTGGCACAAGGCCAGCAATTATCCCAGTGCATTACTGGTACTTTATTTTATCAACTCCGTAAGGATGAAAGGCAAAGTTAACCTCGGCGGGATTTGAACTCAAATTTTCGAGGGTTTCTCTTAGTAGCTTTTTCATGTCGTTAATATTATGATGTTCCCTGCTGTATTAGCGTTAAATTTTCCCTGCTGTATTAGCGATAAATTTTCGAGGGTTTCTCTTAGTAGCTTTTTTCATGACGTTATTATTGTTAATTTTACTGATGTAGTATTAACTTATTAACTTGGATATTTACCATGCGGTATTCTAATCCTATTGTATCTCTCTCAGTTATTTACCATGCGACCCTCAGTTCCTACCCCCCCCCCCCCTCTCTATGCACTTCTTTAAGGCTTACTACCCTGTCTTTAACCTAATTCATTCAATTTGAAAATATTGAAGAGATAAGACACTTTGCCATTCTTCTCTGCTAAAATGTACCACTAGAGTTGATTCAAATTTTCCCAGCCAGCCATCCACCTAATCTACGAAGGTATTTTAGCCTACATATTGTCGTTAATATTATGATGTTCCCTGCTGTATTAGCGTTAAATTTTCCCTGCTGTATTAGCGATAAATTTTCGAGGGTTTCTCTTAGTAGCTTTTTCATGTCGTTAATATTATGATGTTCCCTGCTGTATTAGCGTTAAATTTTCCCTGCTGTATTAGCGATAAATTTTCGAGGGTTTCTCTTAGTAGCTTTTTCATGTCGTTAATATTATGATGTTCCCTGCTGTATTAGCGTTAAATTTTCCCTGCTGTATTAGCGATAAATTTTCGAGGGTTTCTCTTAGTAGCTTTTTTCATGACGTTATTATTGTTAATTTTACTGATGTAGTATTAACTTATTAACTTGGATATTTACCATGCGGTATTCTAATCCTATTGTATCTCTCTCAGTTATTTACCATGCGACCCTCAGTTCCTACCCCCCCCCCTCTCTATGCACTTCTTTAAGGCTTACTACCCTGTCTTTAACCTAATTCATTCAATCTGAAAATATTGAAGAGATAAGACACTTTGCCATTCTTCTCTGCTAAAATGTACCACTAGAGTTGATTCAAATTTTCCCAGCCAGCCATCCACCTAATCTACGAAGGTATTTTAGCCTACATATTGTCGTTAATATTATGATGTTCCCTGCTGTATTAGCGTTAAATTTTCCCTGCTGTATTAGCGATAAATTTTCGAGGGTTTCTCTTAGTAGCTTTTTCATGTCGTTAATATTATGATGTTCCCTGCTGTATTAGCGTTAAATTTTCCCTGCTGTATTAGCGATAAATTTTCGAGGGTTTCTCTTAGTAGCTTTTTCATGTCGTTAATATTATGATGTTCCCTGCTGTATTAGCGTTAAATTTTCCCTGCTGTATTAGCGATAAATTTTCGAGGGTTTCTCTTAGTAGCTTTTTTCATGACGTTATTATTGTTAATTTTACTGATGTAGTATTAACTTATTAACTTGGATATTTACCATGCGGTATTCTAATCCTATTGTATCTCTCTCAGTTATTTACCATGCGACCCTCAGTTCCTACCCCCCCCCCCTCTCTATGCACTTCTTTAAGGCTTACTACCCTGTCTTTAACCTAATTCATTCAATCTGAAAATATTGAAGAGATAAGACACTTTGCCATTCTTCTCTGCTAAAATGTACCACTAGAGTTGATTCAAATTTTCCCAGCCAGCCATCCACCTAATCTACGAAGGTATTTTAGCCTACATATTGTCGTTAATATTATGATGTTCCCTGCTGTATTAGCGTTAAATTTTCCCTGCTGTATTAGCGATAAATTTTCGAGGGTTTCTCTTAGTAGCTTTTTCATGTCGTTAATATTATGATGTTCCCTGCTGTATTAGCGTTAAATTTTCCCTGCTGTATTAGCGATAAATTTTCGAGGGTTTCTCTTAGTAGCTTTTTCATGTCGTTAATATTATGATGTTCCCTGCTGTATTAGCGTTAAATTTTCCCTGCTGTATTAGCGATAAATTTTCGAGGGTTTCTCTTAGTAGCTTTTTCATGTCGTTAATATTATGATGTTCCCTGCTGTATTAGCGTTAAATTTTCCCTGCTGTATTAGCGATAAATTTTCGAGGGTTTCTCTTAGTAGCTTTTTCATGTCGTTAATATTATGATGTTCCCTGCTGTATTAGCGTTAAATTTTCCCTGCTGTATTAGCGATAAATTTTCGAGGGTTTCTCTTAGTAGCTTTTTCATGTCGTTAATATTATGATGTTCCCTGCTGTATTAGCGTTAAATTTTCCCTGCTGTATTAGCGATAAATTTTCGAGGGTTTCTCTTAGTAGCTTTTTCATGTCGTTAATATTATGATGTTCCCTGCTGTATTAGCGTTAAATTTTCCCTGCTGTATTAGCGATAAATTTTCGAGGGTTTCTCTTAGTAGCTTTTTCATGTCGTTAATATTATGATGTTCCCTGCTGTATTAGCGTTAAATTTTCCCTGCTGTATTAGCGATAAATTTTCGAGGGTTTCTCTTAGTAGCTTTTTTCATGACGTTATTATTGTTAATTTTACTGATGTAGTATTAACTTGGATATTTACCATGCGACCCTCAGTTCCTACCTCACAATTTCCCTCCCCCCCACCCCCACTCACCACCATAGTCTATTCGACCAATCAAACCTAGCATGCCATTTCCACTGCTGCTGCTGCTACTACCTGCCTAACTAACTCTCTCCTCCTCTGGCGCATCCCAACACACCCTGCCATTACCCCACCACCACTGTCCTTCTAGCCCTCAATTTTCCCACCGTTATGGATGGATGAGCTGGGAATACACGAGCAACTCTGAATCAATAGATGAAATATGAATCTGCGAGCTACCAAGCACCCACGTGAAGCGCCAACCCAGAGACCCTCCCCTACGAGTGTCGACAAATGCCCAAAACTCCGAGTTGGTACCATCAATGTAGGCTCAATGAAAGGAAGAGCAGGAGAAATCGTAGAAATGCTAGAGCGAAAGGAAGTTGATGTATGCTGTGTGCAAGAGACTAGATGGAGAGGAGGGTCTGCTAGAGTCCTTGTAGGAAAAAGCCAGTGCTACAAATTTTTCTGGGTGGGAAATGACGATGGGATGGGTGGTGTAGGTATACTATTAGCTGACAAGTGGGTAGATAAAGTAATCTCAGTGTACAGGGTAAATGCAAGAATCATTAAACTCAGACTAGTCCTGAATAAGACAATTACCACAATAATATCAGCTTACGCACCCCAATCGGGGCTGCCAGACGAACTTAAGGATAGGTTTTACGAGTCCCTAATACACACTACTGCTCTAACAGACGACAAGGACTTCCTAATCATTGCAGGAGATTTTAACGGACACGTAGGTAAACACTGCGACGGCTTCAATAGAGTACATGGAGGCCATGGAGTTGGCACAAGGAATGAGGAAGGATTCAGACTTCTAGAATTCTGCGACGCCAATGACATGTCGATATGTAACACAAACTTTAAAAAACCCGACAACCACCTGATCACCTATAGATCAGGGGAGCACTCTAGTCAGTTAGATTTTATCCTCATCAGAGGACGTGACAGATGGACGGTCGTAAACACAAAAGCCTTCCCTAGTGAGGAATGTACATCCCAACATAGCTTAGTTGTCAGCGACCTCACGGTCAGAACTAGACGAGCCCTGAAACAGAGGCCAACCTGGAGAAGAAAGATCTGGAAGCTGAAAGTCCCCTCAACCAGTAACAGATTTAAAGATATTTTACTCAACGCCTACGACAGTAAAGAAGAACAGATAGAGACATTTAACGTAGAAGAGAACTGGGAGTTCCTAAAAAATAACTTACTAGAGGCGACGGATGAGGTTTGTGGCTGGAGTAAGACCTCAAGCAGGAGGAGAGTGACTTGGTGGTGGAACAATAAGGTAGATGAAGCAGTCAAGGCCAAGAGACAGGCATGGAAAGAATGGAAGAACGGGGGGAGCAGGGTACATTACATAGAGACCAAGAGGGAAGCTAGGCGACAAGTATACTTAGCTAGGAGGGAAGCAGAGGATAGAAAATTCAAGCATGTTTTACAACGTGAGGACCAGAAACAGGAGGTATTCAAGATTGCGAGGCAGTGTGTCAGAGATAGTTGTGATGTCATTGGAGAGAAGTGTATCCGGAATGATAAAGGTGAGCTTGCCCTCACAAGTGCTGAGAAGAAAGATGCATGGAAGAGTCATTATGATAGATTACTAAATGAGGAGAATGCATGGGAAGAAGAGACCCTACCCCACGTAGACCCTATAGAGGGACCAGCAGTACAAGTCAGCGGCAGCGTAGTAAGTAAGGCAATCAGAGATATGAAGATAGGGAAGGCAACCGGTCCATCGGGTATAGCTGCCGAGATGCTGAAGGCATCTGGGTCTGTAGGTCACACTATAACCACACGTATCGTTAACCAGGTAATACTAGAGGGGGCCATACCAAAAGATTGGTGCAGTAGCATCATTGTCAACTGCTACAAAGGTAAAGGCGATGCACTAGATAGAGGAAACTATAGAGGTATAAAGTTGATGGACCAGGTCATGAAAGTAACAGAAAGAGTTATAGCACAGCTGATTAGGGACCGGGTGAATATAGACGAGATGCAATTTGGGTTTGTTCCAGGGAAAGGCACCACTGATGCGCTCTTCCTTGTGAGGCAATTACAGGAAAAGTACCTAGCTAAAAGTAAGCCACTCTACTTGGCATTTGTCGACCTTGAGAAAGCCTTTGACAGAGTTCCACGTGCAGTAATCTGGTGGGCTCTTAGAAAACTAGGAGTAGATGAATGGCTTGTGAAAGCGGTACAAGCCATGTATAGGGGAGCAGTCAGCAAAGTTAGGATTGGCAATGAGTATAGCGAGGAATTTAGCGTACAGGTTGGGGTCCACCAGGGCTCTGTTCTTAGCCCTCTCCTGTTCATCATAGTCCTGCAGGCAATAACGGAGGAGTTTAAGACCGGATGCCCATGGGAACTCCTGTATGCTGATGACCTCGCACTCATAGCTGAATCTATGGTAGAACTAGAGAATAAATTCCAAACCTGGAAGCAGGGACTAGAGAGAAAGGGCCTCAAAGTCAACATGACAAAGACTAAGGTCCTTATAAGTAGACGAGAAAACAGAACCCAGATCCCCTCAGGGAAATGGCCTTGCTCAGTATGTAGGAAAGGTGTAGGTAGGAACTCCATTCTCTGCCCCAAATGCAAACAATGGGTACACAAGAGATGTAGCGGGATCTCAGGAAGCTTAATTAAGAATGTAGGATTCACATGCAGCAGCTGTGCTGAAACAGCAAGCAAACAGCCACAGGAAACAAGTACCACCAATCTCTGGGAGGGCCCTGTAGAAACAGTAGACAGCTTCTGCTACCTAGGTGACCGAATTAGCAACGGAGGTGGGTGCTCAGAAAGTACAATAACTAGGGTAAGAACGGGATGGAAGAAGTTTAGGGAACTACTACCACTGCTAGCTGCAAAAGGCTTCTCCCTCAGAATGAAAGGCAGACTGTATGATGCGTGTATCCGAACAGCGATGTTGCATGGTAGTGAGACCTGGGCGCTGAAGGTGGAAGACTTACGTAGATTAGAGAGAAACGAAGCCTGCATGCTCCGATGGATGTGTAACAGTAATATACGTGAACGACAAAGCATAAATGAATTGAGAGAGAGACTGAGCATAAGAGGAATCAAATGCTGCGTGCAGGAGAGGCGGTTACGCTGGTATGGACATGTGATGCGTATGAAGGATGACAGCTGCATAAAAAGGTGCAGAGCACTAGAAGTTGATGGAAACCGCGGAGTGGGGAGACCCAAGATGACTTGGGATGAGGTGATAAAAGCCGACCTTACCCAACTACACCTCTCAAAGTCAATGACACACGACCGTGACTTCTGGCGTCACGCAGTAATACAGGGTACCCGACCTCCCATGGGTACATGCTGAAGCATATAAACAATATGCCCCCCCCCCCCCACCGCAAGGTGGTCGTGGAGGTGCCACGGCAAAAAAGCACCCAGCCCACACTGTAAAGTGGACGTGTAGGCGCCACGAAAAAGCACCCAGCACTCACTGTAAATGAGGTTGGTGTTAGGAAGGGCATCCAGCTGTAGAAATCAAGCCAGATCAGTTCCTGTATGAGCAAGGCATGGTCAGCCGACCAGACACTGCCCACAACAGGACAACCCGTCTAACCCATGCTAGCGTGGAAGAACGGACGTAAAACGGTGATGATGATGATGATGATGATGATCATAAAGGGCTGTAACTCTTTGCTGCAAAGCATGGCGTCCGACCCTCTACCGATACTGCCAATCCATCGTCCTTTGATGATGCTGATGATGATAATAATAATAATAATTGTTTCTTATATAGGCAGAAGGGCAGCAATTTTGGGGGAGGGCAAAGTCGATTAAATCGACCCCAGTGCGTGACTGGTACTTTATTTTATCGACCACGTAAGGATGAAAACCAAAGTGAACTCAAAATATAAAGAGCTGCAACTAAATATCTCAAACTGAACCTCATGAAAGAGATGACAGAGTATCGAGATGACTGGCATGGCAACTTGCCATCAGAGAAAATATCCACCGACCAGCACTAGCACTGTGACAGTAAAAGTGCATATAGTGAGAGATCAGAAACTACATGGAGTGGAGAGGTACCTTTTAGCCTGCAGTGAATAAGAGAATCTATCTTGAGTCATTGTTCCATTGAAACACACACAGTACCTTCTGTAAAGTGGTGGACAAATAAACTGAGACAAGGTAGCATAGAAAAAAACTCTGGCCCTGTCAAAAACTTGTGTTCGTACCACAGTAAAAATGTACCCAATACACTCTGTAAAATGGTTGACAATCAAATGAAGACAACATAGAGAAGAGGGGACTGTTCAGTCTTCCCAAGTACATGACAACCTCTCAACAATAAAATGCACCCAATACACTCTGTAAAGTGGTAATGCTTGTGCCACAATAAAATGCATCCAGTATACTTTGTAAACTGGTTGGCATTAGGAAAGGGCATCCAATTGTAGAAACCAAGCTAAATATGGAACATATAAGTAAGACATGGTTCTCCAGCCTGTCTAGTTCCAGGCTATGACGACCTGTTAAATCCATGTCATAGAAAATATACGTAAAATAAAGATAATGGCATATTTATGAGGGTTGGCTGACTATGAAGGAGTGAGGCTAGAGCTGTGAAATCTTGCATACATTAATTTCAACTACTCTTATTAATAACTGCATAATTTCTTTCCAAGGAATATGTAGAAAAAATAAACCTCATTTGGTCATTCCATGAGAGTATCGTGGTCAGCCTGTGAACTTTTCAGTTGACTCTCATATTCTGAGCTATACTAATTCTGCTATTCACAACTAATAATACCAATAGCAATTAAATACAATTAAAAACAATAAAATAAGTTTATGTAACAATTCCAAACTGAAATCAAAACAATAAAAGTTACACACACACACACACACACACACACACACACACACACACACACACACACAAGAAAGTAATGAATAGATCTGGCTACATGTCTGAATATCTTCATCTCAGTCAAGTCCAACTGACAAACATTTTCATGCCTTTATATCTTTCCTTAAACTAACAATATCACTAAGTAGCATTGTCATGTTGAGGATTTTGAGTAGTATCCATAAACCTTAGTGGAGGCACATGGCCTAGTGGTATACTCAGCTGAAAATGAGTACCAGCAATAGCTGGGGGTTTAACTCTGTGATGGACAGTCTACACTCTCAGTTGCTTCATGCCACAGAAACCTGGATAAGGCCTGATGAGCCTCGGGGTTCAAGACAGACTTTAGACTTTGAGTTTAATCAGTTCCAAAAAAATATGTGCAATGTTTCTTCTTCAAGTTATTTTCTAATTTAGCAGCATTCAAGTCCTTCACTAATCAGCCATAGATTGTGAGGTGAACATTCCACTAACTTCGTTTGTCCAGACAATAGGATGCTGTAAGTGGCTGACAACAGTTCAGATACCAAGCATTCATCTTCACCTAGTGATATAGGAGGATATGGGATGTGCTTCAAAAAGGGCAACAATATTTGTTTGTTGTCTATAAGATGAAATATTTATACATTTCACATATTGGTAAAACAAATGAGTTAAATATTAAATATCTGTATTATGAGGGTCAGCTGAAAAGTTCATAGGCTGGCTATGAAGGATTGATGCTAGAGATGGGGAATCTTGCATACATTAATTTCAATTCCTCTTAATAATAACTGCATTGTTTCTTTCCAGAGACTATGTTGAAAAATAAACCTCGTTTGGTCATTCCATGAGTGTATCTTGGTCAGCCTATGAAATATTTCAGCCGACCCTCATAATCTACATGACTATTTGACGAAACTAGCAACCCCACCAAGCTTGCTTGGTGAGGAAGGTAATTTTTGAACATCCTGTGGGATGAAAAACAAAACCTATCACAGGGAGAAAGAGTCAAGTTATAGAATAGTGTGTAACTATGTTTGTACATATATGATTAGATACTTTGTTGTGGTGAAGTGGCTTGAGTGCCCTTTTGATCTGGAGACTATACTGGCAGAAGTCGAACTCCAGCTAAGTCTAACTATGCTAGATAGACAAAAGGGTAGGAGCCAGGCAAATCCTTGATCACTAGAGGAGAAAACTGCAATGACAAAAAAATCCAACCATGGGATAGCAGCATGGTGGACATGTGACATCAGGAGAAGAACTAGAGTTAAGTCAATGGTGATTCATACTAGATGCTGAGTGGAAGAACATCATGACAACAGTTAGGACCAAAACATTTCCTCAAGTGAAAGACTGCAGCAAGCATTGACATAAAGGCTAAGGGTAAAGACCCCTTTGGTCACGTATGACCATGGTATTTGCACCTAGAAAGTTCCCTTCTGAAGCACAAGTCCAGACAAGGTTGTTTGTGGAGACCAACAGTTGCCTATGCATCCCAGTCTCCACTATCCATGCCACCAATGTTGTCCAAGGGAAAGGCAAAGGTCAATACAGCTTGGCACCAGAAACAATGCAACTCATTTCTACAACTGAGTAAACTGGAGTACCGTGAAATAAAGTGTCTTGCTCAAGGACACAACACACCGCCTAGTCAGGGAATCAAACTCACAACCTCATGATTGTAAGCCCAACACTCTAGCCACTAAGCCATGGGCCTTCTGCATTGACGTATAGTGCTGGATACATGTATTGAAACTAATTATTTGGGCAACCTGGCAGTCAACACAGATAAATAATGCTACAACTCAAAAGTAAAGTAGAAAACGCACACACACACACACACACACATACATACATACATGCACACACATACATATGCACAAAGAATAGACAAAAATGAGAAGAGGAAGAAGACTGACCTGTATGAGATCTGACATGTTGCTTGAGATGGCTTGATTTCTTAAAACCTCTTGAACAGTATGTGCACTTATATGGACGGTCACCACTGTTCATGTCAGTGAGGTAGTTGTTGAAAAGATTACTTCTGGGTGGCTGTTGGATGAGACCTGTTGAAGAATAGAATAGATTACTTAACAGTTGATTAACAGTGGATGCATGTGTGGTGCTGTAACTCCTGAGGGTGACATATTGATATATAGTGTTTCTAGGGTACTTTTTTAATACCTGGCGGAGCCCAATCCTCTCCTGGTTTGAATATAGCAGATTTCTACCAGAGAAGAATAGAAAAAGTGAAAATGGAAGTAGGAGAGAGAGATATAGAGGAAAAATTGACCCTGGTACTTTTTTTATCGACCTCGAATGGATGAAAGGCAAAATTGACCTCGGCAGAATTTGAACTCAGCAACAGTGGATACAAACATTAACTATTATTTATTAGTGATCGACTTTCCCCATAAAATCTGTCATTGAAAACACTTAGGGAGTTGATAAATTTTCAGGGGCACAAATTTTGCACCACTTTTTTGCCTTAGCCGTCTGTCATAGTTGATCACAAATGGGTGCACATGTGTCTGTGAAGACCAATATAGGATCTACTGCTGTTGCAGTATACTTATACAGATGTTAAGGTTTGCTATTGTGCAACGCTGGTCTTTATTTTGGCAGTGCAGGCCTATTTAGATGGCAGCCAGGTTGTTTGGAGAGCCTCTACTCCAGCACGAGTGATCAAATGCCAGCAGATGATATCAGAAGCAAAATCTTGGGGAATCTTCCATATAGTTTCTATGTTGATGCAATTTGCTTGCCAGGGGATTTCTCATTTGATATTCTGTGAAGGACTGTGAAAGACTGGAATGATGTCCAGAGGAAGTCTTGTACACTTAGTCACACAGTAATTTTCACACTGATAATTTGCTGACTTTCACCAGAGCCTTCAGTCATCTGGTATTCAGTAATTTTCCATCTGTGTGATAGATAAATAAGGTCCACACCTTCTTGGGTGTTTTTGAAAGCTTCATCAAGAATGGAACTAAGATAGACTGCAAAGAAGGTGAACACAAGGACACAGTCATGTTTTACTCCAGTGTTCATTTCAAACCGGTTACTCAGAATTTGGTTATACAAGCTCTGTGCATTGTCATGTAGTGGTGTGGTCAACCCCACCAGTTTTCTTCATTTTCCCATCTTTATCATAACATTCCACAACATAAGACAATTTACAATGTCAAATGTTTAATGCAGATCAATGAACATGAGGTATAATAGAATGTTTTGCTCTTGACATTTCTCTCAGAGCTAGTGAAAGAAGATAATCATGTCTGGAGTACCTCTTCCTGGGCAAAAGCTACACTGTGACTCAGGTAGCATGCTGTGGTTGGCATCTAAGATTGTTAGTTGCGATGACAATGGTTGTGATGACAATGGTTGTGATGACAATGGTGATGATGACAATGGTGATGATGATGATACATGTGATGACAATAGTGGTGATGATAATGGTTGTCGTGACAATAGTGGTGATGATAATGGTTATAATGACAATGGTTGTCATGACAATAGTGGTGATAGCAATGGTTGTGATAACAATAGGGATGATGACAATGGTTGTGATGATAATAGTGGAGACAACAATAGTGGTGGTGATGATAATAGTGATGATAATGGTTGTGGTGACAATGGTTGTAATGGTAATAAATAATAATAATAAAAATAATAATGAAAATATTGTGTACAGTGCTCAGGTGCACTACAACTCATCAAAAGTGTATGTATAGTACATAGGGTAATGTACAAATGTCAGAAAAATGAACAGAGCATGAGTCATGATATACACATGTGTGAAATGGTTGTGATGACAATAGTGGTTGTGACAATAGTGGAGATGATAATGGTTATGGTGACAATAGTGTTGATATATAATGGTTATGACAATAATAAAAAAAAGTAGAGATGAAGATAATAATAGAAGTGATAGTCTAACCCATGCTAGCATGGAAGATGGATGTTAAACGAAGATGATGATGATAAGATAGGCATGTTGTAGGGATGATGGTAATAATGATAGAGATGATAATATTTATGATGATAACAATGGATATGATAACACTAGACCTATGAAGATAAGAATGATGGCTGTGATAACGATATATAGATGATAATGATGTAGGTCAGAGGTTCTCCAAGTAGGCATTACACGCACCCGGGGGAGGGGGGCGTTGAGAAGGTCCAGAGGGTCGCTGGGAATAAGGGGGTGAGGGTCGATAGAGATGATATAATAGTATATTAAATATCAAATAATACATATTATATGTAAATATAGTAAAATAAATAATATATAATATATATTTATACATAGTATATATTATATTATTTATTATATATATAAATAACGATTTTATTTATTACTACTGGCGTTGCACGGGATAAGGTATTTTGGAACGCGAGCCGCCAACAGACCTAATCGGGGAAAAACTGCATGCCTGAACAATATGTAAAGAAAATAAACTGAATACTCTGATGGCTGGATAATCTTTAAGATTTCCCCGATGAAGCAGGAAAAATGCAGGTTTTCACCTAATGCGGGCCCTAGGGGATCAAGAAAATGAATTTTTTTTATGTGCATAATATGCCTTGAAATTTCGGGAAAATCGGCTAGACGTAACGCCTCAAAAGAGCCCTAAAAAGATGAAAAAATGAAGTTTTTCACCTAATGCGGGCCCTAGGCCATAAAAAAGTTGGATTTTCTTTGCTCACGGTGTGAAGAAGAGACTGACTAATACATAGTTACAATTTCAAGGAAATCGGTCTGACGTAACGCTTCAAAAAACTCCTAAAATGCTGAATTGC
Source organism: Eledone cirrhosa (assembly GCA_964016885.1). Taxonomy (NCBI): domain Eukaryota; kingdom Metazoa; phylum Mollusca; class Cephalopoda; order Octopoda; family Eledonidae; genus Eledone; species Eledone cirrhosa. The sequence goes on along the minus strand of OZ024740.1, from coordinate 271,889,492 downwards.
TCAATTTTTCACCTAATGCGGGCCCTAGGGGATCAAAAAGTTCAAATTTTTTTTGGAGCACAACACTCCCTGAAACATAAGTAATACACATGCAAAGTTTGAAAAGAATCGGTTGGGTACTTCTCAGGTCACACACACACACACTTCCCCAGTTTTATATATATACATATATAGATTAAAATAACAGATTAAAGTTTAAGCAAAGAATCGTTGCTTTCATCCTTAACAGGATCTTCTGAAACTAAAAACATCAATCTGTGAACGCAGAAGTAAATATTTCGAAAAACGTTGCAACCGAAGGAAAACAGGAAGACGATACTTTGGTTCGTGAAGACGTTTCCTGGCAATGAACGGAAAATAGCGAACATAATACGTCATCAATGTTCGTCAGAATGTCGTAATGCAGACAGCCAGGCATACAGACAGATATTATAAGAGCACTAGGGAGATGGATAACCGGTGCCTAACACCCCTTTAACAACAGAAAATTGAAAAATAAAAGCTGCAGTTAATATCTTTAGACCGCAAGGAATATATAAATGCAAGTTTGAAGTCAATCGGAGTAGAAATGTGGATTTGTATAGAATTTGCAAAAATGAGAACACATTTACACACACAGACAACATCAGTTTTATATATATAGAGATATATTATTTACAATTTGAGTGTAGGCAGGTCTCTCTGGAAATAGGGTTGGGGGGCGCTGAGGGTATTATATGGCCGTGAGGTGGGCAGTGACCCAAAAAGTTTGAGAACCTCTGATGTAGGTGATAACAGTGGTTATGATAATGAGGGTAGTAGTAACAATGCAAGTTATAATGATGGCAGTGATAATGATGATGGTGACAATGATGATGATACAATTATAATGACAATGAACAAAACCAAGGAAAATATTACATACTAAAGTACTAACATAGTATAATGGGTATTATTATGAATATTTTTATTCACTCTTATAGGAGTGGTCTTTATATTAACGTTTCAGTTTATTTAAACAGATGTAAATATATATTCACCATTCAATCGTAGGGTAAGAAACAATAAATAATTTTACATGTCAAACTTACAGATCAATAAAGTAATCTATAAATGTATGTATGAACCCGTAACTTCTGAGGGAGTTGTAAGAGTGCCATATTGACATATGGCATTTCTAGAGCATTTTAAAACCTAGTGGAACCCATCTCCTCTCCAGATCTGAATACAGCAGATAACATCCAGAAAAGGATACAGAATGAGAGAGAATAGAAGTGTAAAAGAGATATAGAGGAAGAATGAACCCCAGTATTAGACTGGTACTTTTTTAATGACTTTAAATGGATGAAAGGCAAAGTTGACCTTGAATCTATAAATAGATTACTTTTTAAAAATCTGAAGAAATTTGATGAGATATCACCAATCTCTCCATTATATAACAAAAAAGAGATTTTGTAATCTTATCAATATATGATGCCTGTGTGAGGAGCGCGATGCTGCATGGTAGTGAGACATGGGCAGCAACTGCAGAGGATATGCGACGACTGGAGAGAAATGAGGCAAACATGTCACAATGTGCGTGAACAACCGAGCATGGATGTGTTGAGAGGGGTAGATTGTAGTGTGCAGGAGAGGAGACTGCGATGGTATGGACATGTGATGCGCATGGAGGATGACCGATGGGTGAAGAACTGCCAGGAAATGCCAATTGAAGGAAGACGTAGTAGAGGAAGACCGCAAAAAATATGGGCGGAGGTGGTGAGAGCAGACCTCAGATCGCTGAAGCTCACGGTGGAGATGACGAAGGACTGTGACAAATGGAGAGATACTGTGCTGAATAGGACCCGTCCCACCCTTGCAAGCAGGAAAAAGCGGACGTAAAATGATGATGATGATGAAAGTGAAATTAAATCAAAAGACACATGTGGGACAGAAATAGCAAATCTGGGTTTTAAAACAATTTCAAAATCCATTGTATGCTGATACAAAGATGCTAATATAGGATATGGTGTTATTGAAGACATATACAGTGGTTTTTATACTGAGGTGCTAACAAAATGGCAGGAGTTCAAATCCCACCAAATCCTCACATCTGCTAGGATTTAAAACAACCCCCAAAATTGACTGCACGCTAATATTAAGATGCTAAGGTAGGAAATGTATTGCTATTGAGGACATGCCATGTATACTCATATATACACCAAGGAATATGTAACCACATGGTAGAAAGGAGAGGTCGGCTTATATTCGAGGTCAATATTTTGATGATCTTCTCCAACTTCAAATTCTATGTAAATAAGGTTTGGATTTTTGTCCATTTCTCAGACATAAAATAGTAGGATCAGGTTGTATTCGTATCAGCTTATATTCGAGTATATATAGTATATTAGAATGGTTGTAAAACTGGGACCTCAATAGGTAACATGTGTTCAAGTTTCACAAACAGACCATCACATTTTAAAACTTTCTCTCACAAATGAGAGTACTTTTTGAATTAAAATGTTTTTGTTTTGTGTTTTTGTGGTAAATATGTAATACATATAATGTTAAAACCTGAAAATATTAATAGTATTACCTGTATCTGTAATTAGAATTGGTTCCTGTAGAGGGATATCTGTCAGCGGAATGTCTGGTTTTGAAGACTTGCGCACTGTTCGTCGTGGCTTGCGTGGCAAAGTGTTGTCTTTTTCTCGAAAGTGTGAATTAATGTGACTCTTGAGATGTGCTGGTGTACGGAATTTCTTATCACATTGAGAGCAATCAAAAGGTTTGGCACCTGATGTACAAAATAAACAAAAAAACAAAAAGAGAAGATACAATAAAATATCAAAATAAAAGCATTTATTTGAAAAAGAAAAACTATTTCAATAATAATTGAATTGGTATTAGATTTTTTTAATTAATACATCTTTTTTTCAAACGATATGTCCACATTGGAAAAGAAGGTAATAGACTAAAAATATCATGTTGAAATATATTGGGTAAAACATTAACTTGATTTCTTTAATTTGTCATCATTTACTCTTCATGTTTTTCTACTGCATCGTACTGGCTTTTTTAAAACTTGTCGGTCTTTTATTAGATGTGTGTTAAGTTTTTAAAAATATATTTATATGTTTAGGAGTTGTAATAAGCAAGGCAAGTGATTTGATCTGAGATGTGTATTGAAACTGAAACAAGTATGGAAGTGTCATGTTAGCAACTTAAAAGCATACAAAACTGTTAAATTCACTTTCATTACTTCTTAACAAATTCAGTTCCTCTTTGTTTTCTTTCTCTTCTCCCAACACCCTCTGCCCGAATTGCTGTTTTATTTATTTATTGATATTAGAAATAACCAATAACTTGATCACCTATAAGTCAGATAAGTATACAAGCCAGAATGATTTTATTCCACCAGAAACCGAGACAGACTGATGGTTGCACACACAAAGTCCCTTCCTGGGACAGAGTGTACAACCCAACATAACTTAGTGATCAACAAATATAGAATCAGAACTAGACAAACATGGAAAGAGAAGACAAATTGGAGGACATAGAAACTGCAAGAGCTATCAACTGGTAACAAACTTAGGGATGCCTTACTTGATGCTCATGACAGCAAGGAAGAACAGTGGAGGTTCCTGTGAGATAACATGCTGAAAACTACATACAAATGAGATCAGTAGCTGGTGCAAAACCCCAGGGTGATGTAGAGTGACATGGTGGTGGAATAATAGGGTAGATGAGGTGAACAAAACAAAGAAACAGGCATCAAAAGACTGGCAAAACAAGGGAAACATGGTATCAAGAAGCTAGAAGATAAGCTAGGTACAAGCACACTTAACAAGGATGGAAGCAAAAAGTTAGAAATTAACATGTTCTGCATCGTTAGGACCAAAGGCATTAGGCGATCAGGATTGCAAGACTGTGTAAAGTAGAAGAGCATCCGAAATGACAGTGGTGCACTTGTTCTCACTGACACGGAGTAGAGAGAAGCATGGTAGTGCCATTATGAGAGATTGTAAAATGAGGAGAATGCATGGGAGAAAGATGGTCTGCAAAGGGACCAGCCATCCATGTTAGCAGCAGTGTGGTAAAGAAATTAAGGATATGAAAACAGGTAAAGCAGCAGGACCTTCTAGGATAGTTATTGAAATGCTGAAAGTATCTGGTAAGGTGGGACACAAGCTAACCATGTGCATAGTAACTCAAATAATACTGGACATCATATCTAATGATGGTCTAGAAAGGAGAAGCTACAGAAGCATCAAGTTGATGGAACAAGTCAAAAAAGTTACAGAAATAGGGACTGCACAACTAATTAAGGATATAATTAACATAGACAAGATGCAGTTTAGCTTTGTACCGCAAATGCTCTCTTGCATGTGTGTGTGTGTGTGTGCAAATGTGAAGAGAGATATAGAATGAGAAAGAGAGGATATAGTATACATAACCCAAATAAAAATCAACATACCTGTATGTAAACGAGAATGGACCTTAAGACTGCCTAAGGTTGAGAACATCTTACTACACCAATCACATTTATATTCCTTGATACCTGTGTGAGTTTTAAGATGTGCAGTTAATGTACTCTTCACTGCAAAGGAGCGAAAACATTGGTTGCACTTGTAAGGTTTCTCTTGTGTATGAATACGAATATGCCGCACCAAATCACTTGGTTTCTTAAATTCCTTCGTGCAGTATGTGCATTGGTACCAACGAACACCATTAACCTGAAAATGTTTCCAGAAATAAAATTAGATAATGAATTGATAACAAATAAATATAAGAAGGATACAAAAGACAGCATTCAATATAAATAGGTAGAAAATATGTAAAAACTAGAGAAGTTCATGTTATGGTTATGATTTATGCTTGCAGGTATGTATGTTTGTTTGTGTATACAAAAGTTTCCTAAATATACAACAGAGAGAGAGAGAGAGAGAGAGAGAGAGAGAGAGAGAGAGAGAGAGAGAGAGAGAGAGAGAGAGAGAGAGAGAGATATACCGTATTTTTTGGAATATAAAAGGCACCAGAATATAGGACGTATTCTAAATTTAACATGAGTATCCAGGAAAAATAAAATTAAGGGGAATTAACGCTATTAACGCTATTACAATTTTAATCACTTTCAAATCTTATAAAATCATGACTATTGTCATCCTCATTGATTTCCTGGCTGTCACCTTCATATAGTTCCTGAAATTCATAACCTTCCTCGAAGTCATCACTGTTTCCAGGATCACTTGTGTCGCTATCATTATACAGAAAATCATCTTTGGTGCCATCTAGGGTGTTTTAGATACCACATTTTTTAAAGCTTTTATAACTGTCTCCGTTTTCACACCACCCCACGAGCTTTTCACTCACTGGGTTACCTGGGAAAACATAGGCCTCTTCATACATCCTGTTGGTGTCAGTTCATGTTTCAGGTCCTTCATCCAATTATCCCATTCCTCTCTCATGTGTGCCTTAAAAGACTTGTTTAGTGAAACATCAAGGGGTTGTAATTGAGAAGTCAGTCCACCAGGTATGACAGCTATTTCAGTGTTTAAGTTCTTTACCCTCCTTACTGTATTCTCAGCCGTATGTGCAATAAATTGGTCCCAAACAAAAAGGTATACTTTCAAGAATTTAAACAAAAGTCTAAATATTTCCTACTTTTTAATTATAAAATGTTTACATAGGGCAAACCTGCCCTTTGCCTTATAAGACATAAAGTGCTTTTGAGGGTCAAATTTTGGAAAGAAAAGCGCATCCTATATTCCGAAAAATACGGTACGTATATATATATATATATATATATATATAAAAGTTCAATTTACAATTTGGATGCGAGTTATACCTGGGAGTTTATATATATATATAAACTCCCACGTATAACTCGCATCCAAATTGTAAATTTAACTTTTTATTCTATTATAGTTCGATTTTTATTAATTAATTGTTAGCAATTTTGTCTTTGCTTTCTATTGAGTGCTTCATGGCCCATTTTTATTTTTTTATTTTTTCAATTTGAAAAAAAATCTGCCAACATATTTTCTGAGAATAGGCAGAACTAGCTTACCTCCCCTTCACTGTCACGTGACACTGAAGGTTGAGTTTACTACTGTAATGGCGAATTTACACCAGGGCAGTAGGTTCTTAGCAAACCTGTTCCAGAGAGGCTAATTCCTTGCTGATAAAGCTGCTCTTAGCCAATTATATAATGCTTAATAGCATTACCTAATTTTTGTGCAAGCCAGTTCCATATGGACTGTCGCCAGCAGATGGAGTAGCAGAAACTAATGCTAGAAAATCAAATTATCTACTCACAGAAAATTGTATTTCTCACTATTTAATGTATTAGTTAGTATACACTCTATTTTCTTTTAGTTGGTATTTTAATGATACTAACTTAATTAAAGCATTGAATGAGTGGGAAAAGGATCGAAGGTATATCGATCGGCCCTATTCGATGACTTTGTTTCGGTATTATATATATAATATCACCATCATCATCATCATCATCATTATTTTTAAGTTGATTTTTTCCATGCTCGCATGACTTGGACAGGAATTTTTGAGTCAATGTTTTACAGCTGAAGAAGCCTGTCTAAAAGAGCAGAAAACTTGAATAAATACTACCATATATATTCAAATATAAGCTGAGGAATTTGTGACCAAAAAAACAATGGTAGAAGTGAGGGTCAACTTACATTTGGGGTCAATATTTTGACAAATTTCACCAACTTCAAATTCTACATATCTAAGGTTTGGATTTTTGCCCAATTCTCAGACGTAAAATAGTTGGGTTATATTTGCATCAGCTTATATTCGAGTATATACGGTAATTCTGGATAGAGGGAACATTTTACAAGGAGTGTCACACTGAGCATTATTATAACTGTAATCAATCCTCAAGCCCACATCAGTGAGACAAACCATTATTCCAAGAAGCATTAGATTGTCACAGTGACAGTCTTTTTAGTCAGACCCTTCTACCTACATATTGGAGAGTCATATCTATATCAAGAAGAGCAGAAAATTTGAATAAAAGCTATACAGGATAAAGTTGACTCTTTCTTTAATCATGCCACAATCAAGTTCTCTAATGCTGGTGACACAATAAAATGCACTCAATCCATGCTCTCAACATGGTGGATGATAAAAGGCATCCTGGTGTAAAAACTATGTCAAAAATAAAAGAACAAATGAAAAAGACATAAGCGTGTGGCAGCCACTCTAATACTAGAGGTGATGATGATGATGCACAGAGTCTAATGGCACCCACTATAATACTGGTAGGAATAAATAATGGCAATAATGTAAGGTAGAGGAGAATTTCTAGTCTTATTCAAAACAACTTCTTTACGAAGGTCATCTGAAAACTTTATAGGCTGACCAAGAGACTCTCATGGAATGACCAAATGAGGTTTATTTTTCAGCATAGTCTCTGGAAAAAAACAATGCAGTTATCAATAAGAAGAGTTGAAATTAACGCATGCAAGATTTCATAGCTCTAGCATCACGGCTTCATAATCAGCCTATGAACTTTTCAACTGACCCGTGTAGTGTATAAAAAATGTCCAGTTTTTTTCTGTAGTTATGTGTGGCAAATAGTAAAGGGTCATAGTGGGAAGCAGTAAGACTCGTCCTACTCATGCTACTATGAAAAAAAAATGCTGATGATAATGATGAGATTTAGGTATTTATTATTTATTTATTTATTCAATTTAAACGTCCGTATAGAGCTAGAAAGTCATGACAGACTAGTGGAAGTATTAAGTACTCCTTATAGTTGGTAATAAAAAAGAATCAATAAAAAGGGAAGAAAAAAATAAAAATAAAATTTCAAATATTGAAGGCTAATGGCAGGCTGATTATCTATAAGAAAAACAAAAGAGGAAACAAGGAAAGCTTAGGTAATTCATAGATGTACAAACCTTTCGAATAGTATGCATCTTAGGAGCACCAGTTGCAGCATCATGCACAGCCATAGTAGATATAGCTTGTGTTGTAGAGGTTGCAGCTTGAACAGAACTAGAAACACCCCCTTCATTCGATTCTTGATCACCTGTAATATTTACACTTGGAAGGCCACTGTTTTCAAGAGCTTGCTGCAGAATGTCAGCATTCATTGGTTCATTCTGAAATATTTAAGAAGAAAAAGAGCAAATTTATAAAATCTTGAAGATAATTTATGACATACCATCTCCATTATCATCATTGTTTAACATCCATTTTCCATGCATGCTTGGATTAGATGGGTTGCCATGTTATGAGACAAGTCAAGTCCAATGACCACATCTTGCTCATATGGATCTGTATTTTGATTAGGTAGCATCAACCATGTTACAGTGTGAACTGGATGCTTTTTATCATGGCACCAAAACGACCACCTTACAGGGTGAACTGGGCGCTTTTTGTCATGTCACTAACACGACCACTTTACACTGTGAACTGGGGGCTTTTTGGTATGTCACCAGCACAACCACATTACAGTGTGGATTGGATGCTTTTTCTTGTGTCACCATCATAGTCACCTTACAGGATGGACTGGGTACTTTTGTTGTGGTGCCAGATCAGCATACAGGGTGGACTTTAACAATGATATTTATAGTGAGTGGAGAGGTAAAAAAAACATTTCTGTAAAAATTCATTTGTCTCTATTTTTCAGTGGCAGATTATTACTTCAACTAACTTTACTTTATAACTACACCCAGTACACTCTGTAATGTAATTGGTGATAGAAAGAGCACCCTGCTATAGAAAACTCATCAAACAAAACAGTCCATCAGATGGACTGTACCTGTAATTCAAAGGGCCAGCCTTCAAATCTCTAAATTACAAAGTTTTGTAAATATATACACATGTTGTTTAACCCTATAGAGTTTGAAGGTCTCTTTAGCTGTGTCAAAGACATGACAACCACCCTAGTGGTGGTGATTTACCCTATTAATGCACCCAATATACTCTGTAAGATGGTTAGTGATAGGAAGGGAATCCAGCTGTAAAAAAAACCTGTCAAACAAAGACACCACAATCTCCTTAAGTGCTGGTGTCATGATAAAATATGTTGGTGGTTTACCCTATAAATGCACCCAGTACACTCTGTAAGATGGTTGATGATAGGAATGGAATCCAGTTGGAAAAAAAACCTGTCAAACAGACATGACAATCTCCCTAAGCACTGGTGACATAATAAAATGTCAAAATCCTACATGAGCAACACCACTAAAGGGAATTTTGTATTGTCAGTGGATCCTTAATACAATTGCATCAATTCTGCTAAATCAAAGTTCTCAAACTTTTGCCCCACTGCCCCTCTCATGGCCACGTAATACCCTCACTACCCCCACCCTATTTCCAGAGAGACCAGGCTATATGCAAATTGTAAATCTAAACTATAATAAAGAAAGGAGTGCAGGACTGCATCCAGAATATATTTTAATTTATATATAATATAATAAATAATATATACTATGTATAAATAAATATTATATATTTTTTATTTTACTACATTTATATATAATATGTATCATTTGATATTTAATATACTATTATATCATCTCTACTGCCCCCACTGCCTCCTTAGGCCCCAGTGCCCTTGGACCTTCTCACCCCCACCCCGACCAGGGTGGGGTAGCACCCACTTTGAGAACTCTGCACTAAATGGAGATAAGTAAAATCCAATCTTACCTGACCAATTAATTCTTTGTTGTCTGACTGCACAGACTGTTCAAGAATTTCGTGGAGCATTTTATCACTATCATCACCATGTTGCACACCTTCTTTGGTATTTAATTCCTGCAATGTTAGAAAACAACCCATATACTATTATTCACAGAAAGTTACAAGAAAGTATTTCGGGATGTTTTTAATAAAATCATTGAAATAAAAAGCTTTGCTGTAACATTCTGACTAAATAGTCTTACAAGCGTGGAACATGGACATTAAACGATGATGATGATGAATAGGGCATATATATCCACCAAACAGAGAAAGATGGGTACCAGTTGATACCCATCGTTTTCTGTTCAGTGGCTTTATATACCCCGTTATTTAGTCAAAATGTTACAGTGACACCTATTTCTATTTCAATTTCAAACTTTACTCATGTTTCTAAACATACTTCTTCTTCTTCTTCTTCACCCACTTATTCCTGAGAGGGTCATGGGGGCAGAGTCCTCAAACACTCCATCCAGCGGGTCCTGTCAGAAGCAACCGTCTCCAACAGATCCAGTTGGATCCCCAAGCGAGACCAGCCAAACTTATAGATGTTATCCAACCATCTTGCCCGGGGTCTACCCCTGGATCTCTTGCCAGTTGGTTTTGCCCATAAAATCTGTCCAGCGATTCTTTCCTGAGACATTCTAATGACATGCCCATAGTATCGGAGCTATGATCTCTCAATTTGGAGAAGTAGCAGCTCTACCTGAAGTGACTCTCTGATCTTTAAGCTATACACTTTAATATTATGTATTTATTTTGTTAAGTTTTATAGTTCAGTGTTCAAACTACATTAAATCAAATAGCTTTAAAATTTCACATCATCATCATCATCATCATATTACGTATTTTTTTCCATGCTTGCATGGGTTGGAGAGCTTTTCTAAGACAGTGCCTACTGGCTAAATGCTTTTCTTGTCATATATTTTTTACAACTGTAAGCTTTTCTTAATGTCAATTTAACTGACATCATTATCATCATCACCGTTTAACATCCATTTTTCCATGCTAGCATGGGTTAGATGAGTTGTTCCATTGTGAGACCAGCCAGATCAGATGACCATGTCTTACTCATACAGAACTGATTTTGGTTTGGTTTCTACAGCTGGATGCCCTTCCTGCTATTTTTCAAATAAGTTAACTCAGATATAAAAGTCTATATGTACGATGATGGACATGATTATATCACAAAATGTGAGCTTGTGACAATGTAGACAACTGTCTCCATCTTAACCTCACAGCTGTTCAGTATTAAATTCATTCATACATATTTTAGAAGTAAATAGAGAGTTATTAACCATTTTAACTTCACATTATTTAGATGTTATTTGTGGTACGAAATAATAATCAGCTTCTTGATGATTTTGCATAACTCAACTCTGTTTCAATAAATCTCATCCTTTCTTTTAAAGCCTTGATATCTGTAAAGTTTAGGAACCCTCTCTTAGCTTTATATTCATTGCAAATGCTATGTATAACAAGACATTGTTTTTATATTTTAATGAAAATGATTTACAAAACAATTAATTTTTCCTTTTTTTTCATTGCTCCCTTTCATCCATCAAGGAGTCAATAAAATAAGTACTGGGCTTGATGAAATCAACCATTTCCTCTCCTAAAATGTATGGCCTTAACCTCTCCTGTGCACTCGATGGAATGAGAAACCATACATAAGCGAGACACATGTCCCTGGCATGCCTGGAAAATCTATGGCTCCACTTCAGTACTGACTTAGTTCATATGGACCCATCCAACCCTTGCTAACAGGGAAAGCAGACATTAAAAATGACGATGACAATGATGATGATGATGATTATGTATGCCCTGCTTCTGTTACCACTGACACCACTCCACAATTATATTTTCTTCATTCTTTCAATGCCTGTATTTTAAAAAATCATTATTTTTCTATTGTTTCTACAATTTTAGGTTGTCAAAAAATTACAATTCTTGCAATTTTGTATTCTCACAAATCGAGCAGCTTTCAAATAGAAAAATAGAGCCATTCACTACAAAATAAAAGTAAAATAAACTAAAATAATTACTCACAGTTTCAGAATGAGAACGACTTATATGAGCATTTAAACTACCAAGTTTTCGGAAGACACAGCTACATTCTTCACACTGGAAATTAGGACTGTCAGAATCTTTAGTCAAAGAATGGACGCGCTGAAAGAAATTGAAGATACAGCTTTAATCATAAAATAAAAAAAAATATTAATTATATATGAGAGTGTAACTGTCAATTTTGTTTTTAATTAGAATACCATATCCTTTCAAATTCTTATCTCCCCTCTTAGGTCTAAAGTCTGTCTTAAGCCAGTTAAGGCTTATTAGGCCAGTGCTTATCCCGGTTTCATGGCATGAAGCGACTGAGAGTACAAGACTCCACCCCCACCCGGACAGGACGCCAATAAGAAACAGCTATTGCTGGTACTCCTTTTCAGCTGGAGCAACGTGAAATTAAGTATTTTGCTCAAGAACACAACACACAACCCAGGAATTGAACCCATGACATTAGGTGGTCTATGAAAATTTATTACATTTATATTTATTACTAGGACCAGTGAGGGAAATGATGGGGTGTATTCAGGGAGATGACAATTCTCTTCTTTTCATTGTCTCAAACTCCATTCTCCATCTTGTTTTACTTTTCTTCAATACACCTGATAATTTAGACGTGTTTTCGTCTTGAAACCACTGTTAGTGTGGAGTTATGTCGAATTCTAATTATAACACTATACATGTGCATGCATGTACACATACAAGGGTTGGCTGAAAAGTTCATAGGCTGACCAAGATACTCTCATGGAATGACAAATGAGGTTTATTTTTCAATATAGTCCCTGGAAAGAAACAATTCATAAGAGTTGAAATTAATGCATGCAAGATTTCACAGCACTAGCATCACTCCTTCATAGTCAGCCTATGAACCTATCAGCCTAACCTCATACACATATTCATACATCTTTCAACAGAACTTGTTTGACTGAGACAAGAAGAGAAGTTACTATGTCTAAGAATCAACAATAACAAGGATTTTTCTTTTATTTGGTTTTGTTTTTTAACAGAAAAGTATTCCCATTCAAAATCAATTTATCTCACCTGTATGTGAGCCCGCAAATTTCCTTTCTGAGAGAAAGTTGCAGAACAAAATTCACAGGTATGAGGTCTTTCCCCAGTATGTTTAGTCATGTGAATTTGAAGTGCACCCTTCTGATTAAAAGATTTCTCGCACATTGAACATTTGAATGGGCGTTCACCTGTAAATGAGAAAATATTTAGTTTATATAACAGTTTATATCAGTAGTTCAAATATATCATCCTCATTTTATGTCCATGTTGGCATGGGTTGAACAAATTGTTATATGCAAAATCAGGATTTAATTTGAGTTATTGTTCTCTAAGATGGGTTAGGGAACCATGTCTTGCTCATATGTTTCACTCTTGTCTCTACCCCACATTGTTACTATTCAATCCCCAGCCATTTAACTGAGTGTACTGAGTGCATTTTATCATGGCACCAACACTAAGAGAAGTCACCTTATCCCCTGCAAGGCTAAAGTATCTACTCCATGTAATCTCCATTCCTTCAAGGCAAATATGTCTAAAGGGAGAAATAACTAAGAGAAGGAAGTGGGGATATGGGATGGTAAGAAAAAGAGTAATAAAAGAGAGAAAAAATGATTGCTACATGTGGATGTTGGTAGGAGATTGAACAGATAACCGCATAAGAAGCAGTCTATGGTCAATTTTGCAATAACTCTTTCCAAAAGATTTGCTGGACATTGCTAGAGAGCAAAGGATGAGATCATCAGTAACATTCTTCTTTGGGAACCGAAGCATGGATACATAAATGTTGGAAGACCACATCAAACTTACAAAAAGCAACTGTGCAAAGATTATGAGTTCACCTGAGAAGATCTACCACAAGCAGTGGCAGACTGAACAGACTGGAGTGAACGAGGCATAGTGATCTGCAATAAGCATGCCTTGATGATGATGACTTTCCACAACTTTCATAACATAATGTAAATACAGTATGGCTGAATGACTAAGGAATTTGCTTTGCAATCATTAGGTTTCTAATTTGATCTCACAAAGCACCTTTAGTGCCATGATCAAAAGCACCCAGTCCATGCTGTAAATGTTGTTGGTGTTAGGAAGAACATCCAGCTGTAGAAACCAAACCAGCAACAGTTCTGTATGAGCAAGACGTGGTCACCTGATCTGATTTGTCTCACAATGGGACATGTCTAACCCATGCTAGCATGGAAAACAGACATTAAATGGTGATGATGTGTAGCATCTTTGGCAAGTATCATTTACCATAGCCTCAGGACGAGGCTTTTGGGTGAAATTGGGTACATGAAAATTGTAGATGACCTGTACCTGTAATTCAAAAAGTCAACCTTTAAATCCCTAAATTACAAAGTTTCAGCAGTATATACACTTGCTGTTTAACCTTATTGAATTATCATAGACCCAGTTGATAAGAAGTTCAATCCTATGGCATGGCACCTTGTGCTAAAAAAAAAATCTTAAGCTAGTAGATGCTTTCCTGATTGTAAATAGAAAATGAAAGAGAACATAAAATATATAATTTATATTTTCTACGGGTTCAATATAATAAGGATAGAAAGGTGTATCTACATGTATCTGATCCAATCTATCAGTCTTATCTCCCTTCCAAATATTAGCTCTGTGTCTATTTAGAAAAAAAATTATAAAGAATATTCACAAATATCTGACAAAGTATTCTCAGGCAACATTCAAATGTAATAATAATAATGAAATTATTGTGTAAAGTGCTCAGGTGCACTACAACTCATCAAATGTGCATGTATAGTACATAGAATAATATACAAATGTCAGGGAAGTGAATAGTGTATGAGTCATGATATACATGTGTGTATGGAGGGGGAATATTAGGTGTAGTGTTGACAAATTTCAGGAAGCATGGAGGTTTTAAAGGATGCAGTGTTTCGACAGCTAACAATTGATGCAGGTAGTTTGTTCCATGCTTCAGCAGTTATAGTTATGACATAACAAAATTTAATAAATTCAACTATCCCTATCGTGGACCAATTGTCTGGAATCATTTTGTGTGCAAAGATGCAACACTTCCAGACTCCAAAAATGTTAAAAAAATAAAAATATTAAAAAAAGATGCTGTTTCTGGTAAAAACCTACCATTTTTAGTAACATTAAAAAAACATTTCTAAATTTGTAAATAAAATAAAAAATGACTTTGCATAAAGTGCTCTGCTTACAGGCCAATAGTTTTTTTTTTAAATTATAATCCTCCTCGATAGCATCCCTAGTCTAATTAGCACATCCTCAATGATGAACAACTTCATTCCACTCCTAAGAACTTTTTAATCTCTTCTTTGTAAATAGTGAGTCATACTTTTTCCTTTCATGCAACTTTTTTATATTTCAAATTTATACACGGCTCGTGAAATAAATGATAAGAAAAAGAAAAAAAAATTAAATTGAATGCTTTTTCTATGTTATGTCAGTATAGGTTGAACAAATCTCCAGAGTACCTTCTTTATGTATATTTAAGTAGCTAACAGCGCTTAGTTCTAATATTCCCATGACAAAAAGTCCACCTCTTCAAGATAAAAGTTAGGTGTAGGGCTTGCATTTTACCTCTATAAAACATATACTGCATATGGATGATGATCACTGGGTGAAAAAGTGCCAGAAAATCCCAGTAGAAGGAAGCTACAGTAAAGGTAGGCCAAGGAAGACCTGGGCGGAGATGGTGAGAGCTGATCTCAAATTGCTGAGACTCACAGAGGGGATGACGAAGGAACATGTTGAGTGGAAAGAAGATGTGCTGGAAAGGAACCATCTAACCGATGCAAGTGAAGAAAAACAGACATAAAACGATAGGATAAACACTAGCAAGTGTTTCAAGTGTCAACTGGATAATATCAAAATAAAAATTAGTTTTATTAATATATCTATGTTCTAGTAGGTTTCATCAATAAATAAACATCAATATGAAAGCAACACTTCTTTTCTCCCCATAGCCCTTTAAAAAATTCTTCTTTGAAAGATTTTTATTTTTTGGAGTTTGTATTTTCATTGTCATCATCATCATCATCATTTAACATCCATTTTCCACACATGGGTTAAACGGGTTGTCCCATTTGAAGCAAGTCAGGTTAGGTGGCCGTGTCATGCTCATACAGAACTGTTTCCGGCTTGGTTTCTACAGCTAGATGCCCTTCCTAATGCCAACCACATTTACAGTATGGACTGAGTGCTTTTTGTCGGGAGACCAATACAACCACATTACAGTGTGGACTAGGGACTGGCATAGTGGTGAGGGTGTAAAGGCATGGGGGAAAGGTTGGGTGATTAAGATGTGGGTGAAGTGTATGGAAGGAGGAGGGAGGATAGGGGTTAGGTGGTGCATACTAGATGTATGCTTCAACAACCAGTGCACATGGGAATGTGGGTCTTCTTTTTTTAGTGCATAACACCAAAGATCTTGCTCCTGAGAGATGCAATTATACAAGGTCAGCTTTTATCACTTCATCCCAAGTCTTTTTAGGTCTTCCTACTCCATAGCTTCCATCAACTTTGACCGCCCTGCACCTTTTTATACAGTTTGTATGGATTTAGGATTTGTTTTACCACATTTGCTCTTAAGTAAAAAGATGAATGTTTGCTTCCATCAAAAAATGGTAGTAATATCAGGTAACTTAACTTACCTGTGTGAATACGAATATGTCGTTCCACTTGACTTGGTTTCTGAAAAGATTTGCCACAATGATAACACTTATGATGGAAGCTGGACCTATCGATGTTTCGTTTGTATGAGCGATGAGAGAGTGAAGATCTAAAAAAAAAAAATTTATTCATAATATATGAAAACAGATCAAAAAGAACCATAAAATCGATTAGTGTTTTGTCAGCCTGCAGTGCTGACCTTAAATTCTTACATATATCTACACAATACACAATGGGAAAACTAGTTAGTAGAATTGTTCCAACATGCAAATTAGTTACAAATATTACTTTTAAAGACTCACAGTCAGCTAAGTCAATTGGGTGCAACATTGCTAACTGAGGTGTCAGTACTTAATACCCTGCTACTTCTACACTAGATTTTTCTCTTCTTTTTCTTATTCGCCTACTTATTTCTGAGCGGTTCATGGGAACAGAGTGCTTAAACACTCCTTCCAGCAGGTCCTGTCAGAAGCAACTGCTGCCAACTGATCCGGCTGGATCCCTAAGCAAGACTAAATGGAGCTCATGGATGTTATTTCAACCATCTTGCTTGGGGTCTAACCCTGGGTCTCCTGCTGGTTGGTTTTGCCCGTAAAATCTGTCCAGCGATTGTTACCTGAGACATTCTAACCACATGCCCATATCAGAGCTGTGGTCTCTCAATTCGGAGAAGCAGCTCTACTTGGGGTGACTCTCTGATCTCCAAGCTACGCACTCAATCAAGTAGCTTTACTCCAAAGACCCTTTGAAGGAACCCCATTTCAGCTGCTTGTATTTGTGATCATATTCTTTGGGTCATTACCCAAGATTCATGACCATAGGTAAGGAATGGCATGAATACCGAATTAAAGATAGCGAGTTTGGCTTTTACACCTACCTCCCTTCTTCTGATTACCGAATGCTAAAGTTGGTGCATCACTGCACCAGCTCCAGCAATTCTTGCATTTAATTCAGCCTCCTACCTTCCAACACTGGATTCAGAAATAAAAATAAATTGAATAGTCCCTCATACATTAATACCCTGTAACCATTGTCCCATTTAACAGCAGCACTAACATAACATGATTTGTAATAGAGGTGTATGTGTAGGTATATATGATATGTTTATGTTTAATAAACATATATAGGTTTCACTATGAATGTTTTTTAGTTGTTTCAGAATGTTTTAATAAGCTTATATACTTTTTGCATATAAAACATCTGCTAAGCTATAGTTTATTCTTTTCTCAGTACTGAGTGAGTAAACATCACTGAGGATGGATTTAAAAATCCTGAAACACTGGTGTCTGGCATTCTCACATGGCAACTGAGATAGCTTTAGAATATTCATAGCGAGACATATATGTTTATTTTACATAAATATATTATATATGCTTTAAGATATAATTCTCTTATGAATCAGGCTATGCTAGAGCTACTGCTAATTAATCCTAGCCAAGTTAGACATGCACTAAATGCAAATGAACTTTTCCAGATGTTTTATATGCAAAGAACATATAAGCTATAGCTTATTCTTATCTCTGTCCCAAGTGAGAAAACATCACTGATGATGGATTAAAAAATTCTGAAACTCTAGAGTCTGGCATTCTCACTCGGCTACTGAGATAGCTGTGACACCACAGCTTAGAACATCATCATCATCACCATTTTACGTCCGTTCTTCCACGCTAGCATGGGTTAGACGGGTTGTCCTGTTGTGGGCAGTGTCCGGTCAGCTGACCATGTCTTGCTCATACGGGAACTGATTCTGGCTTGATTTCTACAGCTGGATGCCCTTCCTAACACCAACCTCATTTACAATGATGCTGGGTGCTTTTTTTCCGTGGCGCCTACACATCCACTTTACAGTATGAGCTGGGTGCTTTTTTGCCATGGCACCTCCACGACCACTTTGCAGTGGAATGATAGGGACCCCAGTCCTATCATCTCATTTCTACAGCTGAGTAAACTGGAGCAATGTGAAATAAAGTGTCTTGCTCAAGGAAACAACACATCACCTGGTCCAAAAATTGAACTCACAACCTTTCGATTGCAAGCCCAATGCTCTAACCACTAAGCCATGCGCCTTCAGAACAGTTATAATGAAACTTATATATATTTATTATGCATAAACATATTGTATATGCCTTCATATACACTTCTATTATTAACTTACTTGGCAAGCAGTTTGCTTTGACCAATACTACTACAACCCATGCTCCCTTGAAACAACTAATTGTATGTTTTCCTTTCAGCACAGATAGGCAAGTAAATAAAGTACCAAACAACCATCTGAGAAAGCAATAGTTTACAACCTGACATTAGCATTTACCATATATACTCGAATATAAGCCAATATAAATAAAAGCTGACCCCACTATTTTATGTCTGAGAAAAAAAGCCAAACCTTATTTACATAGAATTTGAAGTTGGTGAAAATCGTCAAAATATTGATGCCGAATAAAAGCTGACCCCCGCCATCTACAATCAGTTTTTGGGTCACATATTCCTTGGCTTATATTTGAGTATATATGGTAGTTGTTTCCATTACCAATATACGTAATTCTATATGACCCAGAATAGTTATAATTAGTATCTCCAGTAGGTTGTTGTTATTTCACCCCAGATCAGCCCTGATTCCTACTATGACCAACCAATATTTTTTGTTTTATTACTTATACTACATTATCCAACATGGCCTTTCTTATCTAATTTGTTCTGACCCTATGTTCTGTGTTCAAATCCTGCTAAAGCCAACTTCATTTCCCATCCTTTCAGGGCCAATAAAATAAGGTACCAGTCCAGAGAAGCGTATTGGTGGAACAGTTAAAGCATCGATTGAGACGCCTTTTGATATTTGTCCCAGCTCTTTCCATTCTTATGTTGTTGACTTAATCCATTGTTCAGTTGAACATAACCTACTGATTCTTGGGAGCCTTTAGCAGAGCCCACTCTGTTGCAAGCATTCAAGCCAGATCACCCATTTGAGAATAACTTTCTTTCTTCCTACAACCAGTCTTAGAGTACCTAAAAAAATAATGAGTTATAGGCACTGACCTTCCCTCACTGACTAAACAGTAATGGAAAAAGACAGAAGAATATGATTTGAGAGAGATTTGGATGTCATTTCTAGCAGATAAAGAAACCATGCAGAGGATCCCTTGTTGGCTCATTCTCCTGCAAGCATATAATAATGGGGAGAAAGAAATTCTGCAGAGCTAACTTTGACTAGATGCAATGACATAGCTGGTTAAAGAACAGGACATTATTTTCAGTGAATAATACTATCTTGGAGACAACAATCAAAACAAGATTGCTTTTTTGTCTTCTCTACACTTGCCTCAGCTGTCAAAACAACTGCAGCAGATATAACAATTTTCTAACTTACTTGATGCGATAGTGTTGTTTCATATGTTCCCGTAGTAATGTTATTTTGGAGAATTCCTGTGAACACTGTCGACAGCAGTAAGAACGATTGTTGCCATGCTCTTCTCGATGCTCTTGCATATGTTTATCCAATTGGCTCTGATGAAAAAAAGGGACAGAAGAGCAAAATTATATTCACATGACAGTAGTTCAAAGGATTCAGTTTCAAGACCAGGTGCTGGCATACTTGAAAATAATAAAAAAAATCAAGGTTTGAATCAAGTAATGATTAGGAAGAAAATATGTAAGATTATGATGATGATGATGATGATGAAGACGACAATGGTGATGATAATGATGATGATGGAACAGCAATGAGCATGGCATAGAAGATGGTGGTGGTGGTGATAGAGAAGAGAAAGAAGATAACTCACCTGAAGACTGAATTCATCACCACATTCTGTACACATGAGGCTTTCCTCTTTCACATGCAGCATGATATGAGCTTTGAGACTAGCAATTCGAGTGAACGTTTTCCCACATTGAGGACACATCGGTTGTCGGTCATCATTCTGTGGATGTGTAGCCAAGTGAAGCTTCAAGTTATCTTCGACATTAAAAGAATCATTACAGTATGTGCATCGATATGGCTTATCTTCTTCGTGCGTCTTTCTATGACGCTGTAACTGATTCCATTTGGGAAAGTTTTTATCACAGCTTTTACATTGATAGGGACCCTAAAATATAATACAAAGAGAGATGCTTGTTTACCTGTAACTTGTTCAAAAGCAAATATCAAAAACAAAGTTACATAACTTAATATTAAAATAATGGTTTTTGATTTAAGCACAAGACCAGTAATTTTAAGGGAAAGGATAAGTCAATTAAATCGACCCCAGTGCATTACTGGTACTTTATTTTGTCAACCCCATAAGAATGAAAGACAAAGCTAACCTTGGTGGGATTTGAACTCAGAACATAAAGGGCCGTAACTATATGCTGCAAAGCATGTTGTCCGGCGCTCCATCAATATTGCCAATCCACTTAATATTAAAATAATGAAATGTTTTAATAACAGCAATGAGTTGCTATATATATAATATATATATATATATATATATATATATATATATATATATATAAATATATATATATATATATATATATATATTCCCCAATACAAAATCACTAGGAATAAATATACTTTTGTGATAAAGGGGTTAGGAAATTACAAAAAAATGATTTTACCCTAAGAGGTATAACTGAAATTGATGAATATCCAAATATAGGTTAATGTGAGGTGTCTAGCAGATAAAGATTGAAAGGCCCTGTGTAGGACAAAGATGATAAAAAAAATAACTCATTGTATTAATAGAAAAATTGATTTGTTTTTTTAATAAGGATTTTCAAGCAACATTTTCTTTTCTATTTATTGATATAAGATTTTGAACACAGAATAACACACATGAATGCGTTAGCGTTATATACCATATTTAATAAGTAAGTAATGGATTGGTGACAAGAAGGACATGCAACCATAGAAAACCTACAATAGGAATTTCATTCCAGCCCATGACAAAATGGAAATGGTGAACATGATGATGTAGAAACAATAGATAAATTGAGAAATGGGGAAGGAGCAAGAGAAAGAGAGAGAGAAATAAAGCAAAAGAGAAAATAAGAAAGCAAGAGAAAATTAAATAGGTGCAGACATGGTTATGTGGTTAAGGAGTTCACTTTTCAACCAAGTGATTTCAGGATCATTCTCACTACATGACAACTTGAGCAAGTGTCTTCTATACTCTCATATTGACCAATTTGGCAGAAGGAAACTCTACAAAAGTGTCTGTCTCTCTTTCTCTCTCTCTCTCTCTCTCTGTGCTGTTTGTCTGGACTTGTAACTTAGCATTTTTGACAAAGATCAATAAAATAAGTACCAAATTTGAAAAAGAATAAGTGCTGAGCTCAATATGATTGATTAAAACATTTCAAGGTGGTGCCCAAGTATCACTTCAGTTCAATGACTGAAACTATTAAGAGAGAGAGAAGAGAGGGAGGGATAAAGATAGAGAATTAGCATGTGTCTATACATCAATTTACATAACATGAAAACCTTAGCTGTGACTTACTTTTCCAACAGGAGGCTTGACACTGATGACTTCGTTAGCTGAAGGCACGGGTTGAGGTTGTTCAAAGAACAAAGGAGTAAAGACACTGGCAACTTCTGCATGGCTATCTGTAATCTCCCCAAACACAGCATGTGAAATTTGTTGACACAAATCAGCTGCTGTTTGTTTTGAATCAATTGAAACTCCATCTTCATGACTGACAAATGTTACTGTGGTTCCTTGAACTGTGTCTGAAACTTGATTGAGGTATTGTGTGTAATCTAAATGAAATAGAAATAAATAAATATATATATATATATAACGAAGGAATTGTGGTAAGGAACCAGATGGACCATAACGCACCAAAGTACTCAATACTTAGGGTAGTAGAGTGGGTAATAAGAACAAGTATGACTCCGACGGCAGAGCTCTGCCGTCGGGGTCATACTTGTTCTTATATATATATATATATTATTCAAAATATTAATAAATGAAGACATTCACATAATCAAAATATATGTTTTATATATATTTCAAAGGTACCGTGCTGTTTTTTCAGTACGTCCTCTTCAGATAAAATACATGAATTGATGACAAAATACATGAATTCTGCCAATACTGGAATTGAACCATCAAGACCGTTGAGGTATGTCATACATCAATTCATGTATTTTATCTGACGAGGACGTACTGAAAAAACAGCACAGTACCTTCGAAATATATATAATAAAACATATATTTTGATTATGTGAATGTCTTTATTTATTAATATTTTGAATAATATTAATAACTCCAGAAAACTTCTTTGTAGAGTGCTTTTAATCTATTATAAAACTATATTCATTGAGTAATCAATGAACCATATTAATCTTTGGTTATATATATATATATATATATATGTGTGAAAAAACAATGTTATCTCTGATTGAGACGAAGCAAGAGTGTATTTGAAAACATAAAAATTAGAAAACTCATTGCTAGAACAGCTGTTAAAACAACTAAATGCTGTCAAAGGCAGCGACTTGTCACCCACCTTGTGGATTGTCTCTCTGTTGACCACTGGTTGATGGTCTCTGTCCTCTGAGACATTTTTGCCCTTGGCTGTCTTTGACAGCATTTAGTGGTTTTAACAGCTATTCTAGCAATGAGTTTTCTCATATCTATGTGTGTGTGTGTGTGTGTGTGTGTGTGTGTGTATATATATATATATATATATATATATATATATATATATATATATATATATAACAAGGGAGTTGTGGTAAGGAACCAGATGGACCATAACGCACCAGTGTACTCAATACTTAGGGTAGTAGAGTGGGTAATAGGAGAAAGTGTGACCCCGACGGCAGAGCTCAAACCGTTTTGACGGCTATTTCTGGACTCGAAACGACTTGAGCTCAGCCGTCGGAGTGACACTTTCTCCTATATATATATATATATATATATATACATACACATATACATGTATATATATATATATATATATATATATATATATATATATATATATATATATATACACACAAAATATATATACAGATTGTGATTATGTCCTCTGAAACAATTGTAAACAAATAAATATTTTTTCAAGAACTTGGTTGTTTATTCTCCTACTATAATTTTATATATATATATATGTATATAATTATATATATGTATATATTATATATAATAAATATATTCCTTCCATATACTGTGCTGTTTGTTTTGTTATTTCTGTTTACTTTTTACATACATGAACCTAATAAACTCATATTTGTACTGCCTCTCTGTTTTTGTTCATGTCTAAGACTTAACTATATATATATATATATATATATATATATATATATACACACATATATAAATGTGCATATATATATATAGTGACGAAACATAAGTCAATTGCATGAACTCATAATCCTTTATTTACTGCTATATATATTTCGATGATAGCCATTGAATGGCTATGACCTCATCAGGCAGATAGTCAGTTCTTAGATATGCCAGCTCTGTGTTTATGGTGTTGATGGTATCAGAGCCTTGGGACATATGTGCTTGTTAGGAATAATTTAATGTTGTTAGCAGGAATAGTCTTAATTCTCATTGGTCAGTTTGTAGATGATAGTAGGGTTGGTATTTGACATCAAAGAGGCAGGTGGTGTTGTAAAGTTCAAACTTTAGGCAAGATGACAATAGTTCCATATGACTGATTTTCACAAAAAGCATTCCTGGTCAGATATATATTCAATTGAGGTTCATAGTATGAAATTCGATACTACAGGTCATTCTTAAATTGAGGAATTTATGTGGAGTGGTATTACTGAAAATTATGGTTAGAGTAGAATACTAGAAAATTTACAAATAAAAAGACTTATGTAGGTTGACTTGCACATACACTCACACCCACCCCTACAGACACACACACACACACACACATACAAATTGAGGAATTACTGTGGGGTGGTAATACTGAAAATAATGGTTAGAGTCAAATACTTAGAAAGTTTAGAAATTTTAGAAATAAAAAGACTTATGTTGGTTGACTTGTACATACACTCACACCTGCCCCCTCAGACACACACACATCTACACACACAAATCCATACAGGTGTGTATATATATATGTGTACGCACAAGTGCATATATATACACAACAGAGGCCCCCAAATCCAAGTATAAGGCAGATATAAAACTAGGTGGCTGTTATTTTTAAAGAAAAGTAAAGTGGGTGTTTGGAAAAGTTATTGTTTAGACTAGACAAAAGTAGAGTGTGATATATATCTTCACAGCAATAGTTGTATATATATATATATATATATATATATATATATATAAAATTTAACACTTGAAATAATAGGAAAAGAATCTTAACATTTCGGACACTAGTCCTTCATCAGAAGATAGAATGAGAAATAAAAGATGAAATAAAAGATAAAGAATGAGAAGAAGAAGAAACAGAAAATATTGAGAAAAGAAATACACGTGCATATTCAGTGAGCTATTATATATATATATATATATAAATATAATAATATAATATATATATATATATATATATATATATAGGTGGTTAGAACATTAGCATTGAAAATTTAGGTGGGGAAGAGAGAGGAGTTGTCCCCATGATTTCTGCAGACCCTCCAAAATTCAAGAGTTGTCATCATTGTTATTGTTTAGCCCCAGGTTTATGATCAAAGATATTTTTTATTTGTCCACCCTGTCTTTATTTTTCAGCATAATGAATCTAGGACTACAATACCAGATGTGGCCTTGCATTTTTTCTTTTTTTAAATATGGTAGTGTGTCGTTTGAGGAAGAATTGGCTTCCATTTCTAGCAGGTTGAGTATCCATATAGAGGTTACCTCATTGGTATGTGCCTAAGTTGTAAGCAAGAGTATAATGTTGGGGAGTGGTTATTCTCAACCAAAAACTCAATAGTTGACACTTTTTACTATATCTCTTATTCTTTCGATTTCTCCGTAACCATCAGTCTTTATAATAATAATAATAATTGTTTCTACTTTTGGCACAAGGCCAGCAATTATCCCAGTGTATTACTGGTGCTTTATTTTATCAACCCCATAAGGATGAAAGGCAAAGTTAACCTCGGCGGGATTTGAACTCAGACTGAAAAAGGACGTAACTCTATGTTGCAAAGCATGGTGCCCGACTCTCTAATGATACTGCCAATCCATCGCCCTTAAGAGTTTCTACTTTTGGCACAAGGCCAGCAATTACTCCAGTACATTACTGGTACTTTATTTTATCGATCCCGTAAGGATAAAGGGCAAAGTTAACCTCGGTGGATTTAAAATTAGAACACAAAGAGCCATAACTCTATGCTGCAAAGCATGGTGTCTGACACTTTACTGATACTGCCAAACCACCGAATTAATCATTTCATTTTCATCATTTCATTTTACGTCCGCTTTTACCTGCTTTCAAGGGTGGGACGGGAACTGATTCTGGCTTGATTTCTACAGCTGGATACAGTGAGTGCTGGGTGCTTTTTTGCCATGGCGCCTACACGTCCACTTTGCAGTGGAATGATAGGGACCCAAGTCCCTATCATCTCATTTCTACAGCTGAGTAAACTGGAGCAATGTGAAATAAAGTGTCTTGCTCAAGGAAACACATCACCCGGTCTGAGAATGTATTTCACAACCTTTCGATTGCAGGGCCAATGCTCTAACCACTAAGCCATAATAATAATTTTTCTTAATAATAAAAACTATTGTGTACAATGCTCACGTGCATTAGAACTCATCAAAGGTGCATGTATAGTACATAGAATAATTCTTTCTACTTTTGGCACAAAGCCAGCAATTACCCCAGTGTATTACTGGTACTTTGTTTTATCGACCCCGTAAGGATGAAAGGCAAAGTTAATCTTGGCGGGATTTGAACTCAGATCATAAAGGGCCGTAACTATGTTGCAAAGCATTGCGTCCGACACCTCTACTGATACTGCCAATCCATAGAATAATGTACAAATGTCAGGAAAGTGAACAGTGTATGAATGATGATATACATACAGAACACGTGCGTGCATGTGAATGGAGGGAGAATATCAGATGTAGTGTTGGTGAATTTCGGGAAGCATGGAAGTTTTGAAGGATGCAGTGTCCTGACAACTAACAACTGATGCAACTCTGTTTCTATTTAACTTGCATTTGAAGTATTTTTATACATAAGCACAAAATCAGGAATTTTAGTCAGAAGGAACAGTCAATTACGTTGACCAGTAATTAACTGGTAATTACCGTATATACTCAAATATAAGTAGAGAATTGTGTACCCAAAAAAAAAACAAAGAAACGATGGTAAAAATGGGGTAGGGGTTGTGGTGGGGGTCCAGCTTATATTCCCCATCTAAACATATGTTCATAAGCTGTCTCTGCTTATAAATGAGCTTTAGATTTTTGTCAATTTCTCAGACATAAAATGGAGGAGCTGGTTTATATTTGAGTATACACAGTATTTTATCAACTCTGGAAGGGTGAATGACATCAATAATGCCAAGAAAAAGCTGCATCACAATTACAATGTCCATTCCACCATAGTCACTACCAGTTACCTTCTACATCATTTTAACTTCTCTTATTGATACTCTTATTGATACTCTTTGTTTCATACTATTATAACATCTTACTTCCATTCTCATGCTTCTTCTTCACACTTTCCTTTTTCTCCTGCTTTCTATCTCTTCCATACTATTTGCCTCCTAAACATGGAAGAAAGTGATGTTTTCTGACAGATAAGCTGCTTAACCCTTTAGCATTTAAACTGGCCATATCCAGCCAGAATTCTCTCACCTCTTTCTGTTCAAACCGGCCATTACCAGCCACTCATCCCGACATTAAGGTTTGCTCTCAAAATAAATAGTATCAAAATCTCATAGATTCAATATTATGCGAGATAATTATGTGAAGTAAAGCATTTACCCCGAAAATACAATAGTATATATATAGAATAATTGTTTCTACTTTTGACACAGGGCAAGCAATTACACAGTATATTACTGGTACTTTATTTTATCGACCCCCGTAAGGATGAAAGGCAAAGTTAACCACAACGGAATTTGAACTCAGACCGTAAAGGGACATAACTATGCTAGAAAGCATGGCGTCCAACCCTCTACCGATACTGCCAATTCACTGTGCCTTATATATAGAATAATGTAAATGCGAAAGAGTTAAAGCCACACACAAGATCTGTGATTGGAGCAAAGCTCCAAGAATGTGAAGGGTAACATGGTGGTGAACCAGTAAAGTGGATGAGGCAATTAAAGCCATGAAAAGACTGGCAGAAAGTGGGAAGCAGAGAACAATACCAAGAATCTAGGAGAGAAGCTACAAGTCAGGTACACTCTGCAAAAAAAGAAGCTAAAAGTAAGAAATGTTCTGTGCAATGAGGACCATAATAGAAGGAAGGTTATCATAGCACATAAAGAGGCTGAAAGTAGGAAGTTTGCCAACATTCTACGATGTGAGGATCAGAAATGTGGGGTGCTCCATCTGCAAAGCAGAGAAAAGTGTGTTCAGAATAACACTGGTGCACTAACCTCACTGGGACTCAGAAGACAGAGGCTTGGAAATGTTATTAAGAGGGATTGATGAATGTGGAGAATGAGTAGAAGAATGAGGGACTATTCCCATTAGAGGTAACAGAGAGATTGGCTATCGAAATAGACAGTATGGGGTTAAAGAGTTAATCAGGAGATGAAAAAAGCTGCTGAACCATCAGAGATAGTCACTGAGATGCTGATATTATCAGTGGAAGAATGAGTCAAACTAGTCAGCTACATGATTAATCAGGAAATACTTGATGGTGTTATATGCAATGACTGACATAGCAATATAATCATTGATGTTACAAGGGAAAAGGTTATCCTCTAGTAAGAAGCAACTACAGAGGCATGAAACTGATGGATCAAGTGATAATATAACTAACTAGCAGTGGTAACTAACTAGCAGCGTGGCACGGGATAAGGTATTTTGGAACGCGGTCCGCCAACAGACCTAATCGTGGAAAAACTGCATGCCTGGACTGTAAAGAATAATCTTAAAGATTTTCCTCGATGAAGCAGGAAAAATGCAGGTTTTTCACCTAATGCAGGCCCTAGGGGATCAAGAAAATGAATTTTTTTTATGTGCATAATATACCTTAAAATTTCGGGGAAATTGGCTAGACGTAACGCCTCAAAAAAGCTCTAAAAAGATTTTTTAAATAAAGTTTTTCACCTAATGCGAGCCCTAGGCCATAAAAAAGTTGGATTTTCTTTGCTCACGGTATGAAGAAGAGACTGACTAATACATAGTTACAATTTCAAGGAAATCGGTCTGACGTAACGCCTCAAAAAAACCCTAAAAAGCTGAAAAAACGGAGTTTTTCACCTAATGCGGGCCCTAGGGAATCAAAAAGTTGAATTCTTTTATGTGCATAACACGCCCTAAAACAAGTAATACACATGTAAAGTTTGAAAAAAATCGGTTGGGTACTTCTCGAGTTATAGGGATTCAAACTCACAGGCACACACACACACACAGACAGACATCCTCAGTTTTATATATATAGACTAGCAGAAAACCACCCGATGGGTGGTTTTCTGCTAGCAAATCTAGTGTATATACTGATATTGTTGAGATTTGGATGAGAAATGTTTTCGGCACCACATGTTCACCGTCTCTCGGTGTGTCTTTTATGCATGTATAAATATATATGTTATCTATACGGTGAAATCTTTGAAATAAATATATGTTAAAACGTAAAAGGAGAAAAAGAGATTAGTGACGGAAATATAAACGTTATGATACATAAACGTTATGATATAACGATGGAAATATATCTTCAAATGGTCCTTGGCATGGTGTCAAGTCAGAACCGCCTCGAACTGGTTACTTCTGGATTGTGCAGGGTGTCTCTATAGCAACCAGCGATTCCCTCGGCCTCAGTGACCAAAGTCAGTGGAGAGGGGAAGGTAATGTTTCTATAGCGACAGTGTTTCTCTTGGTAGTACCAAAGTGGAGAAAGGAAGGGGAAGGTAATATTTCTGTAGTACCTACATTTGAGTTTTAGGGAAGGACAGACAGACAGACAAACAGAGAAATGCCCATATATTTCTATTAACATGATAAACTCTCCCAAAATACTGTGTAAAGTGCTTAGTGATAAGAAGAGCATCCACCCATAGAAAACTGCCAAACAAAGGGTCAGGTAAACTCTCCCTTTGTTTGGTGATTAATATGATAAACTCACCCAAAATACTGTGTAAAGTGGTTAGTGATAGGAAGAGCATCCAGCTGTAGAAAACTTGCCAAACGAAGGGTAGTAAGGATTCATCAGCTGATGCACTTGGTAGTGTGCAGGATCATATGTGAGTTCCAAACTGCCAACTCATCTGAGCACTCGGTAAGGTGCAGGACTGTAAGCAAGATGCAGGCCCACAGCCCACAGTGGAGTCAGTACCTCTGCTATGAGTACTAACCCGGTATATTGACAACCCATCCAGCCCTAGCTAGCAGAAAAAGCAGACATTAATGATGAATGAGACAACTACAAGAGAAGTCCCTAGCTAAGTGTAAGGTGCTCTACCTAACTTTTGTAGATGTGGAAAAGGCCTTTGACAGGGTACCATGATCTGTTTTTGGTGGTCCTTAAGGAAGCTGGATGTAGATGAGTGACTTATAAGAGCAGTGCAAGCCATATGCAGAGGTACTGTCAGTAAAGTGAGAGTAAGCAGTATGTTTAACAAGGAATTCAATATGCAAGTGGGTTCAGTCCACAGTTCCCTCTTGTTTAATATAGTTCACAAGGCCATAATTGAGGAATTTGAGACTAGTTATCCATGAGAACTTCTGTATGCTGATGGACTGGTTCTTATAGCCAAATCTGCAGAAGGGCCCAAGAAAAAATTCTTGTGAAAACAGAATTTAGAATTGAAAGGGCTCAAAGTAAACCTAGTAAAGATGAAAGTTTTAGTAAGTAGGAAAGAGGAAAGGTCTTTGATTCCATCAGGGAAGGGGCTGTGCTTGATATGTAGAAAAGGAGTAGGTATGAACTCAATACAATGTAAACAATGTAAGATATAGGTGCACAAGTGGTGTAGAGGGATTGTAGGCAGACTAACAGAAAAGATGGACTTTAGATATGGCAGATGCACAGGAATAGTGGGTAGTAGAAGCAGCAGAGAAATTAACCTTTTCAAATATCAAGAAGGTACCATAGAAGTAGTTGCTAGTTTCTGTTACTTAGATGACCTAATTAGCAATCATGGGGGTTGCTCTGAAAGTAAAGTAGCTAGAATAAAAACAAGCTGGAAAAAGTTTAGAGCTATAAAGTAATTTTCTCTACAAGCAAAGGTTAGACTGTATAATACCTGCATAGAAAGTGTGATGTTCCATGGCATTAGGACACAGGTGGTAAATACATATGATATAAGAAGGCAGAAGTGAAATGAAGCAAACATGCTCTTTTGGATGCATAATGTTAACATGCATGAACAACAAGGAATAGATAAAGTGAGAAAAACTCTGTGTGTACGAGGAATCAGACGAAGTGTGCAAGAGAGAAGACAGCATTGTTATGGGTATGTGAAGTATGTAAATGACGAACACTGAATGAAGTGCCAGATGCCAGAGGAGGAAAGCTGTAGTAGAGAAAGACAGAAACCTGGGCTGAAGTGAAAACGCTAAACCTCACAAGGGAGATGACAAAGGGATGCTACAAGTGGAATGTGGGGAACACAAAATGATGATAAGGATATACATATACACACACACACACACATATATATATATATATATATATATATATATATATATATATATACACAAATATACACACACACACAAGCCAAAACCCTTGTTTGAGAGGGAGTTCTTCTATGAACCTTCTGCTCTCCTGACAGTTTCCCATCACATATATCAGCGTCATCATCATCATTGATTAACATCTATCTTCCACACTAGCATGGGTTAGACGGGTCCCATTTGGAGGCAAGTTGAGTCGGGTGACCGTGTCTCACTCCTAAAGAGTGTTTCTGGTTGGTTTTTGCCGTGTCTTTTATACGTCCACTTTACAGTGTGGGTTGAGTGCTTTTTGCTGTCTTTTACACATCCACTTTACAGTGTGGGCTGGATGTTATATACATATATACACACATGGTCTATATATACATATTTGTGTATATACTCACATATCATCACCTCCGTCTTTATGTCCATTTTCCACGCTAGCACGGGTTAGGTGGGATTGTCCTGTTGTGGGCAATCCTAGGTCAGGTGACCATGTCTTGTTCTTCTGGTGACTGATCTGGTTCTGGCTTAGTTTCTGTAGCTGGATGCCTTCCCAATCAGTACTGGGTGCTTTTATATATATATATATATAAAAGACCTGACTTCCCACAGGTACAAGCCAAAGCTGAAGCATACAGACAATGTGGCCCCACCCACCCCCACTGCAAAGTGGTCATGTAGGTGTCACAACAAAAAAGCACCCAGCCCACACTGTAAAGTGGTCATGTAGGCATCATGGTAAAAAAGCACCCAGTACTCACTGTAAATGAGGTTGGTGTTAGGAAGGGCATCCCGCTGTAGAAATCAAGCCAAAATCAGTTCCCATATGAGCAAGACATGGTCACCCAACCTGGCATTGCCCACAACAGGACAACCCATCTAACCCATGCTAGCGTGGAAGAATGGACGTAAAACGGTGATGATGATGATGATATTTATATATATACATACATATATTATATATATACACATACATTATATATATATATATATATAGTAATAATAAATTTGAAGACTAAAATCCAAAGAGGGCTCGATAAGTTTCAGAAGATCCCGTTAAGGGTGAAAGCAGCGATTCTTTGCTTAAACTTTAATCTGTTATTTAGATATCATCATATATATATATATATATATATATATATATATATATATATATATATATCGAGAGAAGACTACGTTGGTATGGTCACGTGATGAGCATGAAAGGCGACAGCTGTATAAAAATGTGCAGGGCGATAAAAATAGACGGTAGCCACGGAGTAGGCAGACCCAGAAAAACCTGGGGCGACTTGATAAATTCCGACCTCACACCTCTCCAAGACAATGTCACTGGACCGAGAACTTTGGCGCTACACAGTAATACAGAAGACCCGCCTTGCCTAATTACAAAGCGAAACCTACGGTCAGTAGGCACTTCTTAACAAAAATACACCCCCGTCCCACTACCCCCACCCCATCCACACCACCCCTTTCGATGTAAAGTTATGCAAACGTGGAAGATGGACACCCCACACTGTAAAGTTGACGTGTAGGCGCCACAGAAAAAAAAGCACCCATCATTCACTGTAAATGAGGTTGGTGTTAGGAAGGGCATCCAGCTGTAGAAATCAAGCCAGAATCAGTTCCTGTATGAGCAAGACAACGTCAGCCGACCGGAGACTGCCCACAACAGGACAACCCGTCTAACCCATGCTAGCGTGGAAGAACGGACGTAAAACGGTGTTGATGATGATGATGATACATATATTATTTATATATATATATGATATTCTTAATTCAAAGACCAATTATACACAAAAGAATTGAATACATGTTATAATGTAAACAGGCAGACAGACAAATATATTTAATATAGTTTAATCTGTATGTGCGCCTGTTCATTATTGTACAATAAAGAAATAATTATTGTACGATATTGTATAAATCTGAATTTTATTTTAATGTGACATTTGTATCTAATTTGCCATCAGGGCATGGCAAGAAAAAAATATATTTACAGGTAATGTTCTCTGGAAGCGTATGAACATCACAAGTTCTGTTCCACCACGCCCCTCTCCTGGGATTATCATAAAGAAACGAAAACAACAGTAAGGATGGTAATAATTAGTAGAAGAGGGAGAAAGTGTAGAAATAGAAAACATGTCTTTGTTCTTTCACTCCTATACCCACCACCCTTTTATTTTATTGTTCTGATTTTTTTATGTGATTGGTACGTTTTTCTTTTTGTCTTTATTGTTTACTGAATACGAACACTAATGTTTATGTTGTTGTGTATTTGTTTTCATCCGTTTTCCACATTCTTTTTCACATTATTTTGGTTACAAATCCCGCCGAGGTTAGCTTTGCCTTTCATAAATAAAGCACCAGTGATGAACTGAGGAAAATTCCTGGCCTTGTGTCAAAAGTAGAAACAATTATTTTGGTTACTGTTTAGCCTTCACATCTGTCCTAATCAAGCGCCTATTACCAAAGGCGTTCTAACCGTGGCCACCATGTCTTTTTATATAAACTACTGTCTTTAAAAAAAGAAAAGGCTCATTGGAAAAAGGCTAATTGTTCAGTTACATGAAATCCGAAAATATTATTTATCGACTTTCACTTTTCTTTCTCAAGGTATACTTTTGATACTGAGCTGGAACCCCCCCCCCCCCCCCACACACACACGCACACACATATACGCGCGCGTGGGGGGGGGGTGTAGATTCCGAGTTAAATCGGGCGTAACCACATTGAAAAATGGTACTCAATACATTAGTAGAGTGTAAACATCATTATTTAATATAGCAATGGCTTCTACAGGACTAGAACTGTTTCATTCGTATGAAATCATCGGGAATGTGTATGTAAGAAGCAGCTTTTCATTTAACCATTATCAGTTCTATAAAAAAACTATGAATTTATGAGGAAATCCTTAAATAAAAAATAAAATTATATATATATATTTATATATATATATATAGGTAACTAAGTAATAGATTAGCATAGATATTAAAATCCATATCTATTATCACAATATCAAAAAGTTAATAAAATGCCTTGTGGAAGTATTCCGCCAAACGATGGAATTGGCGAGCTTTTATACAAAACCAAAGTGAAAGTAGTGATATGTTTATGTAATCTAAATAATTACCAATTTCTGTTTTAGAGAACGACTGGGTGTGATGTGAGACATTTGGCTGCTATTTCTAGCGCTGGCTCCTTCATTTGTTCGTTGTTTATCTGACTGTTGTGCTTATTTTGTTTACGTTGTTTGTTTTGGGTCTGTATATAAATTGTTTCTGATTTACACACAAAGCCAACAATTTTTTGTGGTAGGGAGAGTCCATTAAATCGACCCCAGTGCGTTACTGGTACTTTATTTTATCGATCCTGTAAGCAAGAAAAGGCAGAGCTAACCTCGGCAGGATTTGAACTCTATTTATTAATGTAACTTCTCACCATTTCTTTGGTGCATGTGATTATATCGTAATTATTTATTTTTCCCCAAGTGTTTATTTAATAAATATATGTACATGATTAAATAAATAAACATACCAAACAATGTTTGCTAGTTGCTGTTATTATTGAAAACTTAGAAACGAAAAAACAGCAAACGTAAAAAGGTTGCCTTTGATATTAAACTAAGATAACTGAAAAACTGTCAACAAAGTTTTTATATTATTTATACAGCCATTATATATATAGTGTGTGTGTAAATAACGTTTCATACACTTAACGTGTATGTGACCTTTGGTTTCGGGGTCCAGTTATGGCCACCACTGTATAGTGGAGGAGGCTCTTCCAACCTGGCCCCTCATCGGGCACTCGGACAAAAGTACGATACGAAGAATATCCTATATATATATATATATATTTATATATATATATATAATATATACAATTACTTTTCGGGTCACTTGATCAGTATTACGAAGACTAGATTACGTGATAAGATTCTTTATCCGATCGAGTGGCTATATATATATATATATATACATTTTTTTAATATATATTATAGATAGAGAGAGAGATTGCTAGCACAGTTTTCAATTCTCCCAATTAAAATATATAAACTCAGTAAAATTAATGTAAATACATATAAGGCTGTCTGAAATCCCTCTAAATTCGTATAAATGGGAATGGGGATGTTTTAAATAACTGGTTTGTTGTGATCTGTACATAAGGACCACCCTTCTTTTGAAAGGTGAACCAAGGTAAAAGGAATAGATGAAATCCATCCTCGTGTATATTAACATTCATTCTTTTGGTTCTGTTTATAAGAACGAAAGACAAAGTTGGTCTAGATATGAATTCAGACACAATACAAAATCATAAACAAGGTGCCACCCAAAAAGTTTTACTACCACCAACGCCGCTGGTGTCTTCGTCGAGCTAGATATGCATAAACATGCACGCACACATATATATATATATATATAATATATAATACATATATATGTATCATATATATTTATATATTACATATATATGTATCATATATATATACATTATATATACACTACCATATATAAATATATATATATATACAAAAGTATACTTAAATACATTACAATAATGTATGTATAGACTTATATATATATGTATATATATGCGTAGAAAAGAGTATTAGTGATGGATTGAGAAGCAGTAATCTTTATGAGTAGAGAAAGAGTAAGTGTGAGAGAGAGTACATGCCAGCGTATTATTGCGCCCATTGCTAAAAGAGAACCCATCGATATGGCCGAACTATACAGGGGGAAAAAAATTAGCACCTCCGACGACACTATTTTGGGGCACTATTTTCATAGTAGGTGATGAGAAGGCGCACGGTGTGATGCTTGCTCAAGGAAAAATAAATCGAAGCATGTGTCAATCGATTATCTCTTGCTGTTCTTTTCACTCTATCGCTTTTTGTTTTGTTGATTTTTTAGGTCCCATTGTATGTCTATGATGACTTACCTGATACATTTCCTACTGAGATGTGATCCGTTGACGGTGGTTCTATGGACATATTTTTCTTTTGAAATATTATTCACAAAATGGTGGTTGGTAATGGAAGGGGGAGGGAGGAAGAGGCTATAGAGAAGCTCTCGTTGTCACATCGAGGCTCGGTTCGGGTGATGCTAGGACCCGGATGACAAGTGGAGTTGCTGCTGCTTGTTATTCATTTTTATTTTTTAATTTAGTTAAATAATATTCACTCAAACTTTTTAATATGTTCATCTTATATATAAATATATTTATATATATATATCTGTCTTCCTTGCCTTCTGTTTCTCTCATTACACGTTCACGTATAGTACAAATTAAATAACAGTTGGATAGGGGGTTCTGTTTTGGTGAAAGTTTCTGATTTAAGGCTGGAAGGGCTTGTTTCTTTTACCATTAACGATGTAATTCTTCCAAACTGACTTGTTTTTATTATATATGTATAAATATAACTGGGGGTGGGTGGAAAACATCGTTAACCCAGTGCGGCCGTATGTAGTAAATATTGGAACTGCCTTTAAATATAGATGTTCGTTGTAGATATCAAATAAGGGCTTTTAGACCAACTTACTATAGGCTTATCAGGAAGAGCTGGGGTGCATAAGTGGTTCCACACTTCCCTATAAAATAGACTTAGATGTTTGGATGACCCCCCCCCCCTCTTTCCTGATACACACACGCAAAAATTCCCTCTTAAACCTCTGCAAGCACTTTGCAAGTTAGAACAAGTGCAAAATGCTAAAGAAAAAAACTACTGTTGATATTTGATGGAGAGGTCTGTTTCTGAACCATCGTTCTGGCATCACTTATGCTCAATATTCAAATGTATTGGGATGGTGACATGAGAAAAAGCACCCAGTCAACACTGTAAGCTGCTTGTGTTGGTGACAAAAATCGTCCAGTCCACACTGTAATGTGGTTGCTTCAGTGCCACGATAAAAAGCACCCAGTACACACAGTAAAGTGGTTGGTGTTAGGAAAGGCATCCAGTCGTAGAAACCAAGCCATAATACAGATCTGTATAAGCAAGACATGGCCTTTGAACCTGACTTGTCTCATAATGTGACAACCCATATAACCCATGCAAGCATAGAAAATCGATGTTAAACAATGATGATGCTGATTAACACTATCATTCATTTTGAACTAATCAAAGTAGCCAAGAGAGGTTAAGAAACAACTGAACAAAAAAGCATGTTACCATGATTACATTGCTCATACAAAAGCAACATACGTGTGTTGCCTGAAAAACTATGAAAGACTGATGCTAGAGCTGTGAAATGTTGCATGCATTAATTTCAACTCTTATTAATAACTACATTGTTTCTTTCAAGAGACCATGTTGAAAAATAAACCTCATTTGGTTATTCAATGAGAGCATCTTGGACGGCCTATGAACTTTTCAACTGACGCTCCATCCATCCATCCATACACAGTATAGTAACATGGGAGATACAGTTATGGGTTATAAGTCTTCTCAAACTGAAGTTTAGGAAAGGCTCCATGAGCCAACTCCATGCAGTGAACAATTTTTCAATTGCCCTGATCAGCTGCCCCCTACTTCTTTCTGGGTAACCCCCAGCCAGTAATGGTGCTAATCTGTTACATCTGTTTAATCCATGAGGTGTTTAAAGATAAATAAAAAAATTGAAAGGTAGATATTAATTTTTATATGAATTTACTATTTATTCAATATACAAAATCTGACAATATCATGAAAGGCCATTGAGATTATATGAAAATAAATAAGCAGTATCTAATAAAAACAAAACACTACTAAAGGGAGCAGAGAATGAAGAAGAAAAAAGAAAATGAAAAGGAGAAAAAGAAAGAAGGAGCAAGGAAGAGGGGGTGTCAATCACTACATACCAGTCTAAGCAGTGCCTCAGGAACCCCCTGCAGACAAAACAGCAAAAGTGTTACCACAGAGAATGACCAGAAACACTTGCTGCAACAACCACCCCCACCTGATGCAGGTTGCCAAGGATGCCAGAGGTCTCAACGGAGACCAGTGTAAAGGGGAAGTGGTTGAGTAGATCCTGGTATTTGACTTTCTTCCTCTCCTCTGCATTGCAGGCAGCAGAGCCCAGGTTTGTGGCCAAAGCGACAAGGCTGGAGGTGAAGAGACAGTCTAAAATATGAAAATCAACCCCACTGAAGTTAAGCAGGATTATAACAATTTAATTTATACTAGATTTGACAACAGTAACTTGAAATAGACTGTCAGCATACAGTGATAATTAACAACCAACTAAAATAATTAAATATAGATATTACTGTCCTACAGGAGACAAGATTGGCTGTCTCTGAAAAGGAAATATATGTTTTAATAGCAGGACCACAAACCTGAAGAGTGTTTCCTGCATGGAATAGACGTTGCAGTCGGCAATAAACTCCTTAGCAACTCAAAGGAGAAAATGAGTACATCCCAAGTCATGCCCTATAAACGTTATTAGTGCATATGATCCCATTCTTCAAGCAAACAATAAATGCAAGGACAAATTCTATGAGGATTTACAGAATGATAGACAATATATCAGCCATAACAGATCTGTATTTTAAGAAGCTTCAATGCTCAAGTGGGCTCTGATCATGAGAACTGGCTGCTATGCTAAGGACAGTTTAGTGTTATTAACATCAATGAAAATGGATAATGGCTACTAGAGTCAGTAGTATAGTGAGAGGGGCAATGACACAGGCTATCACCCCCCAGGCAAAACTTTTATGAGGTCTGTTATTTATATTTAAGTATGTGATGGCTGAGAAAGGAGTGGACAAACCTAGACAGCACACATCCTAGCTAAGACATGCATTACATTCTTCTTCTTTTTCTTGAGTCATCCCTTTTTAAAAGTTGAAACATTCATTTTGCTTTTTCTAATAGCTAGAATATATGCAGCATGCACACCTGCATAAACATCCACACCACTAATGTCCAAGGGAAAGGCAATGGCTAATACAGCTTGACACCAGTGCTACACCTGACTAACCTGGATCAACATGAAATAAAGTGTCTTGCTCAAGAATAAAACACACCACTCGGTCTGAGAATCAAACTCACATCCTGATTGCAAGCCCAACGCTCTAACCACTAAAACAAGTGCCTTCGCATAACATTCTACAATGGTAAAAATTGTCAAAAGTTTTCTTGGTGAGACTTTTGATCTGGCTACGGGCATGAATTGAATTTAATGTTTATTTTGTAGATGCCATTGCAACTTAATAAAATTTACAATACTGATTGCAGCACAGCTCAAATTCAAAATAGTTACAAAGAAACTTCAGAGGAGCAAGAAACTACAGAAGCCAAGATTAAACATCAAACACATAGGGGGAAAAAAAGCATAGAAATGAAAGAAGTCTGTTGCAAACAAGATGAGGAAGATCTAAATACCTGCCATCTAATCTGTAATGTCTGTTTGCTGCATTAGGTGTTTAAAGATAGATCAAACATTGAAAGGTAGATATTAATTGAACATTCAATCAGTCTGAACAAGGTAAAATCAAGCCTTAATGAGGTTGAGAAGGATTGTGACAATTTATATTAGATTTGAGAACAGTAACTTGCAAAAGACTGTTAGCTTACAGTGGTTATTGACAACCAACTGGAAATGCTGTTGATGAAACCTGGAAGCATTGTATGATCAGGGCATCAAAGAGAAATTTTGCAAGGCAGTACAAAACCCCTTTGGGGCCCGATGCAGGCAAAGATTTTTCTCAAAATGGATGTTGCATGGTTGCTGTGGGGTCTTCTTAGCTCTTGAGCCCCAGAACAAAGTACCGGCTGGACTCCCCCTCTCATAGGCCCTGTGTATGATATTGCTATCAAAATATTTTGGATAAATAAGGTATGCAAAGTGGACTGAGTTGAAGAAAATGTATCTACATTCATACCACTACAGGAGGAAAAGAGAAAAGCCCTTTTGAACTACAAGAACCCAATGGAAGCTATAGTCAATCAGCTTAAAACAGCATTATGAATAGCACAAAGAAAAGTTCCCAGGAGTACTAATGATATTGGAACAAACTTTTCTCTGATATTAGCATGCCTCAAATATGAGATATTTCAGGACAAGATAAACAAAATAAAGAATGCTTTCTGTTCTCAATATTGATAGTTGGTGACCTGATTCTAGACATAAGAGAACAGTTGAACAGATGGATTGAGCACTACTCCAATATGTACTCACAAGAAAGAATGTAAGTAAACAACTGGAAAATATCATTGTATCACTCCCTAAAATGATGGAACTAGATAAAGAAACCACTATGGAAAACCTCTTGAAAGCTATAATCATCAACATCATCATCACCATTTAGCATCCATTTGTCCACACTGGCATGGGTTAGATGAGTTGTCCCATTGTGAGACAAGCCAAATCAAATGACCATATCCTGCTCATACAGGACTGATTTTGGCTTGGTTTCTATGGCATCAACCACATTTACAGTGTGTACTGGGTGCTTTTTATTGTGGCACCAAAACGACCACATTACAGTATGGGTTGGGTGCTTTTTGTCATGACACTTATATGACCACTTTACAATGTGGGTTGGGTGCTTTTTGTATATACATGAATTATTTAGTGGCAAATCACCAGGCAATGACAATATCCCAATTGAGCTCCTGATTCTTTGTTGGAGACAGAACTATTCCACATGAAATAAGAAATGCAAACATAATAGCACTGTAACAAAAGTAACTGTAATAACTAGAGGAAGGATTTTTTTCCCCGTCAGCATTACAGGAAAAGGTATTTGCTCATAGTCTCTTAAATTAAAGCAACTGCAAAATCTATCAGAAATTATGCTTCTGGAAGGCTAATATGGGTTTAGGTTGAGATAATTTACCAGACATAATATTGCATCAGCTTCAGGAAAAGTGAAGTGAACATGGAAAGTACTGTATTTGAGACACTCCCTGGTTTTACATGAACACTTTGAGAAAAACAGAATTTTATTACATTTCTTCATAAATTTATTAAAAATTATTTCATTGTTTTTTCAGAAACTCATATAAGTTTGACATCATTTTGTTTATATAAATTGTATTGTATTATTGTATTAGTAATACTAATGGTAATACAAACTAAATTTTTTTATCCATGATTATCCTCACCCTCCATTCGGCTTCCCATCTGTGATATGGGCATATGTTTTTTTTTAAAGTGCATCTAATAGACTGACAAATGCCTTGAGAATGGAGAATAGACAGAGATGAAGGGGTACCAGCAGAGTCCAAAATCAAAACCTTTACTGACTTGTAAATATTGTTTTATTGGAAAAGTCTAGGAGAAGGCTCTTTAATACAAAACTTGTGGTTAAAATAGTTTCCAGTTATTTTCCCCTCGTTTGTTATTAGATATTTAACAATAGATATTTAGAAAGTGACATATGTGCTATACTAGTGTGTCACTATAATTAGAAAATGACATATGTGCTATACTAGTGTGTCACTATAATCCAATTATTTACAGATGTCGTATTCACCTACTTCTGATTGAAAAAATGAAACATCTATCAACTGACAAGATGAAACAATCGTCCTATATATTTCTGTTGTTTCTCTCAGGCCATATCTTAACACACATCTTTAGCTGCTCTCTCTGTCACTAGTATACATATACAATTTCCTTCTCACTCCTACATCTACACCTAAACATGTACATTTCAAAGAAAATAATTTTTGTGAACTCCACATTTTATTATAATGTTAAAAGATTATGCTTGTTATTTTGAAGTGTTTTGTATTTCTGATATGTTATTGTCATCACATAGTTTCATAGTATTTCATGGTTGCCAATAAATATTTCAAAGGCAGTTTTGTTGCCTTCTTGGTTCACACTCCCTTGATACTAATTCTTTGGAGAAACTGGTTTCCTAACTTCGATTCATTGGTATCCATTAGTATCATGATATCGCAAGGAACATTTTTGCTTTAGAGTGATATAAATGAAATTTAACGTTGCTAAGTTATTTTCCTTCATGTGTTACACAGCCTGTACATAGTCTACAACACAAAATGACTCATCAACACATCAAGTCCTCATAGACAACACATTGAATCTCTCATACATTCAATAAAATGTTATATATTCTTTTCATTGTGTTTATGGCATTTCACACCTTTCCCTTAAGTATATTACTCAGTTTATAAAACTTCTTCCATGCACATCTCACATCTTATCCACCTTCTTCATTCATCATGTCTCCAAGTTAACAAAACTTTTTTACACTCTGTCTTCACACCATTTGCAAGATCCAGTTCAACATCCCCTCCATCTGTAGCAGCTCCCCTCATACACACTTTACATTGCCATTATTTAATAATATTTTGGCGGTGGATTGGCAGTATCGGTAGAGGTTCGGACGCCATGCTTTGACGCATAGAGTTACGGCCCTTGCCATTCTGAGTTCAAATCCCGCCGAGGTTAACTTTGCCTTTCATCCTTACGGGGTCGATAAAATAAAGTACCAGTAATGTACTGGGTAATTTTCTGGCCTTGTGCCAATAGTAGAAACAATTATTTAATAATATTTTAAGTCTTTGCTAAAAAATAATATTTAAGAAACAACTTGAACTCTCATAATCCAGTATCTTCAAGCTTCCAGCACTAAGGGGCTTAAACACCCCAATAATTTGTTTCAATATACTTGTGCTTTGGTTTTTACTACACTGATTTTCTATTGACAACAGAAATATGTTACTATAATCATCTTTTTGATTTCTTTCATAGTCTCATATTGCTTATAAAAAGCATGAGCTAATAATAATAATAATAATACACATGTACAGTATGTATACTTAAGCTCCACCCCATCCCAAAAGTGTAACGGAAGCTCTGATCTTACCCACTATACCCTTGCTTTCTTCAAAATTTCTTGCTAAACCTACAACTTTTCTTCTATTTTTAAGCATCAAACCAAACAATAATTATGAACTATATATAAATTACTAAGATTTCCCCCATTCCAACCAATTTTCATGTTCATATTGAGTACATTAATATCACTAAAAACCTTTATGCACTTTCCTTCCAATCAAAGAGGTTACTCTTTTACCTGTTCCAGTCGTCTGGCTGAGGCCACACTGGGGCAACATCCGTTTCCCCTGCTGGCAAGGGTTGGATGGTTCTACATTGACCAAATCAGTACTGAAGCGGGGCTACTGACCTGCCAGGCAGGCCAGGGATTTGCAACTTGCTTTACCTTCCGAGGAGCTGTGAAAATGTATTTTTCAACACATCACTCTAGATTGATGCAAATTATTAATTTGTTAATTATAGTGAAACATATATAAAGGATTATTAAAAAATGAATTTAAAAAAAAAATCCCCAAACTCCACAGCCTTTGTGATAATTCCACCATTTTCTACTATGTTTACTAAACACACAGACATATATATATATCATCATCATCACCGTTTTACATCCATTTTCCACACTAGCATATTATCATCATCACTGTTTAATGTACATTTTCCATGCTAGCAAGAGTTAGATGAGTGGTCCTGTTGAGACAAGCCAGGTCAGGTGATCACGTCTTGCTTATATAGAACTGTTTCTAGTTTGATTTGTATAGCTGGATGCCCTTCTTAACACCAACCACATATACAGCACAGATTAGCTGCTTTTTATTGTACCGCCAAAATAACCAGCTGACATGTTGGACTGGGTACTTTTTCATTGTGTCACCAGCATGACCACCTTACAGGGTGGACTGGGTGCTTTTTGTTGTCACCAGCACAAAGACCTTACATAGAAGTCTAGGGTTGTTGTTTTTTATTGTCCCCAGCATGACCTCCTTACAGGATGGGATGAAACCTTTTAGCCATTTCAGCAGTATTGTGGGACATGTAGGTGGTGGGGGTTGGGGGGAGGGTGTGATGTATGTATGCAGGATGGGGGTTAGTCTACAGTGGAGTACTTAGCTGATGAAGGGTAGAGTGTTAAGACGTGGAAGGTGTACGGATGGAAGAGCGGAGAGAGAAGATTTGTTTCATACTAGTGTCCTCTAGAATCTAGAGGACACTAGTATGAAACAAATCTAGAGTCTAGATGTTTGGTTTATCCTTTGCACATAGGAAGGTAGGTCTTCTGGAGTACTGCATATCACCAGAGATCTTGATCCTTTGAGAGGTTTAATTGTGCGAGGTCAGCTTTTATCATCCTATTCTTTCCTAGGTCTTCCTCTTCCATAGTTTCCTTCAGCTTCAAGCACTTTGCACCTTGCTATACGTCATCTTCCATATGCATCACATGTACATACCACTGCAATCTCCTCTCCTGCACACCGCATCTGACCCTCTTACGCCCAGTTTCTTTCTCTGTTCATGTGCACTACTATTACTCATCCATCGGAAAATGCAAGCTTCATTTCTTTCCAATCTTTGTAGGTCCTCTGCCCACAGTGCCCAGGTATCAGCTCCACGATGCATTGTTGTTCATATACACACATCACACAATCTGCCCTACATTTTGAAGGTAGCACCTAGAACGTTCTCCAT
Source organism: Eledone cirrhosa (assembly GCA_964016885.1). Classification (NCBI taxonomy): domain Eukaryota; kingdom Metazoa; phylum Mollusca; class Cephalopoda; order Octopoda; family Eledonidae; genus Eledone; species Eledone cirrhosa. The sequence goes on along the minus strand of OZ024740.1, from coordinate 271,844,863 downwards.
CCAGTTCTCACTCTGGCTATTATACTTTCTGAACGTCCACCTCCACTGCTAATTGTTGGTGGCCACTTTACACATTTCTGATACAATATGGTTTTACATACCACAGATCTAATCTTAAAGTGGCCCAATTGAAAATATTTTATTGAAAACACCGATATTCATGGCAACATTACTCATAGCCTGGTTAGTGTAAAGCAGGTAATAGACTTGGAGCAGATGTTAAATGTAGGCTCTATTTCAACTGGTTCATTAAGTATTTTAGTTATCAGTTTTAAAAACAGATTTACACATGGGTTACGGAAATATACATGTAATGTCCATTATATACTTCCAAATAACAGAATAGAATTATACAACTAAAACTTGAGAGTAGGTACTCTCAAAATTGCAGGTCCATGCCAACTGGTTGGCAGACCCACCTCACCAGTTCTGACATGCCGAAGGTTAAATATAACTCTAGATATGACACCAGGCTACTACTGGTGGTAACTTTTAAAATTGAACCCACCACTACAAACCTGTTGATTTTGATTTTAAAAAATGCAAATAATAATGGCTAAACGATACGATACACAGTTAGGTGATCTGGGCCGTGGTGGTAGTGTGTGTGGGGGGCTTAGTTTATGGGCACATTGCAACGTTAGTGACTTGATACGTACTTTTAACTAGTGCAAGTGAAATTAATTAGCAACAACATAGAATAAAAACCGAGATGTAAACTCGGTTCACAAGGATCATCAGTGCTACTGCATAGTATATGTCAGTAAACATGATAGATGATTCAAAATGGCCCGCGAAAGATTTTCAATTCAAACTATTATACGAAGATAAGTTTTTTAAAATTGTGAAACCCCAAAATAAATTCAAATAAAATTTACAAAATTCTTCTCGGAATGTACAATAAATTGTATTAGTAAAAGAAATAATTGACAGAGAAAAAAAAATTCAACACTCTTGAAAAAAGATATGAATGAAAACGTCAGAGATAACAGAGCTGAAAAGATATATTACGAAGCCTTGACAGCAAATTATAACCTTGACATTGCAATCATGTCAAGCACTAACATTTGCAGCGACCGAATATTTCTTGGATTTGACTTCAGTACTCAACAAGTAAGGCACTAACATATTTCTTAAAGTTTTATTTTCCATTTATTTATTTAAATTTTCATCCTCCTTTTCACAACTAAAGCTGAATGATAATAAAGCTTTAAATTGCGTTGAGTTTTACAAAGTCTCTAACAAGGTTCTTGTTACTTCCATAACGATGTATACTTCTACTTCCCTCTGTAAAACTTTTGCTTAATACTAACATTTTTATTCATAATAATTTTTTTAATTATTGGTGTCTTGAAATTCGTCAAAAGTACGATGATGTTAAATTTCTGATGTTAAATTTCTGCTATTAAACCTATAAATAATTCCAAAAATAGTCTTCCATATATCGATTAAAAATTATTTTATTTAAAACAATATAAAAAAAAAACAATCACTAAAAAGTTTTCGAGTTCGATATATTGTATTTTGTTACGGAGAATTTTAGACGTTGACAAAATAAATAAAAAACTATAACATTAGTATGGTATTAATAATTAATATTTTATTGCAGTGCCAGCCATTAGACTAAATGCTAAATTTAGTTCAAGTATAACTTTCTTTGTATTTCATTTCTTTGTGATCGATAAAATGAGTTACTATTAGAAATACCTAAAAGTCAGTATAAAGACAATAGGCTTAAAATCGTGCTTACTATGAAAGAAATTAAAACGATGATAAAATTAGAATAAAAGGGAAATAAACACGTTGGGGTTTAGAACAGAGGGTGAAATCTCTATTGTCGGAGATAAAAAAAAACTTTAAATTGAGTATATGAGGTAGGAGAAGCAGAGGTAAACAAAAACATTCGAATTTCCGTTTGTGTTTTTTGTTCTGATGTAACAGTTTTAGTTTACTTTCTCAACGTTTATCGGATTAAGCTTAAAACATTGCCATTTTCTCTAAATACTGCGAGGAAGAAAGTTACTGTATAAAGTTGTTTGTAGCAAATTTTGCACAAATGAAATTGAAGAAAATTTGTTTCTGTCAAGGGAGGTCACTCTGGTTTAAATTTATCTCCCAATTCTCTTCCCGGTGAAAGAAAACGTCTAAAAACAAATATGGCGGATTGTTGAATGCTTGAAAAAAAAAAAAAAAGAAGGTATGGAAAACAAAAACTTCTTCTCACGTTCGATTCGATTTTGTGATTCTGTCATGCCGAGTCGCTTATAATTTATTCAGCAAGAATTCCTTGCGTTGTTTCCCAAGATTCCGAGAATGTGTGATGTATGCTCTGGCCTGTTGTCCTTATTCGATAGCCACGATGAGCGGCTTCACAGCGGTGGTGGTCTTCGTCTGGGAAAGAATGAGATTCTGTCTGTGATTCAATACGTAAATATATGGCCTCAGAAGCAATGTATGTGCTGCTACAAAGAATTTAAGAACTTTGAACGATTGAACAATATTGTTCAAATCGTGTTGACTGTTGCGATTAGGCACATTCAGACTCTGCCTGATGACTACGCTAAGGAAAAAGAAAAACAAGAAAAGCGTGATCATTGTTCCGAAGATGCTGTTTCTGATATTTCTGACAAGAACAAATCATCAATTGATGGCTTGTCATCGGAAGAAACGGAAAAAAATGATGCAGAAGAACTCGATGAATCCGAAGTTTGGGCCATGGAAGAAAAAGACCAATTACTTCAGGTAGTTACGAAAGTCTTTCTCATGAACTTCCCCTCGTATGTGGCTTACAAACATGTCGTTCATTCATCTCTAGAAGAACTGTCTCAGCAGGAAACTCGAGCTTTGAATAATTATTGTGAAATCTCCGATTCTGAAGTTCCTCTGTATCTCTTGCGCAATGTTTGTTTTTTCTGTGATAGTAACGGTGTCCAGGCACTGCAACAATGCTTCGAAAAAGCTACACCGGACACGCTCCCATTCACAGTGGCTCATACTCTCATCAATATTATCGCAAATCTTCGTCTTTGGATGAATATCGCTACTGTGATGCAATGTATTGTGCCATTACGAACTGCTGTTATTCGTTATATGTGTAAATTATCCGATAAAGACCTACGAATGGCCGGCACCCGGAACATGACAGACCTCATGTGGGCAGCTGTAAAAGAACCATTGGATACTCATTTTACGTATGACAAAGAAGGTTTGGATTTAGCCTTTAAATATTTTACTTGTTCAACTCTAACAATTCGACTGGCGGGTATAGCTCAGATTAACCGTCAGATTGATTTGTATAATGAATGCTGCAATAATGATACTTTAGTAGATGCAGAAAATGTAGGAAATCATTTAGCTAAATGGCTTTTAGAAAATAAGATTATTGAGCATATTTTTGGTCCAAACTTGCATGTGGAAATCATTAAACAGAGCCAGATTATTTTAAATTTTCTTGCCGTTGAAGGAAAAATCACGAATGAACATATCGACTGTATATGGACTGCCAGTCAGATGAAACATTGCAGTAAGCAAGTTTATGATATATTGATTCCACTTATAAAAAATTTAGAACTACAATTGGTTCAGCATTTATCTAACTTAGTATCTGCTCTTGATCCCTCTGCACACACAGAATCTACTTTATACTTAGCATCTGCACTCCTCAAGTGCATCTGGAGTACTTGTGTTACATCACAGAGCCATAATGCTGCCGTCCATCACCAACAACAACAACCAGCTGACCAGCCACAGAGCATTGTGGCTGCTATTGAACAAGAAGAAGAGGAATTGGAGCATGGTAAATCAAGCAAGCCTGAAATGAGTAGCAGTGAAAGCCTACAACTTTCTGAGGGGGAAACAGACAAAGTCCCTGAGATGGACAGCAACAAAAGAATTGGAATGGTTGATAACAAAAATGAGGAGTTACCATCAGAGGATGATCAAAAGGAGTTGAGCAAGGCTGAGAATAAACCTGGCTCAACACGACATCAGATTTCTCATTCCAAAAAGCATGATGACTGTTCTGAGAAACAGCAGAAAAGCTCTGAGCAGTTTTCGGCTAACAGCGACAACAGTGATGAAAGTGACATGGATGAAGGTACTCATCGGCAGCTTACTGGCCTTGGCCAAGAGTTTGTGGCCCCTAACCAGGTGGGAGGTGGCAGTAGTGGTAGTGAAAGTGATGTAGAGTGCAGTGGTTCTAGTGCTGGAGAAGGTCAAATATGCACTTCACTGAAACATGGAATGCAAAAACGTCGGGGTGTCAAAAGACAGCCAGTACCATTAAAATGTCAACCAAGACCCCAGAGAAACCGAAATGCTCAAGCTTACCGTGATACAGAGCAAGGTACATGTTCTGATGAAGATGATGATGATGAAGAAGAGGAAGAAGAAGAAGAGGAGGAGGAAGAAGAAGAAGAGGAGGAGGAGGAAGAAGTAGAAGAAGAGGAAGAGGAAGAAATGGAATCAGAATATGAAGAATCTGATGATGACATTCTAAAGCATACTAAAATGGTACATATGAAACATTCTTGTCATGGTGAGAGTGAGGACAGCTCAGATTTTGATGCTAATGAATCTAGAAGAGCAAAGCTAATGCACGAGACAAAACTTCGTTACGAGACTCAACATGCACTGCAAGAACATCATATACAGCTCCAACAGCAAGGACTTCTTAAACAACCTGCTTGTCTTGTTCTTCGGCGACAAGGTAAGAAAGGCTATCGTATACGGACAGGGTTACAGAGGTCAGAAAATCAGAACAGAATTCAACAAAGCTTGCATCCTGGTTCGGTTTCTCTTGAAGCTCGTGGTGATAGTGATGGTATTACTGGTCACTGTAAAGACTTGGAAGTTGGTGGAGACAGTGAAAAAAAAATGGCTATTTCAGATCCTGGTAACTTGTCGCAGGATTCACGAGATTCTCATGATTCTGAAGCCAGACCGTCCACATTAGCCAACCACGACAGTGCTGACAGCAGTATTCAAGGTGTGGCTTCCTCCCAATCTGCTCAGGAGTTTGAGAACCGTGCTGATGAAGCCGAAATGTTTGACTGTGCTAATTATATCCAACATATGCAAGCTCACCCACATGGACATATCCAGAGTGACTATATTGAGGACATATTGAGTCCTGAAGGTAGCTGCCACAGTTCTAGAATGAGTACGAAATCAGAAAAAAACATGGCAGATTTTGATGGGGAAGAAGTTCTCAGTGATGAGGAATTAGCTCAGATCAATGCACATCCTCATTTCAATACACACCAAATGCAACAACATCTCGCCAGTATGGCATCAATGTATCATACCCACATGCCTCATGTCATTCATCCAAGACCATCTCAGAAAGAACTTTCTGTTTCATCTTGTACTGATTTTACATTTGATGATGTCTGCAAGAAAGGGAACACACTTCTCTGGGATCTTGTGCAAGATGACATGGCATGTTTGCTACCTGATGGCTTGGTTGTTGAAGCAGAGAAAGCTCTTTACACTTTAGTGTGCTTTTCAACAGATAGGCGCATTAAAATCAAGTTCATTGAAGCATGCATTGAAAATGTGGCTGCGCACCGGTCTGTAGTGGTATCTCTGCGTCTTCTGCCCAAAATCTTTAGCTCTTTTCAACAGTACCGGAGTGGTTCTGACAATCATGCTGTGACTATGTGGGCAGAAAAAGAACTGAACATGATGTCTCATTTTTTTAGCGATCTCATCCACTACACTGAGAGCCGAAAATGTGATCTGCAGAAAAGTACATCCCTTTACAGTCACAAAGAACAAATTAAAGTGAGGCTTCTATTTTTAACTGGTGTGTTCAGTGCTCCAGGATCACCAGATAGTTTCCGTCTTAGTCAAGAACAAGTGGATACTTTGTGGGCTTGTCTTGCTTTAGATCCAGAATGTTCTGATGAATGCTTGAGCTGGTTTCTTAATCAAGCCAAGAGCAAAGAGCATCACCATGCCATGTGTTTGGAAACATTCAAGCACATATTTCTTGAGAAAATGCCTCAGCTTAAACCTGAATCAATGAGTATGATTGGTTTGAATCTTTTCCAACAGTTATCACACTTGGCAAGAATTGCAAATGCTTCTATAGATAATCAATTGTCTGAGGACCAAGTGTGCGGCATGGACCAGCTGTGGCAAATTGCTCTACGGGCTTTGAATACAGATGTCAGTATCACAGCCATCCAGTTCTTGAACAACTATTACATCAATTATGGAAATGGACTTTTAGAAAAAGAAGATGAATTTATTCGTCGATGCATGGACAGTCTTTTAACTGCCTCTCAGAAAGTTGAAGAAAATCCCGACATGAATCTTCTTGTTATTCAAAGAGGTTTGATTTTGTTAAAAAATCACTTGGAAGGTTTTCGAAAAAGATATGCTTATCACCTCAGAAACTGGCAAATTGATGGCCATGGTATTGTGAGTCACCAATGTAATGTTCATGAGAAACAGTCAAGCCCAATCCGAATTCTCTTACAACCAGCTGGTATCTCTGAAAAGACTCCCTTAGACATGTTGTCTACTGATCTCATTGCAGAATTACGTGCTGAAGTTGCTCGTTGGTGGGAAGCTCTCCAGAAACAGCAACAACTTCAACGTCAACAGTCCTCTAGTAACCATGGTAATTCGATGTTGTCTCCTATACTTGGCGCTATGCTAGGAGATGGGCCAATACGGATGATTACTCTTGGGCAGGAGCTTACTGTAGACAATGATGAGAAAACTTTAAGTGAAATGCAGTTTAAGGATTTGCAACTTGTTTTTGTTTCTGTGGGTGCAAGTAGACCCCAGAGAAAGATGGATGGAACATTACCATCGTCATGCCTGCCATCTCCTAGTCCTGAACAGCTACCCATGATGATTCTTCTGCAAGAGCCTAGCTTTGAGCGTCTTCTTACTTTGCTGGAGCAACTTAGTAACCTTAGCTTTTCAACGGCTGATTTAGAAAGTAAAGAAAGATGGAATTTACAAAGTAAAGCAAAAATATTTTCTCGCCGAGTGTGGGAATTATTGATGTTATTACCAACAAGTCCTGAGATGTTATACGGCTTCCGAAGTATTATGCCATCCACTCCCTACAAAGAAGAGACTCCATCTGAAGAGCCTATTGACTGGAATCGTCTGCTAGACCCACAGAGACCGCACCGTTTAATGTATTCCTTACAGATTGTTGAAGCATTGTCGAAAAATCCTAAAAGTAAAAAAAAATCAATTTCTCGATCTGGAGGTGGAGGGGATGCCGAGAGCGATCAAGTTATGGAAGGTCCAGAAGTTCCTGAAGAAGTCTGGACCAAACAGTTCATTTCAAAAGGAGGACTCAGCCATTTAGTTGATATATTTAAATCAAGCACACTGCAAGCTAAAGCAGATGAAACTTGGAACCAGTGGAATCAAGAATGCTTGGCTTATTTACTACGTCTAATAAGTCAGTTTTCTGTGGAGAGGTCAGATGCCGAAGCAGGCCATGATGACCTTTTTGAAAATTATGAATTACCCCGTAAGAAAATGAAACGTCAAAAAAGTAATTGTGATAAAATTGTTGTACCTCGTCTCAACCAAACTATTCTGTCAATGCTGAATGTCAATACAGACTTACAAATCATCATGCAAATTTTGTTTGATGCTGCTATACCAATAGAAAACAATTTATGCAATACAGGAACTTGGGGGAGGTCGGAAGTTGTTCATTATGCTTTAAATTTTCTCGTATCTTGGGCATATTCATGTGAAGAACTAAAGGATGCATTTTGTTCATCTCCAAATTTTAATTCTTGGTTGAAAAGATTAACACTGGAAGCTCCAGAACCCTGTGTCCGCAAAGAAGTTTGTACAGGACTTTATCAATTATGCTTGGGAAAGACTTCCGAAAACAGAAATGGTTATGCATTTCTGTTACCCATATTGTCTAGTATGCTGTCATTTCTGCCAGAAGCTTTATTAATAAAACCTCGAGTAAATGATGCCTACCTACAAGAGGAAAAGAAAGAGACATACGGTCCTGGATGCCGTGACTACTTCTGGTTGGTATGCAGATTTGTTGATAATATTTCAAAAGAAGATGCAAATACTAAATCTGACAGTCTTGTGAATTTAGACATGTTATGTAAAGAAATTGCTAATCATATAATCTCTCGCTCTTTTTATGAAACCAGGAATGGCTATGAGGAGGATGATGCCCTGATTGGTCTTTTAAATCTTTGTACTGCTATTTTAAAACATGAACCCCCATTCAAAACATCTGAAAATGGTAGAGTATTTCTGGAAGACATCTTTTGGTGTCTCTTTGCATTGCCATCACCAGTAAACAGAAAGTTGCCCAAGTGTAAAAGTCAAGCATCTCGAGCTGCTGCTTATGACTTGCTAGTAGAAATGGTAAAGGGTAGTGTTGAAAACTATGCTATTCTACATGAGAAAATGATGAAGCAGCATAGTAAAGACTCACATGTTCCCTACCCATGGGATTATTGGCCACATGAAGATGGAAGATCAAAATGTGGCTATGTAGGTTTGACTAACCTTGGAGCTACATGTTATATGGCTACTTGTATGCAGCATTTGTACATGATTCCACAAGCGAGGCAGTCAGTTTTACAAGCAAAATGCACAGACCAGACAAAGCATGAAGCAACACTGATTGAACTTCAAAAAATATTTGCTTACCTTCAAGAAAGTGAAAGAAAAGCCTATAACCCAAAGAGCTTCTGCAAGACATACACCATGGACAAACAACCTCTAAATACAGGAGAACAAAAAGATATGACTGAGTTCTTTACTGATTTAATAACAAAACTAGAAGAAATGTCTGCAGATATGAAAAAACTTGTGAAAAGTTTATTTGGAGGTGTACTAACTAATAATGTTGTTTCTCTCGATTGTCCACATGTTAGTCGCACAGTTGAAGAGTTTTATACTGTCCGTTGTCAAGTTACTGACATGAAAAATCTATATGACTCATTAGATGAAGTTACAGTAAAAGATATGCTAGAAGGAGACAATATGTATACTTGCTCGAAATGTCAAAAGAAAGTCCGTGCTGAAAAGCGGGCATGTTTCAGAAAACTTCCCAAGATCTTGTGTTTTAATACCATGCGATACACTTTCAATATGGTCACTATGATGAAAGAAAAAGTAAATACACATTTTTCTTTTCCGTTGCGCTTGGATATGTCTCAGTACATGGAAGTGAACTTAATGGGACCAGATAAATTACAAGATGAAGATGACAAGAACGATACGTTCACAAAAGATGAATCTGATTGTCATGAATATGAACTGATTGGAGTAACTGTGCACACGGGAACTGCCGATGGAGGCCACTACTATAGTTTCATCAGAGATCGTATTAGTCAATCTAAGACTGGATTTGACAAGTGGTACCTATTTAATGATGCTGAAGTGAAACCATTTGATCCTAGCCAAATAGCCGCAGAGTGTTTCGGGGGTGAAATGACGAGTAAAACGTATGATTCTGTTACTGACAAATTCATGGATTTTTCTTTTGAGAAGACCAACAGTGCCTATATGTTATTTTATGAACGGTGTTCTCCGAAGAAGAAAGAAGTGCCTAATGAAGAATCTGATGCTGCATCAGAACCACCACAAAAATTCAACTTTGATTTGTCAAAGGAACTTGCTGACTGGATATGGCAAGACAACATGCAGTTTCTACAAGATAAAAATATATTCGAGCACACTTATTTTGGATTCATGCTACAGTTATGTGGTTACATTCAGACGACATTACCTCGAGATGACCCAAGAAAAGTGCCTCTGATGGTTGCACAGTTGAGTGCGTCATTTGTCTTAGAAACACATATTCATGCCAAAGAAAAACCTACTATGCTTCAGTGGATTGAACTTCTAACAAAGCAGTTTAATTCCTGCCAAGCTGCATGTGAATGGTTTCTGGAGCATATGGCAGAATGTGATTGGTGGCCTCAGCAGATATTAATTAAATGTCCTAACCAAATGGTGCGCCAGATGTTCCAAAGGTTATTAGTTCATGTGATTACACAACTTAAAAGTGCCCAGTATGACCTTTTAACCTCAGGGAATCCAAATGATGACCAAACCAAATCCAACAGCCTCAGTGGTCAGACATGTGCTACCAAATTTATCAGACGTATGTTAGCAATTCTTGAGCAAGGTGTTCGACCTCACAGCAAGTACCTAACGGAATATTTCAGTTTTCTTCTAGAATTTGCCAAAATGGGAGATGAAGAGTGTTTTTTCTTAATTAATAACAACGCTATATCAGCAATTGTTAATTTCTATATGGGTCAGAAAGCTCAAGAAAATTACGTTGAAATATTGTCAGATGACGACGAAGAAGATGATGTTATTGCAATGCCTGAAGACAAGCACAGACCTCTGGCATTGGATAAAATGATAGCACTGATTGCACAGCTAGTGGAGAGGTCTCGAGGAGAAGACAATCAGTTACGCCTCTCTGAAAAAGACTATAACAGCATCATTGGTGGCAAAGGATTTCCATTCCTTTACAATCAAATTAAAGACCATATTAATGTACGGCAAACATGCAATTTAATTTTTAGTCTCTGTCGATGGAACGACTCTTTGGCGTTGGCAATTGTTCAGATGCTTTTCAATGCTGTCAAGAAACTGAATGCAGAACAGGCACAGCCATTTTTTAAGTTAATGTCTTTATTAGTTGAATTCATCGGAGGTCCACCAGGGATGCCTCCCTTTTTACAATATATCCTTCAGCGATTTTGGGAGCTCACAGAATGTTGTCCTCATCAGTGTCTTGAATGGCTCTCGAATTTAGTCACTAGGAATAAAATTGCCAATGCATGGGTACTGCAGCAAATGGACAATTGGGTTGAAGGTTATCTTATTGCTCATGGCAATGTACGGGTAAGAAATGCAGCAAGTTTCTTATTGGTTTCCTTAGTTCCCAGCCTGAATTTTCGACAAGCATTCCGTACAGCTAGAAGCATACTGAGTCCACATAAAGAACTGCTTCTCTCCTCGGATGCACTAGCTGTTTTACATCAAATCTATGAGCATTTGTTATCACTGCTGTCGCGTGCACGTCTCTACGTTGACCCACAGGTTCACGGCACCAGCAAACTAGTTTGTTACTTTGCTGTCGTCACTTACTGTTTGATTTCTAAAAAGGAAAAGTTAATGTTTGGCCGCTATTTTGCTGATTTATGGCAACTGTTTCAACCTAAGTTATCAGAACCTCAGATCTCAATGCACCACAACAAGCAAGCCATGCTTATGTTCTGGTATCAAGTGTGTCTAGACTGCCCAGAGAATGTAAAACTTATTGTCACCAACACACATGTCTGTAAAAATATTGCTTTTAATTATATCCTCGCTGACCACGATGATCAGGAAGTTGTCATGTTCAACCGTTGTATGTTGCCAGCCTACTACGGCCTGCTGCGCATCTGCTGTCAACAGTCTCGTTCTTTTACAAGGCAGCTCGCTCAGCACCAAAATATTCTGTGGGCATTTAAGAACATTTCTCCTTATCCTGCCCAGTATACTGCTGCTGTTGAAGAACTCTTCAAAATGATGCGAGTTATGTCCATGAAGCACCAAGATAGTTCAGAAGAAGAATTAAAGGCAATCAACAACTTCAGGCGAACTACTATTCAGATGTATTTGCAGCACTTAGACGCTCGATCTGGCTGGCAAACACTCATCAACAGCTTCAAAATTCTAGTTGATAGTACAGATGACAGACTACTCATTATTTACCAGCAAGGTTTGCAGATGATTACTGAAGCATTCTTTACTCTTCATGTGATGTACCATGAGGCTACAGCGTGTCATGTGACTGGCGATATTGTTGAACTCCTTGCCTTGCTATTGCCTGTTCTCAAAGTTGCCAGGCATTACTTGGAACGGAAGAACCCAAGTACTTTACATGTAAAGGAATGCATCTTTAACTGGAATGAAAGAGCAGAGTTTGTTCGCAAGCTTCTTACTCTCTTGAATTCTTATACTCCACCTGAAATCCGTCAGAGTTGTTTTGAAGTCCTGAAAGAAATGGTACTCACTTTCCAAAAGGACATAATCCCTACTATTGTTACAATTCTGCGAGATTCCCACAAAGCATTTCAGGACACCAACCTGCCAGTGTCTGTTGGTCCTTACTTCCCACGCAGAGGTCAAAAGACCATCTGCTCTAAATCTAATGTCAGACCACCAAGGCCTCAGTTTCAGATGTTGCTACACTCCAACCAGCTGGAAGCTTCCCGAAATGTTGATGATTGTTATGATGCTGCACTGTCTGACTTCTTCACTCAATATCACCTGTTTATTGACTTGCTATGCCGGGTTGCTGTCAATCAACATAACCTTACTAAAGACTTGATCAATCTGAGTGCAATGGTTGCTTATGAAGGGGTTCCCCTTCATTCACTGTATTTTGCCAAATTGTGGAATGAAATCTATCACTTAGAGCAATTTGATAAGAGTTGCATAAAAGTTTTGTGTAACAGCTATTATTTCATTGAGTATGTCAATGCTGTTCTATTGGACGAACGCATGTCCCTTAACAGCCCTATAATCTACCAGTTTTTCTGCAATTTCTTTCCTAAGGTTCATCAACAAGTACTCAACGACCAAGGTCAAAGTTTACTTGATAGTCTTGTGGCTTCTATCACTGCTGAAAAATCAGCAACAGAAAATGTAAAAACTGATCAAGAACTTTTTTCTATCTGCCAACGCATTAATGGTGACCTAAGAGCCATGCTTTTAATATTTTCTGTTCAACCTCCTAAACAACTTAGTAGTTTACTTACAGACAGCCTACAACACATCCACAGAGTGTGTTGTGATTACCAACAACGCCAGAGATCTGAAAACGAGGATACTTCAGTTGCTGTCAGTTCAACTAGTGTTGTTAGCTTATCTACTACTGCAATTACTACCACAGCAACTACTACAAATACTACCACTGCTGCTAGCTCTACTGTTTCCACTGCAGTAACGGTTGCTCCAAACAGCAGTAAGACATCTTCATCATCACCTCTTTCCAGTCCTCTTCCAACTTCATCGGCTGTTACTTCATCTCCCACAACTAGTATCAATCCAGGCATTAACATCGACTCTTCTATTACTACTACTGAGACATTAACAGAAGTCCCAGTAACAGCTGAAAAGCTAACCCGCTCAGAACACTTGAACAGTTCTGAAGCAGATGAGTCTATGGAGACACCTACGAAGCGCCAGCGATTCAGTAATGACCCTGATGAAATGGAGACTGACAACAACGCTGAAGAGGTGTCTCCTAGTTTCCAGATAGCATCTGAAAGCTCATTAAGTGGAACTGGTGGCATTGGTAGCGGTGCTGGTCAGTCTGGTAGTGGTAGGCTGTCTTCAGAAGAAGGCAAAGAAACTGATACGAAATGTGAACAACACAGCCCTAACAAGGAGACAGCATCTGCCACAACATCAGGAACAACAACATCGACAACCACAACTACCAGTACCACTTCCACAGCTATCTCTGGGGCACGGTCCATCCACAGAGAAAAACCCAATTTCTTAGACACTGTTATAAAACATATTGAACACTTGTATGGATTTCTTGGCCTCAAGTAACACACATTTAGCTAGGCTCTTCTCTACCACATTTCCACTTTTTACTTTGACTTCCTTAACGTTTTATTTACATTCTTTAATCTGCATATTCTACCATTATTCTTCTCTCTCTCTTTTTTCTTCTACATATCTATCATACTTTAAGACTTTTACTAATTCCTTCTTTCTTTTATATTTTCTGTTTTCATCAATCTCCCCTCACTTGGTCACTCATAATTATTCTGTCTTCAATCTCCATCTTTAAGAAAAATTAGAAAAGAATGTTTTAAAAAAAAATCCAAACTATTCAACTACAAAAAAAAATGAAGTAAACAAACATAACCTTGCCAATACACTCACTCATACACACAGAATTAAGATTTTTGATGACACTGCCTCTTGTGGGTTCGAACTTACAGAATAAATTCTGAGTTCATTTTCTGAAAAGTTTTCATTCAATGACTCAACAAAGAGTTTATTGATTGGATCTTAGAAAAGAGCAGATTTACTGCAACCAAGTACAGAAAATAAACAAGACTCTAGTTGTTTTATTTGAAACAGGAAGAAGTATTGTAGAAGGATGATGATGATAGAAAACCTCGTGGAGATATATGATTCAAAAATTATAAATATGCAAAGGTGTTCCAATATACCTATTTTAAATTGTTTATGATTTTATTTTATTTTTCTTTCATTTTTTTTTTTTTTTTTTGGAGAAAAGGGAAACCTTATTCTGAGCTAAAAACAAAATAAAACAAAAAGACAAAACATTTGCTCGTTTAGCTCAAATTAGTCAGCATTATTGATGCTTCAGATAAAATTATTATTGTATCCTGTTCTTTCACTACCTGCAGATAGTTGGGTGTTGAATGTAATTAGATGAAAAAAAAAGCTTTTGTGTAATTTCTTTCTTAGAGTCACCATTCTCTGGTTTTGGTAACTTTTATGTTAAGTATTTTTTATTTTCTTTTAAGAAAAAATTAGAACATTTTTGTGATGTTAAAAAAAAATGAATTAATATAATTTCTTTTTATTTCAAATAGTTTCTGATTTGAAAAAAAAAAATGATATCTCTCAGTAGGGCAGTGAAGTGGCAGATTTGATAAGAGTGCACAACTAAATTCCTTGGGGTATTTAATGACATCTCTTTACATACTGAGTTCAAATTGTGCCAGGGTCGATTTTTGCCTTTCATCCTTCTAGGGTTGATAAAAATCAAGTACCAGTTAAGTACTGATTTAATTAACTGTGCCCCTACCCCATCCCCGTAATTTGTGGCCTTGTTGCCAGTGTTAGAGATTAAACTACCTGTCAGTATATGGCACCTTTTAGTTTTCAACTCGGAAATAATAATTTGCACAGCTTTCTTTATTAAGAATTAGACAGCAAAAAGGATAAAGGATTAAGACCATTTTATTAAATTTAGTGCAATAGGATGCCTTTTCAATAAGTATTCATCTTTTAAAAAAAAGAAAAACAAGGGAAAAAATTGGTACAAATATTTGAAAAAAATACAACCCAGTTCTTTTATTTTATTCCATATGTATATTTTTGTTTAATTTTCTTTTCTCTTGTGTTCATGTTTATTTGTAAAACATTGTGTTCAATGAAAATATAACTACTGACAAACAAGAAAAAGATGAAAATAGAAGGGGAAAAATACATCACACCAAAAAACATACCAAATATATAAAGACAAGAATTGAATACAAAGAAACTGTTTTATTAAAAAATAGAGAGGTAGACATTGTTATGAGTCTTTCTCCATTTGATATGTAAGATGAAAAGAGTGAGAGTGAGAGAGAAAGATAGGAAAAGTGAATGAAATAGAATGAGAGAAAGATAAAAAGAAATTCTAAATTAATAAATAAACTTAAAAAAAAGATACTTTCCATTAAATAATTACATTGATTTCATGATATTTCATTAAAAAGAAATGTTGAAAATACTAGCTTGCTGTTTTGTTTTATATGTTTTATTTCTCAGGTAAATAATTTGAACAAAATCCATGCATATTTTTCTTGTCTGACAATGTTCTTTTTCTTTATTTAAAATATTGCTTTTGTCTACCATTACCACCATCATGGTGATATAAGTTTGTAAAACAGTAACATCCATCTCTGTCTTAATCTTCACAAATGTTTGAAGAATTTGTCTACCATTGCGACCATCATTATGATATAAGTTTGTAAAACTAACATCCTTCTCCATTTCTTGGTCTTCACATATGTTTGAAGAATTTGCTATGCATCTTGGTGTTTCTGGCTAGTGTTTTGCTTAAGATTTGACTGAGGATTTTAGGAGTGGGCATGTTTTTTTCCCCTAGTATCAGCCATTATGCCAACATTTTATCATAACAGAAGTATTAGAGAAATTTGTTAATACCTAGAGCTTTATCTCCAAATGTTTTCTTTGGCTTTCATAAATGAAATAATGTAAGACACCAGCACTAAAAAAGGAAATTTGGATTACCAAATTGGTAGATAACAAAATAACTATTTGGAGAGGTATCTTGTTGACACTAGCACTGTGTTACATCTGTAGCTAAAACACTTAGGTGGATTACTACAATTTGAAAGCTAACTATAATACAGGCTAGGAACAGTCAATGGTGCTTACATTGACAACTGTATAAAATCAATTTAAGATATTTTGTTAGCTTATATCGCTAAGTTCAGGTCTAGGATAGACTGGTATCCTATTCTTCTATCCAGAGAAACGTCTCAGTATAATGCTAGTGAACTACAGCGTTTGCTAAAGGACATCTAGTATTAGGGAACACTTTCCAGCCTGTTTTCACGTTTTTGCGACTTGAGCATTTCACAAGACAACATTAAACTGCTTAAATATTTTTATTGTAAAGACTAGCACTACAGAATCTCTAGAAGGTTCTCTACATTGAGAGCTTGATCTTCTATTAACATCTTCCTACAATAATAATCAACCTTTAACTAATGCACTTTACTGGTGGGGTAGGTATGTGTGAACAGATAGGCTCTGTTATATATATCTCCATGGTTCAAAGCAAGATATTTTTAAAGGGTATCTTAACAATTATCTTAGCAACAGTTTTTTTTCTCAAGTTTAAATGAAGTTTGTTTGAATATCAATACAAAACTTTGGTTATGACTAAAAACAGCAGAATTCACCAGGTATGTTTTTGAAGAAGCAATTTTACCCCCAAGCACATGCTCTAAAAAAGAGGTGTGGTACAAAGGGGTGTGAATAATGTTAGTGGGATCTGAACATGTTGGGCTATAGCAACACCTACAGTGATTATAACAGGTTGAAGATTAAAACTATCAGACTGAAGTGTGTGGTAAGGTTATCAAGCTGGAAATAACTTTGTTTTAATATTGAGTATATCATATATACTTGTGTATAAGTCACACCTCTTTCCATTAAAAAAAAAAAATCTCAATATGTAAAAGCCAACTTGTGACTTAGCTACTGGACCTAAAAATCAAGACGGTTGAATGCAAAATGGGTGAGACTTGTACACCAGCATATACAGCAATTATATTGAATTAAAATGAAGTTAATTTCTTGTCATTGTTGGATTACCAAAGATGGATTTCATTGGTTTATTCATAACTTTTCTTTGATCTTTGGAACTCATGCAGCGTGATGATGTTTTAATCACCAAAATCACATATAGAAGATTATGATGAAATATGTTTCTAAATATCAACAGAATCTGTTAATATGACTTAGCTACATATAGGCTTATATGAGGGACTGAAAAATTCATAGGCTGACTATGAAGGAGTGGTGCTAGAGCTGTAAAATCTTGCATGCATTAATTTCAACTCTTCTTATTAATAACTGCATTGTTTCTTTCCAACGACTATGTTGAAAAATAAAGCTCATTTGGTCATTCCATGAGAGTATCTTAGTCAGTCTATGAACTTTTCAGGCGACCCTTGTATATCCACCTGATATGATATCCATAATTTATGTTCATATTCATTACCGTCACCCTCTACCACTAACCATTACTTTCTCTCCTGCACGAAACTCAGCTGGCATCTATCACTCACTTCCATGTGTAACCCATCACTCACACTCTCCTGTCATCCTTCCTTCTCATCCCATCCTCAGTATTGAGTACTCTGGTGCGTTATGGTCCACCTGGTATCTTACCACACCCTCTTTGTATGTATGTATGTGGCTTAGTGGTTAGAGCATTGGGCTTGCAATTGTTGTGAGTTCAATACTCGAACCGGGTGATGTGTTGTTTCCTTGAGCAAGACACTTTATTTCACATTGCTCCAGTTTACTCAGCTGTAGAAATGAGATGATAGGCACTGCCCACAACAGGACAACCCGTCTAACACATGCTAGCATGGAAGAACGGACGTAAAACGGTGATGATATATATATATATTCTTTATCATTAACATTAATACATAAAATAATAATTATGTACATAACCAAATGATCAGACTTTGAAATGCTGAGAATATAGAATTAATGTAAAGGATGATGTACCCATGCTCAGGGTCTCAAATTTTGTATAGCTTAGGGCCTCAGCAGGTGAAAGCCTGGTCCCAACTGTGGCCAATGTAAAGTCTTGATAACGTAGAGTCATGTCTTAAAAGCAAATCAACAGCATTACCAATCCAGGCAGCATGAATAATGGTTTTTGGAGAATATGAATGGTTAAATATACAAAAATAGTGTGTTTGGTTTGCATGAGTTATTTTATAGCAATTGGGTCACATACCTGCACTCAGTTAAGGAGGTAAAAGCACCCTTAAAAGGTAGACATGTTCAGTTTATAAGCACACATTTTCACAAGTAGAGACTATTTGAGTGTATCAGTGCTTGAAAAAAAAAAATGTTTATAAGCAGAGTTTGATCCTTAGGAAGCATAGCCTGAGTGTCAGTTTTACAAATGAAGCATGATCTATATTAATATATCCTTCGAGTATCATTTTTTGATTTGTGAAATGGTTTGAAGGTTGTGCCTATGTAAAAACCTTTTCCACTTTCTGCTGCTTGACTTTTGTAAAGCCACAACTTAGTTTTGACTGCACTGACTTTCCAATCAGAATATGGAAGCAAACTCATCTAGTGTAAGACAAGCACAAGCTCATCAGCATTGTCAATGTCTAACTTAGGACTTCTTGGCACTCAATTAGACCATTAGTAAATACTCTCTTAATTACAAGGTTGATGAGTATTGCACTACCCTGCCAAACAGCACTCTTACTTCAAATACTTAGATGTCCATTCCATTTGACCTGACTTTGGTCATACTGTCTGCTTCTGTACAGCTCAGAATGATGGAGAATGGCAGAGAATGACCTGACCAAATTGTTGGTCTTTCACACAGAGAATTCTTAGAATTTTTTGTCCTGAAAATATCTCTAATGAGGAATTGCTTAGTGGATGCCAACAGGAGAATATATCAAGAATCCTCAAAAGATGGAAGTGGCTAGGGCATGTTCTCAGAAGAGAGCAAGATAGCATCCCAAGAACAGCCCTTCACTGGACATCAGAAAGCAAGTGAAAACAAGGAAGGCCAAAGAACAATTGTGAGATAAATGAAGACTTGGCAATACGCATTAGGTACTATCCGGAAACTGGCCCAGGACAGACAGGAATGGAGAACCTTTGTTGCTGCCCTGCATGCCAGTGGGCATAACGGACAGGAGGAGGGGGAGGACTGTCTAATTCTATGACACTCCACAGTGACTGATTACTCACTGAGCTGAATGTGACAATTGAGCCACCAAATACAATGACTAACCTGCTTCCAGGAGTTATCAGAAGATAGATCAATACATTCACAGACTTGATCAGTTATGGGCATCGCTAGCACTACAAATTTGTTGAGAAGAGTAATGTCAAAAATCTTAACACCAATATCAATTAGTCTAATTCTACAGTGATTCAAGCAATGGAATAGGGTACCCAGGAGTCATGACCTGGATGTGTTCTGGTCCCTTTAGAGTGTAAGAAGCTAAGGGCTGAAACACTTGCTTGAGGGAGGTTTCTTCTCTGAAGACCTTTTGCTGACCAGCTCTCCTGAGAGTTTCTTATCAGTTTGCTGTAAAGAAGGAAAGCCTAATGTTTTGGACAAAATTATTTGCTGGAGAGAGAGAGAGATAAAATTTCAGTTGGTGTTGAAGGATTAATAACTTCGGAATAGAGAGAGGGGAAGATGAGGAACAGTTAAACTTTATTGACCTGTTTGTCATGATAATTTGGATCTACGTAATTTTTGAAAAAATATCTTAAATGACTATCTATCACTTCACAAACTTTTCACACTTTGGTACCTCCAGAGCCAGAGTGATGACATAATTAAACTAACTGACAAAAGTATTATTATTATTTGGCAGAGGAGGGTGCATTGTCAGTATCTGGATATTGTCGGACAACATACTTTACAGCACGAGTTATGGTCCTATACATTTGAGTTCAAATCCTGCTGAGGTTAGCTTTCGTTTTCATCCTTACAGGTTCAATAAAATAAAGCACCAGTTGTTAGTCTTGTGTCTGAATCAGAAACCATTACCATCATTTGGCAGATTGAGGGTAGTTGATTGGCAGAAACAGCCCAAAGAAAATTCTTTGTGGTACTTGTTCTGGCTCTTTATGTTCCTAGTTCAAATCCTACCAAAGTCATTCCAATTAACAAAAAAAAAACAATCTATGCAAAACTTTAGCTCAAACGGACAACTGCAAGGCAACCCTCACCGACTGTGAAATTTTGAAGTTTTCACCTGGAAAGTCATTTTTTCAGATAAAAATCTTTTATCTCTTATATAATTTTCTCTTAAATTAAAAACTTGTTCAGACTTATTCTTGGTATTAGAAGGATAAGTGACAATAAATATAATGGGGAAGGCAACTTGCAAAGCTGGGGACAGAGTGCAGGTATAGGACAAACACCTATTTTTTCGCTGTGAGAGCAGCAAAATTTTAACTTTCTGAAAATTACCTATAGCTATGGCCCACCCTAATATACATATATCCATATGTGGTTGACAGCTGAGAGAAATGAGTACTCGGTATTGAGTAATATATATATATATATATATATATGATATGTATATATATATGATATGTATATATATATGATATGTATATATATATATATACTCTCCTTACTATCCTTGCTTTCATATTTCTCCTTGCTCCCCTTTTCTCATTGTATTTGTATATAAACAAGTACATAGATAGGAGTAAAGGAGAGCAAGGAGAGGTTAAGGCAAATATTGCTCAAGTTATGCTGGAAGCAGACAAAGGTAAAGAAGAGGAACAAGAAAATAATCAACTGAAGAGGTATATTCTGCACCAAAATGATTTTTCTTCCTTTACAAACATCGAGTTTTTGTCTTTTGTAACTCCCGGTACAAACATTTTCTTCACAAGATTTTCTATCAGCACCGATTTCTTCGACAAAGACACTTCAACATGGCAGGATGATCCTGGTTACAAAAATGGATTTGAAAAACTTGAGAAGACAGTTGTTGTGAATGATGTTGCAGAGCAGAAAGAGGTGTCAAACTCATTCAGGATTACAAGTACATTCTCACAAAAGATGAAAGTGAGAAACAATTTGTTTTACAGATCGTTACTGAAAACTGTAAACCATACCCAACTGCCACTAAATCCTCTCTTATGCAAAAATAATGTTCAATATTCAGTGTTCAGTGTTCACATTATGTTTTTGATTCTATAGTAATTATTGTTGTAAATAAAAATGCGTTTCTCTTATAGAAGTTGTGTGCTTTATTAAGAAAACCTAATATTTTAAAAGTTTTTCATGCTATTTCAGGAATTTTTCAAATTAACTATTGGTAAATTTATTTCAGTACGTTTTTAAACATTTGCTCGTGTTGACTGGATGTGTCCATTTTCTCTAAGAAGAAAAAAGAAAATGATCAAGATAGAGAACAGTATACCGCTTTTGAACAGAATTAATTGTTGCGTATTCTATGTTCCAACTTCAAGGCGTTTGAGGGTCACTTAACAGTTGTTCAATTCAGTTGAAATGTTGCACACCCTGTGTTTTTGTTGATTGCAGCAAAATTTTAACTTTTGGAAAATTACCTATTGCTAAGGGCCACCCTAATATATATATATATATATGTATGTGTGTGTGTGAGTGTATATATATATATATATGTGTGTGTATGTATACATGTATATGTATATCATCATCATCATCATTTTACGTCCGTTTTTCCCTGCTTGCAAAGGTGGGACAGGTCCTCTTCAGCACGCATCTCTCCATTCAAGACGGTCCCTCGTCAACTCCTCTGTGAGCTTCAGCAATCTGAGGTCAGCTCTCACTACCTCCACCCATGTTTTTCATGGTCTTCCTCTACTGCGTCTTTCTTCCACCGGGATTTCTTGGCACTTCTTCACCCAGCTATCATCTTCCATGCACATCACATGGCTATACCAACGCAGTCTTCTCTCCCACATACTACAGTTTATCCCTCAACTCGTCTATGCTTGGTCGTTCACGCACATTGATATTGCACATCCATCGGAGCATGGTTGCTTCATTTCTCTCCAGTTATCGCATATCGTCCGCAGTTGCTGCCCATGTCTCACTACCATGCAGCATTGCGCATCTCACACAGGCATCATATAACAAACCTTTCGTTCATAGGGAGAGACCCTTCATTGTCAACAGAGGAAGCAGCTCTCTAAACTTCTTCCATCTTGTCCTTGTTCTAGATACTATGGCCTTGGAGCATCCTCCTCCCTTGCTAATCAGATCACCTAGGCATAGGAAGCTATCAACTACCTCTATAAATCTTACCTGCATTTGAAAAATGTGCCTATCACTGACACTTCTATCAAATTTCCTCATCACACAACAGTAATAATGAGGATAATGATTCTAAATATGTTCTTCACAGAAAAGGAAAAAATCAACAAAAGATGACACATCTCAGGTTTGCTACACTTAATGTTGGCACCCTGAGAGGTAGATCTGGTGAGATAGTGGATATGCTAGAGAGAAGACATGTGGATGTGTGCTGCATGCAAGAGGTGAGATCGAGAGGTGTCTCAGCAAGATTAATCGCAGGAAACAGCTTAGCTATAAGCTTCCCTGAGTAGGAAATGATGATGGGTTAGGTGGGATAGGCATTTTACTGGCCGAGAAGTGGATCAACAAGACAATAGAGGTTGTTAGAGTAAGTAATAGAATAATTAAGATTAGATTAGTTGTAGGCAATAGACTGCTGACAATTATCTCTACCTATGCTCCCCAAGTGGGCCTAGGTAAAGAAGAGAAGGACTGCTTTTATGAGAAACTTCTAGAGACAACCATAGTGACAAAGGACAGAGACCTAGTTATACTAGCAGGTACACTGGAGTACATGGTGGTCATGGTTATGGCTCAAGAAATGAAGGAGTGAGGCTTTTTGAATTTTGTGATGCAAGTGATCTAACCATTTGCAACACTAACTTCAGGAAACCTGCCAACCATCTAATAACCTACCAATCAGGTGAGCACATGAGCCAGATTGACTTCTTGCTAGTTAGGCTTTGAGACAGACAGATGGTTTCGAATGCTAAGGCATACCCTGGGGAAGAATGTACTCCACAGCAGAGGTTAGTCGTTAGTGATATCTCAATAAGCTTGAGACAGAATGAGACACACAGGAAGGTCTGGAAGCTAAAAGACCTTTCACTTAAATATAAATTTAGGAAAGCCCTTCAAGATGTGTATGACGAGAAAGAAGATGAATTAGAATTGTATGACATAGAAGATAACTGAAAGTTCTTACGTAACAACTTACTGCAAGCAACTGAAGAGACTTGTGGCTGGAGCAAAGCTCCAACCAGACAGAAGGTTACTTGGTGGTGGAACAGCATGGTAGATAGAGCCATTAAAGACAAAAGACAAGTATGGAAGGATTGGAAAAATGGGGGTGGGGAGTAGAGACTGATACTCAGCCGCTAAAAGAGAGACTAGATGTCAGGTATACTTAGCATGCCGGGAAGCTGAGAGTAGGTGGTTTGCCAATGTTCTGCGACGAGAGGATCAGAGACATGAAGTGTTCCGCATTGCAAGGCAGTGTAAATCAGGATGTTGTTGGAAATAAGTGTGTCCAAAATGATGCTGGTGCACTTAGTGTCACTGATGCTCAGAAAAAGGAGGCCTGGAAATGTCATTATGAGAGACTGATGAATGGGAGAGAGAGAAACTACCCCCAATTGACTCAACAGAGGGACGAGCTATTGAGGTTGATGACTATAGGGTCTAAGAGGCAATTAAGGAAATGAAAAGTTGTAAGGTCGCTGGACCATCAGGGATAGTTGCTGAGATGCTGAAGGCATCAGGAGAAGTAGGAACTAAACTGATTGCACGCATAGTCAATCAAGCTATATATGGTGAGTCATACCCAAAGACTGGTGCAGCAGTATTCTTATAGATTGCTACAAAGGTAAAGGGTATGCTCCGAAGAGAAACAATTATAGGGCCATAAAACTGATGGATCAGGTTATGAAAGTGACAGAAAGAATATTAGCACAACTAATAAGAAAAAAAATCAAATTAGATGAGATGCAGTTTGGTTTTGTGCCTGGGAATAGTACAACAGAAGCCCTCTTCTAAGTGAGACAACTACAAGAGAGGTTCTTAGAGAAGAATAAGCCACTATACTTAGCTTTTGTTGACCTAGAGAAGGCCTTTAATAGGGTACCCCCGATCAGTCATCTGGTGGTCCCTAAGGAAACTAGGTGTAGAGGAATGGTTTGTGAGGACAGTGCAAGCTATGTACAGAGGAGCTGTCAGTAAAGTGAGAGTAGGAATGGAGTTTAGTGAGGAATTCCAGATACAAGTAGGAGCTCATCAGGGTTCGGTCCTCAGCCCACTCTTATTCATTATATAAAAGAAGTGAGAGAATTCTGGATGGATATGGCCAGTTTAAATGCTAAAGGGTTAAAGTGAGTAACTGAGATCAAACTATTGGACTGACCAACAAATAGTACTTTTGATAATATTAGGCAAAAGATGCCATAATTGCACTAGCATTGGTAATCTCTCTTTGATACAATGGTTTCACATGTTCATCAATAATCCAAACTCACTTTTAATCAACTAGAAGTAAAAGATAAAATAGTAGCACCAATATTATTATCAAGTTTTAATTACACACAGTATGGTCAGCTATATATTCAACCTAGCAGATATTCTGGCAGTTTTACACAAGTTTTATTTTTTTATTTTTTTTATTTTTTTATTTTTTTCAAAAGGAAATTTTTATATCATTAATTTCCAATCCAATCCAGGGCCTTCTCACTCATGTTGGAGGAACCCCACCCTGGTTGACCCCCCCCCCACTACTTTCTGTTTGGTTTTGGTTATGTCAAGGGGTGTAGCCATACTCACCACTCTTGGCCAATTGCAATATGGTAAGGCTATTTTTACCTATAGTTGGAGTAGATGGCCATTAACTCTGAGGAATTCATCTGTCCTTTTAACAGCTCTTGTTTTTTGATCTGCTGGAGTTCTACTTACCCTCCTCACCAGACCAGGATCTTGCGGGGGAGCCAGTTTGGTTGCCAACCACTCAAACAGGATGCTGGTTGTACTATTACATGATACCAGTAGCAGGCAGAAACCTGACCTAATCATAATATAATTAATTTAAACTGGCTGTATCTGGCCAGAATTCTCTCACCTCTCTTTGTTCAAACCAACCATAACCAACCGCTCATACTGACGTTAAGGTATTGTTCTCAAAATAAATAACATCAAAATCTTATAGATTCAGTATTATGTGAGGTAAAGCCTTTACTGTGAAAATATAATAGCATATGTAGAGTAATGTAAATGCTAAAGGGTTGATGCTATGAAATTAGTAGAAAAATGAGACATTATGAGGCTCACAGGGATTTTTTTTTAAAGTTCATTACTGATTCTTATTATATTTGAATTCCTTCAGGAAAGATGATTGGTCAGTCAGCATTCACAAGGACTGAAACTAGAATTGCAGTGAAAGAAACAAAATAAGAGTAATGCATTTTGACCAACACTTTGTTGTTTGTACCATTTTTATTTTCCCTGTTTAATAATAATATCTTTCTAGCTGAAAGTTATTGCCATTAATGAAAACTTGGTGATCCTCAAGGAAGATGCAGTTAGATTTGACGAAGACGTGCCTGCTTTTAAGTAAGTAATTTAAAATCATCATCTATCTTAGCATTTAAATCGGCCATATCCGGCCAGAATTTTCTCGCCCTTTCTGTTCAAACTAGCCATAACTGGCTGCTCATACTGATGTTAAGTTATTGTTCTCAAAATAAATAATATCTCATAGATTCGATATTATGTGAGATAAAGCCTTTACTGTGAAATATAATAGTAAATATAGAATAATGTAAATGCTAAAGGGTTAATACACTGGTTCGTCGTCATCATCATCATCATCATCATCATCATCATCATCATCATCACCATCATCTATTCTCAGCAGGTTTAATATCATGGATCATCATCATCATCTTCTTCATCCTCATCATCACCATCACCACCATCATTTATTCTCAGCAGGTTTAATACTATGGATCACTTATATGGCATGAATGTTTTACTATGTATGTGTCCATGGTGGGGTGGAAATCTAATTCCTTTCATGGTAACTGGTAGGCTATGGTGAGATTTGCACTCAAAACACAAAGAGCTGGAACGAATACTGCAAGACATTCTGTCCAGCATTCTAACGAATCCCACTAACCTTGACTAACACTCTATTTATCTCCACCCTACCCCGAAAAAAAATGAAAGGAAAAGTTGACTTTCGTGGGATTAGAACTTAGAACAAAAAGAGCCAGAATAAAGACTGCAAGGCATTTTATCCACCACTCTAACACTTCTACTAACTCACTGAAAAGGTATAGATTTTCTTTACTCACTGTGTATGGTTCACTACTTTACAGAGACACATTTGGGATTTTGTTTTGGGAGGGCCCTTCTCTTGTGTCAAGGATATGACAGCCTCCCACTGTTTGGGGACCTACATGATAAACACACCAAGTAAACACTGTAAAGTGGTTGGTGATAGGAAGGGCATCCAGCCATAAAAATCTTGCCAAACAAAGGGTTGGGAGGACCCTCAGTTGTGTCTTCTGCCAAGTCTTCTGTGCACTTGGTGGAACATGAGATTGTACATAAGTGAGACACAGATCCCTAGCCTGCATGGGGGGTCAGTGTCTCCGCTTCAGTAGTGACTTAGTCTGTGTGAATCCATTCGACCCTTGCTAGCAGGGAAAGTGGATTTTAAAACGACGATAATGATGATGATGATGTAGTAGCAGTTGAAGGCAAGTGGATTAGTGGTTAGGGTGTTGGACTTACAATCATAATGTTGTGGAATCGATTCCTTAATCAGGTGGTATATTGTGTTCATGAGCTTAACACACATTGCTCCAGTATACTCAGCTATAAATGAATACCAGCAGTAGCTGAGAGCTAACCTTATAGTGGACTAGCACCCTGTCCAAGGGGAAGTCTTGTACTCTCAGTTACTTAACGCCAATGAAACTAGGTTAAACATTGGCTTGATGAGTCTCTGGGCTTGGGAAAGACTTTAACTTTTGACATAGGTGGAGGCACTTGGTTTAGTGGTAAGGGTGTTGGACTTACGATTATAATGTTGTGGGTTTGATTTCTGGACTGGGTTGTGTGTTGTGTTCTTGAGCAAAACACTTAATTTCACATTGCTCCAGTATACTCAGCTGAAAATAAGTACCAGCAATAGGTGGGGATTTAACCCTGTGATGGACTGATATCCTGTCCAGGGGGAAGTCTTGTACTCTCAGTCACCTAACGCCACAAAAACCGGGATAACACCGGCCTGATGACCCTTCGGGCTTGAGACAGACTTTAGATATCTTTGAGCCCGAGCTGCTATGTTGCCTGTCACTTGGTTTATATGGCTCTGACCCGTAGCTGCTAAATTGTAGTGTGTATGGGTCCTCCATGAACTACATATTTTGTAACAATCTCAGTAATTCTTATATCATTTTTTTTTTATTACAGGACAACTGGTGGTGTATATTCTCACTCAGATGGAGTTACAGTGACAGCCCCAACTTTAATGTGGATCCAGGTAATTAGAAACAACCATTTAAATCATTGAAGTATACAGGGACAATAGGTATGTTAGTAAAAAATAGGTTTAACATTTGATGAGTCATTATTAGTCATCATCATTGGATTAGGTGAAATGCTCAGGGCAACACTCTCTCTCTCCAGATGTTCCTGTTCTCCTTTGCTGTTTTCAGGCCTTCGATTGTTAAGCACTACACATAGCATTTGGGTGTATGTCCCATCAAGTTTGTTCTCTCATCTTTGTGTCATTGTCCATGCTGAGGAGCCATACAAAAGAACCGACTCAACTACAGCTCTGATGAAGCCTCTCCTCATTTTGTTTCATAGAGAGGACTTCCAGCAACTATCAACATCAACTATTCGTATAGTAAACTATAGGTATTATTAGTAAAATAAAGAAAAAATAGCTAAATATGTTCCCTTTCAATGTATGAATGAAGACGTATGACCAAAGAAGCTGCTCAGGTTTTCTAGGAGGGTGACATCTGTTCTTGGAGACATTCAAAGAAAATTTATTTAGATAGTTTAATTGACAATCTTAGCATAGATGATGAACTGGCACATAGCTAAGAAGAATGGTTAAGGAAATTGATTTGAATTCAATAGATATCCATCAAATCCTTTATTTATCAATATATATATATACACTAGTATAGTACCCACCAGAAATGACAGGGGTTATAGTAAAAAAAATATTTCATCAATATTTCCTTAATTAAATCTTTCTACAGCATACCCTCCATCAGACACCTACCATACTCTGAACACCTTGCTTCCCTGGGCATGGATTCATTGAAGCTCCTACATCTGGCAATGGACTTGGTAAACACCCACAAAGTTATTAACCATCTCGCCAACAACAACCCTGAGCACCTTTTTGATTTCCATGTGTCTAACACACGTGGACATGCCTACAAAGTCAGAAAACAGCACAGCTCCCATGACTTTCGGAAACATTTTTTCACGCTTAGAGTTGCTGAAGCATAGATCAAACTACCTGTGTCAGTTGTTAGCTGCCGAGACACTGCACCCTTGAAGACACTCAGGCTTCCCGAAATTCGCCAAAACTACACCTGATCTCCCTTCCATACACATGCACACGTGTATATCATGACTCATGCACTGTTCATTTTCTTGACGTTTGTACATTACCCTATGTACTATACATACACTTTTGATGAGTTGTAGTGCACCTGAGCACTGTACACAATATTTTCATTATTATTACATAAAGATGTGGATTGGCAGTATTGGTAGAGGGTCGGACGCCATGCTTTCCAGCATAGTTACGTCCCTTTACGATCTGAGTTCAAATCCCGCCGAGGTTGACTTTGCCTTTCATCCTTACGGGGTCGATAAAATAAAGTACCAGTAATGAACTGGGTAATTGCTGGCCTTGTGCCTAAAGTAGAAACAATTATTACATAAAGATGTGTAAATCCTCAATTTTTTAAAACTTTTCTCTTTTGTCACCCAGTCATCACAATATTTCAATTACATTCATGTAAGTGTCATGACAAAAAGCCCCTAGCCTACACTGTAAAGTGGTCATGTAAAATACACAGTAAAAAGCACCCAGCACACACTATAAATGTGGTTGGCACTAGGAAGGGCATCTAGCTGTAGAAAACCAGCCAGAAACAGTCCTATATGAGTGAGACACGGTCACCCAACCCAACTTGCCTCTAAATGGGACAAACCCATCTAACCTATGCTAACGTGGAAGATGGACGTTAAACAATGATGATGATGATGCTGATGATAAATCAATTGATTACAATAATTTTCTCATATATTTTCTTTAACCATAATCAAACGTCATATATCCACTAAATTCTGATGACTTTGTTCTATCAATCTATCTTTCGATTAATATTGAGATTCATGTTTTGTTGTTCTTGTTCAAAAGTAGTTACATTGGTTAATATGTATAATTAGATAGCTATAGACAGCTAGGTAAATATTTAGATAGATAAACAGTTGGGTAGATAGTTAGATAAGAGAATATACCATATATACTTGAATATAATCCGACTCCCACTATTTTATGTTTGAGAAATGGGCAAAAATCCAAACCCCATTTATAAGCCAAGACAGCTAATCAACACATTGTTTAGATGATGTATATAAGCTGCACGCACCCCATTTTTTATCATCAGGTTTTCTGTCACATATTTCTCGGCTTATATTTGAGCATATATGGTAAATAAGGGAGATATGTTCATGGTCAGAGAGTAAAAGTTAATCTTAACGTATTTTAAATGTATGAGTGTCTGATATATTTTAAAGGTATTGCTAATCCTCTGCTTACTGAAGTTAGTTGTTTGTCTGATCAGAAGAAATCAGGTTAGAATTGAAATAGAAATAGAAGACTAAATAACAGTCTAATAATGGGGCATTCCAAACATACTTCCTTTGTTTACATATTGTTATTAAGTTATAGCTTCTAAAAATAATGGAAAAAACTGTGTGGGTTCATTGGCATAATGGAAAAAACTGTGTGAGTTCATTGACATAATGGTAGCATATTCGTCCAGCAAATGAGAGGTGTGGGTTCAATTTCTATGTGTGCTGGTACCCATCTTTTTCTGTTCAGTGGTTTTATATGCCCCATTATTAGACTATATTATTTAGTCGGCAGTATCGGTAGAGAGTCGAACGCCATGCTTTGACGCATAGAGTTACGGCCCTTGTCATTCTGAGTTCAAATCCCGTCGAGATTAACTTTGCCTTTCATCCTTACGGGGTCGATAAAATAAAGTACCAGTAATCTACTGGGTAATTTCTGGCCTTGTGCCAATAGTAGAAACAATTATTTAGTCAAAATGTTACAGCAAAGCTTCTATTTTTTTTCTATTTCAATTCTAAACTTCGCTCACTGTGTTCCAAACATCTTTATATTATCAGTGTATTTCTATTTTGTACTATTATTAGGCATTGGAGATTCTTTTAGACAAACTGAAGGCAGATAACTTTGATTTTTCAAAAGTTGCTGCCATATCTGGATCTGGCCAGGTTTGTGATATTCTATTTCTCTTTTATTATCATTGTTGTTATTTGAGTGTTAGCTATAACATAGCTGTGTATGAAGTACATAATTTGTATATCTGGCAATATATGGTATGTTTACAAACATACAGTATATTGCTAGATATACAAATTCACGTATTGTTATTATTGCATAAAACTCCACCATTTTGTAATTTGACTTTGTAATGTTGTCCTCTCATCAGTCATTCTTGTGTCAAAATATAGAAATTATTGAAGTAGAAATATAAGGCCTCACGATAATATTTGACTAAATAACATAGTCTTAATAATGGGGCATATAAACCCACTGAATGGAAAAAGATGGGTATCTGTACACATGTACTGGAACCCATCTTTTTCTGTTTGGAGGGTTTATATGCCCCATTATTAACCCTTTATATTTTCATGGTAAAGACTTTACCTCACACAATATCGAATCTATAAGATTTTTACATCATGTATTTTATATATCAATATGAGTGGTTAGTTATGGCCAGTTTGAGCAGAAAGAGGTGAGAGAATTCTGGTCGGATACAGTTGGTTAAATGCTAAAGGGTTAAAACTATGTTATTTAGTCAAATATTATAGCTAATCCTTATATTTCTACTTCAATTTTCAAACTTCACTCACTGTTCTCTAAACATAGAAATTATTATGATTTTTTATTATAAAGAACATATGAGCCAGCATTGTGGGTCATTGAATTAATGGTCCTGCCAAGTTGCTTGCAGTCTCATTTGGTAGATACAAACTGTGACATTGGTATGAGCAGGCTTGCCAATCCCATTTGACTGAAAAACTATTCTGAAAGGTTAGGCAGAGGTGGCAAATATATACATCACTTACATTATTTATTATCAAATGAATGCTATGACATGCGTCAGTTTTTATCTGACCAGATTGAATATCTACTCTTTTACTTCTTGTAGAAAGGATACATTTCACTGGTTGGAAGGCCCCACCTACATTAGAGTATTGTAGAATATGCCTTGTGGTATTTATTCCAGCTCCTTTCATTCTGAGTTCAAATCCTGCTGAAGTCAACCTTGCTGTTTATTCTATTGGGGTTGCTAAAGTACCAGTCTATAAGGTGGTAGGCTGCCATAGATACTCATTAGAGTGTTGTGGGGAATGCTTTGTAATATTCGTTCTAGCTTTTGTGTACTAATTTCAAATCCAGTTGTGGCCCACCTAGATGATAGATTTAAACAGTTGCCCAATTTAGCACTATTTTCTGGCCCTTGAGTGATTTAAGCTGAGACTACTCTGCTGGAAATATTCAGGCAAGGTCTTTGATTTAAAGACAATTTCCTCTCTCATTCTCACCAGTCTTGGAAGCTCTGAAAAAAGTCATAGGCATTGCTCTACCTTATGCCTAAAGAAAAGTCCCAAGAAAATTTATTTCCTTCATTATTTTCTTAATTTTAATAGCAACATGGAAGTGTCTATTGGAAGAAAGGGGCTGAAAAAGTACTTGAAAATCTTCAATCTGGTTCTTCCCTCAGTGAACAGCTAAAGGTAAGAAAAAAACACAAAACATTTCAGAGTAAATATTTTAGTCATAAACTTTTATTGTTTTTATTAGTGTACCACTGATGTCAATAATAACAGCAAAAGCATTGAATGTATATATATATATATATGTGTGTGTGTGTGTGTGTGTGTCAGAGTTCTTTCATTACACACCTGTGACATCATCAGTGATGTTATTATGTTTTTTCTCTCTCTCTGGCGGTGGATTGGCAGTATCAGTAGAGGGTCGGACGCCATGCTTTCCAGCATAGTTACGTCCCTTTACGATCTGAGTTCAAATCCCGCTGAGGTTGACTTTGCCTTTCATCCTTACGGGGTCGATAAAATAAAGTACCAGTAATGCACTGGGTAATTTCTGGCCTTGTGCCTAAAGTAGAAACAATTATGTTTTTTCTCTCTCTCTCAAGAGATGTCAACATGAATGGACCTGTTATTTTTATCTAAAGACATTTTTTTCTAATTCCACCCCACCCATCCCTTCAATCTATCTTATTTCTCATTCTTTCTTCTGATGAAGGACTAGCATCCGAAACGTTAAGACCCTCTTCCTGCTATTTCAAGTGTTAACCTAATATATTCCTTCCATATACTGTACCGATTGTGTTATTTCTGTTTGTGTTTTACATATATATATGTATATGTGATGGTGATGTAATTAGTGAAGGATTATTGTGGAAGTTGAAAGACAACTCTGAGCACCTTTTTGAATTGCATGTGTCTAACACCCATGGACAGGCTTACAAAATCAGAAAATAACACAACTCCTATGACTTTCGGAAACATTTTTTCACACTCAGTGTTGTTGAATCATGGAAAAAACTACCTGCATCAGTTGTTAGCTGTCGGGTCACTGCATCCTTCAAAACTTTCATGCTTCCTGAAATTTGCCAACACTACACCTGATATTCTTCCTTCATTCACATGCACACATGTATATCATTACTCATACATTGTTCACTTTCCTGACATTTGTACATTATTCTATGTACTATATATACATGCACATTTGATTAGTTGTAGTGCACCTGAGCAATGTACATAATCATTTTCATTATTATTATTATTATAATATTATTATTATTATATTATAAGGGTGGTGGATTGGCAGTATCGGTAGAGGGTCGGACGCCATGCTTTCAAGCATAGTTACGTCCCTTTACGATCTGAGTTCAAATCCCGCCGAGGTTGACTTTGCCTTTCATCCTTACGGGGTCGATAAAATAAAGTACCAGTAATGCACTGGGTAATTGCTGGCCTTGTGCCTAAAGTAGAAACAATTATTATTATTATTATAATTATTATTATGCAGGGCGGTGGATTGGCAGTATCGGTAGAGAGTCGGACTCCATGCTTTGCAGCATAGAGTTACGGTCCATTACGATCTGAGTTCAAATCCTGCCGAGGTTAACTTTGCCTTTCGTGCTTACAAAGCCGATAAAATAAAGTACCAGTAATGCACTGGTGTCAATTTAATCGACTTTCCCCTCTCCCAAAATTACTGGCCTTGTGCCTATAGTAGAAATCATTATAATGCAATCAATTGAGGATGATTGTGGAAGTTGAAAGACAATGATGATGATGATGATGATGATAAATGGAAATCACTGGTTTAAACTAACTCTTCTTCTGTAACTGTCTGTTTTCTAAATAGGATTGCTTCAGTGTTGCTGATAGTCCAATTTGGATGGATGCAAGTACAACTAAACAATGCAAACAGTTAGAAGCAGCTCTTGGTGGGGCTATGGTAAAGTATTACTTCTTATTTATGATGGCAGTGTTGGTGTAGGACTTGGTGGTGATGGTGGTGGTGGTGGTGGTGGTGGGCGATGTAGTGGGGGTGGGGGTTGTGGGGGTGGCCATGTTGATGTTGGTGTTGGCCTTGCTGGTGGTGGTGGTGGTGGTGGTGGTGGTGATGGGGGCAGTGTTAGTGTTGGACTTACAGGTAGTGTTGGTGTTGGTCTTGGTGGTGGTAGTGCTGGTGGGAGCAGTGTTGGTGGTGGTGGGTGCTGTGGTGGGGGTGGGCTGTGTGGTGGTAGCCATGTTGATGTTGGTGTTGGCCTTGCTGGTGGTGGTGGTGGTGGTGATGGGGGCAGTGTTAGTGTTGGACTTGCAGGTAGTGTTGGTGGTGGTAGTGCTGGTGGGAGCAGTGTTGGTGTTTGGTGGTGGTGGGTGCTGTGGTGGAGGTGGGGGTTGTGGTAGTGACCATGTTGATGTTGGTGTTGGCCTTGCTGGTGGTGGTGGTGGTGATGGGGGCAGTGTTAGTGTTGGACTTGCAGGTAGTGTTGGTGTTGGTCTTGGTGGTGGTAGTGCTGGTGGGAGCAGTGTTGGTGTTTGGTGGTGGTGGGTGCTGTGGTGGAGGTGGGGGTTGTGGTGGTGACCATGTTGATGTTGGTGTTGGCCTTGCTGGTGGTGGTGGTGATGGTGATGGGGGCAGTGTTAGTGTTGGACTTGCAGGTGGTGTTGGTGTTGGTGGAGGGGGCCAAAGTGTTGGTGATCTGAATATAAACCAGCCCCTCCCTCTTATTTCACATTTGATAAATAGGCAAAAATCAAAACCCCAAGGCAGCTAATCTACACATTGTTTAGATGGCATATTTAAGCCAACCTCCCATTTTACCATCAATATTTTTGGTCATATATTCCTTGGCTTATATTTGAGTATATATGGTAAGTGTTGAACTTCTTGGTAAGCCTGATCCTTCTATCTTCCTTAGACCTTTAGCATTTAAACCAGCATTCAAGCCAGAATTCTCTCACCACTTCCTGTTCAAACTGGCCGTAACTGGCTGCTCATGCTTATGTTAAGGTATTGTTCTCAAAATGAATAATATCAAAATCCCACAGATTCAATATTATGTGAGATAATTATGAGAGATGAAACCTTTACCACAAAAATACAATAATACATATATAGAGTAATGTAAAAGCTAAAAGGTTAACTAATCATCTACTTGTTTCACTGTTCTTGATATACTGATCCTATCAGTAAGAAAGGCTTCATACCACTCCCCTGGCCGTTTCATAGGCTTTTGCTCAATAGACAGTGAAACCCCCATATCTGTTTAACTCCTACGTCAGAAGCATCGACGCAGACTTCATCACAGTCACAGAAACATGGGCACATTCTTTACTCTGTGATGGGGTTTTCAGCATTACTGCATACAACCTGTTCCGCAAGGACCGCATTAATCGCCGTGGTGATGGTGTGATGGTCTACATTCGTTCAAACTTTTCGGTAATTCCTTGCATTGATTTGAACGAATCACAAGAAGAAATTTTTTTCTGTGACATACGTATGATCATATCAACACTTCTGCTTGGTGGTGTGTATCGCCCCCCAAACTACCATCAGGACACACAGCTTTGCGATATCCTCAGAGCTGCTGCCAGGAAAACAGCCACTTATGTGTTTATTGCAGGAGACTTCAATCATCCTGAGATCGATTGGGAACCCTTTCGTTGGCCACAAAGTGCAAACGATTTCCTTGAGCTAGTGCTGGACTCAAACTGGTCACAAGTAGTCACCTCTCCAACAAGAGGTGACAACACTTTGGACCTGCTCTTCACCACTACTCCTGAAGTGGTTATCAGTTGTACTACTGAGGAACCTCTAGGCGACTCTGATCATGCTATGATCATTGCCAATCTGGCTCTTGCGGGCAGCAACAAAAACCAGAACCATCTCCAATTTGCTTGCTTTGATTGGAAGAAAGCAGATTGGAACTTGTACTACACTGAGCTACAGTGCCTAAACTGGCATCAGTTATATAACTCTGGAGATGTGAACACTACTCCAGAGCACCCTGGACTCCATATGGATAGCGTGTGCAGCATCAGTGCCACGTAAGCAGAAAAAAACCCACCGCAAAAGTGCAATTTGGGAAACTTCAGCAATCCGACTTGCCAGGAAAGAATGTTGGAATGCTGAACGGGAATATAAACTGCATAAATCAGATGCCAACAGAAAAAAGCGGAATAAATCTTCCAACCATCTCAAGCAAGTGACAAAAAAGGCAGTGTTTGAATTTGAACAGTGCATAGCAACCAATCCTGACAGTAAGGTGTTCTGGAAATATGTACATTCAAAGCAGAGAGCTCACTCCCCAGTTGGTCCTCTTCGCAATCCCCACACAAGCCAGATCACTGACGATCCCAAAGAATGCGCAGAACTCATTGCTGAGTGCTATGCAAGCATTTTTACTGTTGAAAACGAGAATGTACGATCTCCACCATCTCTAACATCAAATTCCATAACAACTATGGAATTTATACCTGCAATGTTGCGACGTCACCTTAAGAATAAGTGCAACTATGCCTCCCCTGGTCTTGATGGTGTTACATACCTGCTTCTCAAACGTGGCGGGTACTTCCTTTTGCACCAGCTTTCTTTCTTCTTTCAATACTGTCACAACAATGGTGCTACTCCGGAGCAGTGGAAAACTGCCAGTGTCATTTCCCTTTTCAAAAAGGGCAACCGCACGTCACCTGTCAACTATCGTCCAGTCAGTCTTACTAGCTGTATTGCCAAACTGATGGAATCCTGGGTTAGAGAAACACTTTGGAACTTCTGGAGCTCTCACAGCCTCATCCGGCCCTCGCAATTTGGATTTATCCCTAACTCCAGCTGCTGTGATCAGCTTATCGAGTTCCTTGAAGACATTACCTGGATCACTGACAGCGGCTCATGGGTGGATGTTGTTTACCTTGACTTCGCTAAGGCTTTTAATTCTGTGCCACACAAAAGTCTTATGGCGAAACTCTCTGCAATGGGTGTGAGGATGATCTTTTTAACTGGTTGCAATCCTTCATCTCAGCCGAAAAGAGGTAGTCACGGTTCTAGGACAGAATTCTTCAACATATGAGATGTCATCTGGAGTACCACAGGGATCTGTTCTTGGTCCCCTTTTGTTTGTTGCATACATTAATGACATAGATGCCAACTTAAAGAATGTCACAGTACTGAAATATGCAGATGACATCAAGCTGTACCTTGAAATCAAAAGGACAGATCCTGAAATCTATAACTCTTTCCTACAATCAGACCTGGACACAATGCAGCAATAGATCACAGACTGGCAACTGAAGCTGGCTGTGGACAAGTGTACCACCATGCATTTTGGGAGGAAAAATCCAGCGTCCACATACTCCCTCCACAACACTGATATCAAGAAGTCCTCTTGTGAACGTGACCTGAGCATTACTGTCAGCAGCGATTTGCGTTGGACAAACCACATCTCTAGCATGGTCAAGAAGGCCGAGGGTGTCTTGGCATCACTCAGCAAGACCTTTGTTAGCCGCTCTCCAGCCATCTGTTTAAAGCTCTATACAGCTATGGTACAACCACACTTGGAATTTGTATCATCAGTCTGGAACCCCTATCTTGCTCAGAACATTGATCTCCTGGAAACTGTTCAGAGATGTGCAACCAAGCAAATACCCTCCATCAGACACCTACCATACTCTGAACACCTTGCTTCCCTGGGCATGGATTCATTGAAGCTCCGACGTCTGGCAATGGACTTGGTAAACACCCACAAAATGATTAACCATCTCGCCAACAACAACCCTGAGCACCTTTTTGATCTCCATGTGTCTAACACACGTGGACATGCCTACAAAGTCAGAAAACAGCACAGTTCCCATGACTTTCGGAAACATTTTTTCACGCTTAGAGTTGCTGAAACATGGAACAAACAGCCTGCGTCAGTTGTTAGCTGCCGAGACACTGCATCCTTTAAAACCCTCATGCTTCCCGAAATTCGCCAAAACTACACCTGATGTACCCCTTCCATACACATGCACACATGTGTATATCATGACTCATGCACTGTTCATTTTCCTGACGTTTGTACATTGCCCTATGTACTATACATACACTTTTGATGAGTTGTAGTGCACCTGAGCATTGTACACATTTTCATTGTTATCATTGTTATTATAAGTCACTGAAAACTGTGAGTGGTGTCTATTTTTAGGGGTCTATTTAATAAAACTTCTTTTCTTTTGTTTCTTTTTATCATTTCAGCGTTTGGCTGAAATCACTGGATCTCGAGCTATTGAGCGCCTTACTGGGAATCAAATTGCTAAGATATTTGAGAATTCTCCCGTGTCATATCACAATACTGAGGTACGTATTTGACAACACTTATTTTGCTCTCCATATATACACATTCTGAGAGGGTGCTTGGTTTAGTGGTAAAGGTGTTTGGCTCAGTAATAAAGTCATGAGTTTGATTCCAGGTGGTGCATTGTGTTCGTAAGTAACATATTTTATTTCATGTTGCTCCAGCTAATGCATTTTTGAGTAATTATTGTTTAATTATATTTGTAATTTAACAATACACGTACAACATATTGTTGGAAAATCCTTGGTTATTATAATAAAGGCTTCAACCTCTTATATTATTTAAAAGTAGGTTGTTACCCATTGCTATGCTGCTGGTAAAATACACACACAAATAACCATAAAAATAACTATATGTACTCTATATATATATATATATATATACCTATAAGTGTAACAGACAACACAACATAGGCTTCAAAAAATGACTATGACCTTTGTCTGTCACACTTATATGTGCTCCAGTCAATCCCTCACTTTTAGCAACCAAAGATTCTGTATGTGAGCACACACACACACACACACACACACACACATATATATATATATATATATATATATATATATATATATATATATATATATATTTGAAAAGGGAGTAAGGTTCTATACAAAACAGAGGTTATAGAAAAAAAGTAGGATTGGAAATAGCACTGAAATATATTTAAAGAATCTGTTTTCCTTTTTTTCTTCTTTGATCCGTCAAAGTGACATTATTGAAAAATGAGAAGAACAATTTTTTTTTGAAAAAGGAGTTTTATAAAGTATATAAAATATATAGAATATTACCAGTTTCGATGTAATTCATCTTATTAAATATTACAATTAAAAAAGAATTAAAAATTAAGTCTAGAAGAAAATTCTGTTCATCTTAAAAAAATTGTTCTTCTGTCAATTATATATGCAGTTCTGTTTACATGCCAACACAAGGGCAAGAATGAGGGGCTCATTCTACTGACATGGGTTAAAAGAGGCTTGTTTGCATAATTGCAAACATATCGAATATTATTATTAATATTCGAAAAACATTTATTGTTTTCAGCCATGTAGACCAATAACTTTTTGTTAGTTATATATATAGCAAGAGATGTCAACATGAATGGACCTGTTATTTTTATCTAAAGACATTTTTTCCAATTCTATCCTGCCCATCCCCTCAATCTATCTTATTTCTCATTTGTTCTTCTGATGAACAACTAGCGTCCGAAATATCCCTTCCATATGCTGTACCGATTGTGTTTTTATTTCTGTTTACCTTTTACATATATATATATATATATATATATAAACTGCATAAATCAGATGCCAAGAGAAAAAAGCAGAATAAATCTTCCAACCATCTCAAGCAAGTGACAAAAAAAGCAGTGCTTGAATTTGAACAGTGCATAGCAACCAATCCTGACAGTAAGGTGTTCTGGAAATATGTTCATTCAAAGCAGAGACCTCACTCTCCAGTTGGTCCTCTTCACAATCCCCACACAAGCCAGATCACTGACGATCCCAAAGAATGCGCAGAACTCATTGCTGAGTGCTATGCAAGCATTTTTACTGTTGAAAACCAGAATGTACCATCTCCACCATTTCATTCCATAACAACTATGGAATTTACACCTGCAATGTTGCAACGTCACCTTAAGAATAAGCGCAACTATGCCTCCCCTGGTCTTGATGGTGTTACATACCTGCTTCTCAAACGTGGCAGGTACTTCCTTTTGCACCAGCTTTCTTTCTTCTTTCAATACTGTCTCAACAATGGTGCTACTCCGGAGCAGTGGAAAACTGCCAGTGTCATTCCCCTGTTCAAAAAGGGCAACCGCACGTCACCTGTCAACTATCGTCCAGACAGTCTTACTAGCTGTATTGCCAAACTGATGGAATCCTGTGTCAAAGAA
This sequence comes from Eledone cirrhosa, assembly GCA_964016885.1. Classification (NCBI taxonomy): domain Eukaryota; kingdom Metazoa; phylum Mollusca; class Cephalopoda; order Octopoda; family Eledonidae; genus Eledone; species Eledone cirrhosa. Next base: position 271,804,620 of record OZ024740.1, on the reverse strand, counting down.
ACACTTTAGAACTTCTGGAGCTCTCACAGCCTCATCCGGCCCTCGCAATTTGGATTTATCCCTAACTCCAGCTGCTGTGATCAGATTATCGGGTTCCTTGAAGACATTACCCGGATCACTGACAGCGGCTCATGGGTGGATGTTGTTTACCTTGACTTCACTAAGGCTTTTAATTCTGTGCCACACAAAAGACTTATGGCAAAACTCTCTGCAATGAGTGTGAGGGATGATATTTTTAACTGGTTGAAATCCTTCATTCTTAGCCGAAAAGAGGTAGTCACGGTTCTAGGACAGCATTCTTCACCATATGAGATGTCATCTGAAGTACCACAGGGATCTGTTCTTGGTCCTCTTTTGTTTGTGGCATATATTAATGACATAGATGCCAACTTAAAGAATGCCACAGTACTGAAATATGCAGATGACATCAAGCTGTACCTTGAAATCAAAAGGACAGATCCTGAAATCTATAACTCTTTCCTACAATCAGACCTGGACACAATGTAGCAATAGATCACAGACTGGCAACTGAAGCTGGCTGTGGACAAGTGTACCCCCATGCAATTTGGGAGGAAAAATCCAGCATCCACATACTCCCTCCACAACACTGATATCAAGAAGTCCTCTTGTGAACGTGACCTGGGCATTACTGTCAGCAGCGATTTGCATTGGACAAAGCACATCTCTAGCATGGATAAGAAGGCCGAGGGTGTCTTGGCATCACTCAGCAAGACCTTTGTTAGCCGCTCTCCAGCCATCTATTTAAAGCTGTATACAGCTATGGTACGACCACACTTGGAATTCGCATCATCAGTCTGGAACCCCTATCTTGCTCAGAACATTGACCTCTTGGAAACTGTTCAAATACACAATATTTTCATTATTATTGGCAGTATTGGTAGAGGGTCGGATGCCATGCTTTCCAGCATAGTTACGTGCCTTTATGATCTGAGTTCAAATCCCGCCGAGGTTGACTTTGCCTTTCATCCTTACGGGGTCGATAAAATAAAGTACCAGTAATGCACTGGGTAATTGCTGGCCTTGTGCCTAAAGTAGAAACAATTATTATTATAATTGACAGCCGAGAGAAAAGAGTACTTAATACCAAAGTACTTAATACATGTCTGTCATCTAGCTTCTCTTTTAGCTATTTGGTGCTGATCTTTGCTGCCTCCATTTGAGAACTTATCAAAAGTTTTAAAATGAAAATTTCCTTTTCTTCTATTTTGCCAGAGAATATCCTTGGTCAGCAGTTTTGGTGCATCATTATTCATTGGAAAGTATGCACCAATTGATTTTTGTGATGGTTCTGGAATGAATCTTCTTGATATTAATAAAAAAGAATGGTCAAAGGAATGTTTAAAAGTATGTTTCAGTTTTGCTCTTTAAATTACAATTTTCTTAACAATTTTCTTAACCTATAGATCTTAATATATAAAACTCCATTTCATGTATCAAGTTTTTTTGTTGGTTGGTTTACATTTTTCCGTTGTGCTGGAAGGAGAAATCAGTGGCTGGGCTGAGAGAGAGGGGGAGAGAGATAGCAAGAGGGGGAGGAGAGAACCAACAGTTGGCACCTAGTATGCCACACAATCATGCAACTTGACAGTGAAATATAAAAAAAAAAATTGGAAAAAAGAATAGCAGAGGAAAAGATAGCAAAAATAAGCCATGAGAGGTTGAATGAAGGAAGATAGAGCTCTGCTCTAGATAGAGAGATAATGTAATAAAATAACAGTGATATAGAGAGTGAGTGAATAATAAAGAGAATGATAGAGATAGAAAGAGAGAGATTAAGAATAATTTTCTTGAAACCCATACTTTACTATGTATTATTGGTGCTATGACAAAGAACACCCAGTCCACCCTACAGGGTGGTTGTGCTGGTGCCATGATAAAATGTACCTAGTACATGCTGTAAAGTGGTTGGTATTATGAAAGGCATCCAGCTTAGAAATGAAATATATGAGTAAGACATGATCGCCTGAGAACATGGCAATCTGTCTAACCTATGCACGCATAGAAAATAGACATTAAACGGTGGTGGGGGTAATGATGATGATATACACAATTTTCTCTTTTTTTTTTTCAGGCTTGTGCTGAGAATTTGGGTGAAAAACTTGGACCTTTAGTGAAATCAACTGAAATATTGGTATAGTTATTATTATTTTATATTTTAATAATTTATGAGTGAGGCTAAAAGTTCACAACTAAGTTTTAATTCTGAGATTTATATACTTCATTTGCTTCACATACTCTCGGGTCTTGAATAATTCCCCCCCCCCCCTCCACACACACTTATTAATTAATTTTTTTAGATTTTCTTCCAACCCCTACTTATTAAATTTTTATAATCTGTCTTCGACAAAATTTTATTCTAAGTAATAGCATTTCTGCTTCAATTAATTTTCTTTATACATTAAAAAACATTATACATGACAAAAAATGTACATTGCTAGAAATCCCATTCGTTATAAAATAAATAGAATGGGTTGGGGTCTCAATATGTAAACTAAATGACTAATTCTGGATTTACGAAAAAATCAAAGGAGACAATCTAGAAAAATTACTGATTTTCCAACACTCTCCTTTGCTCCTCTCCCCCACTTATTCTAACCCCCCTCCTTATCCCCCCCCCCCCCCCGCTTATTCCACCCTATCCGTATCATTTGGGACCCGAGAGTACATTGATAATGACCTAAAGAAAGTTTGAAATCAAAACCTTTACTAATAAGAAAAAGCAACTACCGTATATACTCGAATATAAACTGAGGAATATGTGAGCAAAACATTGATGGTAGAAGGAAGGTCGGCTTATATTCAGGGTCAATATTTTGACAATTTTCACCAACTTCAAATTCTACGTAAATAAAGTTTGGATTTTTGCCCATTTCTCAAACATAAAATAGCGGGGTTGGCTTATATTTGTATCGGCTTATATTTGAGTGTATACAGTAGTTACAAATATTCAAGCATAGAATAAAGATGTGATTATTAAAGTTTATGTATTCATGATTTCAACAGAATTATTGAAATTTCAGGGCAAAATCAGCCAATATTATGTTGGGAAGTATGGTTTTTCTCCAGACTGTGAAATAATTGCATTTACTGGTGACAATCCTGGTAAGCTACAAATTATTTTGGTAAAATGTATTTTCCTTACACACTTTCATTTTTACTATTCATCATTGAATCTTTAGCAGTGGAGAATTCCAGCATTCTTGGTCCCTCTCCCACCTCCCTCCTCATTACTATTAGAGCAGAGTTGGCCACACGCAGGAGTGAGCCTCACGAGTTTGAATGTCTATTTCAATACGTTTCCCTCGCCATCCTTTGGAGAAACGCTTTCTCCATTCTGTTTGCTCGGACCACAAGGGGTTTTGCATGCCAAACGTTGTTCTCCCACACTGTGCAGGCTTATATCATTTGGGTAGTGATGATTGACTATACAGTTAGCGAGAAACGAAAAAAGGGAAATAACTCCGTTGATTAAGTATTAGACTTAATCAACTGAGCTAACTTAAACACCAGTGGTGTTGAGTTCAAATTCATTGTGGGTGTTTTGTTGTTTTTGTGGTTGTTTAACTCAAGGTCAACTCTAAATAAGCAGAGTTATGATCAAATGAATTCCAACCATGACTCTCACATTTTTTCAGGGTGTCTATAATTCCATTATCTAATGTGTCCTTTCTTTTTTAAGACAATAGGGTGTGATTTGATAGATATTTCTATCAGGTTGAGTGACCATCTAGAACCCCCCTGACTCATTGGTATTTTGTTGATTTTAATTTAAGTAATATTGTATTTTGTGTATGTTAGTTTAGCTGATAGAAATAGATACCAGATTTTCAAGGAATGGAACCTGCAACAAACTGACAAGTTATTCAGGGCAAGATTTTATCTTGCATCTCATATTTACGCTAAATTGGCAGCAGCATTAGAACATTGAAAAAAATTCCTTGTGGTATATATTCCGGCTCTTTGCATTCTGAGATTAAATCCTGTTGAAGTCAATTTTGCCTTTTATAAAATACCAGTCTATGGCAGTGGATAGGTAACTTCCTCCAAGTTAGAAATTGCCAAATTAGACAGTGGTAGCATATAACCATTTATTTCTTATTTACCAATTATATTTTATTTTTATTTTTTTATTTTTTGTTTTGGTTCATGAACTTTAATTCATTCCTGAAGGCCGTTCGTCACCTGAAATGTTCATAAACCGAAACTAGTTTTCCCATACGGAATGTTGAGAGAGAAATACAGTGAGCAAGAGAGAGACTGTGTGTGAAAGACAGATAGATATCACCATAGTAACTAACTACACAGCAAAATGATGCTTTCTTGCTGATACTCCCAGCTTGCCTATAAATGTTGATGCCGGCTTGTGTGTTCGTTATTCGAGACACTGCTCGTCATCTGAGACGTTTTATTTTCATAAAACTTGTTCATGAACCGAGGTTTCCCTACATATATTTTGATTGTTTTGTCTCTGTTTATTATATGTTGTTGTAAATTTATTTCTAGTTTTCTGCCATAACTGTAGCCATTTTTCTTTTTATGTGTATGTGTGTATGTATATGCATGTTGCTAAGATGAAAACTATATTTCCATTTCAGCATCATTAGCTGGAATGAGACTTCAAGAAGGTGATATATGTGTAAGTTCTAGCATATCTTCTTTCTTTAACATTTTAATATTTTACTGGAAAATGTATAAATGCAGTGACCTCCCTTGATATAGGAGAAAGCCTGCACATATTCAGTGATGCCATGTTGATGTTTTTATTGGTGATTTTCAGACTTGTTGTAAACTTTGCAAAATAGTTTCTTTAAGCCAGATAACTAACTGGTCATTCATATTAATAAATATAACAAATATTGTGTTTTAGGCCAGTTTAATATGGTGTTTTAGGGTTCAGTAGCCTATGTATGCCTATGAATGTTCTTGGCTTCCTGCAGATTATTATTTCTAGGGAAAAATGTAGACAAGAAAGGAATTTCAGAAGATTACAATTCTGGGGGTTTACAATTCAATGAAGATTACAATTCAATATCTCAGGAAATAATCGCTGGACAGATTTTATGGGAAAAACCAACTGGCAGGAGGCCCAGGACTAAACCAGGAGCAAAATGGTTGGATAACATAGATGAGCTTCGCTGGTCTCGTTCGGGGATCCAGCCAGATCAATTGGAGACGGTTGCTTCTGACAGGACCTGCTTGTAGGAGTGTTTGAGGACTCTGTTCCCAAGACCCTCTCTGGAATAAGTGAGTGGAGAAGCAGGAGGAGAAGAAGAATGAGTGAGACACAGTAGTGTTAATAAGAGGAGAGGTTGTTATCATGTTGATACATAGCTTGTTAATCCAGTAGAAAAGACTGAGTCAGATAGATAATGTGAGGTGAGTGGTTGTCTTAGTCTGTCTCAAGCCCAGAGGTTCATCAGACCAGTGCTTATCCTGTTTTATGTGGCATGAACTGACTGAGAGTACAAGAGAGGATGCCAGTCCATCACAGGGTTAATACCCCAACTATTGCTTTTACTCATTTTCAGCTGAGCATACTGGAGTCACTCCAGGTAGTTGCTACTTCTCTAAATTGAGAGATCATAGCTCAAATACTATGGCCATGTGGTAGGAGACCCAGGCGTAGACCCCAAGCAAGATGGTTGGATAACATCCATGAGCTTGGCTGGTTTTGCTTCTGACAGGACCCATTGGAAGAAGCATTTTAGGACTCTGTTCCCACAACCCTCTCAGGAATAAGTGGGTTAAAAAGAAGTATACTGGAGCAATGTGAAATGAAGTGTTTTGCTCAAGAACGCAACACACAACCCAGTTCAGGAATCAAACCCACAACATTATAATCGTAAGTCCAACACCCTTACAACTAGGTCACATGCTTCCACAAGGTGAGTGGTTGTAGTGTGTCAATAAAGATTTGCCATTCAGTTTGATCACATTTTTGGAGGCAGGGTGTAAGTGTTGCAGTCTAGAATGTTTGTTTTGATGTGTTGGGAAAATTTGTCTTTTAAAACGTCAACAGCTGTTTAGTGCTGAAGTTGTAGCTAGTACTTAAAGACAATGAAGTTATCTTTAGGAACCAGACTTAAGACAGTTTTGGGCTGGGAGCCTTGCTGGAAGCAGAAGGAGATTGACGTCACATAACGGAAAATAGGAAATAGCAGGAATGTCATGTGCTCTATTTTGCTATTTGTTGGTTTGGAAGAATGACATGTCTTTGCTCTGTGCATTGGGGTTATATGTTTATATGTTAGGGGGTTTTGGTGGGGGGTGGGGGTGTACTCACAGACGCAGATATACCCTGTTCTGGACAAGATCAACCCATAAGACTTCCCATGAGGTATGTGAACTAGGTATCCCCCCTCCTACCTTGTACAACAGACAGAATGAGGATATCAGGCATGGACAATGGAGTAAGAACTCTTTACCCTGGTAGATTGAATAAAAGGCTCAGTTTGAAACTGAGAACATTACCAAATATGAAGATAGCTGAAGAAGCAACTAAAACTGTGAGACTTTAACAACCAAAATGAGGAAACTTGTCTCATTAAATCAGTGTGTAATAATTTAACTGTAGTGTAAATGTTTAATGAGTACCTTTTTGAATTCCGTGTGTCTAATACCTGTGGACATGCTTACAAAGTAAGAAAACAACACAGCTCCCATGACTTTCGGAAACATTTTTTCAAACTCCCTGCATCAGTTGTTAGCTGTCAGGACACTGCATCCTTCAAACTTCCATGCTTCCCGAAATTCATCAACACTACACCTGATATTCCTCCTCCATACACTCACAGATGTATCTGTGTATAACATGACTCATACACTATTCACTTTCCTTACATTTGTACATTATTCTATGTACTATACATGCACCTTTGATGAGTTGTAGTGCACTTGAGCCCTGTACACAATAAGTTTCATTATATTATATGTTATATATTTTAATGTTTTGTCATTATTTGAACTAGGTGAGCCTTGGGACAAGTGACACATTATTTCTTTGGTTAACTCAACCCAAGCCAGCCCTTGAAGGCAATATATTAATCAACCCTATTGACAGTGATGCTTATATGGCTTTGCTTTGGTTAGTGAATATTTTGTTTCTCTTCTTTACTTTTCAGTTTCTCTTGGCTAAGCAACTATACTTAATCCAAACAAAACCAATTTTTGTTTGGGTTAAGTATAGTTTAAAATAATTCCAGTATAATACTGCTATTTCTTTTATGGAACCAAATTATCATCATCATCTTCATGATCATCACAATCATCATCATCATCATCATCATCATCATCATCATTTAAATAATAAATATTTGAGCACAACACAGTGTATATTAGCAAATCTGAGAAACATGTAATGTATGTATATCTGTATCTGTATGTATGTATGTATATTTGTATGTATGTATGTATGTGTGTATGATGTATGTATGTATATTTGTATGTATGTATGTATGTGTGTATGATGTATGTATGTATGTCCGTGTATTATCAACTGACTTGAAACAAAATCTCAATATCGAAGTAAAGTTTAAATACTCACATAATGACTAAGTGCTGAGCCATAAAACAAATATATATACATACATACATCATCATCATCATCATCATTTTACGTCCGCTTTTCCCTGCTTGCAAGGGTGGGACGGGTCTTATTCAGCACAGCATCTCTCCACTCGTCATGGTCCCTCGTCATCTCCACCGTGAGCTTCAATGATCTGAGGTCTGTTCTCACTACCTCCGCCCCTGTTTTTCGTGGTCTACCTCTACCACGTCTTCCTTCAACTGGCATTTCCTGGCACTTCTTCACCCATCGGTCATCCTCCATACGCATCACATGCCATACCACCTCAGTCTCCTCTCCCGTACACTACATTCTATCCCTCTCAGACACAGTTTCTCTCTCAACACATTTATGCTGGGTTGTTCACGCACATTTACACTGCACATTCAACGGAGCATGCTTGGCTCATTTCTCTCCAGCCGTCGCATATATTCTGCAGTTGCTGCCCATGTCTCACTACCATGCAGCATCGCACTCCTCACACAGGCATCATACAACCGGCCTTTCGTACGCAGGGAGAAACCCTTCTTCGTCAACAGAGGAAGCAGCTCCCTAAACTTCTTCCAACCCGTCCTTATTCTAGATACTATGGCCTCGGAACACCCTCCTCCCATGCTAATCTGATCTCCTAGGTACCGGAAGCTATCCACCACTTCTATAGCGCCCTCTTGCATTTGAAAAATGTGTCTATCAGTGCGACTTCTACTGTCTAATTTCCCTGTACATCTACTGCATAAATATTTCTCCCTACCTGTTAGTTTGCCTGCTATCCCGCTACATCTCTTGTGTACCCAGGATCTGCATTGTGTGCATTTTATAGAATTTATGCCAGTTCCTTTTCTGCATATCGAACATGGCCATTTCCCTGACGGAATCAGGGTTTTGTCCTCTTTTCTACTCATCAACACTTTTGTCTTAGCTAGATTCACTCTCAGTCCTCTTGCTTCCAACTGCTGTTTCCATAGCCAGAATTTATTCTCTAACTCCTCTACTGATTCTGTTATAAGAACCAGATCGTCAGCATAGAGAAGTTCCCATGGACAGCCAGTCTTAAACTCCTCTGTTATGGCTTGGAGGACTATAATGAACAAGAGCGGGCTGAGGACCGAACCCTGATGTACTCCTACTTGTATCTGGAATTCCTCACTAAACTCCATTCCTACCCTGACTTTACTGAGAGTACCTCTGTACAAAGTTTGCACTGTCCTCACAAGCCATTCCTCAACACCTAGCTTCCTTAGGGACCACCAGATGACAGATCGGCGTACCCTATCAAAGGCCTTCTCTAGGTCAACAAAGGCTAAGTATAGTGGCTTATTCTTCTCTAAGAACCTCTCTTGCATTTGTCTCACCAAGAAGAGGGCATCTGTTGTACTCTTCCCAGGCACAAAACCAAACTGCATCTCATCTAGTTTGACCCTTTCTCTAATTAGTTGTGCTAAAATCCTTTCTGCCACTTTCATAACCTGATCTATCAGTTTTATACCCCTATAATTGCTCCTCTCCAAAGCATCCCCTTTACCTTTGTAGCAATTTATGAGAATACTGCTGCACCAGTCTTTGGGTATGACACCACTATATATAGCCTGATTGATGATGCGTGCAACCAGTTTAGTGCCTACGTCCCCTGATGCCTTCAGCATCTCAGCAACTATTCCCGATGGTCCGGCCGCCTTACCATTTTTCATTTCCCTAATCGCCTCTTGGACCCTATATTCGTCAATCTCAATAGCTGGTCCCTCTGTCGGATCTACCAAGGGTAATTTCTCTCTCTCCCATTTGTTCTCCACATTCATCAGTCTCTCATAATATATATATATATATACGTCATGTAGGTGTCACGACAAAAAGCACCCAGTCCACACTGTAAAGTGGTCATGTAGGCGTCACAACAAAAAGCACCCAGTACTTACTGTAAATGAAGTTGGTGCTAGGAAGGGCATCCAGTTGTAGAAACAAAGCCAGAATCTGTTCTGTATGAGCAAGACATGGTCACCGGACCTAATATTGTTCACAACAGGATAACTCGTCTAACCCATGCCAGTGTGGAAAAATGGACGTTAAATGGTGATAATGATGATATAAATGGATGTGTGTGTGTGTGTGTGTGTGTGTGGCAGCTAGGCCTAGGCTTTGTGTGCAGAAGATTTGCAGTGACTAAAAAGAAATGAAGCAGGATCTACTGGATATGTAATGTGAGTATACATGGATGATAGAACACAAGTGAAGTAAGAGAAAAGCTGAGTATAAGGAGAATCGAATGTAGTGTGCAAGAGAGGTGATTGCACTGGTATGGTCATGTGATGCATAAGGAGTGTGAAAGCTGTATAAAAAGTGTTGAGCACTTGAAGTAGATGGAACCTGTTGTAGAGGAAGACGTTGGACAAAGTTGTGAAAAATCACCTCAGGAAACTGAACTTCATGAAGGAGATGACACAGGACTGAGTTTATTGATGATATGCATGCATGGTTCTGTAACTCTTGAGGTTACCATAGGGGTGTTGTGTTGACATACAGCACTTCTTGGGGCATTTTAAAACCTGGCAGAGCCCATCGACTTGCCAGGTCTGAGTACAGTAGATTTCGTCCAGAGAAAGATAGAGAGAGTGAGAGAGACATAGAGGAAGAATCAACCACAGTACAAGACTGGTACTTTTTTTTATTGACCTTGAATGGATGAAAAGCAAAGTAAACCTCCATTGATAATATACCATGCTACAAAAGACCCACCCACCAGCATAAGTGTTGTAGCATGAAAAATGAATGTGGTGAGAGAGAAGAGACAGCATGGAGTGGAATGATCACATATTCTGCAGTAAATGTGACAACCTCATTCACAATGGAACACTCAGTACCCCCATACACACACGTGCTTCATGCTAAGTAGTTTGTTGAACAGACTAAGACAACATGAAGTAGAGAGAACTCTCTGACCTTGTCAGCTGCTCTAGTGTTGGTGTCATGATAGAATCTACACCAGCAATAGAAACCGTGACAGCATGGAAGGAGTATGTAAAATGATGATAACACACACACACACAAATTTCATCTACTGACTTTCACTCATAAGGTATAGGTCAACTCAAGATTACAGTAGAAAATATTTGTAATCTGGTGCCTTGCAAAACATAAACATAATTTCAGTAAATTTAAATGTGTTTTGCTTCTCAGTGAATTAAAACACAAATTTAACTCTTTAGCATTCCCATTACTCTATATTTACTATTGTATTTTTGTGGTAAATGCTTTATATCGTATAATAACTCACATAATATCGAATCTATGAGATTTTGATATTATTTATTTTGAGAACAATACCTTAATGACAGTATGAGCGGCCGGTTACAACCAGTTTGAACAGAAAGAGGTGAGAGAATTCTGGCCGGATATGGCCAGTTTAAATGCTAAAGGGTTAAGAGGAAATACAATCAGTTATTAGAGAATTGTAATTGCAGTTTTTTTAAAATGTCATCAGCCCCAATGTTATTGAAGTTACATGACATATCCAGGTTATGAAGTTCTGCCTAAATACTGACACTTTGACAGTAAATCAGGATTTTATTGTCATAGTAAAACAATTTGGTAAGATAAAAAGAAAACATGATTTACAAGTAAGATTGAAAAATCTTGCAGGACTGGTTTTATAAAATATAATAATAATGAAAATTATTGTGTACAGTGCTCAGGTGCACTATATCCTTTTATTAGTTTCAGTCATTAGACTGTAACCATGCTAGGGCACAGCCATAAAGGGATTTAGTTGAGCATATTGACCATAGGACTTATTTTTTTACAAGTTTGGCACTTATTTTCTTGATCTCTTCTTGTCAAACAGCAAAGTTACATAACATAAACACATACGCAAAAGCAAATGGTGACATAGAGACACACATACATTTATATATACAGTCTGTTCACTTTTTATGCAAACTTGAAGATTTCGCTTTAATGCCTCTTGAAAAAAATGATTAAATATTCACTTTGTGTGAATAACACACTATAATGCATGTAGTTTTTAATTTTTTTTGTTTATCAGAAATATAATATGTGAATTACGTGAATTTCCTTTATGTGCCACATTCACAAACGCATGTTTACGACTATATTTATATACAACAGACTTCTACAATTTCCGTCTAATAAATTTCACTTAAAAGTAAAAAGACTCCCAGTCCACACGGTAAATGTGGTTGATGTTAGGAAGGGCATCCAGCTGTAGAAAACTTGCCAGAAATAGTTCTGTACGAGCGAGACACAGTCACCTGACCAATCTTGTCTTAAATGGGACACACGCGTCCAACCCATGCTAGCGTGGAAGATGGATGTTAAACGATGATGATGATGAAGACATTGGTTAACTGAAAGCTATAGTAAAAGAAACTTGTCCAAAATACTACTCTGTGGGACTGAACCTGAAGCAATCTAGTTGCAATGTGAACTCCTTAACCACTCAGTAATGTTGGTAGAATGATGATAGTGTATAAGTATGTTTTCTTTGAGAAATGGATACTCTCATTTTAAGCAGTTTTAAGGGTCTTCATTGGAGAAAGGTGGCAAATTGGTAGAGTCCTTGGAATGTCAGACAGAATACTTTGCTGTATTTGTTCCGAATCTCTGCACTGCCTGAGTTCAAATTTTACTTATGATTTTCATCCTTTTGAAGTTGATGAAAAAATACTAGTTGAATACTGGGATCGAGTCTTTCTCAATCTCTCTCTTTCAGGAAGAAATTGGCTGTGTTTGGACCTGGAGAAGATGTGGACTTCGCCAGGTCTTAAATTCCCAAGAGGCCATATTCCACTACGGTTCCCCTATGACTACATGAGGAGTTACAGGTTCATGCATACTTCAATGAAGAGGAAAAAACAAGAAAAAGTTATGCCTGATATTTTAGAACCTATTTTTTCACATGGTTTACAAACAGATCAACTTGTTCGATCCTAATTAACTGTATTGATTAATTATTGTTGATGTAGACTATAACTAGGTTTAGACTCTTTTTCAATGATAATGCAAGCCTTCCAGTGCTAAGGGGCTTTTGGGGCTTAAGCCCCTCCAGTAATTGTGCTTTGGTTTTTACTAGACTGATTTTCTATTGACTCTAAAAATGTTAGCATGATCATGGTGATCATTATGATGATCATCATATTTTTAATTTCTTTCTTTGTCTCGTATTGGTGATAAAAAAAAGTGAGCTAATAATAATAATCATCATCATCATCATTTTATGTCCACTTTTCCCTGCTTGCAAGGGTGGGACGGGAACTGATTCTGGCTTGATTTCTACAGCTGGATGCCCTTCCTAACACCAACTTCATTTACAGTGAGTGCTGGGTGCTTTTTTTCCGTGGCACCCCCACAACCACTTTGCAGTGGAATGATAGGGACCCCAGTCCTATCATCTCATTTCTACAGCTGAGTAAACTGGAGCAATGTGAAATAAAGTGTCTTGCTCAAGGAAACAACACATCAATAATAATAACAATAATTGTTTCTACATTTGGCACAAGGCCAGAAATTTTCGCAGTGCATTACTGGTGCTTTATTTTATCGACTCCGTAAGGATGAAAGGCAAAGTTAACCTTGGCAGGATGACCACAAAGGGCTGTAACTCTATGCTGCAAAGCATGGCGTCTGACCCTCTACCGATACTGCCAATCCACAATGATACACATGTACAGTATATATACTTAAGTCTCCCCCAAAACTATAACAGAAGCTCTGTAATGCACTTGAGAAAGAACCAGATGGCATTTTCTATTTTTTTGTCCCTCTGCATATGTATTTATTTATTCTCATTATTATTTAAAATAGATGAATATTATATATTGGCTTTTTTTGTTTCAGCTTTAAGAATGGATCACTTACCCGAGAGAAAATCCGTGATGAATGTGCTGGAGGATCATGGGAAACTTTCACTAAGTCATTAATGTCTGTGCCATCAGGGAATAATGGGAACATTGGTTAGTAGCAGTAGTTTGGTACTACTTTATTTTGTTTGTTTTGGGGTAAATGGAAATTGAGATTTTGTTGAGAAACTTTGTGCATGAGTCACCTTTAAATTGTTCCAGATTTGTGAGTGAGGAATTTATGTGTTCTTCTTCGTGGAGAGTTAACAAGGATGGTCAACAGGAAAATGAAAAATATCTTTGTGCATAAATATGGTGGCAGATTAGCAGGAGTGTTAAAGTATCAGACAAAGTGACTTGGGAGTATTTGTTTTGGTTGTTTGTATTCTGAGTTTAAACCCAATGATGAGGATGCATGTGTGATAAAGTGTCTGGCTACATGAGCAGCTAGCTACCTCACATCTGCATTTAGCTCTACCTATGATTATTGCCTTGTGGTGGTGGTGCAGCTTGTGTACTCCAATGATCCCAAGAGCTATGCTGGCTGGAGTTCATCTGGATAGGACCCATACTAAAATATTCACCCTACAATAGTAAACCTCAATGATGAAAAATCCCCTAGCCAGGGTCACGGTGAAACCATGGGGAGCAGCATGATGGATGTGATAGTTTCAGCAAAGGAGCTGCTATCTGCCAATGGTAAAACACATTAGACACTGGGTGGAAGAACATACAAAGTAAAAAACCAGGGCCACCCAGTTCAGTAAGGCAACTACTGCAACATCTACAGGTGTGGCATTGGTAGATGGAATATACAGCTAACGATAGATAATCATAACCTGTTGCGCAAGAGTATGATGCCCCCCCCCCCCCCCCCCCCCCGTGAGAATGGGCTGGACTACTACATATAAATAGTAGCGGCCTGAGTATGTGGGCAAAGTTGCTACTAATTCCACAGTTCATGTGTTGATAGTCAAAGTTGGAGTTCAAGTTGACAGTTCAAGTTAGCGTGTTGGATTGTTGTTTCTTAAAAGATCGTTGTTCCGTTACGTGTGGTTTTTGCCGTTTGTTTCAATTATATTGTTTTTACACTGTTGCAGTGTATTAGTTTATTCATAAGGATCATATCAGATGGTTAAACTGTATCACCTGTCATGCAGGTCAACAAGAGGCATATCCAGCTGAGGTTGTGACTTCAGCCATAGTGTTCAAAAAGTTAGTCAGTCAAGTTAAACAGGGTACAATTCCTTGCTGAGGACCTCCATAACTGACTTGCAAGCTATCTTGGCAGCGAGTTGTTGAAAGATGTTGCCTACTGCAATGGGTCGAGTACCATCATCATTCTTTTTCAACATACGTTAGAAGAGAGAAAAAATGTTGTAGACATGATGGCATGATTGACTTGGAGGAGATTGTTCATCAGAGTAATAATTGACTGAAGCAGATGTATTCTGGTATCAGCAGTGTGTGGCAAATTTAGTCCTTTAGCATTTACATTACTCTATATAACTACTATTATATTTTCGTAGTAATTATCTTACATAATTATCTCACATATTATCAAATCTATGGGATTTTGATATTATTTATTTTGAGAACAACACCTTAACATCTGTGGCTAGTTATGGTCAGTTGGAGCAGAAAGGGATGAGAGAATTCTGACCGGATACAGCCAGTTTAAATGCCAAATGGTTAAGTCCTGGACGTGGCTAGGTCACAAGTCATCCATCCCACCACTGCTGCTACATGGAAAGGGTCTTAGTCCAGCAATCAAGTCAAATCTATATGACAAATTCATTGGTTTTTTTTTTTATGAAGGAATATATTTTGATGTGATGGAAATTCAGCCATTACTCTCTGGACATTTTAAGATAAACAAGGATGATCAAAATGTGAGTCAAATTACTTCTTTTCTTTATATTCTGTCTTTAATTTCTCTTACACTCTTCCCTCTCCAGACTATTCTATTGTACTATTGCCATTATAGTTTACTGTTCCATTCCATCCTGTTCACCTTACCATTCTATTTCTTTTTAATCGATACTTATTTTACTTAAATCTCTACATGCTTTACCGCTGCACTTTATTATTCTCTCACAATTTATTCCTTTCCCCTATACCTTCTTAATCTGTTCTTTCTCACTCTATTCCACCCCCATTCTTTCTCTTCTTTTAACTCTCTTCTGCTGTTTCCTCCAAAACTACAAGTCACATTTTAGTGCATTCAACGTTTTATTATACTAGAATTTTTTTTTTGCCTGAGGTCTGATGATAATTTCAGTTAATTCATTGTTTTTTGTTTTGATGATAGGTCCCAAAATTTGCCACTGCTGAAGAAGAGGTACGTGCTGTTATAGAAGGTCAGTTTATGTCAAGACGAGTTCATGCAGAAAATCTTGGATTTAACATCTGTAAGTCAACTCAGTCATTCAATTTCTTAATTTATAAATTACTGTATATACTACTTGAATATGAGCCTATCTGAATATAAACCAAGAAATGGACAAAAATCCAAACCATGTTTATAAGTTGGGGCAGCTTCAACACATTATGTTTAGATGGCGAATATAAGCCCCCCCCCCCAATTTTACCATCGATTTTGGACACTGGTCACATATTCCTCGGCATATATTCGAGTATATAAAGTACTTCATACACTAATTTTATGTGTAACTGTGTGGTTAAGAACTTTACTTTGTAACCACATAGTTCTAGGTTCAATCCCGCTACACAGTACTTTCAACAAGTCTACCATATTCTTTTTATACTAGGATTTTTTTCAGCACACTGACGTGTATGCGTATATGTGTGTGTATGTGCATATGCATACATTTATATGTATGAGTATATTAATATAAATGTGCAAACACAAACACACTTACAAAAATACACTCAGACATACATTCACACAAATACATACATACATTCACACAAACACACACATACATTCACACAAACACACACATTGCGTGATGAAAAGATGGAAGTCCCTCAAATTTATATTTAGATTTCTCAGATCACACTCTACCACTTTATAAAAACAGGAACATATTGAATTATCTGAGTTATCCTTATTTTAAATTGTTTAATTAGTTAATTATTTTCCTTTCCAAACTCTACACTCTTCAAGTTTTCCTATGGTCAGGTAGCTTTGTGTTGACCATGTTTTACTGAGGAGGTATAATAAGATTGAAACATACCTAGAGTTGTCATTTTTAACTACCAAAGCTCAGACTCATTTCTTCCTCCTACATATATCCATTTATTTTGAAAAGCTACAAATATCTTCTTCTACAAATATTATGTAATATATCGTAGGCATTATGAATTATTATAATCCATGCTTGTAAAATGTAATTAATTTTAATTTGATTTACTATTTAATTAATCACACAGTGCCAAAGAGCAGAGTCCTTGCTACAGGTGGAGCCTCTCAGAACAAGTCTATTTTAAAGGTTTGTGGAAGTTATTTTTATTATTTATAACATTTAACTGTTTTGATTTCAAACTCATATCAGAGTGCCTCTGGTTCTAGGATAAAAAGAAAAAAAGAACTTTTCATTTTAAAGAGTCCTATTTGATTTAAAACCTTCTTCTTATTTGCCCACTTATTCTTGAAAGGGTCATGGGGGCAGAGTCCTCAAACATTCCTTCCAGTGGGTCCTGTCAGAAGCAATTGTCTTTAACTGATCCAGCTAGATCCCCAAGCAAGACCAACCAAGCTCATGGATGTTATCCAACCATCTTGCTCAGGGTTTATCCCTGGGTCTCCTGTCGGTTGGTTGTAATAGAGAAAAGAAAGAAACTGATTTTCCAGATCTGACCAAAAGATCTATGTTTCCATTGATCTTTGCATTGCTTATACCATCCGTTAGTTACAATTACTAGCAGAACCGTCACTGCTTTTCTGATGACAGAAAGTAAGATTTAAACTCACACACATAGAGCTGGAACAGATACTGCCTCATGCTTTAACAATTCCACCAATCCATTACCCTTGGACTGATACTTTATTTATCAACCACAAAAGAGTCATACCTAAAAAAAAGGGGATTTCGAGGATCCTTCAATCATGTCATGATTCGGAATCTCTTTAGTGTTGGTGATCTACATGATCAACACACCCAGTTCATGCTGTAAAGTGATTTGTGATAGGAATGGCATCCAGCCATAGAAAGCTTGCCAAACAAGGGTTGGGAGAGCCCTTCAATTGTGTCAAAGACCTGACAACCTTTCCTGTGTACATGGTAGAACATGAGAATATAGGTAAGCAAGACACAGATCCTTAACCTATCCAAGAGGTCAGTGGTTCCACTTCAGTACTGTCTTGGTCTATGTAGATCCGTCCAACTCTTGCTATCAAGAAGAAAAGTAGGCAGTAAACAATGGAGAGTTGGAACAAATATCACAAACCTTTTTTTCTGATGCCCTATCAATTCTGTTAACAGTTTAATAATGAAGAAATTAGTTATTATACTAAATCCATAGAAGTTGTTGATTATTGAAGGTTGTGTATTATAAAACTATAGACAGTTGGGGTAGGCTGGTATTGAAAGAGTTAATTGAGATTAGTGAAGTATAAGTTATAGTAAGTAAAGATAAAATTTCAGATGTGAATAGCTCCTATCTGAAATTATACTATTTATAATATATGAGAGAAGATATTATTAAGTTGGTATATTTATATATGTATATATAAATATATGAAAGAGTGGGGACCCCGACGGCTGAGCTCTTGTTTCAACAGCTAGTTCTAGACTCTGGAATTAGCTGTTAAAATGGCAAGAGCTCAGCCATCGGGGTCCTGACCCTTTCATATAACCATGCTCTTCTACTCCAACTATTGAGTACTCTGGTGAGTAATGGTCTAAACAGCATTTTACTGTATCCATATTGGTTTATATATAAATATATGAAGGTTGACTGAAAAATTCATAGGCTGACTATGAAGGACATGAAATAGTGAGACAGGCTTATATTTGAGTATATATGGTAATAGCTGATTCATTGCCTTTTCAGTAATATTGATTTCTAATTTCAGCACAAAGCCAGCAGATTTGTGAGAATGGCAAAGTTGATTAAATCAACGGCATTACTTGAATGATATTATATTTAATTGATCACCGGAAGGATGAAAGACAAAGTTGGCCTTGGTGGAATTTGAACTCAGAATATAAAGAGTCAGAATAAATACTGTAATGGAATTTTATCCAACACACTACCAATTCTACCAACCTGAAATTTTGAAATTGATTCTGAATACAATAGTCATTTGGCTAGGACTCCTCAGTCATGTCAAGGACATGGCAACCTCACTAGTGTTCGTGACCTACACAATAAACGCACCCAGTACATGTTGTAAAGAGGTTGGTGATAGGAAGGGCATACAACTGTAGAAATGTTGCCAAACAAGGGTTGGGAGGACCGTCAGTTGTGTCAAAGATATGACAACCCCCTCCTGTGCACTTGGTGGATTGTGAGACTGTATATAAGCAAGATACAGATGTGTGACCTGTCTGGGAGATCAGTAGCTACTGCTTCAGTACTAACTTGGTCTATGTAGACCCATCCAACCTTGTTAGCAGGGAAAGTATACGTTAAAACAATGATGATGACAATGATTTGTACCTCTCAAGCTGAATTAGCTGTAAATATGTGGATATCTTTTTAGGTTATGGCAAATATACTGAATGCTCCTGTGTATATACAGAATGTTTCCAATTCTGCTAGTCTGGGTGCTGCCTATCAAGCAATAAGAGGTAACATTTACTTTTTATTTATTTTCACTAGTCTTATGTGTCTTAACCCTTTAGCATTTAAACCAACTGCATCCAGCCAGAATTCTCTCACCTCTTTCTGTTCAAACCGGCTATAACCAGCCGCTCATACTGATGTTATGGTATTGTTCTCAAAATAAATAATATCAAAATCTCATAGATTCAATATTATATAAGGTAAAGCCTTTACCACGAAAATACAATAGTAAATATAGAGTAATGTAACTGCTAAAGGGTTATGAGGGTTTCTGAGCAACAATGAGCCATCTCATGGAATTATTTCATCATATAATAATAATAATAATAATGAAATTATTGTGTACAGTGCTCAGGTGCACTACAACTCATCAAAGGTGCATGTATAGTACATAGAATAATAGTGTGCTAGTAAGGAGCTTCTTTCATGCACATCTCACTATCATTATCATCATCTTTATTTTACATCCTCTTTCCATGATGGGCATGGATCAAAGAGGTCATTTTTTTTGTTTGAATCAGTTTTTATTTTCAATTATAGCACTCCTGTATGTTTGAACTGAAGGTGCATGGCCTAGTGGTGTGTTGGACTTACGATCATAATGTTGTGGGTTTGATTCCTGGACTGGGTTGTGTGTTGTGTCCTTGAGCAAAATACTTCATTTCACATTGTTACAGTATACTCAGTTGAAAACAATTACCAGCAACAGCTTGGGGTTTAACCCAATCACAAGCGTCTCCACTTTGCATTATAAACTGTGTTCCTCCTCACCCATTCCTGGCTTTCATTTCCTCCATCATCACCTCCAGCCATGTCTTTCTTGGTCTTCCCTTTTCTCTACTTCCTTCCTCAACACATGACTTAGCTATCTGACTTCATTTTCTTCACATTCAACATTGGCTCTATTCCCATCATCCTCTGCAATTCATTATTTGTTTTCCTTGCTCTTGATACTTCCACTCAACCAATTTTTGTTTCTGTTCTTTGTTGCTCCATGTTTCTCACTCCCATAAATCATGGCACTTCTCACATATGCAACATACGCCTTTCCCTTTAGTTTCAGCAACACTGCGCTCCTTACTAGCACACTATTCAGTTCCCAGAACTTCTTTCATGCACATCTCACTCTAGTTACTATACATTTGATCTTTTATGTACAATTTAATATCTTTTGTGTGATGGTTGCATAACCTATTCTTTGTCATGTTGTGTAAATCTTGCATGGCTATATCTTCAAAAGGTTCCCTTGGACACGCTCGCTTCAATGATATACTCAACAACATCTCTGGAATGGTATGTGTTGCTGAACCTGACGATACCACTGTGGAAGTAAGTTTGAAATTCTTTTGAGAAATTACTCATTAGAACAAAAAAAAAAAAAAAAATTATGTCACTTGTTTGTTTTTTTAGATTATTTCTTTTCTCTCATAGACATCCCAGTTTTCTTGGGGCTGAAAAACTGAAGGGCATCATTTTGTCTGCCAATCTATTATGTTTTAGCCCTAGAACACCAGCTTAACATCTCAACAGTCTGTTTTATACACTGTTACTACTGTTTACAGAAGTGAAGTTCTCCATGGATACATTAAAGCTCCGACAGCTGACTTTGTAGACACCCACAAAATTATTAACCAATTTTCCAACAACAACCCTGAACACTTTTTTGAATTCCATATGTCTAACACCCATGGACATACTTACAAAATCAGGAAACAGTACAGCTCCCTTGACTTTTGGAAACATTTCTTCACACTTAGGGTTGCTGAAGCATGGAACAAACTACCTGCATCCTTCAAAACTTCCATGCTTCTCGAAATTCGCCAACACTACACCTGATATTCCCCCTCTTTACACTCAGATGCATGTGTATATCATGACTCGTACACTTTCCTGACATTTGTACATTATTCTATCTACTATACATGCACCTTCAATGAGTTGTGCTTCTGAGCACTTTCCATTATTTTTATAGTCTTTGTGCTTTTGTTATAGGGTATAATGCAGTCCTGGCAATACTCTATTAGCCATTATGTCAGGCAATAGGTTGGAACAAGTATCTTTAATTTTATAATTTTCATAAAACAATTTCACCGAATTATTATCTAGATTTATTACTATATATAAAATATTTTCTGTAAATTAATTTCCATCCTATTTCTTTTTATTAACAGCTATACACAAAACATTGTGCTCGCTATAAACAACTGGAAGAGAGAGTTTCTCAGAGTTAAGACTACATAAACATACCAAGTCTAGCAGTATACATACAACTACTGCCACTTACTTTCAGCATGTTTTGTTTTGCTTTGTTATTTTCAGAATTATTTAATTAATATCATTGAATCAACAGCTAAAATTCTTAAATGTAAAATGACATTAGATACAAGCACAAATAGGTATAGGCCTGTTTGTTTTTCATGTCCAAAATTGCTTATAAAAGAAAAATTCAAGATTTAAAAGGAACTCTTTTCATAAAAATATATATAAAATTGAAGATTTAAAAAGAACTTTTTTTATACTATAATACCAAAGTTAAATGATTATTTTAATTTTAGACTAAATCTACCTGATAATGTGATATGTATGCATGGCTGTCTGGGTTTGGTTAAGAGGCGGATGGTTCAATATTTCCGGTTGACTAATTCCTTGCAAATAGAATTTGATAGATTGAAAATGTTTTGAGTTTCATTTTCAAAGTTTTGTCAATTTACTCAACTTGACATAGGTCTGCCAAAAATATTAAATCATAAAAAACTCTAAAAACACAAAATCACATTTAAATAAAAGTGTAGTATACTGTATGTATATTGAAGTACAGCACTGGGAAAAGCCTAATACCGGTTTATAAGGGTTAATTTGACATTCATCATTTTTTAAACTTAAATCTTGACTTCTGGAACCAATTAACGATTTAGGGTGAGATATACCTGTATTTGGTTATGTCCAGTAACTTAGACTCTTTATTGAACTGCTAAGTCAAGCAAGCACCAGACTGAAATGAATACGTGGATTGATATGATCAATTAAAAAAACCATCAGGACACTACATCATTAAATCATAGTATTGTTATTGTAAAACTCGATCATAAAGGAAGCCATAACTAGTACAGAAATATGAAACAATAAGGTGTGACTTCCATTCCAAAATTTAGTATGTATATATGTATATCCAATCAAGGGCCTTCTCAATTGTTGGAGGAACCCCTTCCTGGTTGACCTCTGTCACTTTGTTTGATTTTGGCCAATTGCAGGTTGGTGAGACGATTTAACCAACAGTGGGGTGGATAGCCATTGACTCTGAGAAGTTCATCCACCCTTTTAATATATATATATATAAAATGTGCATGAATGAATAAACACATAAAATGTTTATATTTTTTCAAAAAGTTGGCAAATTCCATTAACTTATTGTTTTGTCTTGAAAGCTATCAACAAATATTTTGACTTATAGTGAGCCCTATAATCACTTGGGTCACTGACAAATTTATGTAACAGCAAGTAAATGAAGAAACCTTTACATAGGTGTTCAAACTGCTAGAAATAGCAGTTAAATAAATATTCTTCACATCACACCTTACTATCTTAAAAGCATGGCATATTGAATAATGTAATCCCAAATAAACTGTCTAGAAATGGACAGGGTGTTCATCATTTTACTGTTCAAATGCTTTTGATCAGGGCCGATATGAAGCTAAACAACAATAATTATGTAATATCACTGTTTAACTTCCATTTTCCACACTAGCATGAAGAGACATATAAGAAAATGTTTCTAAGGAAAGTCAGCTTGACAAAGTCCACCTATTTCCAAGTTATATTTTGGGTGCCTTTAGAAGATTTTTCTGTTGCCAGCATTTGGGCAAGATCACCTGCTTGATAGTAACCTCCTCCATTCTATCACAGTCATTGACCTTGCACCTGTAATATAAAAAGAAAACCCTTCTAGAATCTGGCTATGTGCCAATCTGAGAAATGATCAAATGATTGACAAAATGCAATTGTATTTAGTCTAAATTTAGAGAAAATTTTGATTTTTATTAATAAAAATTATTTTTACAATGTGATTTGATGGTTTTTTTTTTTATATAGCATTAATATTTACCATGTAAAACAATTTTGTTTTTTTGAGTTGTGTAAATATATTTAGTCTATCAAGTATGTGTATGCAGTGGGGAAAAACATGGCATAAATTTGAAAGCCTAACAAGGTTTTCCTTCAAATTTCAACAAAATTCCTTTTCATTAAAAAATAAATAAAAGATCTTTTCATCCATAGAATCAACAAGAAACAAGAATTCATCCAGTTAGTGTTACACATACCAGCTTAAGCATTACTGATCACAGACTATGGAAATTACACCTGACCAAACAAATAATTTTGTTAATATTAGGATAAAAGGGGCAAATTGACAATGTTTTACAGATTTTGTTCTGGCTCTCCATGCTCCAAATCCCACCAAGGTCAACTTTGTGTCTTATCCTACTGAGGTTGATTTAATCGACTTTCCCTTCCTGCAAATTGCTAGCTTTATAACCAAAATAGAAACCATTGTTATTATTTGTATTGCAGATGGTGGTGGATTGGCAGAATTGGTAGAGAGCTTCAGCCAACATGCTTTGCAGCTCGTAGTTACGACCCTTTACATTCTGCATTCAAATCCCACTGAGGTTAGTTTTGTCTCTCATCCTTCCAGGGTTGATAAAACAAAGTATCAGTCATGAACTGGAATCTATCATCATCATCTTCGTTTAACGTCCATTTTCCACGCTAGCATAGGTTTGACTTTCTCCTCCTCACAAATTGATGGCCTTGTGCCTAAATCAAACTATTATTTGGATTGCAATGTCAATGAAATATTACTGGGGTTAACATAAATCTACTATTTTTTTCCACCAAAACATGAGACCATGTGCCTCATACTTATAAGCAAAAGTAGTAAAGTAGTACATTGAATAGTTAAATTCAAACAATATGTAATGACAATCATAAATACCCGTAATTGTAGTTTCAGACAAAAGAAATAGTAAAACAGACTAAATGCCTTACTATATTTAGTTAACATTTTTATACCGAGTTCAAATTGGGTCATGGTGACTTCGCCTTTTGAAATGATTTTTCTATAAAACTATGTCTTTTAAGAATACTTTTTAAAATTCTTTTTCTGAAGTGTATATTCGGTCTCTTGAATTTTTCTTTTTTTTCAAGCTGTTGGTGTTTTCATTTTCAAGAGCATTCAATATCGACATTCAATTAATGAGTGGCATCTTTAGAGATAAATGTGTTGAGTGGAGGTAGTAGAAAACCTGTTGTTGAGGAGCAGAGTCCATTGAAATAGTGATAGTAGTAGTGGTGGTAGTAGTAGTGGTGGTGATGGTAATAGTAGAAAAATCAGTATGAGAAGACAGCACATTTGTTGGCTAGAAGTTGCACTGTATTGCCAATCAAATCAGGTTTTCTTTTAGGCTGTGATCTAGTAATATGTTCAATATATAACAGCACAACTGATTCAAATGTGAAAACATTCCATTGAGGTTTGTTTCACTTGAGCTTTGAAGAGATTTCACAACTGTTAGAAACTGAAATATTGTCCCAGTCTGGAAAAAAAAAAAGGCTAGGTTTTTGGGATGCAGTTTCTACTTTGCTCTAAATATCAACTCACAAGAAGAGATCATCAGTGATTGTGAGGCCTAGTATTTGTAGTAGTTTTCAGCAGTTACAAGACTGTTTCAAAGTTGATATATTCAGAGCATTACCAAACCGCAAACACCAAATAAATGTTGCTAGGTTGAACTAAAAGCCTAAAGTAACTAAGAAAAAGAAAAACAGTGTAAAAAAAATATTTAAATATTTATTGACTTTCTTTTTAAATGCTTTTAAAAAGGAAAAAAAAAAAGATTTTTGAGGAGAAAAAAATTGTGTCCTTTTTTTAATTTTTTTAAATGTGCGGTTTTGACTAAACAGCAACTAATTGAGCATCCATTCTGGATCTTTTTATCTTTACTGCTCTCTTTCTCAATGTGAGCATTGGTAGTATATCAATACATGGTATAGACTTGTATATAAACTCTCAAACTTGAGAAAATGTTCCTCACAATAACCTACCATACGAAAAAAAAAGTTTATCATAATGTACTAGCTTTCTTTTTTGAAATAAATATTTCCAAAAGGTAGAAAAAAAAATTTCTTTCTAAGAGAGAAGTCAATCTAATAATGACCTCTAATATGAAAAAAAAAAAAAAAAAAAAAAAGAAAAGAAAAGAAAAAAGGCAAGCCTCCAAAACATTTAACAATGTCTGGAAAACCTTGTTTAACAGTTGGCCAACTTGACATTAATTACTTCCAAGATTGGTTGATATATATATAAAAAACAATGCAGTCGTCAAAATTGTCGGCAAAGTATGTCATTTACTTCTCGTTTCTTGCTTAATCTTCTGTAGCTGGATTGAAAAACTCGGCGAATCCTACTGAATGTGTCTGCATCGAATACTGCTCGAGCAGTGTTAGAATGGTCAAAGGGTTCTAGAAATAGAATAAATAAATCACATTTCATAAAAATAAAATAAAACTGTGTATATGTATATACGAGGGTCAGCTGAAACGTTCATAGGTTGACCAAGATACTCTCATGGAATGACCAAATGAAGTATATTTTTCAACATAGTCCTTGGGAAAGAAACAATGCAGTTATTAATAAGTGTTGAAATTAATGCATGCAAGATTTCAGTGATGAAAAAGTGGCCGAAATAGGGTACCTTTGGAGGATCTTTGGAGTAACATTACTCAATGTATGTAGCTCAGAGATCAGTCGCTTTAGATAGAGCAGACTCTTCTCCAAATTGAGAGATCACAGCTCTGATATTACGGACATGTGATTAGAATGTCTCAAGAAAGAATTGTTGGTCAGATTTTGTAGGCAAAATCAACAACCAGCAGGAGACCCAGTGAAAGATCCCAAGTAAGATGATTGGAAAATATCGATGAGTTCAGCTTTTTCGCTTTGGGTTCCAGCTGGATCAATTGGAGACAGTTGCTTCTGACAAGACCTGCTGGAAGACGTGCTTGAAGACTGCCTCGACAACTATCCCACGAATAAGTGGGCGAAGAGGAAGAAACTTGGAAGGATGAATAATGTAAAGCATTCTAATGACTGCCAATTCACTGCCATCCAATGTTAAATGCCATTCTTAAAAATAAGGGTTGATCTATTGCTGGTTTTGATGAGTACTCTAGTTGTTTGATCAACAGAAATACCCTTCATTGAATTATAGTGCAAATAAGTACCAAAGTTCATTTTGCAACAGTGGACTCTTTAGTAGTGAATGACTGTGGTAATGGGTGCTTTTCCATTTTTTGGGGATAATTAATTAAATCATAAGGGCTGAGAGAACCCTTTAGTTGTGTCAAGGCACAACCTCTCTAGTGTTGAGGATCTACACGATAAATACACCCAGAACACACTGTAAAGTGGTTGGTGATAGGAAGGGTATTCAGCCATAGAAAGCTTGCCCAACAAGGGGTTAGGAGAACCCTTCAGTTTGTGCAAAAAGACAACTTCTCCTGTGCACTTGACATGATCGTATGTAAGTGGGATTTGTGAAGAATTTAGTGTAAAAGTTGGTGTTTATCAAGGCTCTGTCCTTAGTCCCCTCCTATTTATTATTGCCCTTCAGGCTATAACAGAGGAGTTCAAGATCGGCTGCCCATGGAAACTCCTTTGCACAGATGATCTAAAGCTTATAGCTGAATTAGAGAAGAAATTCCAAACATGGAAGCATGGCCTAGAATCAAAAGGCCTTAAAGTTAACTTGTCTAAGACTAAAGTTCTAGCTTGTAGAAAGGAAAATAGGGCACAGGTGCCCTCAGGGAAATGGCCATGCTCAGTGTGTAGGAAAGGAGTAGGCAGAAATTCCATTTTATGTCCCAAATGCAAAGTATGGGTACATAAAAGATGTAGTGGGATCACAGGTAAACTATCTAAGAACGTAGACTTTATATGTGGCCGATGCTCAGGTGCAATAAGTAGCAAGTGCCCACAGGATACTAGCTCCTTCTATTGCCCAGATGGTTCTATAGAAACAGTGGACACTTTCCGTTACCTGGGTGACAAAATCAGCAGTGGAGGAGGGTGTTCTGAAAGTACAGTAGCCAGAGTCAGAACGGCATGAAAAAGGTTCAGAGAGCTTATACCTCTGTTAGCCACAAAAGGTTTCTCTCTAAAAATGAAAGGCAGATTGTATGATGCCTGTATACGAACAGCGATGCTACATGGCAGTGAGACGTGAGCATTGCGTGCAGAGGACCTGTGCAGACTGGAAAGGAACAAAGCATGCATGCTCCGTTGGAAGTGTAATAGTAATATACGTGAATGGCAAAGCATAAATGAACTAAGTGAGAAATTAGGAATAAGAGGGATCAGATGCTGTTTACTTGAGAGAAGACTACGTTGATATGGCCACGTGATGCGCATGAAAGACGACAGCTGTATAAAAAAGTGCAGGGCGATCAAAATTGATGGTAGTTACGGAGTATGTAGACCCAGAAAAACCTGGGACGATCTGATAAATTCTGACCTTACACACTTGCACCTCTCTAAGACAATGTCACTGGATTGAGATCTTTGGCGCTACGCAGTAATACAGAAGACCTGCCTTGCCTATGTACAAAGTGAAACTTACAGTCAGTAGGCACCTCTTAACCAAATATACACCCCAATCCACTACCCCATCCTCCCACTCCCACCAACACCACCCTCTCTCTGTAAAGTTGGTACCACAACATCAGTCCAAATAAATGAGATAATGAGATCGAGATCGTGTAGGTGTCACGACAAAAACACAGTCCACGCTGTAATGTGGCCGTGTAGGTAAAGAGTTCCCAGTTCCACACTGTAAATGTGGTTAGTGTTAGGAAGGGCATCCAGCTGTAGAAAACCTGCCAGACAGTACTATACGAGCAAGACACGGTCACCCAACCAACCTTGCCTCAAGTGGGACAACTCTCGTCTAACCCATGCTAGCGTGGAAGATGGACGTTAAACGAAGATGATAATGATGATGATGACCTGTCCGGAGGTCAATAGCCCTGCTTTAGTACTGACTTGATCTATGTAGACCCATCTAACTCTTGCTAGCAAGGAAAGTAGACATTAAATGATGATGTCAATGAATGATTTTCATCAAAAATAACAAAGTAAAAACTAGACAAATGAAAGGTACTATTTTGTGTCCCATGATATTTTTGTGGCTGTTAATCATATGTATCAAGATAAAATGGATGTAAACGAAATAATAGATCAAAAGTGAATGTTTTCTTTCAGCTTATATATCTGTGGTTTAGTGTAATTTGAGGAAAATCTAGTTCAGTTGGTGAGACAACCTCGAGAAAATTGAAAACATTTTGGCCACGAATGGTTCAGGATCGGCAAAGGCATATGTCCAACAATGGACTTTTCAGAGTTGAAGAAGAAGATTCAACCCCGCCAACCATTTTCTGTCTCATTTCGGTTCACACTTCACAACAAGAACAATTTCCCATAGATCACTCACATGTATTAAACATCAACTTTATTTTAACACAAACAAGCTGAGTATTTTCTGGTAGAAAAAAAAAATTACCTTCAATACAAAGAAATTTCCATTGTTGAGGAGTGCCAACTTTTAATTTTACCTCCTCCAGTGGTAGCTTGGTCCCTGTACACACAGATACAACATCATTTTTAAAACTGAAATGAAATAAACAGATTTATTTTTATATCTAGGTGACTATATTATTAAAGATTTGCATCTAAGTAACTCAGTGTAATCTCTATAATAAACATGAATGTTTGTTTTGAAACAACACCACCATTACTCAAACTATTTACCAAATCTAGCATGGAGGTTAAATGCATCTCAGAATCCATCACAAAAGCAAAAAAAACTGAGTCAAAGATCTTCCTGGGATAAAAACAGGTAGAAATCAAGAAAGGAGAAAAAAAATTAAGTTATAATTAAGACTTAGTAGAGAAAAGAAGACACAGACAGTAGAGTAGGAGTGTTAGTAGATAAGAGACATTTGAAAATATTGTATACACTTGAATATAAG
This sequence comes from Eledone cirrhosa, assembly GCA_964016885.1. Taxonomy (NCBI): domain Eukaryota; kingdom Metazoa; phylum Mollusca; class Cephalopoda; order Octopoda; family Eledonidae; genus Eledone; species Eledone cirrhosa. The sequence continues at coordinate 271,775,349 of OZ024740.1, read as the reverse complement.
CTGAGGAATATGTAACATCCTCACCCCCCAATCAATCGAAGTGGGGGGAGAGGGGAAAAATAATATTTTGACGATTTTCATCAACTTCAAATTTGATGTAAATAGGGTTCGGATTTTTGCCCATTTCTCAGACAAAAAGTGGGGTCAGTTTATATCAGCCGGCTTTTCTTTCTACAATTTAAAAAACAAAAACAAAACACAAATCTTTTTATAGCTTAGTCAGAGGAGAAAGGGCAGAGTTGTTGACTTTTGCAGTGACACTGAGACTTATGATGTGGGAGGAGGGGAGAGAGAGAGAAAGAAACCACAACTTGTAGGTTTCTGCACTAAGAAGAAGCACATCAAAATATTCATCATAATGATGATGATGATGTGGACCAGTTAGAACTAATGTAAATCTGCTCCGTATAAACAAATTCAGTCTCATGACTGATTTCTTACAAAGGCAAGATTATGCGATATTCATGCCTTTTTTAAAAGAAACATAACTCAAGTGAAATATCTACAACTGAGAATCCAAGTCAAAACAGTATCAAAACTCATTGAGAGATTATTTCTATATCTTAAGGAATTCACCAACAATATTTTATGATAATGTTAGCTTACTCAAAGTCAAGAGCATAATATTTGAGGAAGCCAAGGTAAAGATCACCCAGATTTTCTGTATTTTTAGATTCAAACACGGGTAACTCTTCATCCAAACGTAATGAGCTGATGTCATTTTTTACACTGAAAACATCCTAGAATGAGAAAAAGATTCAAACAATTATTAATAGAAAATAAGCTACACAGACACACAAGATTATATATATTTATATGGTATCAATAAAGTGTAAAGAATGTAGGAAGTCAAATTTTTGGCTTTTAAGTGCTAAGGATATATATATATATATATATACATAACTTTATAAACAACACTTAAAGAGTCTTTAGAACATTTAATCACGATCGTTTCATCCTAGCTCAAGGCTGGAATCATCGGAGTATATAATAAAGGTTGAAACACTAATATAATATCAGAAGTTTGTCATAAGAACATTATGAGGATACATAATATGGGAAGTAAGCATAAGTATCAACATTTATATAAAAGATAGCAAAGGCAGAAGAAGCATATGAAAACTATGAGCATATAAATGCAATAAAATAAAATTAGGAGCAGCTAAAAGCATTAAAAAATTTTAAAACATGCTGTTATAGAGAAGTTAAGTATAGTGCAAGACGTATATCATAATTAGTAAATAAACATATATCATAAGCATTGCAAAAGTTTATAAAGAGCAGTTCAAATATAAATTTAAAAATATAAAAAATGCATCTCCAAAATATAATTTCAATAATGGATATAAAAAGTTTGATCGTAAGTGATTAAATGTTCTAGACACTCTTTGATTGTTGTCTATAAAGTATTTCAGTTCTGTAATATACTTGTTATTTTACATTGAGCTATTCTCGTACTTGTAATTGGATAATATTTAATATTACCCACATTTTATATATATATATATGTGTGTGTATGTATATATATATATATATATATATCATCATCATTTCATTTTACGTCTGCTTTTCCCTGCTTGCAAGGGTGGGACGGGAACTGATTCTGGCTTGATTTCTACAGCTGGATGCCCTTCCTAACACCAACCTCATTTACAGTGAGTGCTGGGTGCTTTTTTGCCGTGGCACCTCCACGACCACTTTGCAGTGGAATGATATGGATCCCAGTCCCTATCATCTCATTTCTACAGCTGAGTAAACTGGAGTAATGTGAAATAAAGTGTCTTGCTCAAGGAAACAACACATCACCCAGTCTGAGAATTGAACTCACAACCTTTCAATTGCAAGACCAATGCTCTAACCACTAAGCTATGTGCCTCCATATATATATATATATATATATATATATAGGAAAATCACAGCTTGAGATCGGTGTGGAAGTCAGACCTTCGTAAAGACCTGAAAATCCGCCTCTTCATTGCTGTAGTGGAGTCTGTGCTGCTGTACGGATCTGAGACTTGGACACTGACCAAGAAACTCACTCAGATGGTGGATGGGTGCTACACGAGAATGCTGAGGATGGCTCTGAACATTAATCAGTATACACTGAGGATGAAAAACTCAGAGCTGTATGGGAGCCTCCCAAAAGTCAGCTCAAAAGTGACACAGAGGAGACTGAGCTTAGCTGGATATGCTCACCGACATCCAGAGTTGACATTGCACTGAGTGCGCCTGTGGGAGCCCCTACATGGACACACTGGAAGAGGAAGACCAAGGTTAACGTATGTTGATGCCCTAAGGACAGACACTGGTCTGTTGGAGACGCAGGACATGGCAGCGATAATGAGAGACAGAGACCGCTGGAGAGAACGCGTCCATGGATCTCGGGAATTTTACCCGCACTAGAATATAGGAAAAGAGTCAGGACTCCGACGGCTGAGCTCCGGCCGTTTTGACAGCTAGATCCGAACTCATATATATATATATATAATCATCACCATTTAATGGTCATTTTTCCACGCTAGCATGGGTTAAACAAGTTGTCCCATTGCGAGATAGGCCAGGTCAGGTGACCATGTCTTGCTCATACAGAACTGATTTTGGCTTGGTCTCTATGGTTGGATGCCCTTCCTAACACCATATATATATATATATATATATATATCTGTCCAACCCATGCAAGCATGGAAAAGCGGACATAAAAGTGATGATGATATATATATATTTATATACAGGATGATGTGCTCAAGCACAGAATTGCTATAAAGATAGCTTAATAACTCAGTGATCACTAGAACACCACTAAAGTCTGAGTATATATAGTGTAACTACTGCAAAACGGTGAAGGTGTTGGGTTCGTGATCATAATACCATGTGTTTGACTCCCAGAGATGTGTGTCTTGTGTTGTTGAGCAAAGCACTTCACTCTATATTGCTCCATGTCCAACATTATCATCCTTGTTTTATGTTTATTTTCCATTTTGGCATGGCTTGTCACGATCTGAGTCTAGACAGGTCAGATGACCATGTCTTGACCATACATTCCATTTTGGCATAGTTTCTATGGTTGGATTCTCTTATTATGAGGTGCATTGTCACTCAAGTATGACTTTTTTGCACTATAAGCATTATTTTTTTTATTTCAATTCCCTATAAAATTTGATAGGTAAATACTCCTGCTACATTCAAATGTCCTATTCTTAGAAAACAAACTAAGATGATTAGCGCAAACTTCATCTCCTTAAAACCAGTTGTTATTTATCTATATAGATTATGTGTTTATCACCTCTGCTGGCCAAACTCCCTCCCATGCATCTCCGCTGAGGCATTGGCTCCACCAAATTTGGTTGGGTGCAAAAGCGAGAACTTGACATTATAACCGATTCAATGTTTGGATTGCACTATCGTAATCATCATCATCATCATCGTTTAACGTCCATGTTCCACGCTTGCATGGGTTTGGACGGGAGTTTTCCCACTTGAGGCAAGAGTGGTTGTCTTTCTCGCATAGGACTGTCTGGCAGGTTTTCTACAGTTGGATGCCCTTCCTAACACCAACCACATTTACAGTGTGGGGCTGGGAGGTTTTTACCGTGTTACCTACACGGCCACATTACAGCGTGGACTGTCTGGCGGGTTTTCTACAGCTGGATGCCCTTCCTAACACCAACCACATTTACAGTGTGGGGCTGGGAGGTTTTTACCGTGTTGCCTACACGGCCACATTACAGCGTGGACTGTCTGGCGGGTTTTCTACAGCTGGATGCCTTTCCTAACACCAACCGCATTTACAGTGTGGGACTGGGAGGTTTTTACCGTGTTGCCTACACGGCCACATTACAGCGTGGACTGTGTGTTTTCTTTGTCGTGACACCTACACGATCTCATTTGTTTCGGCCTGGATGTTGTGGCACCAACATAACTTTACATTGAAAGGGGCGGTGTGGATGGGGTGGGGGCGGTGTATTTTGTTAGAGATGCCTACTGACTGTAGTAGGTTTTACTTTGTATTTAGGTAAGGCGGGTCTTCTCTATTACTGAGTACCGCCAAAGATCTCGGTCCAGTGACATTGTCTTGGAGAGGTGTAAGTGTGTGAGGTCGGAATTTACCAGGTCGTCCCAGGTTTTTCTGGCTCTGCCTACTCCGTGGCTACCGTCTATCTTTATTGCCCTGCACTTTTTTATACAGCTGTCGTCTTTCATGCGCATTACGTGACCATACCAACGTAGCCTTCTCTCGAGTAAACAACATCTGATCCCTCTTATTTCTAATTTTTCCCTTAGTTCGTTTATGCTTTGCCGTTCACGTATATTACTATTACACATCCAGCAGAACATGCAAGCTTCGTTCCTCTCTAGTCTGCGTCTATCCTCTGCACACAATGCCTAGGTCTCACTGCCATACAACATTGCTGTTCGTATGCAGGCATCATACAGCCTGCCTTTCATTTTTAGGGAGAACCCTTTAGCGGCTAATAGTGGTATAAGCTCTCTGAACTTTTTCCATCCAGTTCTGACTCTAGCTACTGTACTTTCAGAGCACCCTCCCCCACTGCTGATTTTGTCACCCAGGTAACGGAAGCTGTCCACTATTTCTATAGAACCCTCTGCGCAATTGAAAGAGCTAGTATTTTGTGGGCACTTGTGAATATATATTTGCAGCTGGGCATTGTTAGTGAAACCAATCGCCCAAAGAAACTCCATGAATTCTTTCAATGGAGCCAGCTCAACCCACTTACAAGTCAGTCAGTATATAGATCAGCATATGAATAACCATAGATCAAACCTTGATATTTATCATGGTTAGTGCATTTATGCCATGAAAAATGGTAATATTATTGGCATATTTTAAAAATTATATTTAACTCTTTCATGACCCTATTTTTAATTAAATATACTATTTTAATTAATTAATGAAGAATTTTGAAGGATTTACTAAAATTATTAATCCTTTCATTACTAAGATAACAATGTAGAGGTCTTAAATAAAATTATAATAATAACAATAACAATGAAATTATTGTGCACAGTGCTCAGGTGCACTACAACTCATCAAAGGTGCATGTATAGTACATAGAATAATGTACAAATGTCAGGAAAATGAACAGTGTACGAGTCATGATATAATAACAATAACGAAATATTGTGTACAGTGCCCAGGTGCACCACAACTCATCAAAAAAGTGCATGTACAGTACATAGGGCAATGCACAAACATCAGTAAAATGAACAGTGCACGAGTCATGATACACACATGTGTGCATGTGCATGGAAGGGGTACATCGGGTGTAGTTTTGGCGTATTTCGGGAAGCATGAGTGTCTTAAAGGATGCAGTGTCTCGGCAGCTAACAATTGACGCAGGCAGTTTGTTCCATGCTTCAGCAACTCTGAGCGTGAAAAAATGTCTACAAAAGTCATGGGAGCTGTGCTGTTTTCTGATCTTGTAGGCATGTCCACGTGTGTTAGACACATGGAGATCAAAGAGGCGCTCAGGGTTGCAATTGGCGAGATGGTTAAAAACTTTGTGGGTATTCACCAAGTCCATTGTCAGACGTCGGAGCTTCAATGAATCCATGCCCAGGGAAGCAAGGCGTTCAGAGTATGGTAGGTGTCTGATGGAGGGTATGCACTTGGTTGCACGTCTCTGAACAGTTTCCAGGAGGTCAATGTTCTGAGCAAGATAGGGGTTCCAGACTGATGATGCAAATTCCAAGTGTGGTCGTACCATAGCTGTATACAGTTTTAAATAGATGGCTGGAGAGCGGCTAACAAAGGTCTTGCTGAGTGATGCCAAGACACCCTCGGCCTTCTTGACAATCTTAGAGACATGCTTTGTCCAATGCAAATCGTTGCTGACAGTAATGCCCAGGTCACGTTCACAAGAGGACTTTTTGATATCAGTGTTGTGGAGGGAGTATGTGGACGCTGGATTTTTCCTTCCAAAATGCATGGTGGTACACTTGTCCACAGCCAGCTTCAGTTGCCAGTCTGTGATCCATTGCTGCATTGTGTCCAGGTCTGATTGTAGGAAAGAGTTGTAAATTTCAGGATCAGTCCTTTTGATTTCAAGGTACAGCTTGATGTCATCTGCATATTTTAGTACTGTGGCATTCTGTAAGTTGGCATCTATGTCGTTAATATATGCCACAAACAAAAGAGGACCAAGAACAGATCCCTGTGGTACACCAGATGGTTGGAAGATTTTAATTTAAATTGGAAATCTTTAAAATGGGTGGTTTTATTTCATAGAACCAGGGCCAGTTTTGGCCGGGTTTGTAAATAAAGAGTTAAAAGGCAAACCACTTTATCTCCTTTAGATTTTAACATGAATGTCACACATCCTTGTTACTCATAAACAAAAGAATGCATAGTACAAGACCATTTTTATTGCAAGAAAGTATCAAACTAGAAATAAAACTTAAAATAACAGTAAAACTATCAACATATTTGTAGGATTTGAAGTGAAAATATCCATCAACTTCTACTTACAAATAAGATCAAAACTGGTACTTTATTTTATCAACTTCATAAGGATGAAAGGCAAAGCTAACCTTGGTGGGATTTGAACTCAGAATGTAAAGGGACGTAACTATATACCGAAAAGCAGGTTATCCAATGCTCTACCGAGACTGTCTTTCCATCGCCCAGGAGGGAGGGAGAGAAAGATCAAATAATATAACTAAAGATTATTAAGCTGGTGTTTGGAACATAAATTAAAAAAGCTTTTTGCATAAAATTATGAAGGAAGGTTTTAAGATAAATATAAATGCTCTAAGAAGAAAAAAGTTTTGTAAGATTAAACCAGTACCAGTTTTTGGTGGTTCAGTATCAAATAAACTAAATAACACACACACATACTAAAAAAAAACAAAAAAACAAAAAAAAAAACATACTGGATAGAGTTTTTGCAATGATGGTAATACTGGTGGAGAACAACCATCTGAAAATAAATAATATACATATTTTCTTTAATATTGCAGAATTTACAATTCATATAAAGTAAGTTTCAATATTTATTGTAAATTTGAATATATAAACATGTGTCAAATAATTTTCAAAATCTTTAATATAAATCCTAAACAAATCTATTTCAAATAACAACATTACAGATATTTAAAAATGGAAAATGAAGGAAAGGGGATGGGCTCTAGGCCCAGGGCATGGCAGTTTTGGGGATCCGCCCTGCGGACAAGATCGCAAAAGCATTTCTACTAATTTGTCTATTTTCAAGTGCTATAAGTTTCTTTAACCCTTTAACATTTACATTATATTTACTACTAGCAGAATGGCCCGGCGTTGCTCGGGATTTGCTCTAGGGTTCTTATATATTTGATATATATTTATCCTTATCGAGCCTCGTGAAATAAATACATTTGTTTATATTTTGTTATTGTGTATGCAAAAATATCTGTACACGAATATATAATTATATATATATATTAAAATAACAGAGTAAAGTTTAAGCAAAGAATCGCTGCTTTCACCCTTAACGGGATCTTCTGAAACTAAAAAAAAAAAATCAATCTGTGAACGCAGAAGTAAATATTTCGAAAAACGTTACACACTATAGATATATACACAGTAATCATTGGCCTTTGTCAGTTTATATTTTGTTTTTGTGTATGCAAAAATATCTGTCAGTGATGCATGTGATTATGTAATTGCCGGCCTTGTTTGTTTATATTTTGTTTTTGTGTATGCAAAAATATCTGTCAGTGATGTATGTGATTATGTAATTGCCGGCCTTGTTTGTTTATATTTTGTTTTTGTGTATGCAAAAATATCTGTCAGTGATGCATGTGATTATGTAATTGCCGGCCTTGTTTGTTTATATTTTGTTTTTGTGTATGCAAAAATATCTGTCAGTGATGCATGTGATTATGTAATAGCCGGCCTTGTTTGTTTATATTTTGTTTTTGTGTATGCAAAATATCTGTACACGAATATCTATATTAAAATAACATTAAAGTTTAAGCAAAGAATCACTGCTTTCACACTTAACGGGATCTTCTGAAACTAAAAAAAAAAAAAAATCAATCTGAACGCAGAAGTAAATATTTCGAAAAACGTTGCAACCGAAGGAAAACAGGAAGACGATACTTTGGTTCGTGAAGACGTTCCCTGGCATAAGAATATATATATATACATACACTATATATACACACTGATTGCATCATAATGACGTAATGCAGACAGCCAGACAGATATAAGGGCGCGACGTTATATCTATATATCTATCTAAAAAGAAAGACTAAGAGAGAGCGAGATTGCTAAATCGCCTAATGCGGTCCCTAGGGCATTGAGAATTTGAAATTTTGTTTTCTCAAAACACTCATAGAACCATAAATATTACATGTGTAAAGTTTGAAAACAATCGGTTGGGTGGTTCTCGAGTGTTAGTGAGCTGACAGACAGACAGACATTCTCTGTTTTAGATATATAGATCATATTTTCACAGTAAACACTTTATCTTACATAATATCGAATCTACAAGATTTTGATATAATTTGAGAACAATACCTTAACATAAGTATGAGAAGCTGGTTATGGCCAGTTTAAACAGAAAGAGGTGAGAGGATTCTGGCTGGATATGGCCAGTTTAAATGCTAAAGAGTTAATGAAAAATCAAAATTGTAGAAATTTACTTTTCAATTCAATCTTGCCTGGCAAACGCTAAACAGAAACAACACAAAAACATGTTTCCTTTGACCATTTCAGAGTGAAACTGATCAACTAATAAAATACGAGGGTCGGCTGAAAAGTTCATAGGTTGGCTATAAAGATGTGAAATCTTGCATGCTTTAATTTCAACTCTTCTTTTTAATAAAAGCATTGTTTCTTTCCAAGTACCATGTTGAAAAATAAACCTCATTTGGTCATTCCATGAGAGTATCTTGGTCAGCCTATGAACTTTTCAGCCAACCCGCACAATAACATTTTCATATTCAATGCTAGACAGAATATGCACGGCTGTCTATTTTTCTCTTTTCCGAAATTGGATATCTGTATAGGCATTACTGACAATTTAGTAAAAAGCTGTTCTAATGTTAATCATTTACTTAGAAAATATAACTTATTTTCAATTAGACAGATGAAGGAATATACTATTCAACAGCTGTTGAAAGCTGGATTGCTTTAGCCACTATGCATTAAAATTGTAAAATATTGTAATTGTAAACATCTATTGAGATGTCGATCGACTTTCATCAAATCAGACAGAGGAAACAATGTTTCCAATGGTCTTTCTAATTGCTAATACTCTCTATTGGTCGCAACTCCAGGTAGAAGGAGCAACGTGAAATAAAGTGTCTTGCTCAAGGACACAACACATCACCCGGTCCGGAAATCGAACTCACAACCTCACAATTGCGAATCCAATTCTCTAATCACTCAGCCACGCGCCTTCACAAACATCTATGATAAAACATAAAAATCTATGCAAATTTACAAAAAATGAATCTAAATGATTAACAGACAAGAGATTTTTGATAATGCAACTTTCATAAAAATAGGGCAAAGTTTCAGTTGAAATTGTGTTTTCTTGTGGGGTTACAATAAATTATAAACAAAAACCTAAACTTCTTTGTACCAATTATACATACTATTTCATATCATACATTATAAAGATCTTGTAGGTTAACACTAATTGGGCAGACATGATAAAAACCATTTCTGTCATGACTATTCTGTCTTTTATTCAGACAGTCAATCATAAACATTGTCTGCTTAAGATGGTGTGGAGGGCTATGGCCTAGTGGCAAGGGTGTTGAACTTATGATCATGTTCATGGGTTTGATTCCTGGATTGGGTTGGGTTGTGTTGTGTTCTTGAGCAAAACATTTAATTTCATGTTGCTCCAGTATACTCAACTTAAAAATGAGTGCCAGCAATAGCTGGGGTTTAACCCTGCAATGGACTGGCATCTTGACCAGCGGGGAAGTCTTGTACTCTGTCACTTCACACCATGGAAATCAGAATAAGCACTGACCTGATAAGCTTCCAGGTTCAAGACAGACTTTAGACAGTAAGGTATGATTTGAAAGGAATTTGGCCGCTATTTCTAGTAGATCAAGCACCATATAGGGGATTCCTCCATTAGCTCAAGATGAGAGTGCCATAAATGAAACAGCATCATCATCATTATCATTTAATGTCATACAATGCATAACAGAAAAATTCCTCAAATATATTTAAAATTCATACAAAAATAAAATGTACTTACATTGTAGATAGTGAATGACCATGAGCCCTAATGAGTAACTTGATATTGTCTGCTTCCGAGCATCATTGATATCATGAAAGCGGGACCAGTATTTGATGAAGAGGACTAAAGGCCGCACCCGCCAATCCACTAAATAGAAATAATATATGATGGAAATTCCTCTCAATTTGAGTTAACAGTTTCTTAATTCTAGAGCTCTAAAATCTAAAACTTATAATCACCAAACACAATTTATTCTAAGATTAGAAAGGAGAAAAAATATAAAAATACAAAATATTCTAAATTACTATGTATCCATAATTAGAATAAGATAGTGTAGTAAATACGAAGTATAGATATGTAATAAAAGCCTGTTAAGGAAAAACACATCAATCGTTTGTTTTTGAACTGTCTTCGCTTCACATTTGAAAAGAGGGTATAGCTCTGAAATATCATGTTGAAATACACTGGATAAAACATTACTTTGTTTTATTTTATTTGTCATCATTTGCCTTTTGTATTTTTCTACCGCATTGAAAATTATCAGTCTTTTATAGAATAAGAAATTTTTAGTCTCTTGACCAGCATCTTAAGAGATGAAGCATTTTAATACATCTACACTAAATTAAAATATGTTTGATCTTTGATATCATCAGATGTCAAAGATAAAACTTATGCACATCTGGAGTTCCAACTTTTTGTGTTACTATGCCCTCACCTCAACATCTTAAACAATTGCTATACCCAACCACCTGATAAGAAAACAATGATGATCAATTGCAAAGTGTAAAGAAATTGGCATATGGGTGGATTTTCATATAGTAATGTGTACCAAAGTTGCCTTGGCGCAAAAGTAATAAGGTAAAACCTTGAAGTTTGTTCTTATTAACATCATTTTCAAATTACCCTCTCTCCGCTGTGGTGCATGCATCCCACATTGGGAATCACTCGTCTACATAGTATCAAACTGGATTCAAAATGATAACTCTAATTCTAAGGTTAATAATTCTATTATCCACTTAAGTGGTACTTATTCTTGAATGTGTACAGACAGGATTCAAATATCTGAAGTTTGTTCTGAGCCCAGCGACTCATTACGTTAGTGTTTATCCAGGTTTCCATGGTGTTAAGTGATAGAGATGACGACTCCCCCAGGAGAAGATGCCAGTCTATCGTAGGGTTAAACCCCCAGCTACTGCTGGTACACATTTTCAGCTGTGTATACTAGAGCAACGTAAAATGAGTGTTTTGCTCAAGAACACAACACACTTACCACTAGGCCATACGCCTTAATGGATTCATCATCATCACCGTTTTACATCCATTCTTCCATGGTAGCATGGGTTAAATGGGTTTCCTGTTGTGGGCAATGCCAGGTCAGGTGACCATGGCTTGCTCATACAGAATTGATTTTGGCTTGGTTTCTACAGCGGGATGCCCTTCCTAACACCAACCTCATTTACAATGAGTACTGGGTGCTTTTTTTACCATGGCGCCTACACAACCACTTTACAGTGTGGTCAAATATAGTAAAAAGATTTTTTTATTTCTAAAGATGTGCTTAAAAATGAAAAAAGTTACTATCTTAAGAGCAACAATTCATCTCAGATATTTACTAATTAAAATAGTTCCAGAAAAAAAAAACTTTAAAGTGACAAAATATGCACTGATTAGACCCCGCACTTATCTATATGACAACTGGAAAATCTAGAACAAATATTTACATCAAATTAATGTAATAACAGTATGGGATTTTTAGTCAATTGATTTCCTCTTTCTTAGACTGATAAAACCCAGCACATTACCAAATAAAGGTATTAAATGGCATTTCCAACACATCAAAAAGAATTCTGTTCTAATTATGAGGGTAGGGTGAAAAGTTCATGAACTTTGAAGGAGTGATGCTAGTGCTGAAAAATATTGCAGGCATTAATTTCAATTCTTCTTAGGAACTGCATTTTTTCTTTCCAGGGACTATGTTGTAAAATATACTTCATTTGATCATTCCATGAGAGTATCTTGGTTAGCCTTAAACTTTTCAGGCAATCCTCATATATTTGCATAAATGAAATTTAACACGTGCATAAGTAAAAAGGAAACAAAAACACTAGGAAGATTGGTTTAATGCATACCACTAGCATAGGCCTTTAACAGATGTGTATTTCGAATTCCAACAGAATTGTTTATATTCAAGTCACATTCAACATTACTGAAAAAAAGGTAAGTGTAAACAAAAAAAAAAAAAAATTACTTTTCAATATATTACAAGTAATATAAACCTTTAAATACCAAACAAAAGCAAAATAGATTTTTCAAATAGACAACAAATTTAATTGTTTTCCTTTTGTTAAAAGCTTGTTCGATTTTAGTAGAAATGTTGGTTGCAGTAACCTTCATATATTCTTGAAATATGGACCACAGTTGTACTAAATATTTCAGCCAGCTGTGTTGTTCGGAACACCGGTACCTTCGTGGAACACTCCTCTGTATTTTCCCCTTTATCCTCTAATTAGCAACATTTCAAATTAAGCTTTTATTCAGACTAACCTCATCCACCTTCCAGTCTAAAATGGCCCAAGATAGCTACAAGACATTGCATTTTTTCCTGAGGCTCCACCCTCATAAATGTGTTATTCTGTATGTATGAGGTAGTCATGGTATACATGTGTGTATGTGTATGGAGGGGGAACATTAGGTGTAGTGTTGGCGGATCTCGTGAGGCATGGAAGCCTTAAAGGATGCAGTGTCTCGACAGCTAACAACCGATGCAGGCAGTTTGTTCCATGCTTCAGCAACTCTGAGCGTGGAAAAATGTTTCCGAAAGCATGGGAACTGTGCTGTTTTCTGACTTTGTGGGCATGCCCACGTGTGTTAGACACATGGAAATCAAAAAATTGATGTGAATTGATGTGAAATTGAAAGTATTCAATTTCCACGAATCTCAGAACAGTGTTTTTCTGCTAATTCAAGTGAGAAACTGAAAGTAGTGTTTTCCACGAATTGGCGTGGAGAACCTGTGTACACTACAATAGTACTCGTTCATTTATACATTGCACCTTTGTCATTTTCTTTGCACCTTTTTCAGAAAACCCAAAATATTAATGGTAATGTAAATATTTATTTTTTTAAGGAACCCGGAGTTTGTTTTACGGAACCCATGTTGGCGACCACTGGTGTAAGCGACACAATAAAACACACTCAACTAACACTGTAAAGTGGTCGTGTCGGTGCCATGACAAAAAGCATCCAGTACACACTGTACATGAGGTTGGTGTTAGAGTGCGTGCAATAACTGACTCCCCAATACAGGTACAATTCAGTTATAACGAATACCATTATAACAAAGTTTTCAGTATAACAACATTTTTTTCAATCCTCGGCCACATGCTCAATGTGTTAGGTTAATCTTGTTATAAAGAATTTTTCGTTACAAATTTTTTTATACCTCAGGAATCTCGTTATAACAGAATTTCACTGTAACAACATCAAACTGTAAAGTGGTCGTGTAGGTGGCATGACAAAAAGCACCCAGCCCACACTGTAAAGTGGTTGTGTAGGTGGCATGACAAAAAGTACCCAGTACACACTGTACTTGTGGTTGGTATTAGGAAGGGCATCCAGCCATAGAAACCAAGCCAAAATCAGTTCAGTATGAGTAAAACATGGTTATCTGACCTGGCTTGTCTCACAACAGGACAACTCATGCTAGCATGGAAAAATGGATGTTTGATGATGATGATGAACCAGTAAGCAGGGAAAGAGATGGTCATTTTTATGTTGTCCAGTCTAACCCATGCTAGCGTGGAAAATGGACGTTAAACGAGGATGATGATGAGTTATGAATTGACGCATACTAAAACTCTCTCTTTACACACAAAACCTTAATATTTAAAGAGTTAACTATAAAAAGAAAAATAGAACAATGTTCTTACCTAATATCATCCCAGAATTTGAGAATTGGAACTTTGGCTTTGATTACTTGTGAGGTTGTTATAAATGCTAAATGGGAAACAAAAAAAGGTATTTCAAAGAGTTGAGAAACTGTTTTTAGAACACACTTCAAATATAATTGTTTCTACTTTAGGCACAAGGCCAGCAATTACCCAGTGCATTACTGGTACTTTATTTTTATCGACCCCGTAAGGATGAAAGGTAAAGTCAACCTCGGCGGGATTTGAACTCAGATCGTAACTATGCTGGAACGCATGGCGTCCGACCCTCTACCGATACTGCCAATATATAATAAAGATTCACAAGTAGCTTTGGAAGACAAAATTAAAAGGAGTTGAAATCAAAACATGTTATAACCACTTACAGCATTTTTTAAAGCCTTTATGTACAAGTTTCAATATTTCCGTTGCTTCACATTTTTGGTCAATCTATAGTGTAAAAAGAAATGTACTATTCGTTATTATCATCATTTTTACACCAGCCTTTTCATGCTGACGGGAGTTCGATGAGACTTCTACAAACAGTATTCTATAGCCAGATGCCCTTCCCTATGACAACCATTAAGTTTTTAAAATATGGTACTGATTTTATTTCACCACTCTTCACCCATTAAACTGCTACACTGCAGGACATAAACAAATAACACCAGTTGTTTAAGTGATGGAAATATGAAAATATACACAGAGACAAACACACACACATCATCATCTTATATATATATATATATATGATGAACTTCTGCATAGTTTCCATCTACCAAATTTCATTCCCAAGATGCCATGCAGTAGGATCAAATCCAAAGTAACATGGTTGAGAATTCAACTTTTAAGCATAAAAACATCAACTAACCTCCCATTTTTCAATAATTTGTGTTCAATAGCAATCTTTTATTCATTGAGGATTCACAAATTTATATGATTGTTACAAGTCAACTATGAAGACAGATGAAATAGAGGATAGCATAGATAATGAAGAATGTTAACTATACTTTTTATATAACAATTTTAAGTCTTGGTTTTGGCAGATTCTGAAGTGTGAAAATATCTAAAACTAAACTATTTTAGAGATTGAAAGAGCTCCAGTAAAGTGCTAAAAGAAAGAGTGGCTTCATACATAATCTACAAAAAGTACATGTAGTTAATATTGCAGGACATATTCTTTTACTGGTTTCAGTCACTGGACTGCACCATGCTGTTACATCTACTGCAAGAGTTTAAGTCAACCACATTGACCTCTGAAAGCAACATACAAAAAATATGTAGTTTACAATTATAATTTCATTGAATGTATGTAAAGTGGTTGATGAGAAGAAGGATATCCAGCTTTAGAAAACCTGCCAAACAAAGGGTTGGGAAAACTCTTTAGCTATACCAAAAGGCATGACAACTTCCCTACTGTTGGTCTTAAGCCAGAAGTCTTGTTAGACCAGTGATTATCCCGGTTTCATGGCATGCAGCAACTGAGAGTACAAGACTCCTCCCTTGACAGGACGCAAGTCCATCACAGGGTTAAACCCCCAGTTATTGCTGGTACACATTTTCAGCTGAGTAAACTGGAGCAATGTGAAATGAAGTGTTTTGCTCAAGAAAACAACACACAACCCAGCCCAGGAATCGAACCCACAACATTATAAGTAAGTCAACACCCTTACTACTAGGCCACACACCTCCAATGTTAGTACCACGATAAAATGCATTTAGTAGAGCACAGGATCATATGTTGGGCCCTCAACCAACATGGAGGTCAGAGTCTCCACTTGAGTACTGACTAGACTGTGATGACATGTTTAACACTTGCAAGCAGGGAAAACAGACATTAAACTGATGAGATGAAGCAAATGAAGTCTGTTAATTAGGTAACTCAGTAATTTAGAATATTTCACTTGATGTAATTAGTATATTAATGTGATTAATAATAAAAGTGAGTGCAACTTTATGCTAGACAGAATATACGGGGAAGATATTTTGCAAATATGACTAAATATATATATATATAAAAAAAGAAGAAAATAATTCTAATAGTTTCCCTATTAGTGTAGTGTGTTGATGCTAAAAGTGATAGAAACAAAGTAACTATATTGCACTAAAACTTATAATTTCACACAAGCCAACTAACCTGTTCCCGGCTAAGCATAAGGCAAAGATCCATATCACTTTTATTTGTTCCAAACCCACTCATGGATGAACCAACAGCATAGAGGCCACAATCTGAAAAAAACATTGAGGGTAAAATATATGAAAACACATTTTTTAAATATTTCATAAGTTTGTTAAACCAATTGAAGCTGGTTATATTTAATGTAAAAATTAAAAAATTATTCATTCTGTTGGATTAAAGAAAAATAATCTTCTGTGGATTTTCACCTTTACTTTTTAACTATATATATATTATAAGAACAGATGAAAGTTTAAGCAAAGAATTGCTACTTTCACCCTTAACGGGATCTTCTGAAACTAATTATATATATATATATATATATGGCGAAACGCGCGTCACCTATCAATAAATGCAATGAAGGAATAATCAATCGTCCTTTTTATCCTTTCTATATATTACACTCTGTATAGCTCTACACATCATCACAGAAGTGAACCTAAACATCGAGTGCTCACCCGGGTGAACCTGCAGTAACTCCTAGTTACACCCCCTGGATATATATATATATATACACACACACACAAAGCCATTAACTTAAGAAGCATTAGGAAAATTTTAAATGTGTGCAACTCAAAGGACCATAACAACAGTCAATTGCTATAAATAATAGCTCACTAGATGTGGGGTTCAGAATTCCTTGCAGGTGCCTCTGTCCACTTTTTTCCATCTCCAGAGATACTTTATTCTATTTTCTCAACTATTATTTACAGTGATTGCCTATTAATACAATCATTTGCATAGGGATGCAAACATTTCAAATTTTCTTAATGGTTCTAAGTTAACAACTTCCTGTGTGTGACTGTATAACAACTATTTTGTATACACTCCTGTTCTTTTAAAAAGATAGAATTATTGGCCCCTTTATTATAATGATTAATGCACACACCCGTCATCCGAGCGATATGGAGATTCCATTCATATTAATGCACCACTGTCTACAGAGGGATGCATACAATTCAAATTTCACACACACAAACGTAAATGTGGTTGAAGGGCATCCAAAAATAGATTACCTGTCCCTGCTGGAACCCGCTTGATGGCTCTAGTCATCAGCTTCCAAACGTTTACTTGTAAAAATACCACATATCGCTAGATATGTAAATACACATACTTATATGTATACAGCTATGTCGGAGCGAACACCTTAATTCTACTTTTAGGTCAAGCCGGCTGACAGCTCCACATCCAAATGAGGTTAATCAGCCCATGTACATAGGTGTCAAAACTATTTTTTCACTAATATTGAATTCCAGCAGAGAGCAGGATGGAGAAACACTCTTGATAAAGACCAGAGTCAGAAATGGGATCGTCGACAGATTACCCAACCCTGCTTCTGCTGGAATCTGCCTGATGGCTCTAGTCATCAGCTATCAAATGGTTATTCATAAACATACTGTATATCGCTAGATATGTAAATACACATACTTATATGTATACATCTATATCGGTGTGAACACCTTAATTCTATATATATAAATGTATTTATCCATACGTAGTTGACTGAAGTAGAATTTAAATATTTATTTTATTAAGGCTAAATAGTGAGTCTTGTTACTCTGGAATTTCACGGAAAACTTCTGAGTAACAAGTGTGTGTGTGTGTGTATATATACATATATATTTATATATATATACATTTTTTGTGGGGTAAAAGTGATTGTGATGCCCATTTAAATATTTATGTACAACAGAAAAATTCATGCTCAGAACTGCAAGCTACCTAAACACTCAAATACAGTGAGTTCTGCTGCTACTTATATCATTGAGATGTACAATAATATGGCATATATTTAGTTTGATGAAGTGAGAAATTAAATGGCATGGCCATGGACAGTGACAGCATTGGTAATGAGATGGGAACTATGGACAATTCTGTCAATAGTCTTCCACACTGACTTCACAATTCCATCAGAATTTTGATAAACCTTTAATCTTTAAAAATATACTTACATGGGAAAACACCTTGTAATATTCCATATAATGCATCTCTTAACTTCATTTTCTTTCGGTAAACTTCATCAGCCTGGTGGTGCTTGGTGAAATAATTTATTATAGCAGTGGATAGCTAGAATTTTAAAATAAAGTACTTCAATAAGTACCCAATCTAATATTTTGATATACATATTTATTGAAAAAATAGCTTATTATATTATATATAATTTAAAAAAAAATAGTTTTATAATGTATCAGTATTTAATTTCAAATTTATGCTTTTGCAGATTTCAATGGAAACTGTAGAATATCAAAGTATTTGGCACTTAAAGGCAGGACAAGAAATTATTGAAGCACTTCAACTAACACACACACAAGATAACCAAGCAATATAAACTTGTGAAATACTGAAAATTTAAAAATGGAAATCCATAATGGTTGAAGAAAAGCCTGTTCTACCCTAAGAAATTCAAGAAACTTTGAAGGATTCTTCAGTAAAAATAATAGAAAAGCAATTACTGTATATACTCAAATATATGCTGAGGAATATGTGACAAAAAACAAAACAAAAAAACCACAGTATGAGGTGGGGTTAACCAGCTTATATTTGGGGGTCAATATTTTGACGATTTTTGCTCATTTTTCAGACATAAAATAGTGGAGTTGGCTTATATTCGAGTATATACTCTAATTTGTGTTTGATTACGTGCAAAGGGGCTCAATATTAGTGCTGGTATGGTTCATAATATTATTAAAGGACTCAGTATAATGAAATAATACTTAAACTATTCTACTAACAATTTATAAACTGTAAATGTTGTTAGCGTTAGGAAGGGCATTCAGCCATAGAGACCAAGCCAGAAACAGTTCTGTATGAGCATTTCAGCAGCATTGTGGGAGAGATTGTTCAGTTTTCCATGCTTGTATGCATGGGTTAGATGTTCATTAGATGGGGAAAGTAGGGGTTGGGGGTGGGGGGGTGGGGTTCTTGGTGATGGGTAGAGTGTTAAGACATGAGAGGTGTATGGAAATCCAGTCGAGGAGTTAGTTTTGGACTGTTCTACTTAACAGCTCATTTCATTATGAAGCCACAACTCTAAAATGTAAGGGGAAAAAAAAAAACAAAAAAACTTTTTTTTACCTTGTCTCCATTTACTTCCATTTGTCGTGGAGAACCTAAATAAACTACCTTACTGTCACTGTCAGCACCAAGCCTTTGGCGTTTTTGGTCATTATACTTTTCATCATCAAGCTGCCTCCTTTTAATTGTCAGAGAAAAAGAAAAAGAAAAAAATTGTAATTCAGGCACCAATGAAACACAAACTGCAAATTAATATAGCAAAATAGTTTTTAATCTTTTATAAGCATTTTAACATAAAACTTTCAACATCTAAAGTTAACTTAAAAGTTGCACTATATTGAGAGACAGGCATGGCAATGTGGTGAAGAGGTTTGTTCTATAACCACATGGTTCCAGGTTCAATTACATCATGCAACACTTTGGACAAGTATCTACTATCATAGTCTAGGGATTACCAAAACCACGAGAGGGAAATCTGGTATATGAAAATTATAAAAAGACGTGTATATGTATTATACATATCATAGAATGGTCCTGTGTAATTGCTGATAGAGTTGTAGGGGTGCCATAGTGGCACACAGCATATCTTTGGCATTTTAAGCCTGGCAGAGCCAATCCCTCTCCAGATCTGAACACAGCAGATTTCTTCCAGAGAAGGATAGAAAGTGAGAGTGGAAATGAGAAAAAGTATTAGTACTAGATTGGTACCTTTTTTATCAACCTTGAATGGAAAGAAGGAAAGGAAAAGTTGACAGTGTGATTTGAATTCAAAGAGCAGAGAGCTGGAACAAATACTGTTGCAAAGCATTCTATCTGATATACTAATGACTGCCAATTCATTGCCATATGTATGTATGCGTGCGTGCGTGCGTGTGTGTATATATATATTTATGCAGCATAATTGGTGAATTGAAAAAATAATGCTATTTGCTTCTATTTTGGTTCCATCTGTTTATGCCCAGGCTAACTTTGCATTTGTTTTTATGAGCCGAATACCAGATAGGTACTGGTTGTTGACTAAAACCTTTGAAGGCAGTGTCCCAATATGCGACGGCTGGAGAGAAATGAAGCAAGTATGCTCCGTTGGATGTGCAATGCCAATGTGCGTGAACGATCAAGCATAGACAAGTTGAGAAAGAAACTGGGTATAAGAGGGATAAGTTGTGGTGTGCAGGAAAGGAGGCTGAGATGGTATGGACATGTGATATGCATGGAGGATGACCGCTGGGTAAAGAAGTGGCAAGAAATCCCAGTAGAAAGAAGACGCAGTAGAGGAAGACCACGAAAAACATGCAGACCCCAGATCGCTGAAACTCACCGAGGAGATGACGAAGGGCCGTGACAAGTGGAGAGATGCTGTGCTGAATAGGATCCGTCCCACCCTTGCAAGCAGGGAAAATCGGACGTAAAATGATGATGATATATATATCAAAACAGATGTAAAATCAACACAAAATATTGCAGGAAAATATAGAATATATATATAAACTCGATAAGATATAATTTAAGCTTTACAATTTCTGACTAAATTCATATACTTTTAGATAAATGACAAAATTATATCTGTATAAATACAGTGTGTAACCGAGATTGCAAAAATGTGTATATAAATATACACATTTTTAATATGTAAATAACAATCATCAGCCTTGATTACACACTGTATTTATACACTTTGACCGCTTGCACACTTCTTAATATATATCTTTTAGATAAATGTTTTCAACAACAAAATCTTTATAAGCAGCTTAAGTAAGATATCAAAGGGTGTATGGGTTGACTTACTTGATGCTTCTATTACCAGATAAATTTGTAACTACATCTTTTTTCACATAAGGTACAATGTTGCCTCCGACACCGACATTTCTGCTGTGAGAATTATCATTCCGACCAACGGAGGCAGGTATGCTGTACATACCAGTTGCATGTCCACCACCATATGACATCACAGGTCCGGTCATCTGCCAAGATATGGCAGGTCTCATATGACTTGGCACGTGTTGTCGAGGATAAGCAGTGTTGTAGGACACTATCTGACTGGGTGGGAGAGGAGACCCTCTCGGTGATTGCACACTCAGCCAG
This sequence comes from Eledone cirrhosa, assembly GCA_964016885.1. Taxonomy (NCBI): domain Eukaryota; kingdom Metazoa; phylum Mollusca; class Cephalopoda; order Octopoda; family Eledonidae; genus Eledone; species Eledone cirrhosa. The sequence continues at coordinate 271,753,948 of OZ024740.1, read as the reverse complement.
TAACCAACTCCATTTACAGAATTAGACATTGCAATAGTCCACTACAAAGTTCACAACATAATGATGAGTGATGCCGCATCCAAGTTCACGTGTCCTTCAGTTGCCACAGAATATCTTTGAAATTTAACCCAATTTCATCTGTAAATATGCAATAAGAAAAGAAATTATTATATTAAAGAAATTTCATAAAATTTTCATAATTTATAAACTGTTAAATATTTTTAATGACTTTAAGGAACTCTACCTCAGATCACAACAGTAATTTCAATTTCAAGGTTTTCAACATTTACTAAATTCTCAGTTCCTCTTGCTCCCGATGAAGGACTGGACAACTAGAGAATTCAACCCAGCATGGTCACAAGCTCTGTCATGATCCAGCTTGTTGGCCAGGCCCTTCTCCACAGACCTCAACTTAAGTCTTGACAAGTCTGCTTTGCCTCATATACTCTGCTCCCCTTTAGCTTCTACTTGAGAGTGACAGCTCTCACTGGTCTCTTAGCATATGGCTAAGTATAATCAACAATTTTATGCTGATGCTATTCCATAAATTACTTAATTTGGCTCTTTCCACAACCACTTCACTCATGTGGCCATGCAAAGATATTCTTAGCACGGTCCTAAGGCAATGTCTGTGGAAGACATCTGCAGTTCTAATAGATTCTGTTAATCTTTTTCCCCATTTTGCACCTGCAGCCAAAAGTCATTTAGTAGATTGAGCAACAATATAGGTTTCCTCGTTACTTTGAACTCAAAAGAGCATTACATTGCTTACCTTACTCAAAGTACCAATTCTCTTTTAAGATTGAATAATTAACAGAAGTGCCGACAAGTATTAGCACATTTTCAGTTTATATGGAAATTTCCAAATTTATACATATCTTATTTGTAAAAATGGCAGTAAAACGAGTATATTGATTTTTTTACCTTGGTACATCACCAATTTAACTCAATAATAGTATATTACTGAATAAGAATCTCTAGAAAGTTGACTAACCTACCAGAAATAGCAGCCAAATCTCTAACGAATCTTAAAAAGGAAGGAGCATTAGATAATGTAACCCTAGGTACCCTTAAAAAGATGAATTAGTCATTGCTGGAATGTTATTGATCATAGGTATACACAATCATTGATGATTAGTTTATCAACCCAAGAAAGATGGAAGGCAATATTAACTCAAAAAGGATGTGAATTCAGAGCAAGAAGAGATATAGTTAAATACTGCATATATTGTTTCAACTATTCAACTACAAACGTGGCGAATTGGCAAAGTTGTTAGAATGTCAGATAGAGTGCTTTGCTAAGGTCAACTCTGCCTTTCACCAATTTGAGGTTGATAAAAAAAGTACCAGTTTAGTACTGGAGTAGAATCTTTCTCTATATATCTTTCTCTAGAAAAAATCTGCTGTACTCTGGCCTGGAGAAGGGATGGGCTCTGCCAGACTTAAAAAAAGCCTTAAGAAACACTGTATGTCAATATGGTACTCTTCTGACTTCCTCAGAAGCAGCAGGTCCATACCATCCCAATATCAGCCCACAAGGTCATGAACTGAACTAACTCAAATATATAACCAATACTTATTTAAGAGACATTTGAATGATAAAAGGTAAAATTTGAACTGGGAATCTAAAGTACTACAAAGCATTTACCATTTCAGTAACAAATAAAACTTATCAAACATTAATTTAATCTGCAGTTGCTGGGCAGTTATCTTCTGCTGTGACCTGGAACACAAAAATAGCTAACTGAACAATGCTAGATATATCTGCACACACACAATCATCATCATTGTTATTGTTTTAGCATTCACTTTTCCTGCCAGCAAGGGTTGGAAGGGTCTACATAGACCAAGTCAATACTGAAACAGGGCTTCTGACCTCCCGGACAGACTAGTTGTCTTATCTAGCTTATGTATGGTCTCATGTTCTACCAAATGCACAAGAGAGGTTGTCAGGTCTTTGACACAAGTGAAGAGTCCTCCCAACCTTTTGCTTGGCATGCTTTCTATGGCTGGATGCCCTTCTTATCACCAACCACTTTACAGCATGTACTGAGTGTGTTTATGATGTAAATCACCAAACACTAGGGAGGCTGTCATGTCCTTGACATGACTGAGGGGCTCCCCCAGTCCTTTGTTTGGCAAGCTTTCTACAGCTGAAGGCCCTTGTTATCACAAATAAAACTAAATCTATGTTCCAAGTTGTAAGCCAAACGTTTGCACTTAGGTAGATGAAATTTTGCACAGAGCCACTTGTTTTCAAGAAGGGCATAGTCTATATAACTTTTTTCTGATATCTATGCTCCCAATAGAAAACTATATGCCCTCAATTAAGTCTTATAAAAAAAAGAAAAAAAAAAAGAGGGCGGATCAAAATGAGCTGGTTTGAGACATTCCATCTGTATCTCATAACGATGTGACCCCCCAAAGTTTTAACATATCAAATCACTGTCTGTATCTGGTTTAAACTAGGTACAAATTAATCGACCAGGTCATGATGGTCACAGAAAAAGTAATAGCGCAACTAATCAGAGAGTGAATTGATCTAGATGAAATACAGTTTGGGTTTGTGTCAGGTAAAAGTACCACAGACGCTCTTTCATTGTACGACAACTACAGGAGAAGTACCTAGTTAAAAGTAAACCCCTATACTTAGCTTTTGTTGACTTGGAGAAAGCCTTTGACAGAGTACCCCGCTCGATTATCTGGTGGGCCCTTAGAAAACTAGGTGTTGATGAATGGCGTGTGAGAGCTATACAAGCCATGTATAAAGAAACAGTCAGCAAGGTTAGAAGTAACAACAAATATTTATAGTGAAGAGTTTAGCGTAAAAGTTGGTGTTCATCAGGGCTCCGTCCTTAGCACCCTCCTATTTATTATTGCCCTTCAGGCTATAACAGAGGAGTTCAAGACCGGCTGCTCATGGGAACTCCTATACGCAGATGATCTAACGCTCATAGCTGAATCAATGGCTGAACTAGAGAAGAAATTCCAAATATGGAAGCATGGCCTAGAATCAAAAGGCCTTAAAATTAACCTGTCGAAGACAAAAGTTCTAGTTTGTAGGAAGGAAAATAGGGCACCAGTCCCATCTGGGAAATGGCCATGCTCAGTGTGTAGGAAAGGAGTAGGCAGAAACTCCATTTTATGTCCAAAATGCAAAGTATGGGTTCATAAAAGATGTAGTGGGATCACAGGTGAGCTAACTAAGAATATAGATTTTATATGTGGCCGGTGCTCTGGAGCAATAAGTAACAGCAAGTGCCCACAGAATACTAGCTCATTCCATTGCACAGATGGTTCTATATAAATAGTGGTCACCTTCCATTACCTGGGTGACAAAATCAGCAGTGGTGGAGGGTGCTCTGAAAGTACAGTAGCTAGAGTCAGAATGGGATGGAAAAAATTCAGAGAGCTTATACCACTATTGGCCGCTAAAGGGTTCTCTCTAAAAATGAAAGGCAGGCTGTATGATGCCTGCATACGAACAGCAATGTTGCATGGCGGTGAGACCTGGGCATTGTGTGCAGAGGATATACGCAGACTGGAGAGGAACGAACTTGCATGCTCCGCTGGATGTGTAATAGTAATATACATGAACGACAAAGCATAAACGAACTAAGGGAGAAATTAGGAATAAGAGGGATCAGATGCTGTTTACTCGAGAGAAGACTATGTTGGTACGGTCACGTGATGCTCATGAAAGACGACAGCTGTATAAAAAAGTGCAGGGCGATAAAAATAGACGGTAGCCACGGAGTAGGCAGACCCAGAAAAACCTGGGACGACTTGATAAATTCTGACCTCACACACTTACATCTCTTCGAGACAATGTCACTGGACCGAGATCTTTGGCGCTACACAGTAATACAGAAGATCCGCCTTGCCTAAGTACAAAACGAAACCTACAGTCAGTAGGCACCTCTCACAAAATACCGCCAGACAGTCCTATACGAGCAAGACAACCAATCTTGCCTCAAGTGGGAAAATTCCCGTCCAAACCCATGTTAGCGTGAAAGATGGACATTAAACGATGATGATGATGATGATGACACCATATGCCAGCATGTTGTAAGAAGGATTAGTGTTAGGAAGAGCATCCTGCTGTAAAATATTGCCTCAAAAAGTCCAGTCAACCCATAAAGTCTGTCTCAAGCCCAGAGACTCATCAGGCCAGTGCTTATCCCAGTTTCCAAGGCGTTAAGCAACTGAGAGTACAAGACTTCACCCTGGAAAGGATGCTAGTCAATCACAGGGTTAAATCCCCAGCTACTGCTGGTACTCATTTTCAACTGAGTATACTGGAGCAATGTGGAATAAAGTGTTTTGCTCAAGAACACAACACACAACCCAGTCCAGGAATCGAACCCACAACGTTTTCATCATAAGTCCAACACATTTTGCACTAGGCCACATGCTTCCACATAGTCCAACCCATGCATAGAATAGTCGACATAGAAACTATGATGATGATGATAAAACCTTATATATAAGTGGCCTGCTAATTGGAATGTTTCTTTCCCTTTGGCTTGTAAACCTAGCTAAAAACAAAACTGCCTCATCAATATATTGCAGCCTTTATCAAGTTTGTAGTCGGCCAAAGCTTGTGACTATCAACTTTTTTTCGATATCTCAAATAATCATTAACAATATTGATGAAGTGAAGTTATACTACAATGCAACAAATTACTTTAGTTTTTTAACTACCTTGAATTAATGGCTTTCAGAATTTCCAGCTTATGTTGTAACATTTGCTAGAAAATGTAATATAAAGTGAAACTGTTTTTTCTAGAAATTGGAGCAGGATGTGTGACGTCAGAAAAATATTTATTTATTTATTTGTTTTGTCATTAAAAAACTAAATTATTATGTATATTTAAATATAAATTTTGCCACGGAGAATTTTTTTTGGGGGAATTATATTGGTATTTCACACACACAAACACACACACATACATATATATATATATATCATCATCATCGTTTAACGTCCATATTCCACGCTTGCATGAGCTTGGACGGGAGTTTTCCCACTTGAGGCAAGAGTGGTTGTCTTGCTCGCATAGGACTGTTTCTACGGCTGGATGCCCTTCCTAACACCAACCACGTTTACAGTGTGGAACTGGGAGGTTTTTACCGTGTTACCTACACGGCCACATTACAGCGTGGACTGTGTGTTTTTTTGTCGTGACACCTACACGACCTCATTTGTTTCGACCTGGATGTTGAGGTACCAACATAACTTTACATTGAAAGGGGTGGTGTGGATGGGGTGGGGGTAGTGGGACGGAAGTGTATTTTGTTAGAGATGCCTACTGACTGTAGTAGGTTTTACTTTGTATATATATATATATATATATATACACAGGTACGAATCTCAGAATTTGTCAACTCTTATTAATGGTCAGCCCACTTCTACCAAATGTAATGTAAAAATACCATTTCTTCTTGTCTCCCCACCCTTCGGTTCGTTCATCCATATATCTGTATAATCGCCCAGAATCCAAATCCTACTTCTCAATGATATTCTATAATTCTGTCTGGCTGTTCTAAATAATCTTGTGTATTTTAATTGCTTGTTACTGTTTATTGCTTTATTTAAAACCTTCTCCTCGCTAACTACCCCATACCCCTCCCGCCCCCACTCTCCACCATTATTATTTGGACCAATCATAAGTCAGCGGCCTATGCTATCACTTCTAGTTGCTTTTCGATATGATGGATGGACTAAGGAATTTCTGGAGAGTCTGAAGAATCTGGACACTCGGAGACAATGCCAAAGATAACAACAAATTCACCTCATGCTGCCGGACGAAAGGGCAAGGACTCCTCCTCTTTGTTTCGGCCACTGATGGCCAACATAACCCCAACCCCATCCCCCACCCACCAAACGCAATCCAAAACTTCAGAGTTGGTACCATGAATGTAGGCACCTTAAAAGGCCGCTCTAACACGGTTGTAGAAATGCTTGAACGTAAGAAGGTTGATGTTTGCTGTATCCAAGAGACCAGGTGGAGGGGCGGGTCTGCTAGATTCATTGTGGGTAAAAAACGATGCTATAAGCTTTTCTGGGTGGGAAATGACAATGGGCTGGGTGGGGTAGGAATCATGTTAGCAGAAAAATGGGTGGATAAGATAATAGACGTAAATAGAGTGAATGACAGAATAATTAAAATAAGACTTGTTCTAAATAGAACTACTGTGACAGTAATATCTGCGTACGCACCCCAATCCGGACTGCCTGGCGCTATAAAAGACAGATTCTATGAGACACTGATGCTCACTACCTCCCAAATAACCGACAGTGACTATATAATTATTGCTGGCGACCTAAATGGTCACGTTGGACAACATTGTGACGGCTATGACGGAATCCATGGAGGCTATGGGTTTGGTACTAGAAATGAGGAAGGCTCCAGAATCCTGGAATTCTGTGACGTAAATAACCCAACTATCTGTAACACTAACTTCAAAAAACGAGACAATCACTTGATCACCTACAGATCAGGGGAACATACCAGCCAGGTAGATTATATCCTTACCAGAAGACGTGACAGAGTGTCTGTTGTAAACACTAAATCCCTCCCCATGAAGAATGCACCTCCCAACATAGACTGATAATTAGCGACCTCATAGTCAGGACAAGACATACTCGACAACAGAAGAGGACTATCCTCAGGAGAAAAATATGGAAGCTAAAGGACTCCACAGCCAGTAATAAATTTAAAAGCATATTACTTGATGCTTTCGACAGTAAGGAAGAGCAAATAGAGTCGTACAATATAGAGGAACAGTGGGAATTCCTGAAAGCAAACCTGCTGATGGCGGCAGACGAAGTCTGTGGCTGGAGCAGGCCTATAGGCAGGAGGAGAGTAACATGGTGGTGGAACAGTAAGGTGGAGGAGTCAATTAAGGCCAAAAAGCAGGCTTGGAAAGTATGGCGGGATGGGGGAAGTAGAGAAGACTATCAAGTGGCCAGGAGGGAAGCTAGGAGAGAAGTGTACTTCGCAAGAAGGGAAGCAGAGGAAAGAAAGTTAAGCATGTTCTACAACGCGAGGACCAAAAACGTGAGGTGTTCAGGATTGCTAGGCAATGTGTCAAGGAAAACCGTGATATTGTCGGGGAGAAGTGTGTCTTTAATGATGATGGTGTACACCATCATCATTAAAGACACTGACAAGAAGGTAGCTTGGAAGTGTCACTACAAAAGGCTACTAAATGAGGAGAATAAATGGGAGAAAGACAGTCTCCCCTACATCGATCCAATAGAGGGACCAGCAGTGTTAGTCGAAGGTAGTATAATAAGTAAGGCAATCAAAGATATGAAGACGGGTAACGCGGCTGGGCCTTCGGAAATAGTTGCTGAAATGCTGAAGCTTCTGGAACGGTGGGACACACCATGGTCACCCGGATAGTAAACCAAGTCATATAGAATGGGGTTGTTCCGAAGGACTGGCGTAGCAGCATCATCATTAACTGCTACAAGGGTAAAGGAGATGCCCTAGATAGGGGTAACTTTAGAGGCATTAAATTAATTGACCAGGTCATGAAGGTGACAGAAAAAGTAATAGCGCAACTAATCAGAGAGTGAATTGATCTAGATGAAATGCAGTTCGGGTTTGTGTCAGGTAAAAGTACCACAGACGCTCTTTTCATTGTACGACAACTACAGGAGAAGTACCTAGCTAAAAGTAAACTCCTATACTTAGCTTTTGTTGACTTGGAGAAAGCCTTTGACAGAGTCCCCCGTTCCATTATCTGGTGGGCTCTTAGAAAACTAGGTGTTGATGAATGGCTTGTGAGAGCTATACAAGCCATGTATAAATAAACAGTCAGCAAGGTTAGAATTAACAACGAATATAGTGAAGAGTTTAGCGTAAAAGTTGGTGTTCATCAGGGCTCCGTTCTTAGCCCCCTACTATTTATTATTGCCCTTCAGGCTATAACAGAGGAGTTCAAGACTGGCTGCCCATGGGAACTCCTATACGCAAATGATCTAACGCTCATAGCTGAATCAATGGCTGAACTAGAGAAGAAATTCCAAACATGGAAGCATGGCCTAGAATTAAAAGGCCTTAAAATTAACCTGTCTAAGACTAAAGTTCTAGTTTGTAGGAAGGAAAATAGGGCACTGGTCCCCTCTGGTAAATGGCCATGCTCAGTGTGTAGGAAAGGAGTAGGTAGAAACTCCATTTTATGTCCCAAATGCAAAGTATGGGTGTATAAAAGATGTAGTGGGATCACAGGTAAGCTAACTAAGAATATAGATTTTATATGTGGCCGGTTCTCTGGTGCAATAAGTGGCAGCAAGTGCCCACAGAATACTAGCTCATTCCATTGCACAGATGGTTCTATAGAAATAGTGGATACCTTCCGTTACTTGGGTGACAAAATCAGCAGTGGTGGAGGGTGCTCTGAAAGTACAGTAGCTAGAGTCAGAACTGGATGGAAAAAGTTCAGAGAGCTTATACCACTATTAGCCACTAAAGGCTTCTCTCTAAAAATGAAAGGCAGGCTGTATGATGCCTGCATACGAACAGCAATGTTGCATGGCGGTGAGACCTGGGCATTGTGTGCAGAGGATATACGCAGACTGGTGAGGAACGAAGCTTGCATGCTCCGCTGGATGTGTAATAGTAATATATGTGAACGGCAAAGCATAAACGAACTAAGGGAAAAATTAGAAATAAGAGGGATCAGATGTTGTTTACTCGAGAGAAGACTACGTTGGTATGGTCACGTGATGCGCATGAAAGATGACAGCTGTATAAAAAAGTGCAGGGCAATAAAAATAGATGGTAGCCACGGAGTAAGCAGACCCAGAAAAACCTGGGATGACTTGATAAATTCCGACCTCACACACTTACACCTCTCCAAGACAATGTCACTGGACCGAGATCTTTGGCGCTACGCAGTAATACAGAAGACCCGCCTTGCCTAAGTGCAAAGCGAAACCTACAGTCAGTAGGCACCTCTAACAAAAATACACCCCCGTCCCACTACCCCCACCCATTCAATGTAAAGTTGTCGGTACCACAACATCCAGTCCGAAACAAATGAGGTCGTGTAGGTGTCACGACAAAAAAATACACAGTCCACGCTGTAATGTGGCTGTGTAGGTAACACGGTAAAAACCTCCCAGTCCACACTGTAAACGTGGTTGGTGTTAGGAAGGGCATCCAGCCGTAGAAAACCCACCAGACCGTCCTATGCAAGCAAGACAACCACTCTTGCCTCAAGTGGGAAAACTCCCGTCCAAACCCATGCAAGCGTGGAAGATGGACGTTAAACGATGATGATGATGATGATGATACACATAATATTAACAGTGATGATGATTATAACATATATATGCAGACTATGACAATGGAGACAAGCCAAGTGAACAAAAAGAAACCAGAACACAGCAAAGGTAAATAAAGAGCTACCAGGCAGACCCCTATAAGGAACAGGCAAGAAGTGACCAATGGACAAATGTTAAATCAAAGAACAGAACTAGGAGAAACAGAGACCCCGAGAAAAAGAAAGGTCAAATACTCTAAAATTTTTAGAAGGGGACCTGCTGGCATGCAGAAGCATCAACAGGTAGCAGGTTCGTTCACTCCAGATTCCATGTAATCTGCGCCCAACTGGCTTATCCCAAATACTCCAACTGAAACCAGCATGGACATACAACAGCAATCAAAGTCACTGACCAAGAAATATGCTAATGCTGCACATACTGTCCTGAGAGTATGCAGATGCAGTATAGACTGTAGCAGCAGAGCAACTATCCTTTTTAGACAAGGCAGAAAAGATTGTAAAACAATTGACTTGGCTACAACAAAGCCAAAGTCATTTATACCAATATTCAAGACCACCACAAATAAAGGGCCCAGGGTAGCTACCACTGACACCCATCCAAATGTCATAGCAGCAGCCACTGCTGACACCCTAAATACTACACCAGTGTTACAGCTAAATGTCAGAGCCTAGTAAAACTTACCATCATGACCAAAATCCCCTACCTGAAAGACCTAGCCCCAAGCAATACACATGGCACAAACTGAAACACACCTGACAGCTAGCATAGCAGATGCAGAAATACACAAACCAAAGCATGCTGTATTTCCTACTGACAAGAGTGAAAGAACTCGTGGTGGGGTTGCTTTATACATGTAATATGTGTCACATATCGACCACTAGACACCCCTAGTCAAGAGGACAAGTTCAAAGATAGCCCCAGAAAGAGGAAGCAGTACTAACCAAACTAGATCAATGTCTCATTATACTACTACTGAGAGACTTTAATCTCCCAAAGGTCAAATTCCCAAGGAATGGCAGCACATTAACAAAGACTAACAGACTGTTCATGGAATAGATGGTACTACACCCAACAAGAGGTGAGAATGTTGTGGATATCTGCTCACAGTACTTATCCACAATGTAAAAGTGACACTGATGATGTTCTTAGATCATAACACAATAGAACAACATACAGTCAACAGGAAGCATCCGGATTCTATCCAGGCTAAATGTCCACAAAGCTAACTGGGAAAGAATTTAGGAAGAGAGCTTGAAGCATAACTGGACTAAGAGTCACTAAGCAAGACTGCAACTTCAACATTCCATGACAATACAAACCATATTCTTTAAGTCTGCCCTGGAAAGAAAGGCCAACAGACACAAAAATATTATTCCAGAGACAGATCGAAGATCTCAAACCGGCTAAATATACAAGAATAAGGAAGAATCCCATTTGAAACAGGCACTGTTTGAAATTGAAACTGAACACAGACATTCTTATGAAAAGGGAAGAGCAGAAATGGAAGCCAGGGCTACAGAAAATAGAAAAACAAACCCTAAGGCCTTCTTTAAATTCACAAAAAGAGACCGATTTGGTACACTATAGGATAGGGTCACTTTTCCATAAAAATGGCTCATTGACCGCAAACCCACAAAGGATAAGTGAAGTACTGAATGAACAATATAAAAATGTTTTCACACTCCCGATGAGAAACCTGAAAATACAGCACAAGAGATGTAGTGGGATCACAAAGAGGTTAAAAGGGGAAGGTGGGCTTCATATGTGATGGGTATACAGGAGTAGTCAACATTCATGTTACTTAGGAAATAAACTCCTGCAAATGCCAAGAAGGCTTGCTAGAATTAGTAGATGGTTATTGCCATCAAGGTGACCTGATTAGCAATGAGGGTGGATGTATTGCAAGTGTTGTAGCCAGTGTGAGATTCGGATGAAAGAATTTCAGTGTTATTACCTCTGATGGCACATCATATGATGCTTGCATTTGAACTACTATGCTACATGGCAGCAAGACGTGAGTCATAAGTGCAGAAGATTTGAATAAAGCATAAATACTCCATTGGATATGCAATGTCACTGTGTATGAATGTCAGAACACAAGTGAGCTGAGCAAAAAGCTGAGTGTAAGATGTAGTGTGAAACAGGGATGATTGTACTGGTATGGACATGTGGTGCATAAGATTGAGAGTTGAATAAAAATAAAAAAGTGCAGAGTGCTTGAAGTTGATGGAACCTGTGGAAAAGGGAGACCAATGAAGACATGGGATGAAGTTGTAAAGAATGACTTCAAGAAACTGAACTCTACAAAGAGATAAAAGTAATGAATTGACTGGTGTTTTGCCGTACAAACATTTTGATGCTAAAAGTAAATGTGGCGAGAGATCTGAGATTACACGGAATGGAGAGGTCTCTTCAGCTTGCAATGGATAAGACAAACTTTCTAGTATTACTATTATGATGGCATGCACTCAGGATTCCCTACAATATGGAGGACAAACAAACAGACTACATAGTATGTATGGGAGACTGGTTTTGTCATGGACTTGACTACCTCTCTAGTGTTGGTGTCAAAATGATATGCACCCAGTACACTATGCAAAGTGGTTGGTGCTAGGAAGGGCATCAAGTCATTGGAACTATGATAAAATGTGGAGCATATGAGCAAGATGTGGTACTCCAGCCCATCTACTCATGGACCATAATGACCTGTCCAATCTATACCAACATGGAAAGATGTAAAACGATCATGTATAAATATATAATCAAGCGTTAAACTAATATATTTTTCACTGTACTCTGCCGTTTGCTTTGTTATTTCTGTTTACCTTTTGCATATATATATATATAGTTTAAGAATAAACAAGAGAAATACAGATGCAAAAACACAAAGTCTTATTAGGTTTCATGTTTGGGAAATAGTAAATGAGGGTTTCAATGTATCAGACTTAAGTTCTTCTTCAGGAAATAAGTTCGGAGAGAGAAAAGGTTGGAACATCTATATATATATATATGACACGGTCATCTGATCTGGCTTGTCCCACAACAGGACAACTCGCCTAACCCATGATAGCATGGAAAAATGGACGTTAAACAGTGATGATGATAAACATATGTAAGAGGCATAAGAGGGATCAGATGCAGTTTACCAGAGAGGAGATTATGTTGGTATGGTCATGTGATGCTTATGAAGGACGACAGCTGTATAAAAAAGTGCAGGACGATCAAAATTGATGGAAGCTACGGAGTGGGTAGGGCCAGTTGAACCCTCTAAGACAATGACACAGGATCGAGATCTTTGGCGCCATGCAGTAATACAGAAGATCTACCCTTTAGGCACCTCTTAATCCAATATACACCCTACACCACCCTTACTCTGTAAAGTTATGTTAATACTACAAAACATCCAGCCCACACTGTAAAATGGTTGTGTAGGAGACATGGCAAAAAGAACCCAGCACACACTGTAAATGTGGTTGGCACTAGGTAGGGCATCCAGACGTAGAAAACCAGCTAGAAACAGTCCTATATGAGCGAGACACGGTCACCCGACCAAACTTGCCTCAAATGGGACAAACCTGTCTAACCCATGCTAGCGTCGAAGATGGACATAAAATGATAAGAAATACCCTAGCAGTGTATTGAGTACTTTTTTTAATTGTGGTTATTCCCCTTCTGACAACCTGGGAATCTCTCTCTATATATATATATATACACACACACATATTTATATATATCCTCGTTTTTATGTTTGCTTTTCCATGTTGGTATCAATTATACTCAGACTAAGTATGCATGGGTCGTCTAGCTGAAAACTTCAAGAGGGCTCTTACATATTTATCGTAGCAAAATGATTAATTTAGGGGCCCTGCCTGCAAGACCAGTTAGCGCCTGATCAGCAATTAGGTGTACCGAATGTTTTGAGACAGTGTTCAATGGGTAATGCCCTTCCTGACAGCAACTCTTTTAGTAGTGTCTTATGGCATGACGGTATGCAAGGATATGGTATAGCTAGTCTAACAACTGAGATACACGTGGTAAGCATATATGCTTGTGTAAGTGTATGTATGAACATATATGTCGCTCAATATAGTCACCTAATGGCCCTGAAGGAGCAAAAGGAACTAAAGAAACGTATGCATATATCTATGTACATGTGTTTATATATCTATGTACATGTGTTTATAGATACATACATGTGTGTGTATCCACGCGTATACCTATACTTTTACGTGTGTGTGTGTATGTATGTGTATATATATATATATATATATATATATATATATATAAATTGTGAGAGGAGGGAGACAATTTGAATGTGAAAGATTGTAAGAAAGTGAGAGTAAAAGGCAAAAATTAATCACAATAGTTTCATTTTAGAATGTACATTTCTTTTGTAATTTTCTGTTCAAAGATGAATGCTATTGCTGTCAGTATTGAAAAACATTACTTTAAAAAAAGTTACGGACATATATGTGTATGTGTATATATATATATATATATATATATATATATATGTGTGTGGGTGAAGAAGGAACATAGTTGAATTCACCAGTTCAAATGAAAAAGTTTAAGTGTTTATTTCATTTTTAATAAACAGAAAACAGTGTGTGCGCGTCTCTCTCTCTCTCTCTCTCTCTCTCTCTATATATATATATATATATATGACTGAGAGGACATACATGTGCTTATCCTTCCAAGCCTCAAATCTTTACCGTTCTTTCATCTTCGCATTCTCTATCTTTCTATTTTTTAAATTCTCATTCTATCTACTGACGAAGGACCAGTGGCCGAGACGTAAAGACTATTTTACTACTATGTCAAGCACTAAACTAATACTTTTCTTCGTTGTTGTTTGTTGTTTCCGTTTATTTTTCGCATACACAAACATTATATATATATACATTGGTTCCGTCAACTTATTATATATATATATATAGAGAGAGAGAGAGCAGCAACTAAATATTATATTAAACCCTAACAGGGCGAAAATAAGTTATTTTTTAACCTATCCTTCATGATATTAACACAAAATAAAAGTATTCCAAAGTGAAAATGCCATACTATCAGCATGTATGGGAAACGAGGCGTGGTTTCATTTCGAGACGACGGTTCTATCTAAACCGAAGTAGACTTCGAGCAATTTTAGTTACTTTAAAGAAATATTTCGCATTCATGGTTTGCTTGTTTGTTTTTCAGCCAAAATTCAAAAGTTAACTACAATAATATAATACATTGAACGGGCCTTTTAACTTGTTTATTGATAGGGTAATATTTACCTATATCAGAGGGACATTAAAAACTATATGCGTAAATTAATTACTAAGCACTGTGTATCTGTATTAACTTAACTTACCATCTGATATGATTGAGAGTTTAGCTGCGCTTCGCTGCCTTCAATTGAATGCGGAAGATGTGTGAAGAAGAAAAAAAAAATTACTTTCCTAACAACTTCTTCCACAAGAGACTCGGTGGCTCGAGGTGAACGTTAGATGGTCGCTGTTTACTACGTCATCACTATTGGTACACATTTTTTTGCGGTATCACTAGTTCATGAGTATTATGACGTCAACATTCAGCTGTGGAAATGGCGTGCTGAAAGGGTTGTGCTTGCGAGAGAACGCCACTGCTTGACTCTTACGAAATTCGAAAACAAACAAACACTATATTAACTGCTCCAAGATAACAAAAATTAACTACAACACACACAAATTTGAAAATCGCTGACCACATCCATTTAACACACACATATATAAATATATATATATACACACACGCATTTATGCCTGTGTGTGCATACCTACCTACATATATATTTCTTTTCTGTGTAACTAAATGATAACTGCTCCTAGATAAGAAAAAAAAAATTAAAAAATCACTGACCACATACAGTTAACACACACATTATATATATTTCTGTGCAATCAGTTTTATCAACGACATTCGTAATATTTCCTTTTGATAGTTTCTCTATCTTTTTCCCTATAAGTTTCACTATTTGATTGCTTATATATACATATATATATATATACACATACATACATACATATATATCTATATATATATATATATACACATACATACATATATCAATATTTCAGTATTTCACTTGGTTCTGTTTTCTGTTTGGGTTATGGTTGAACCCCAAAAGAAAAAGAAAAGACATACAAGAAAATTATACACAGTTTAAAATTTTCGTAAGTCGCCATGAGTGTTGACACGTACGGCCCAAATTCCCAGACCCTTTCCTTTTTAGACACTGAAGAAACCGATCATTTGGGTGCCGACACACAAGGATCAGAATATTACTTTACTGATTTTACGCTGCCTTCTCAAACCCAGTCTCAAACGCAGGCTTCGCAACTCGATGGAGGACACAGTCAGAGCCAGGTATGTATCAAAATGTCCATTGCACTTTCGTCAGATTCTTACAATTCGTACACACATGCGTCTACATAATCCATTGCTAATTCTTAATCACTGTATCTCTGTCTTTATACACACACACACGTGTATATATATATATATATATATACACATACACACATGTATATTCATACACACGCATTATATATAAACGGTCAAACCATACGCTAAGAAATAAACGACTATTTTCTAACATGGATATTTAAAAAAAAAAAAACTTCTTATATCAAACCCCAAAAATATACAACGCAAGTTTTCGCAATATATATATATATATATATATATATATGTTTGTGTGTGTGCGTATATATATATATTATATTTATGAAAACATTTTACTGCGTTATAATAAGCTTGATCTCATGTGTGACTTGTGTTTGCTTTTCTCTGAATTTTATGGGCTTATATATTCCTTATCTTCCCATACTTGAATTTTCACAAGTTTTTTTTTTTAAGAGTATTAAAAAAATATAGATCTCATCTAATTTATCTTGTGAATGATGTCTTTAAAAATATATCTTGAAGGAAATGAAGTACAAGATTTATGAAAATGGGGCTAGAGGTGCACATGTACCCGTACAGTGGTTACAATTTAGCATTCCAGATTTTTTATTAGGTGTGTGTGAATGTATTTACCACAATCATAAGATCTTTTATATACGTATATTATAGTATTTTAAATTTTAAAGGGTATGCATTTAACAATTAGGTGTGTAATTAAATCTGTTTTAATTATATTGAAAAGGTGTTTTAATATGAATAATTATTTGCAATTTTTTTTTCATTTTTGCTTTTGAAATTACTGAAAACGTCTGGTTTTGTTTGTTTAGCCTTCTGATCAGGCCTGATCCATTAGATCTATGATCAAAAACATTCCATTTGTGGCTATCCTGTTTATTTATTTGGATATGCTGTATCTATGACTACATTATCAAATGTTTTCGGCTTTTTTTCCTATTATTTGAAGTGAATTTAGATGTTATTTTGATCGAACACGTAGTAGCTTCCCCATTGACTTGGATTTAGTACTATTTGTTGAAAGCGTTGAACAAATAGGCTGTGAAACTTAGAATTTTATTTTAATTAACTAATTTAATTTTTTCTCATGAGCGTATATTCTCAAATTACCAAGAAATACTCACTCGTCCCCTCGTAAGTTTTACTCGAAGAGGTAATTTTTGTTTAAAACAGCTGGAGAAGTTAGGACATCCATATATTCGTATATATTCCTACTACTATTTAATTGTACTTGATTTTTAATCAATTTATACGAGGAGTGAAGTTTTTATATTATTTTGTCAAAATTTAATCCTTATTGACTAGTTGCTGCATTAGATGCAAAGTTAATGATATGAAAACACTCTCAAATTGTAACGAACTGTTTATAAACGACGAAAAGTATAAAACGGGCAGCAGCAAACAAAAGTAAATGCGTAATATTTTTTTTATATAGATATATATAGCAAGTAACCAGTGTAATCGAAGTGTCTCTCTAGAATAATCCATCAGAACGCCAGAAAAATTAAACTATCCAAAGAGGGAGGGGAGAAAAACTTTGGTCAATTTCTGTCCTGTTCCCCTCCCTTTTTTTCCGGAGCTCAAATCAATTATCTGCGGCTATTATGCATGAATATGCCTAGTTATATCTTTTTATATTATTAGTTCAAATCCCGCCGAAACCATTATTATAAAATGTGTAGCAGAATAGACAGGGCGATTAACAGAATGCCTATCGGAACATTTAATTATTGTTTAGTCCCAGGTCCACACTTTTTCAATTGTAGTAAGATCAAAAGAAATTCCAGTCGTGACCATCCCGTTTTAAAAAAAAAAAAAAAAAAGTATGTCTGGGACTACAATATCCGATGTCTTATATTTAAGATGGCAGGGATGTGATATGAGGTAGATCTGGTTATTTCTAACAGGTCGAACGAACATGTAGAGGTTTAGTCGGAGGTCGAGCTTTGTCTTGTCTTCCGGGTTCGATAAAAATAATGTACCGATCGAGAACTTAGTGTTTGATTCTTCTCCCACACACACACACACATATATATATATAAATAAAGTGAATCGTAGAAACTATTGATGCTTGTGTACTGTGTAGTTCTGTTAATTTTAAATACACTAAGACTACTCCCATAATTTTGTCTATACTAGAAATCAATTATATAATTTGTGGAATGTAATGAACACATTTACAGTAAAACAACCTGATGTCTTTGTCAATATTCCTTTCATGTGTATATTGATTATTAGTTAAGATAAACGGAATATGTTTTTAAAAACTTTTTATGTCATTTATTTTTATACAATTTGATGATCTTCGACCGCTCTATGTTCTTTCGTTTCGTTATATTTTCACTGGTTTTACTTTTGTAATTTAGTCATACCCACCCCCGCTCTTTACTGTCTAATCTAGACTGCGATTTATTTATTTATATATATATATATTTATATATATATATATATATATATATATATATATACACATATATATATATACACACGATGTTGTGTGGACAAATGGTAGAAAGTTTCAATTAATGTATAGTTTATTTATTCGTTTCCAGTGTATGCCGCGTTTATACATTTACTATCATGCAGAGTTCTGTGAATTTCTTTTTATTTCATTTGTCAGTTTTAGAAGTTATTCGAAAGGTTTCTGTTGTTTTGCTCCATGTTAACTATGATCAAAAGCGTTTTAGCCGTGACCATCCAATACTTTTGTACGCTTCTCCCTGTATCATTGAACGTAACCTCCCTTTTTTATGCGTATGATTTGGCTGCTATTTCTAAAAGGTCGATCGACAGCTTAAATGCTTCCCTCGCTGGCTCGACCTAAAACTTACGTTGTGTCCAGTAACGAACCTCCATGTTTATCTTTTAGGACAATTTATAATTTAGGTCTCCTTCAATTTAATTAACCTTATTTATTCCCTTCGTGTGTGTATTTGATTATGTGTGTGATGTGTCAATAATAAATGCTGTTCGATATGCTGTTCATCATTCTTACACGTGGAAGCAAGGTTCAAGGTTGTCTAGAGGAAACAGCCTTCGCCACATTGATTTTGACTGTATTATATAGTTCGTGAATCGTGTCTACACATATGCAAACGTACATTAGTATTGGATGGTCATTTTTTAAATGAAATGTGTTGTTCATAGTAGCTGTGCAATTGGCATATTAGGTTTCAGAAGTGGCGGCCATTTCTTCTTGCCACATGGGAAACACAAGTTGAAGTTCTTTCACCCCTATTTCGATTTCGGCTATCACATAGGCGTTTTTCCACATATTTTCAAGAGCTGTGTGTAATTTCATTTTGTGTTGTAAATTTGGTCTCTTAGAAACGTATTAAAAAAAATAAATAAAGAAATCAGGTAACTACACTATGTTGTCTAGAACCATTGCTTCAAACATAGCACGTTTAATATATAATATTAATTTGAATATATGCAAATATTTTTTTTTATATTAGTAAGAGGGTAAATTGATTTTGTATCGTTAAACATTTCATTTTCTGTCGTAGAAATGAAAACAATTTGGTTTAGGAGTTACTATTTTTCAGTTATTTAATACTTAATCGAAGATTACTGGCAGTGCTTATCATTCAATTGCTGTTAAGATGCACATATAAATAACTGCATTTTACTACAGAAAAATCAACGTAGAATTATTTTTTCAAATATCAACATTCGTTAGCTGTTTTGTAACTGAAGTGTATTTTTCTATATATATATATATATATCTAATCTTTCATAATCATGGAACCTTAATAAATATATCGATCGTTTTTCAGTTGCTAGGAACTATACTTGTAAGCTTTTGATACATCATATAGGTCGTTGTTAAAGCAGGGTGTAATGTTTTTACGGAACATACCCTCGTGTCGGTTGTCGGTAATGCCAACCTGCTGTAACAGAGCCATCCATCTTTGATGGGTTAGCTGGCTGTTGCGATTAGACCAAAAGAATTATTTCGACTGGGATGACTAACACGTTTATCATTGGTCAAAGGTCGTTATTTACCATATGGACATTCCTGATTGGAAATACAAAACCATTTTGTGTACGCGCTCGCGTTTTTTATCGTTATTTTATTTATTTATTTTTTCAAGAATCTAGACATAACTGATTATATTATCAATGATTAAGTTATAATTTGTCTGCACACAAGATCCTCGAGTCTTAATTTCTTGTTATCTGCGGCAAAATATAATGATAATATTGATTCGTTGTTAGCCTTTTTTCTGTGAAACCCCTTTACTTCTCAGCATTTGTTTAACCTGTAAGAGTTCAAACTCAGAATGAGCTGTACCCAATTCTATCGTTTATTTAGTTTTTAGTCATTTTAATATTGTTCTTTGAGGTTTTGGAAAGGCATCTGAATAGTTTATTTTGTTTCTGATATCAAAATAAAATGATGCGAAGGTGGGAAGAGTATTGACTTTCATGGCATGAGCTTTGGACTGCTTCCAGCTCTATCCAGGTTCATACTTTAGAACATAACGCTCGAGGATTAGATGGGGGTGTGCGATATTTAGTTTATAGATAAAAATAACATGAAGGGAAAAGGGAGTTAAAAATCTCACTACAGAAAACAATTGTTCGGCTAACAACTAAGCCTGGTCTGTCATTTACTATTCTTGTTGTTGGCATTAATCGAAATAAATTTATATATATATATATACACACACACACACATTATTTACATCTTAAGAGCATTTCTTTTTTTTTATGGGTCAAAACTGATGTGCATCGAGGTTGAGTGCCATTGCAATTGTAGCCTAGTAACAATGTTTAGTAGTGTTTACACTAAGAACCTGGTATAATAGCGATCAGTTTTTTCCAAATAAAATAGTTTGATGTTAAATTATCATTGGTCAAACAAAAAAAAAGAAGAAAAAATATTTTGCCAAGCTTCCCAAGAGATGGATTTGTCTCAAAGTGTTGCCAACATTGAGGTAGCCGTATCCTATCCTATGTAGAAGAAAGCAGTAGAAACTCGATGCTGTATAATGTAAATAAAACTATTTTATTTAGTGTATAGCCGGAGTGGTTTGGGTGAATAACTATTTCAAATGCACCAATGTATTCTATATGGTATGTATTATACCACTCTATTCAACTCCTACTGACCATTGGAAATAACGAGCGAATTCCCAGGCAACTTCAGCATTGTTTAAATCATAATCAAATTAAATAAGCGTTTCTTGACTTAAACTGCTGTTTTTATTCATGGCAAAGAAATTCTGACAACAGAATCGGTAGATCATGGGACAAAATAGTTTGCAGTGTTTGAATATAACCTTTGTTCTGAGTTCATATTTCATCCAAATCCATTTTGCTTTTCATCTTTCTAAGTGCTGGAGTTGTAGTTAATGAAATTAACTTGAAGTGGCTGAGCATTCCACAGATACTTGCACCCTTGACGTAGTTCCAAGGGAAATTCAGTGTAACAAAGCTGGCCCCTTATATTACACATTCAGTTCTTTTTGGCCAGTTGAATGCACTGAAGCAACATGAAATAATGTTTTGCTCAAATGCACTATCTGTTTCAGGAATAGAACTCACGACCTTACCATTGTGAGATGAACACTAGCCACGTGGCTTCTGCAGTTGATGTAATCAACTACAATTTACATGGTGGGGACCATCATGTTTGCAGTCTTATCATTGAAAGTATGATCCTATATGAAACACATTTTATTATTCTACTGGCTTCAATCATTGGACTGTATAAAGTTAATTATAGTGACACTAGTACTTGACTGGTACTTTATCAACCATGGAAAGATGGAATCAGACTATAAAAAGACATGACAAAATACATTGTATTTTGTCCAACTCTCTACCGATTCTACCATCCATTATTTGCATGATAAAAATTATGACATTTGAGGAAGTTATCATCATCATACGTCCGCTTTTCCCTGCTTGCAAGGGTGGGAAGGGTCTTATTCAGCACAGCATCTCTCCACTCGTCACGGTCCTTCGTCATCTCCACCGTGAGCTTCAATGATCTGAGGTCTGTTCTCACCACCTCCGCCCATGTTTTTTGTGGTCTACCTCTACCACGTCTTCCTTCAACTGACATTTCCTGGCACTTCTTCACCCATCGGTCATCCTCCATGCGCATCACATGTCCATACCGCCTCAGTCTCCTCTCCCGTACACTACATCCTATCCCTCTCAGACACAGTTTCTCTCTCAACACATTTATGCTGGGTCGTTCACGCACATTTACACTGCACATCCAATGGAGCATGCTTGCCTCATTTCTCTCCAGCCGTCGCATATCCTCTGCAGTTGCTGCCCATGTCTCACTACCATGCAGCATCGCGCTCCTCACACAGGCATCATACAACCGGCCCAGTTAAGAGTGGAAAAAATACCCAGTACACTCTGTAAAGTTGTTGGTGATAGGAAGGGCATCCCGCTTTAGAAACCATGCCAAACAAACGGTGGGAAGTAGTCTTGAGCTATGTCAAGGATATGACAACCTCGCTATTGCTGGTGCCACAAACAAATGCATTCAGTACAAACTCTAATTGTATGTAGGCGAGATGCAGCCTCCAGCTTGTCTAAGAGGTCAGTTGCTCCAATTAAATACTAACTTAGTCTGACAGATCATCCAACTCTTACTAACAGAGAAAATGGGTGTTAAATGATGATGACGATGATGCTTTTTATAAGTTCACTGGTGTTATTTTTTATGGATTTCAGGCTGACAGAACTGTTATTTTGTAACACAATAAAGAAATAATTGATTTAAATGGAGTGCTGTACTGCATGTGGTTTTTGACCACTTGATATGATGGGGGAGGAAGCAGTCTTAATATGGGTTAGTAGCAAAAGACTACAGCTCTGCTGTGTAAAACACTTCTCTCATTACTTATGAGTTTGGTTTGATTAGCTACCATTTTAATGAAAATTGCGTTTGTAGAAACTTTACAATCAGCAGAAGTATTATCTAGAGATTGTAATCATCATCACCGTTTAGCACCAATTTTCCACTCTAACATGGGTTAGAAATTTTATGATAGTCATCAGAAGCATCGGTTACCAGAACACCTAAACCTCATTATTATGTAAGAGGTGAAAATAATGTCCAATGGTAATTTCCTTTTTAAAAGGTAAATATCTTACTACTACAGACAAAATACTTGCATTTAAAATGATTGTATCCAGCCAGAATTCTCTCACCACTTTCTGTTCAAACCGTTTGTAACTGACCACTCATACTGATGTTAAGATATTGTTCTCAAAATAAATAATATCAAAATCTCATAGATTTGATATTATGTGAGGTGAAGCTTTTACCATGAAAATATAATAGCATATTTAGAGTAATGTAAATGATAAAGGGTTAAATAATACCATATTAAAATGTATTGTTGAACAACCACTGAATTTTCTGTTAGTTACATATAATGAAGAAATACAAAAAGTTGAAGTATTAAGGTTTTTCAATATTTGTTTATATAGTGGTGGATCGGCAGTATTGGTAGAGAGTCAGACGTCATGCTTTGCAGCATAGTTACAGTCCTTTGTGTTCTGAGTTCAAACTCCGCTGAGGATAACTTTGCTTTCGTCCTTACGGAGTTGATAAAATAAAGCACCAGTAATGCACTGGGGTAATTGCTGGCCTTGTGCCAAAAGCAGAAACAATATTTGTTTATCCCTCTAACCAAATTTCATTCTCTAAGGAAATTTGGGATCTTTAAAGGAAGATAATTCAAGAATATCTTTTGATCACAAATGTGTACATAACTCAATCACTGTCTTCAAAAATTTCTTTCATATTAATTAGTTATAGAATGTTGGAATCTTATTGATCTTGGGAATCCATAAAGGGACTAGCTGAGGTACTCAGCAATGATATTGTATCAAAGTAACATCAGACAGAATTGTGTGGTTTCAAGGAGAATTGACTGCAATTTTCATGTAGAAACATGCTCATTGTTTCATACATAGTATGTGATACAAGGTATGTGATTTGAGAATCATCATTTTTACATTCATTTTTCCATGTTTGTCTGGGTTGGGCATGATTTAGCTAATATTTCTAGTAGGTTGTACAACTACATGCAAATTTCACTTGTTGGTTCTTATATACATTTTGGCATCTATTTCTAGCAGGTTTAGTTACCGTACAGGTCTGTCTGGTTGACTTACACATACACATATTTACATTGATAGGTCAGTAGGGCATGGTTTGAAGGAAATATGGTTGTGATATCGATTAGGTCTTAGCTACCATGTAGAGGTGATCTATGGTGGTTGTGCTCTTGATTTCAATTGTGTTTCCAATTTGTGTCAGTCTCTATATGATTCATGAATATCAAGGTGACTCATCAGGCA
The DNA here is from genome assembly GCA_964016885.1 of Eledone cirrhosa. Lineage (NCBI taxonomy): Eukaryota > Metazoa > Mollusca > Cephalopoda > Octopoda > Eledonidae > Eledone > Eledone cirrhosa. The sequence continues at coordinate 271,729,863 of OZ024740.1, read as the reverse complement.
TATTAGTAAGTGATATATCACTCATTGTTGTATATTAGATAATTGTTTCTACTTTTGGCACAAGGCCAGCAATTACCCAGTGCATTACTGGTACTTTATTTTATCGGCCCCGTAAGGATCAAACGCAAAGTTAACCTCGGGTATATTAGATAATGCAGGTCATCATCATCATCATCATTTTACCTGCTTGCAAGGGTGGGACAGGAACTGATTCTGGCTTGATTTCTACAGCTGGATGCCCTTCCTAACACCAACCTCATTTACAGTGAGTGCTGGGTGCTTTTTTTGCCGTGGCACCTCCACGACCACTTTGCAGTGGAATGATATGGATCCCAGTCCAATCATGTCATTTCTACAGCTGAGTAAACTGGGGCAATGTGAAATAAAGTGTCTTGCTCAAGGAAACAACACATCACCCAGTCTGAGAATTGAACTCACAACCTTTCGATTGCAAGCCCAATGCTCTAACCACTAAGCCGTGTGCCTCCAGGTCAGTTATATTTAATTGAACAATGCTTAATTTTTTTTCTTATATTTCTGCCTGTTTACAAATATGGTTCATACATAATAATAATAATAATGAAATTATTGTGTACAGTGCTCAGGTGCACTACAACTCATCAAAGGTGCATGTATAGTACATAGAATAATGTACAAATGTCAGGAAAATGAACAGTGTACGAGTCATGATATAATAATAATAATAGTGCCCAGGTGCACCACAACTCATCAAAAAAGTGCATGTACAGTACATAGGGCAATGCACAAACATCAGTAAAATTAACAGTGCACGAGTCATGATACACACATGTGTGCATGTGTATGGAAGGGGTACATCAGGTGTAGTTTTGGCGTATTTCGGGAAGCATGAGTGTCTTAAAGGATGCAGTGTCTCGGCAGCTAACAATTGACGCAGGCAGTTTGTTCCATGCTTCAGCAACTCTGAGCGTGAAAAAATGTCTACGAAAGTCATGGGAGCTGTGCTGTTTTCTGATCTTGTAGGCATGTCCACGTGTGTTAGACACATGGAGATCAAAGAGGCGCTCAGGGTTGCAATTGGCGAGATGGTTAAAAACTTTGTGGGTATTCACCAAGTCCATTGCCAGACGTCGGAGCTTCAATGAATCCATGCCCAGGGAAGCAAGGCGTTCAGAGTATGGTAGGTGTCTGATGGAGGGTATGCGCTTGGTTGCACGTCTCTGAACAGTTTCCAGGAGGTCAATGTTCCGAGCAAGATAGGGGTTCCAGACTGATGATGCGAATTCCAAGTGTGGTCGTACCATAGCTGTATACAGTTTTAAATAGATGGCTGGAGAGCGGCTAACAAAGGTCTTGCTGAGTGACGCCTTCTTGACAATCTTAGAGACATGCTTTGTCCAACGCAAATCGTTGCTGACAGTAATGCCCAGGTCACGTTCACAAGAGGACTTTTTGATATCAGTGTTGTGGAGGGAGTATGTGGACGCTGGATTTTTCCTTCCAAAATGCATGGTGGTACACTTGTCCACAGCCAGCTTCAGTTGCCAGTCTGTGATCCATTGCTGCATTGTGTCCAGGTCTGATTGTAGGAAAGAGTTGTAAATTTCAGGATCAGTCCTTTTGATTTCAAGGTACAACTTGATGTCATCTGCATATTTTAGTACTGTGGCATTCTGTAAGTTGGCATCTATGTCGTTAATATATGCCACAAACAAAAGAGGGCCAAGAACAGATCCCTGTGGTACACCAGATAACATCTCATATGGTGAAGAATGCTGTCCTAGAACCGTGACTACTTCTTTTCGGCTGAGAATGAAGGATTTCAACCAGTCGAAAAGATCATCCCTCACACCCATTGCAGAGAGTTTTGCCATAAGTCTTTTTTGTGGCACAGAATTAAAAGCCTTAGCAAAGTCAAGGTAAACAACATCCACCCATGAGCCGCTGTCAGTGATCCGGGTGATGTCCTCAAGGAACTCGATAAGCTGATCACAGCAGCTGGAGTTAGGGATAAATCCAAACTGTGAGGGCCGGATGTGCTGTGAGAGCTCCAGAAGTTCCAAAGTGTTTCTCTGACACAGGATTCCATCAGTTTGGCCATACAGCTAGTAAGACTGACTGGACGATAGTTGACAGGTGGCATGCGGTTGCCCTTTTTGAACAGGGGAATGACACTGGCAGTTTTCCACTGCTCCGGAGTAGCACCGTTGTTGAGACAGTATTGAAAGAAGAAAGAAAGCTGGCGCAAAAGGAAATACCCGCCACGTTTGAGAAGCAGGTATGTCACACCATCAAGACCAGGGGAGGCATAGTTGCGCTTATTCTTAAGGTGACGTCGCAACATTGCAGGTGTAAATTCCATAGTTGTTATGGAATTTGATGTTAGAGATGGTGGAGATGGTACATTCTGGTTTTCAACAGTAAAAATACTTGCATAGGACTCAGCAATGAGTTCTGCGCATTCCTTAGGATCGTCAGTGATCTGGCTTGTGTGGGGATTGCGAAGAGGACCAACTGGAGAGTGAGGTCTCTGCTTTGAATGAACATATTTCCAGAACACCTTACTGTCAGGATTGGTTGCGATGCACTGTTCAAATTCAAGCACTGCCTTCTTTGTCACTTGCTTGAGATGGTTAGAAGATTTATTCCGCTTTTTTCTGTTGGCATCTGATCTATGCAGTTTATATTCCCGTTCAGCGTTCCGACGTTCTTTCCTGGCAAGTCGGACCGCTGAAGTTTCCCAGATTGCACTTTTGGGGTGGTTATTTTACCGCTTCCGTGGCACTGATGCTGTACATGCTATCCATATTGAGTTCAGGATGCTCTGGAGTATAGAGTTCACATCTCCAGAGTTATACATCTCATTCCAGTTTGGGCGCTGTAGCTCAGTGCAGTACAAGTTCCAATCCGCCCTCTTCCAATCAAAGCAAGCAGATTGGAGATGGCTCTGGTTTTTGTTGCTGCCCTCAAGTGCCAGATTGGCAATGATCATAGCATGATCAGAGTTGCCTAGAGGTTCCTCAGTAGTACAACTGATAACCACTTCAGGAGTAGTGGTGAAGATCAGGTCCAAAGTGTTATCACCTCTTGTTGGAGAGGTGACTACTTGTGACCAGTTTGAGTCCAGCACTAGTTCAAGGAAATCGTTTGCACCTTGTGGCCAACTAAAGGTTTCCCAATCGATCTCTGGATGATTGAAGTCACCTGCAATAAACACATAAGTGGCTGTTTTCTTGGCAGCAACTCTGAGGATATCGCAAAGCTGTGTGTCCTGATGGTAGTTTGGGGGGCGATAAACAACACCAAGCAGAAGTGTTGACATGGTCATATGTATGTCACAGAAAAAAACTTCTTCCTGTGATTCGTTCAAATCAACGCAAGGAATTACCGAAAAGTTTGAACGAACGTAGACCATCACACCACCACCACGGCGGTTAATGCGGTCCTTGCGGAAAAGGTTGTACCCAGTGATGCTGAAAACCCCATCACAGAGTAAGGAATGTGCCCATGTTTCTGTGACTGTGATGAAGTCAGGGTCGATGCTTCTGACGTAGGATTCGAACAGATGTATCTTGTTGCATAAACTGCGAGCATTTAAGGACAACAATTTGTACCCTGCTCGCAGTTTATGATGGTGTGTAGAGAGTGGCAGGTTGTTCTGGTTTAGTTTCCCAGAGTTGTAGCAGTTTTTACATTGCCAGTTATTGTGGGTAGATCACGTATGACACGGTTGAGTGTGGTTTCGGTGAGATTTAGCTGCTGTTTCTAGCACATAACATAGTCCCTGGAAAGAAACAATAAAGTTATAAGAAAAGCTGAAATTAATGCAAGATTTCACAGCTTTAGCAAGCACTCCTTCATGGTCAGCTTATGAACTTTTCGGCTGGCTCTTGTATATGTATATATGGCTGTGTGATTAGGGAGTCCATTTTACAGTCACATGGTTCTGGGTTCAGTTCCGTTGCATGGCACTTTGGGCTAGTGTCTTCTACTATATCTTCAGATTGACTAGTGCTTTGTTAGTAATATTTGGTAGATAGAAACTGGAGGGGCCTGTCATATATTTATGTGTATGTTTGTGCCTATGTCTAATTTTATATCCTGTAATCTAGTGGTTTGACAAAAGAGGGCAATAAAATAAGTACCAACTTTGAAAAAATAGGTGCCGGAGTTTATATGATCGATTAATTTAAGGCAGTTTCCAAGTATGAACATACACTAGTGACTAGATCCAGAGGAATATATATGTGTGTATATGTATGTATATATATAATCATTTAAGGTCTGCTGTTGGGCTGGTTGTCCTACCAAGTCAGTACATAATCAGATACTGACCTCTCTGATTGGTTAGGGGCCTGCATTTCTTCACTTACATATATCCTTGCAGTTTTCTACTTCATAGTGTACTGAGTGCATTTTTATCATGGCACCAACACGGGTCTAACTTTATAATGCCATCCCGGATTGAACATACTTATGCTGAAGGGCATTTTAGCTTTGACCATTTCCAAGGCACAGCACAATGCACCATACTTTCCATTTTTGTTTGTTTTTCCTTCCTATGATATGACTATTATACTCTTGTTGATAATTACATCAGTGCTATGGTTGTGACGGTGGGTGGAGTGGGGTATCACTTACCAGTTTTTACTGAAAAAGCCTATGGTTAAAAGCTCTTCAGCTATAACAATCTCATATATATATATAGCAGCTGTTTTAGGTTATGTAACTGTTATAGAAACACGTGTCAATAAATTCCTTTCAACTAAACTGTATCCATTCAAATCTTTCTATATATATATATATATATATATATATATACCAGAGATAACATTGCTTTGTCTAATACATCCAACATTATTCAAGCTGGTAAAGTTTGATTTGAGAGAGATTTGGCTGTTATAATTTAGCATGTGAAGGTAACTGCTATCTTGCTGTCCCTTTGCTTTACCCAAGTTGTTATTTAGCTTCAATTTCAGCTTATTGTCAGAGACTTTAATTTAAAAGTCTATAATTCTGAGGTATAAAAAATTGGGCTCAAGAAACCATATGAAGATTCCATTTCCAAAGGTGGCTGAGGGTTACATTAAGGAAATACCAATATGTGGAATACTCAGTTGCTTATTAATTTAGTTTAATAAGTAGACCATTCTATTGATTAAATAACAAGAACACAGGAACACTCTGTCAAAAGGAACAGAAGTCCAAATTGATTGAAGCAACTATAATTTGTCACATGCATAATCACTTTCCTTTCCCCTGTCTATGTATTTATATCTTTATCTCATTATCTATATGACCAATTTCCCTCCTGTCCTTAATCTCTCTCTCTCTCTCTCTGTATCTCTGTTCCTGTTACATTTACATTCCCTCACTCATGTTTTCTTACATACCTCTCCCTTTCTCTGAAGAGCAACGAAAAAGCATAATGGTCATATTTTTCAAATGGATCGTGATTTTTTAAAAGTTAGATTAAAAAACATTGCTGCTTCACTTATCAAAATAAATAGTATACAAACCTCTGGTAGAGGGCAGTTAATACATAGGGTGTTGTGGGTGTTTTTGTAGATTTTAAATAAAATGCAAATACACACACAGATAACTGAATGTTTATATAATTAGATTAACTTAAATTTTCAATGAACCTGTTACTAAACTTTTTGTGAAGAATTGAGGGTTCCATTAAGTTTTTTTAAATTACTTTAAATTGTAGAGCTAAAAGTTGGACCTTGTATAAAATATTTGGTTTTCATTATAGAAATGTTTTATTGGGAAGAAAAGACTAATTTGTTGTGGTTGTGTTGAGTGGAGCTTGACTTGATAAATGTAATAGGTGTGAGGTGTTGAAAGTAATAATGACTATAGAAAAAGGCTTATTGTCTGCACAGGAAAAAAATGATAAGGAATAAATAACTTGACTATATAAACTGCAATTAACTGAATGGTTAAGAGGTTCGCTTTGCAATTCTGTGGCTCCAGATTTGGTCAAACTGCACCCAGCCATCAGAAGAGAGGTTGGTGTAAAAGCCAAACTTGCTGTCTTCAATTTGGTGTTCATATCTACAATTACCTTTCATCATGAATCTTGGGTAATCTTGACCAACAGAATATGATTGTGAATACAAGCAGCCGAAATGGAGTTTTTCTGAAGGATCTTTGATATAATGTTACTCAACAGGGTGTGTAACTCAGAGATCAGGGAGTCATGATTAGAATGTCTAGGAAAAAAATTGCTGGATAGGTTTTGCAGGTAAAGTCAACCACAGGAAACCCAGAGGCAGACCATAAGCAAGATGGTTGGATTACAATCATAAACTTGGTTAGTCTTGCTTGGTGATCCAGCCGGATCATTTGGTGACAGTTGCTTCTGGGAGGGCTCTCTGGAAGGCATGCCCCAGGACTCTGCCCATATGACTTTCTCAAGAAATAGAGAGAAAAGAGAAGCAACATGGCCTTTACCATACCATAACTTTGGGTCGACCCAAACTGTGTAGAAGGAAACCTGACGGATGAACTGTCATGCTCGTTTTGCCTGGGGCCTACATTACGGCTACGTGCGTATGTGGAATATTCAGCTGCTTTTTAATTTAATAAGTAGAACATTCTATTGATTGAATAAGATAACTCTCTGTGAAAACAAGCAGAGGACTGTTAAGGATTTGTAATAGATGTTTTTTGTATACCTCAATTGAATTAGTAAAGAAATCTATTTAGGCATGTTGACATGAGTTGATATTTTTCAGAAATTGGAAAATAAGCTTATTGTAATGATTTTGCAATTCAAAACTGTTAGATTTGCATTTGGCTGGATTGGTTTCTGATGTTAGTAGTGTGGAAAAAAATCAGAATGCATAGTGTTGGTTTGTAGCTATGTTACATGAAGAATACTAGATAGATAAAACAGTCTGTGTTAACATGATTCAGACCACTTACTCTCATAAACTGATCATAGTCCATGTCTCATTCCATTTCTGGAGTTTTCAGTTCCATTTTTTACAACAGAATGGCTCTTCCTATTGCAAACCCTGTTACATAGAGTACAGGGTGCATTTATCTTGACCAGAGAGCTTGTTTTGCACCCATCAAGAGTTCTTTTCACCTACACTGTCTCCATTCACTGGCACCAGAACAGGTGGTTTGTAACAATATTCCTAACAGAATTCATTTTTTTAAATAATGAAAAAGTTGGAGAAATTTAGCAAAACAACATTTTTTATTTGTTAATTCTTGTTATTTAGCTCGAAGGCATTTCAACTGTCATCATTCCATTTTTTTAGGCATGTCTAACATGTCATTTCCTCTTTTAAAGGGTGACATGTGGAAAATCTGGATGCTATTTCTAGCTAGTTTAGTGACTATCTTGTTGGCTCATTCATTTATTGGTATATTAAACTGGTGTTTGACCATAAAACTATTGATAATTGGTTTTAATTTAATGTGAATACTTTAATCATTTTTGCAATCACATTTCTAATGAAATACATTCTATTTCATTAAATTATTGAAGAATTTTGAGGCATTTACTAAAATTTACTAGAAACCTGTAAAAAATTAGTGATTGTGTTTTATAGACCTGAGGTAGTTTTGGCCAGATTAATCCTAAAAGAGTCAAAATGTATGGAAAAACTAGAGTGATCGCAGGTGAGTTGGTATCAAAAAGGTTAAATAACTTGTTCTAATGAAGCTGACTCAAAACTAACGGTATTCTAGTCTTGGTCATTCTGATATATCCCATGAATTCTTTTTATAATGTGAGGAAAATTTAACTTCTACTTCTAGTACGGGGTATAGTCTGCTGATAAGATTGAAGCACTGTTAGTCTTTCTTGATCAATTTTAAATTAGATTGAACCAGTTTTGGCATGACGCTCAAAACCTTAAGCCTTTTGTTACCAAACTAATTGAAACTGCCTTTGCTTCTACCATACAAATCTTATTGTTGTAAACTGTTATATTTATCTAAGAACCTCTGTTGTGTTCAGAACAACTTAATGATGAAAGTTATTTAAATGACGAAATCCTTGGTAATTTTCAAAATAATTTGAAACCTATAGGTTGTGTCTTTCATTAGATATATATAAGAAAAGGGTTAACATTGTTTTCATCACATATTGGAATATTGGAATTAGTTGGAGCATCAATATACTGATTCTGCTATTTTAGTTACCATATATACTTGAATATAAGCTGACTCCACCTACTTTATGTCTGAGAAATAGGTGAAAATCCAAACCCCGTTTATAAACTGAAGCAGCTAATCAACATGTTTAGATGGCATTTTTAAGCCAACCTCCCATTTTACCATCGATTTTTTTTTTTTTTTTTTTTTTTTTTTTTTTTTTTGTAATGTATTCCTCGGTTTCTATTCGAGTATATACAATAATGCATCAGAATAAACACAGATAACAGATTCTTTGTTGATCATGTTTAGATTTGATGAGTGTAAATTAAATCTTTTGATAGAACTTCTTTATACTGATGTTCCAGTATTAAGGGAGGATGTTATATTAGTAATTGCACTTGGGGGCTTTTAACTGTGATGCAAATGAGTCATATTTTCAGTAAGACTAACTGTTTTCATATTAACTTTGTTACTTTATATATTGTGATTCCATGATTAATTTCTGATAATTAGTACAAGTCTTATGACAAAATTGCTCAAGTTGAAAAGGATCTTGTAATTTCCTGGAGAATTATCCTATTTCAGTATCATTTCGAAATTCCAAATCAAATGTTTATTATTACAGTACCATCCAACCTGTCTTGACATTGAAATCATCATCATTGATTTTACATTCATTTTTCCATGCTTGTTTGAGTTAAATGAGTCTTCTCCAGTGCAGCATTTCCTGGCTTCTTTCCTTTGTGAGGTTCAACATCCTGAGATAAGTTTTCACTACTTCTGCTGGCCAAGGCTTTCTTTTCTTGGTTTTCCTCTTCAACTTTAAACTCCTGGCACTTCAGCCAATGATCATCAATCATGTATGCACATTACATGTCCATATCAATGTAATCTCTCCTGCACATAGGTAATTCCTCTTATACCCAATTTTTCTTTCATCTCATCTGTGCTTCATCATTCATGTACACTAACATTTCACATCCAACAGAGCAAAGACAATTGTATGCACCTTGGTTTGATTTTTGAACCTGCTAATTGCTCTTTGTCTCTAATTACTTAATTCTTGATTCCCATATTAAAGATTGGCTAAGGTGGCTATATTTTGTATTTTATTTTACCTTTGAAAACACCTAACATTAAACTAGTTTCGGCTGGTTGAGAATATTTTTTTAAAAATTTCTTTTTATTGAAGTGTTTGAATTAGTAAAACCTAATGTCAGCAGGTAAAACTAATACCATAACTAGAATAGAATTATTATTTAAGTTTGTAGGCAGGAAACTGTCAGACTTTTTGAGGAGAATACCTTGCAGTATTTGTTCTGGCTCTCTGTGTTCTGATCTCACCAAAATCAACTATGCCTTTCATCTTTTCAGGCTTGATCAAATACCAATTCCAGGTTGTGGATTGGCAGAATTGCTCGTGTTGGGTAACATACCTTGTGGTAATTGTTTAGGTTGTCTGTGTTCTGAGTTCACATTTCGCTTCAATTCATTCGTTCATGTTACATCCACTTTTACCCTGCTTGCAAGGGTGGGACGGGAACTGATTCTGGCTTGATTTCTACAGCTGGATGCCCTTCCTAACACCAACCTCATTTACAGTGAGTGCTGGGTGCTTTTTTGCTGTGGCACCTCCACGACCACTTTGCAGTGGAATGATAGGGACCCCAGTCCCTATCATCTCATTTCTACAGCTGAGTAAACTGGAGCAATGTGAAATAAAGTGTCTTGCTTAAGGAAACAACACATCACCCGGTCTGAGAATTGAACTCACAACCTTTCGATTGCAAGGCCAATGCTCTAACCACTAAGCCATGTGCCTCCATCAATGCTAATGGCTATGGCTATTCCCTTGACCGCTGGAACACCTCCTATCAAAGACACACTTGTCTAGCATGGACAGTTAGTTATAACCTACATAGATGCTGAAGTTTCATCCAACAGTGAATCTGATTGATTAATCCTTTTGTGGTAATTTTTAATGAAATGGAGTGTTTTAATTTTGAGGGATTTAATTTTAAAAAAGCTGACATTTGGAACATATCTAAATAAAAGTTTCTTGTGTAAAATTATGTTGAAATATGGACTCTTAGAAACAGTCTTAAGTGGGCTAGTGTCAAAAGTTAAATAGAAACATGTATAGCCTGTTAATTTGAAAATTTTATTTCTTTTTCCATGGGTTGGTGTTTTAAGTTCTTTGGTATTTTTGTGGAACAGGTTTGTTTGTTTTTTTTATTCTTCTCACCCATGTTTTTTAGTTGTTCAGATATTTTTAGTTCCTAAATTGTTTGATCTAATTGTTTCTTCGTTATCAAAGTGGACCAGTGTGCATCTTCGTATCTCATTTATGGGCTAGATTTCTTGCATTATGTGAAGTTTGTCTAAATATAGTGGATAATGTTATTTTTGTACTCGTTGTTTATCCTAGATTGAGCAGGCCTATGGTAAAAAAAACAAAAAATAACAAATTGTGCTATCTCAATCATCCTCTTCTTCAGGAAGTAGCATGTGGTTTGAAAGAGATTTGGCTGCTATGTTTAGCAGGTTAAATCCCATAAAGGTTGCCTCACTGACTTGTGTTATTGCTTTTTGTTACATGTGGTCTTGTTTCTTTATCTTTAAATTAAATAATTTTTAATACTGAGTAGTTTTTTAGTTTAGTGCTGCTGGCATTTCAGTTATTGTGAAGTGCTGAGTAAATTCCTACTTCATGGTGAGGGGTTCACTAGAACAACAATCTGTAAAAATCTCTTTAACAATTACTATTCTAATAACAAAGTTTGCAAAACTAACTAAACTTTTGTAAACCAGATGCAAAATAAAAAGAGGAACTTTAAATGGTGTTACTTGAAAGGCACAGAGGGTATCTCTCTCTCTCTCTCAACCTTTTTAACCTTTTAGCATTTAAACCAGTCGTATCTGGCCAGAATTTTCTCACCTCTTTCTGTTCAAACCAACCGTAACTGGCTGCTCATACTGACATTAAGGTATTGTTCTCAAAATAAATAACATCAAAATCCCATAGATTCGATATTATGTGGGATAATTATGTAAGATAAAGCATTTACCACAAAAATACAATAGTAAATATAGAGTAATGTAAATGCTAAAGGGTTAAAAGTGGTTTCTTATCTCTGACAGGTTTTAAATCATTATAGGATGATATTAAGAGCTAATAATGGTTTCTGATTTAGGCACAAGGCCAACAATGTTTGGGGAGGGAAAGTTGATTAAACCGATCTCAGTGTGTTACTGGTACTCTATTTTATCAACCACGTAAGAATGAAAGGCAAAGTTAACCTACCTTGGCAGGATTTGAAATCAGAACGTAAAGGGCTGTAACTCTATGCTGCGAAGCATGGTGTCCGACACTCTACTGAAACTAATAACTATTTTAGATTTTGTGTTTTTTCTTATTGTTAGATGGCTGTGTAAATTTCACCTGTGTAGGTGGCTTGATAAACAGGTATTTGATTAGGCTTACCTCTGCTCTTGCTTAATACTGTCTGCATGTGTCAGCCAGTATGCAAGACTTGCTTTATAATAAAGATGGAAAAAAATAGATGTTACCAATGAGAATATGTAGGTAATCTTTTTGAGAAAATAAGTTTGAATAACTGAAGGTAGCATTGAGCATTTCTTAATTTGTGTTTGTTTGTGTGGGTGTGTTGATATATATATATATATATGTAGATAAATCTACCAAAATATATGGTAGTGTCCAATCCGTATGAAGAACTCAATGTAATCCAAATATGAAAAGAGAAGATGCATTCAAAAATTTTCGATGAAAATCACAGGAAAACAGAGTCAAGATAAATTAATAAAAACAAAGAACAAGTTCCTTATATTAAAAAATTCATCATTTTACGATCGTTTCTAGGATATATATGTGTGTTGGTATGTATATCATATAGATCTATGTAAAAATATTACAAACTATCAGAGGAAATATACATAACTTCACATATATATGTTGTCTTCAGAAATAATTGTTTCTATTTTAGGCACAAGGCCAGCAATTACCCAGTACATGACTGGTACTTTATTTTATCGACCCCGTAAAGATGAAAGGCAAAGTTAACCTCGGCGGGATTTGAACTCAGAATGGAAGGGCCGTAACTCTATGCGTCAAAGCATGGCATCCGACCCTTTGCCAATCCAGAAATAATTGTTTCTACTTTAGGCACAAGGCCAGCAATTATCCAGTGCATTACTGGTACTTTATTTTATCGACCCCGTAAGGATGAAAGGCAAAGTCAACCTCGGCGGGATTTGAACTCAGATCGTAAAGGGACATAACTATGCTGGAAAGCATGGCGTCCGACCCTCTACCGATACTGCCAATCCACCCAGAAATAATGATATTTGTTTATTGAAAAAAAAACAACAAAGATTTAATACAATAGGTCTGTTTGGGAACAGGTTTTGAATTGACCAATAGAAAAGTAGTAAGAGGTCAAGTTGATAGAATAGTAGTAGTAGAAATTTAATTTAGAGGTACAGGAATGCAGACTTAAGTTTTGAATGGAAAGAATACTTTGGGGATGAAGAGGTCAAGCCGGTGAAGGGTACACAAAAATTTGATGTTATTAAAGAATAATGTTAATGTTAAAACCGAAGGAGTGTAAAATTTTCGGGTGAAGGTATTGGTGAGAAATACCAATCTTATTTAGAACACAAGGAAATTAGATCTATATCAAGAAATTAAATTAATTGATAGGTATACTTGTAGGGATAAATTTATATTAATTCATATGGATGTGATAAATAAGAATTAGATGTTATTAAAGAATGTTGTTAAAAACGAAGGAAAATAAAATTTTGGTGTAGTAGTGAGAAATACCAGTAGTGAGAAATACCAATCTTATATAGACTACAAGGAATCTAGATTCATAACAGGAAATTAAATTAATTTATATGTATACTTTTAGGTATTAATTTTAGGAAAAGAGAGCTGTAAGAGGGAAATAAAATTATGAAGTTCTCTGTAGTAAAGTACTAATTATAGGTTAACTAAATTTAAAAAACTAATTATAATAATATGTAAAATATAAGTGTAAGGTGTATTATATTAATTAGGTTTATAATATTTGAAAGTTCTTCTAATTCTATGATTGCAAGATATAATTAATTCTTGTCGCTTATTTAATAGGATATCCTTACATTTCATTATTTCAAAAAATTCCTGGGAGCATAATCTACACTCATATCTGTTATTTTGATAAGGGGTGGCCCTTTTGAGCATACTCCAGGTCAGGTTGTAATCGATATTCTTTTTTCTATAATTATTAATTGTTTCAGCCAAGGATGTTGTATTAGCTAATGCGGCATTTTTAAAACTGTTTGTGGGTATTAAATCTTACTTTAAATTGGTTAGACGTAGCTCCTACATATGAATAAGTTGAGCCCTTAGTGCTAATTTTACATTTATATACTATGTTATTAATAAGACAATTTCTCTTTAATGGGCAATTTCTTTTGTTTCTACAATTACAACCATTCGTGAATATTATATCAGGGGAGTTAGTCAAATTGGGTGTGGAATTTACTCGACTTCTTATATGTGAAGGAGATGGTGGTTTGTTGCGGTTTATTTTAGTATTATGGTTGGTTTGATGTGTTGGTGGTATATTCGTGTTTTTTTTTACATTTATATGCATTGTACGCACTTATATTTTGTTGTATATTTTTGGTAGTGGAGTAGGAAAATTTGACAGTTGATCTATTTAAAATTTGATGGTATTTATGGTTTGGCGGGAAGTTTTTCTCTAGGATAGTAAACAAATTTTTAGGGATATTATCTTTAATTTGTAGATTAAATGGAGCATATACCAAGTAACTCGTCTATTACGGTTTCAATGTTTTTTATATTTATACGATGTATCAGGATGTTTACTAAGAGAGTTAGTATTAGTGAATTTATTATATATAGGTTTAGTTAGATTAACTGATTTAGGTGTTTTAGTCTGATTATTAGGAATTTTGTTAGTAATGTTATTAACGTATATTGGAGTATTAGGATGAATGATTTTTTTGAAAGTTATTATATTTTATGTGAGAAGAGGTAGAGAAATTAAGTTTTAGGTTGGTATTTTTGGGTGTAGTGTGAGTGGCATTTAGGTGTGTGTTTTTCATTTGGTGCTTGTTGGTAATATTGGGTTGTATGTTTGAAGTATTATTGGTGCAAGGTATATAGACTAGTTTGTTTTTGTGACCGCTTCTAGCTAAAGCTTCGTTATAAAAGGGCGCATTTTTATCGAATACATCCTGGGTAGATGAAAGGTTAGAAATTCTGAGTGAGATATTATATGCTAGGTTTTTAAGGATAGATCTAGGGTGATTGGATTGTGAGTGTATGTAATGTAAGTTTTGGTTAGGTTTATGGTAAGGTTGGTAGATACCCGTAGATAAGTCTAAAGTTATATCAAGGAAATTAACTACTTTACTGGTGTTTTCAAATGTAATAGTGAGACTATAATAGTCTTTGAGGAAAGTTCTAATAAGTTTTTTATTCTTTTCAATTTCTGATAGGCTAAGGTTAGTGGAAAGAAGACAGTCATCACGATATAAACCACCTTTAAGGTGGGGAAAAGATGAATTAATGTTAAATAGAAGAAAGAGGCCCGCAAGATCGGTAATTTGGGCAGAATCACTAGAGCCCATAGTAATGTCGAATAGATTACTATATGTATTTCTGGTCCAGTTTTCCTTCTGAAATTCCAGTAGTGTTTGTCTAGCGTGCGTGATAATATTTATGTCATCCATAGTTAAGTTTGATCTATTTTTGGCAAATATCAAGGCTTTGTTCAGGAGTATGGGTGATATAGAGGAATAATAAGCATCTATATCAAATTGTAGAAATGAAGCAGATGATTTATTTCTAATATTAGTAAACCAGTTAATTACTTGGGATGTGTTTTCCCAGAGTGGTTAATTAACATGTTTTCTTAATTGTGGGATGATTCTGTCTAAATTTTTTTTACTAATGATGCCAATGTCAGATTTGGAAGGGCATATAAGTCTTATAGAAGGATTAGATATATATATAAGTAGAAACAATTATTAATATATATATATTAATAATTGTTTCTACTTTTGGCACAAGGCCAGCAATTACCCAGTACATTACTGGTACTTTATTTTATCGACCCCGTAAGGATGAAAGGCAAAGTTAACCTTGGCGGGATTTGAACTCGAACCGTAAAGGGACGTAACTATGCTGGAAAGCAAGGCGTCCGACTCTACCGATACTGCCAATCCACCGCCATGTGTGTGTATATATATATATTTTCGCATTTATTATTTATTTATTATTTATATCATTTCATCATCATTTCATTTTACGTCCGCTTTTCCCTGCTTGCAAGGGTGGGACGGGAACTGATTCTGGCTTGATTTCTACAGCTGGATGCCCTTCCTAACACCAACCTCATTTACAGTGAGTGCTGGGTGCTTTTTTGCTGTGGCGTCTACACGTCCACTTTGCAGTGGAATGATAGGGACCCCAGTCCCCATCATCTCATTTCTACAACTGAGTAAACTGGAGCAATGTGGAATAAAGTGTCTTGCTCAAGGAAACAACACATCACCCGGTCTGAGAATTGAACTCACAACCTTTCGATTGCAAGGCCAATGCTCTAACCACTAAGCCATGTGCCTCCATATATATATCAACTAGAAATAGATTGACATATATATATATAAAATAAATACATGAAACAATCACAGGGAATAATTTGTAAAGAATGTAAGCACACATAGCTAGGTAGGTAACTAATTAAAGTTTGACTAGAACTTCAAATATAGATACCTTTTAAAATGATTAATCTCCTTTGTATATATTTCTTTAAGTAAGAAATATATTTCACCTATTAATCCGTAAATCACAGTAGTTAAATTCTTGGATGTTCACCAAAGGAGAAGAAAATAACCATCTGTGTTTACACAGCAAATGCAAATGCAAATAGGCTCGGCTGCTATTTCTGGCTGTCGATGGTCCTATTCACGCCACTGGGATGACGTTGTTCAACGAGTATATTTTTTTAAAAATGCAACACGTGGTTCAAATCATTCACAGATTTACATTTGCTGTGTAAACACAGATGGTTATTTTCTTCTCCTTTGGTGAACATCCAAGAATTTAACTGCTGTGATTTACGGATTAATGGGTGAAATATATTTCTTACTTAAAGAAATATATACAAAGGAGATTAATCATTTTTGAAGTTCTAGTCAAACTTTAATTAGTTACCTACCTAGCTATGTGTGCTTACATTCTTTACAAATGATTCCATGATTGTTTCATGTATTTATTTTATATATATGTCAATCTATTTCTAGTTGATATGTAATGCTCGGATCTAATCTTTGAGCTTATTCTACGGTGGATATGGCGCATGTCTCTCAGACATGACAACCCTTAATTTTAATTTTGGATATATATATATATATCATCATCATCATCATCGTCATCGTTTAACGTCCATCTTCCACGCTAGCATGGGTTTGGACGGGAATTTTCCCACTTGAGACAAGTTTGGTTGTTTTGCTCGTATAGGACTGTCTGGCGGGTTTTCTACGGCTGGATGCCCTTCCTAACACCAACCACGTTTACAGTGTGAACTGGGAGGTTTTTACCATGTTACCTACACGGCCACATTACAGCGTGGACTGTGTTTTTTTTTTGTCGTGACACCTACATGACCTCATTTATTTAGGACTGGATGTTGTGGTACCAACATAACTTTACATCGGAAGATATATATATTAATAATAAATAATAAATGCGAAAAGGGTTCGGTAAGGATTATATATAAATTATACATATAAAAACTTGTAGAGCAAATATTTATTATGAGTACAGATTAAAGTTTAAGCAAAGAATCACTGCTTTCACCCTTAACGGGATCTTCAGAAGATCCTAAAGCAACAATTCTTTACTTAAACTTTAATCTGTACTTATAATGTATATATATATAGGCGGGGTGGTCGAAATGGTAGAAAAAGTATTCAGTACATGTAATGAGTTGATCCATTTGTTTGCCACTCTGAATTTCTTGGTTGTGTTTATTCATTCAAACAAGTGTGTGTGGGTGAACAGAAGATACATGTCCCCTGCCTTCCCTTCTCCCTCCCACCTCTGTTTTCTCTGTCTCTTTTCTAACTCTCCTTTCTTCCTTTTGTTTCTCTTTCTCTGTCCTCCCCCCATTCCCCAAATATACATGAATGTGGGTGTGTACATGTGAGTACCTACATGTTGCTACAATTGTCTCCCAACAGTTTTCTCACCCCTTTTCCCTCCTACATGTGTTTCACCTGTTTTGCTCAGAGTTTGGCTCCTCAATCCAAACCAATTGTCTATCCATGGCCATCTGGCATTAGGTTGATTACTGGATTTTTACTTACTCAGTGTTTTCTCGACTGATAAACTGGTTGCACACTGGGGAACTCCTTAGCAACAAGCTACTGGATCAACCTTAATAAACTATCTATACATAATATAAAAGAGAGATGTTTGTTGGTTGGTTCCTTCACGCATCACACAAAAACGAAAACTGACAATCGGAAAGTAAGAACAGCAATGGAATAAGGATATACTCAGGAAGGTTTATTGATACTAATTTTATAACATCAAAGAAGACAAACATCCCGGGTATGTTAACCAACCTGACTGCTATTTCTAGCATAAGGGATTCTCTCTGCACATTCGTTGTCACTGATGATCGTATTTCGCGGCCTGCGTCTCCAATTCGAACGCTGATTTATGCATACACACTGTAAACAAGACAACACATCCAATACAGACGTTTTCTTTTCTGCTGGTCTTCTCTTATCATCTGTTTATCTGGGTGAAGCTGGATGCCTCAGCTAGTATATATATATATATATATATATATATATATATATGTATATATATAACTCTTGGAAAGAGTATTCTCCTTTCATTTGCAGACTCCCCCTGGATGAGCTTGATTTATGCTGTTTAATTGTTTCTCCATCCCCTAAGTAATGTTGAGTATCTATGAACATATTAGAATTTCACAGAACTGAAGTAGTAGCATTTAACATCCTGTACCACATGAGATTACATTAACAAAATTTTCTTTAAAAAGTACCCCCAAAAAACACTGACTGTGTTATAAAGTATAAAACACTGCTATGGCTGCATTCCGTGCCTTTACTCTAATACTGCAAGTTTTCTCAATGATCTGTCCACTGGTAAAAATACTATAAATATTTGAATTAACAAATCCATTTTGAGATATTTTCTATTTGTTAAAAGTTATTTCAAATGTTAAAATTATCTTTAATAGTGAACAGATCAGTCTGTAAAGATTGGCAGTTTTACAGTAAAGACTAATTTTTAATGTAATAATAGTGATATTTTGTACATTTTAGGAATGACTTGCTGCACTGGACATTGAGTTAACCCTTTATCATTTACATTATTCTATATATACTATTTTCACAGTAAAGGCTTTATCTCACATATCGAATCTATGATATTTTGATTTTATTTATTTTGAGAACAATACCTTAACATCAGTATGAGCAGCCAGTTACAGCTGGTTGGTACAGAAAGAGGTGAGAGAATTATGGCTGGTTTAAATGCTAAAGGGTTAAACCATTTCATGTCAATTTTCCTTTGAAAAAGGCATGAATGTTAGAATCATTTATCCCCATTCCTGGCCATCTGGAGTAGGAAAGGTGGCCAGAATCAGTAGATATGACATTTATCTACTAATTCAGATTTACTGCAGTAGCATTGTTGTGAGTTTGGTTAACATATTGAATTCTACCTACAACTCAGTTCATTTAAATATCAAGGAGAAAGAGTTTCAGATCTAGAAATGTTATGTGATCTGCACATTAACCAGGATCTAAAATGTGGTTTATAACTTATAAAGCTGTCAACTTGTGTACACATTTTAATCATAAAGATATATGTATTTATTTATTTTACCCACACAGCGATTTGAGCTTCATAAAATGTATTCAGCCATAAAATATGTGTCCTGATTATACATTTTCTGCTACTAAAGATGCTATATTTCTGTTTGGTTACAGCTGTAATAGATATTGTTTATAAAATCTTTTAATAGAAATTTGCACTTTAAGTGGTATATGTAGCAAGTGTAAGCATGTATGTAAGAATAAAAACAACTGTCTTGTGAACTAATATGACTTCATGTGTGTATGTAAAGGTCTTAGCATTTGGTTATTGAGACAAATATCTTCTCTTCTTTTTCTTTGGCCATTTATTCCCGCGTTGCTTGGGGTCTCCTGCCAATTAGTTTTGCCTGTAAAATCTGTTCAGCAATTCTTTCCTAAAGCCTTTTGACCAGCTATCCATAGTATTAGAGCTGTGATCTTTCAATTCTGAGAAGTAGCACCTCATTGATCTCCAAGCTACACATCCTATTGAGTAACTTTACTCGAAAGAATCTTGAATGTATTATTCTCAGATTGAGACCTAATTGCTATTTTAACCAGTTAGCTGCCAAGGAGACATATATGCCACCTGTTAATTAACTATCACAGCAATATGTTTTTTCTCTCGATATTTAGGTTAAAACATTGTTTACCTTTTATCCCACCGAGGTTTACTTTGCCTTTCATCCTTACGGGGGGTCGATAAAATAAAGTACCAGTAATGCACTGGGTAATTGCTGGCCTTGTGCCTAAAGTAGAAACAATTATATTCATTAGAGATGGCTGATACCATCTTCATATGGTAGATGGCAACCACTACCACAAACTAAAAGTGTTTTATCCACTTAGACCAAATTACTGTTGCAATAGTCTATGTTGAGGGCTTTTGATTTCTTGAATTCAGGTGTTTCAAAGTGGCAGCACCTGGTACTTCAAACACTCCTCAAAAGTGATCAAAACTTTACAGATTAGGTAAGGTAAATCAAATGTTGGTAGATGCTGATGATTCTTAGAATGACTCAGAACTTGAAGATGATTTAAAGGAATCTGATTTTGATGCTGCGACTTTAGATAGTGAAACCAGCAGTGTTGATCTTTTTAATGTTAAATTGGTTTTTAAATCCCCAGTGAAAAATACTCATTGTCTTGGACATGGTAGACCTTTGTCTGTTGATATCATTTCTGACAATGCTGCTAATTGTTTAGTTGGTGCTAAACCCTCTGAACTAAGCTATTTTGATGAATGTTGATCAGGTCCAGTGTGAACTCCATGTTGGCCCTGCTGCAGTGGAATGTTTTGATAGGGTATTCTTGTCTATGGTGGAGACTCTTTATATGAGACTTTATATATAGTAAATGATACAAATATTACACATGTATCTAGGGCACAGCTAAGTGTGTTTTATGTTGCCATTCCAGAATGAACTTGTGTATGTCTCTCACTTTCCCATCTGTGCATATATTTATTGAACTCTTGATAAATATAAGGTTAATAAAGAAACATTTCAGGCACTGACAACAAACCACAGTGTTGCATACACATATCTTTGAACAAATTCAACACTATCAGCAGGAAATTTTAGTCTTCATGAAACCCTTTCTATTGATGGGACTATTGGTGAGTTCCTAAGGAATCTAACATAGCCATTTCATGGACAGGATACATGTACCATACATTGTATCATACAGCAAGCATCAAAATCCACATAGTCATTCTTTGGATGTGTGCAACAAGCTGATGGTGAATCATGATGGCAAAAAAAACCATTACTATTTTTGTAGAAAAATATACAATTGCTCACTTGTTAGAGGAAAGTTTATGTAAGACTGTCAGTTGAATGTGTTCACTGGGCTACCAGTGGAAATAAAAACAGATCTAACCCAGAAATAAAAGACAATTGATATACACGAAAAAAGAGAAACTGTTGTAATAAAGATACTCCTTACCCATGCCAGTGCAAAAAAAAAAACAGTTTGTGGTATATGATAGTACAGTGAAACTGTGTCATGTGTTATGGAGCATAATTCTAGAATGGGTAAAGATTCTAGAAACAAGATGACTGCAGAATATAGGTCTATGAAGTGTTGGAGAAAGGCTCTCTTCCATTTGACTGATGGGGGTTATAAAAATGCTTACATTCTGTACAAAAGATAACTCATTCAAAGAAAGAAACTTTATCACAAGATTTTGATAGAACTTGTTGAAGAACTCAATAGTTGTGAACAGTAGTCATGAAGGAGTGTTAGCAGGTCTAGTTGAGGCTACGCTTATTGTCAGACAGTTTTATATACTCACTCACCCACCCCAAAAAAGCCCTGTTGTGTTTGTGCAGAGAAACTAGATGAGTTTCAAGAGCATTTATGTAAGACTGCATGGATCCATGCTTCAAAGTATACCATCAGTAATGGTAAAGTTACTTTTTGTTGGTGTCGTTAAATTTTTAGAGTATTTTAAAGAAAATTTGCATTACAAATTCAGCAGAAATGTAATTCATCATCATTTTAATGTTTGCTTCCCCTGAAGTAGAGCCACTGATCTCCCAGGCAAACCAGGGATCTGTCTCGCTTATATATGATCGCCGCTCCACCAAATGCACAAGAGAGGTTGTCATGTCTTTGACACAACTGAGGGTCCTTCGAACCCTTTGTTTGGCAAGATTTCTACGGCTGGATGCCCTGCCTACCACCACCCACTTTACAACATGTACTGGGTGCATTTCTTGTATAGATCATCAACACTAGGGAGGTTGTCATGTTAAAGATCTTGATATCTATTTTAAATGCAAGCTCCTCAGAAGACTAAGGTTTAACTTGTTCATGATATTAAGATGGAAAATAAATGTACATCGGGAGAAAACTTAAGTGTATCACAAGCAATGTTTAAAAAAATAAATGTGTTGATCTTACAGAACCTTTACAACAGAATTTGTCTCAAGACTTCTAGTCCAATATTATATCCACTTTGCCATTTTACTCCAACAAGGACCTTAATATAGATCTAATTTTGCCTATTATTACAAACATAAAGATATAAGAAATACAAATTGTGTGTGTGTTTGTACGTAGATGTTAAATGAATGGAAATGTTGTTTAGCTCCATGTCAACTCCAAATGATGAGACCTATAATCAAGTATGTTGAAGCTATGACCTTCTCACTTTTTTTAAAGGCATCACTAGGATAATGTAACCTAGATATACTGTTTCCCACATTTTCCCCCAGTTAGGAGTTGATTTGAGAGATATTGTTACTTTCAGCAGGTTGAGCAAATGCATAAATGGTCCCACAATAGCTGAAATGAAAAGATTGTATTGATGTGTTTTGAATATGAACAGAGAATGGAGAAGTTTATTTCTGTGCACTGATTGTCATGTGTGAAATGAAAAGGGGGTAGGATATCTAAATCAACTAGCATAAGCACTTGAGCTACTTAGCTTTTAGTCTTATCAGTATTGATCCAATTATCAGTTATTAACCTGGATCTTGTGAGTGACAAATTCTCTTCAGAGATGATCACAAAGTATAATGTTTTTTATATCAAATATGTCTAACATGTTTTTTATGTGCTAGTCTACATTTCTAGATAAGGAAGATTTTTTAAAGTCAATATTAGATGATAGGAAGTTATGAGAAGTTAATGTGTATTGTTTTATTTTTAACTTCAATTATTATTTAGAGTAGAGTGCATAGCTTGGAGATCAGAGAGTCACTCCAAGCAGAGCTGCTGTTTCTTAGAATTGAAAGATCACAGCTCCGATACTATGAGCATGTGGTTAGAATGTCTCAGGAAAGAATCGCTGGACAGATTTTACGAGCAAAACTAACTGGCAGGAGATCCAGGGTTAGACCCTGAGCAAGATGTTTGGTTAACATCCATGAGCTTGGTCAGCCAAATCAGTTGGAGATGATTGTTTTTGACAGGACCTGCTGGAAGGAGTCTTTGAGGATTCTGCCCACGTGACCCTCTCACAAATAAGTGGGCAAAGAAGAATTATTATTGTTGGTGTTGTTATATAATGTTTTCAGATACCACATGACTTGATAAAATATTGACTAAACTGCAACTGTAATATTCTATTTTCTACCAAAAAAAGGAAAGGAAAAGAGATGGTAGCTGAAATTGACATGAGCAGTCTAGTTTAATTGCTATACTATAAGTGAATATTGTTTTGTGTGTAGTAAAGTTTTCATATAGAATATTACTCTTGTCGTAAATTCTGCCAAAAAACCTTAGTCCAAACCGTCAGATTTTTTGCTTTTGTTCATTACAGCAACCAAACTTAAGACATCTACAAGCTCTAATGAAATTTATTACAATCTACCAGTTTCTTTAGATTCCAAATTTTAGTGTTGCCATTATAATTATTCCAGTTGTAATATTTAATGTTCAACACATAAAAGCACAATGGTTGTAAGAGTAAGGTGCTGTAGTCATTTACTTAACAACCTTTATGTTGGGATCCTAAGCAAAACATCTATTTCTGCTTGCTTCAAAAGCAAGATGAGCATTCAGCTGTATAACTCATTGATCCAGTGATCAAAATTTAGTTTTCACAATTTTCTATGATAACATGAATATATTTTGAAATAATGAAACTAAAATAAGATTTACATACTCCATCTATGAGAAATATTTACTGTCTAATTTGAAGTTATGTTGGATGCAAAGTGACCAAAAAGTCAGTGTTGTGGTTGCTATTGTCTTGAGGAATGGCATAAACTAAAAAATTACTCTGTTCATCACCTACATTTTTTTTCCCCGAGATCCAGTCCACTCAGCACACATGAGTCAGTCAAAGCCTATCTTTTCTATTTAGGGCTTTTAACATCTCAGGCTGAATTTCATCCTACCCAGAAGCCTTGACACATTTGAGTGCTTTAATTGCTCTGATGACTTTAGCTTACGAAAGATTAGTCTTTGTGCCTCAATACACCTCGTGTACATCAGAACATGTTATTAGGGAGGATGCACCTCTCTTCAGTGAGAAGAACCCCAAATGAGTTCTTGATAACAGTCGAGAGGAAGACTTCTTATTACAAGGTTGGCTAGAAACCCGGAAGTAGACCATGAGCAGGATAATTTGGATAATATCCAAAATCTTGGTTGGTCATGCTTGGGGATCCAGCTAGATCATTTAGTGATGGTTGCTTCTGATAGAATCCTTTGGAATACATGTCTGAGGTCTCTAACCCTACGACTCACTCAAGTATAAGTGGCATAAACACATCTCATCTCATGTTATGTTGTTAGGTACAATTATTTGATTTTCTTTTTTCAATATATTGAAATCAACTTTTCTTTCTTTCTTGTAGATTGATGTTCTTGATGGACCATTTCAGAATGGACTGGATAAAAACGTGGGAGCAATTACCCAAGGTGTTGGGGAACTCAATTTTGAAGAAGATGAGGAAGAGCAATTTTATATGAAAGACTTGCCAAAGCATGCTTGCGCGTGAGTATTTATTTCTTCTGTGTCTTTCACTATAACTGTATAATCTCCTTAGTCATTGGTTACACATGCTTTAACTCTTTTAATAAAAAAAACCTGGTTAAGTACAAGTTATCATCATCATGATCCCTTAACCCTTTCGGGGTTGTTGGGATGCTGCACCAACTGCCACCATCTCTGGCGGGTATGAGTGAGTGCTTGGATTGTGGCAAAGTTCTTCCCCGCCCACTCAGCTATGTTGTCTGTCCACTACTTTTCATTATAACACTATTGATATTGTAATATTTTGGTTGGTTGGGGGTGTTGGATTGGCAGTATTGGTAGAGCATCAAACAACATGGTTTACAGCTTTTATTTATGATTTTTTAAAAAAGTTCTGCATTCAAATTTCATCAAACTCTACTTTAACTTTCGTCCTTCTGGAGTCGGTTAAATAAAAGATCACTCAAGTCTTGGGGTTGGTTTAATCAACTTTGCTCTTCCTCCAAATTTGCTTGCCTTGTGCCTGAACCAGAAATCAAAATTTTGGTTGATTGACTCCTGTCAAAATTAGCAGTAAAATTTCCTTCAGACAGCCTATTGTCTTGAAAAAAAACTGAAATTATACATTGGATAATGTTGTCCACATGACATGGTCTGAAAAAAAACACAGGATGGTTAGGGATTGAATGCCTTTGAGCATAGTTCTGTGTGATTGGAGCAAAACAAAAGCCACTAATATATAGTGCTACAGATATTTTATTCTTCTCCTAAATTAATTGTAGCACATGGGTAGATTACTCATTAGAATTACTATCAGAAAAACTACCCTTTGGGTGGTTTTCTGCCAGCATGTGTGCATATTGATATTATACGTAAATATATATGCATGTAGACATGAAAAAATAAAATCATAATCGACAATATGCACAGAAATTGAAGAGAGACTGTGTTACGCTCTCTTCTATAATCAGTAAGGTAACCGATGATACATTTAAAAAAGATATATATAAACTGCGTTACGACGAAATGTTATGAAAAAATGAGATTAGAGACGAAAATATAAACAGTATGATATAGCAGACACTAATGGAAGTGTTGACATTTGAAATTTTTATAAGAAGTGAATCTTTAAAAAAGCAATAGATTATATATAAGAATATTTATGTTTAACTCTTTAAACTGGCTGTATCCGGCTGGAATTCTCTCACCTCCTGCTGTTCAAACCGGCCATAACCAGCTGCTCTTACTTGTGTTAAGGTATTGTTCTCAAAATAAATAACATCAAAATCTCATAGATTCATTATTATGTCAGATAAAGTGTTTACCATGAAAATAAAATAGTAAATATAGAGTAATGTAAATGCCAAAGGGTTAATCAAGAGCTAAGAAATTTAGTAGATAAATTACATAATATTCATTCATGATTTATTGAAAGTAATTCGACTTATTTTAATGTGTTCAGAAAAAATAAAAAGGACACAGTCTTGCAGTTCTCCAATCATTTACTTTGACGCATAGAGTTATGCCCCATTCTGAGTTCAAATCCTGCTGAGGTTAACTTTGCCTTTCATCCTTACGGGGTCGATAAAATAAAGTACCAGTAATGCACTGGGATAATTGCTGGCCTTGTGCTAAAAGTAGAAACAATTATATATTAGATAGTCATGAAAGTGTTAAGTTGCTCTCCTTGTCATTTAAGAGAATTTAGTTTCTACTCTTTTCTACTAAATATGTTTGATAATGAATTTTCAAAAGCCTATAGAACTGCTTGCTCTTTATTTTTGTATTTTGAGTTTGATTCCAAGGTCCAACATTTGCTTGCAGTGAAAGCAGATGTTAAAATAATGATGATCATGGGTTGCTCCCTGTTACTTCAATTATTTACATAGTTTTCATTTGTTTTGGATGCAAATTTGGAGAATTTATGGTATTTACAACTGAAGCTGCTGTACATTAGTATGCAGTTCATAGTCCATCATTATCAATATATGTGTATGTGTGTATGTGCGTGTGTGTATATATATATATAAACTGTAAGGTGGGAAAGAGTGTCTGTTTTAGCTGATTGTAATAGATAATATATATTTTATGTTAAAACATGATGACGATTTTGGAAATATACGAGAGTCAGCTGAAAAGTTCATAGGCTGGCCAAGATACTCTCATGGAATGACCAAATGAGGTTCAGTTTTCGACGTAGCCCCTAGAAAGAAACAATGCAAGATTTCATAGCTCTAGTGTCACCCCTTCATAGCCAGCCTATGAACATTTCAGTGCACCCTCGTATATACTCAATGCAGAACACAATAAACAGTAACACAGTTACAAAAAATGCCGTAAATTATAAACATTATATAACTATATTCTATAAGATTATTTAAAATTGCAGTATATAAATATTAAAAATACTTCAATACCTTAAATTGTAGATTTCATTAGCTATAGTAAATGACAAGTGGCTTAATTTGGTAGAGATGGGGGTAGTTATAGGGGTGATAAACTATTAGTTATTGTGAAGGTGCGTGGCTTAGTTAGTGGTTAGAGAATAGGATTTGCAATCATATGGTTGCAAGTTTGATTCCCGAACTGGGTGATGTTTTATTTCACGTTGCTCTTTCTGTCAGGAGTTGTGACTGGTTGAAATTATCATCAATGGAAACATTGTTTCCTTGATCCAATTCGACAGTGAATGAGGTCTGGGACCTTGATGATTGTTTTCTTTCCTAATGGAGCTTTGATCCTCCACTGGTCTTTGCCTTCCACTTGTACATGTCTAAAGTGTCTGAGAAGAGACAGTCACCAGCAAGGATGGGACACATTTGCTTGAATGAAGAACAAGTTGGGTTAATGTTGCTTATTTGCTGATGCTACTTTTGGATAATGAATTCTTTGAGGCTCTATGACAGGTTCACAAAGTGGGTGCTGCTGCCCGGGAAGGGGGGGGGGGTATGAATTTATTTATATTATTATAGTATTGTATATATAATATAATAGTAATTTTTAGAACCTCTGCTCTATGGTATTGATAATATTGTTGAGCATCATTTTTTTTTTATTGAGAAGTCAATGTACATAATGATGTCTTCAAGGTATTCTCATATAACAGAGTTTGTTTTGTTTTCCTCTATGATATAACTAATGAGAACTTCATCTGCTATCTCTCTTCTTTTAAAATGCAGTATCTGGAGCCACCCACTGTGTCTTCTATAAAGGTTCTGACATCTTTCTTTTGATATATTTGCCTGTCCTCTGAAATATATGATGGAAATCTCTTGCATCAAATCCTTCCAAATTGTATTCTACCTCCACATTATAACAATATTTTTTTTTTTTTTTATCTAAGAATTGAGTAGAGTGGTAGTCTTTACTGTTTTCCATGGAGCTGAGTTTCTAGTTCTTGATGATGCTCTGAATTCTTTATTCTCGTGTGTCTTCCGTAAGACCGTCACCTGTCACAAGAATGTTGTCCAACTATTTTCAGTGATATAAACTCTTGTAGGCTATAATTCACATCTGGATCCATTGACTGGATCTTGGAGATGAGATTAGGTGACAAGAACAGGCAACTTTATTTTGCTATCCTATTTGCCACCTATATATGCCAAAATATTTCATAACAGGGGACAGAAAAATTAGTTTATTATGATCTGTGGTTATATTATTGAATAAGCTAAATATTTATGGTCAATTTACCATCTTTTGTGAGTGTCCCTACAGCACTAAAAAATGACAATAGAATGAAGGTTTACTGTGTGTGTGTGTATATATAGGCAGCAAATTGGTAGTCATTAGAACGTCGGATAGAATGCTTTATGGTATTCATTCTGGCTCTCTCTGAGTTTCAATCCTGCCGAGGTCAACTTTGCCTTTCATCCTTTTGAGGTCAATAACAAAGTACTAGCCTAGGACTGGGGTTGATTCTTCCTCTATATCTCTTTTTCATTTCCTCTCTCTGAATTTCTATCTTTCTCTGAAAGAAATCTGCTGTACTCAAGCCTGGGGAGTGATGTGATGGCTCTGCCAGGCTTGAAATGCTATACATCAATATGGTGCCCCTACGATTTTATCAAGAGTTACAGGATCATATATATATATGCACATCATTATCACCCTCATGATTTCTTTTAAATACTAGCATAGGCGAAACAGATTTCAGTAACTTGCCACTCAACACAGTCCTTCATCATCTGACACGCATGGCAACTGTGAAAGCCTGCCATCTCTGTTGCGTGCATCATGCTTTCTTTATAGTTGGATGGTCTTCCTGCCACAGAATAAACTGTCCCCTTTACCCTGTATCGGTTTTTATGCAAGGAGTTATTATTCTTCTAGATGGATTGCCTGTGTCCTAGTTTGTAGAGTCCATGTTAGGATAATTCATATCTATAATTCATGTAGGAAATTTATGTAAGATAACAATGAGACTTGGTTAGTTGAAATTATTAGAATTCTTTTTGATAATTGTGTTATATTGAGTTTTGTTAGGTGTGTTCTATGTTTTCTAAACAGTCTATTTTCAACTTCCATATGTTTTTTAACCTCTTTCACAGTTAAATTACTGTTTTGAAGTCTAAAATAACTTTTGACATTTAAATTCCGTGTTCTATCTAATAGCACTCAAATTCCAAATGAAATAACTCCATTGCAATTGTTAATATTTATTTTTGTAGACTTGCAAGTAACTAACTGCACACTAGCTTAAATTGTTGTTGTTGTTGTTTGTGGGGTGATGTGGGGGGGGGGGGGGTTACAATGATGTAACAAAAATGAAAGTATATTTCGGCCGGTTGTAAGGATTGTATGAAATGTTAATGTAGTTGACCTTGGAATAGCAATTTTTAAAATTAAATAATTATTAATATTTTTTCTTCCAGTTACTGTGGAATTCATGATCCTGCCTGTGTTGTGTACTGCAATACCACAAAGAAATGGTTTTGTAATGGACGAGGCAACACCTCTGGAAGGTATGTTTCTTCTTCTTCTTGAATCATCCCTCTATTGACGGTGAAGCATTCATTTCGTTTTTTTCTAATGGCTAGAATATATGCGGCTCGCCACACCTGGACGCTCATAGATTTCTCCATTAAACTGGAGCAGTTGTGCTTAATAGTCGATCATTTGCAAAGCTGCTGATTTTCATGGCACCGAGGTAATCTAATTAAACACATACTGCTTACTATGAGACGAACAGGATTTCTATAGAAGCTTACTCCTCTAGATCCAACCTGTTCTGTTAGACTATCCCATGATAGCTACATCAGAGGCACCTCATGTAGGATGTGGCTTTCCATCATGCAGGTCAGTCTTCAAACTAAGAGAGGCTAGGTGCTCAGCTTGAATGTTTAGTAAATCTAATTTTTTACATTATTGCTACTGTATCTACTATAACATTACAAAGTAATTAATTTGGTTTCTAAAGATTTGTTTGCAGGAATATTTTTATCTTTAGCATTGTTTTCAGTTGTAGTTATTCTTTCTATATTTTTTATTACGTAGTTCATGTTAAAGATATATTTTTTAAAATTCATATTACAAGATAATCACTACTAAATAAGTACCATATTCAATAGCATTTCTGGAGGATATATTGGGGGGGGGGGGGGGGGGGGTCATATAATTAGTGATCAATATCCAATGATATTAAAATGTAATATGTAACTCAACCACATATCATAAAATCCAGTTGATATTTTAAAATACTTTTCTAATAAAAAAAAAAAGAAATATAGTGGTTAAAATTAATTTTGATAGTTGTTTAATCCTTTAGTTCCCAACCTGGCCCAAACCGACTTAAAACCCTTTTAAAGGTTTCCAATTTAAATTATCATCTTCCAACATAATCTACTAATATTATGTATTTGTCCGTAATGCACTAGAGATGGCTGGGTATGTGTGGATATGTATAGTGATTTGGCTACACACATTGGCTGTTATGATTATGTGAGTGTTTGTGTTTGTGTAAATTATGTTTATATATAATATTTGTGTGAGTGTATATGTGTTTGTGTGTTTATTTAGAAAGATACATAGACAATAGAATTACAAACACACACAAATCTACACATACATATCTATAAACAGACACACTTCGATGTGAGTGTATGTAATAATTATTTTTTCTATGTGATGACTGAGGGAGGGTGTGTGTGAGAAACTACAGAAGTCTAACGTTCTAAGATTTGTCACAGCTGTGTGTTTATATCACTTGTGTGAGTGAGTGCGAAGGAATTAACCAACAAACAAAGATCTCTTTTTTTTATATTATGTATTGATATTACAATTAGCCATCATTTTTGACAGCACGAGGCCAGCTAGTTTTATATAATAACCTAAGTTATCTTAATAATGAAATAATTGATAATTTTAGTAAATCCCTCAAAATTCTTCATTAACTAATTGAAATAGTGTATTTCATCAGAAATATGGTCATGAAAGGGTTAACACTAATTTTTTATTTTATTTACGTTGTTTCTTTTGTGTATTGAAATAAATATTTTTCAATTGAATTCTGCTTCATTGGTTGGTTTGATGTTTTCAATTCTTTCTATCTTCAGCCATATTATAAATCACCTTGTGCGGGCTAAAGCCAAAGAGGTAACTCTGCATAAAGATGGCCCTCTTGGAGAAACAGTCCTGGAATGTTACAACTGTGGCTGCCGAAATGTTTTTCTGCTTGGCTTCATCCCAGCCAAAGCCGATTCTGTTGTGGTGCTACTCTGTCGTCAGCCATGTGCTACATTGAGCAGTTTAAAGGACATGAATTGGTCAGTTTAACAATTTATGTATATTTTCATTTATTCTCAAAGCTGAATTTTATTCACTGTTAATGTAAAAAGTTAATTTTGAGAAAGATATCAAATAATGGCCTTAATATTTTTCTAGCTATTTTTTTTTTTTTTTTTTTTTTTTTGACATTATAATAGTGGTGATATCCTATTTAATGTCATGATAATTGCAATTTCTTAATTGTTTCTCCTTTTAATTAACATCATACTGTTGTCATTCTTCCTATCTATTGTCATTTACTTATGACATCATATTTGCCAGTTGGCAGTGAGAGCTCTTCTGTTGAGTCAATAAGCAACAACCTCTCTAGTGCTGCTGTCATGATAAAATGCACCAAGTACATCCTGTAAGGTGGTTGGAAAGGTATCCAGCTATAGAAACCATGCTAAAAAGGGTTTGGAGAACTCTTCAGTTGTATTAAGGGCACAACAAACTATCTAGTGTTGGTGACAAGAAAAAATGCATTCAGTACACTCTGTAAAGTGGCTGGTGATAGAAAGGGCATCTAACCATAGAAAATTTGCCTATTAAAGGAAGAGGGGATTATTCAGTTGTGTCAAAGATATGATGACCTAGTGTTGGTGCCACAATAAAATGCATGGTGCACAAATATATGTGAGATGAGGGATCAGTGACTTTGATTAAGTACTGAGTTAATCTGTGACAACCCATCCGTCCAATCCTAAGTAACATGGAAAAGAGGTGTTAAATGATGCTGATGATGATATTTCTAAATAAATTCAGGTAGCATAATATATATTTAGTTCAATTTCATTATGTACCAATTTTTAAAAAAATCATTATCAAGGAACATTATTTTATTTGTGCTTTCTTTGTTTAGGGATCCAAGTCAGTGGCAGCCCCTCATCCAAGATCGACAATTTCTCTCTTGGCTTGTAAAAGTTCCATCGGACCAAGAGCAATTGAGAGCTCGCCAGATATCTGCCCAGCAAATCAACAAATTGGAGGAGCTCTGGAAGGTTATTGTCTTATATTATGAGTATAATTTTATAATTCAACCTTTTTATTTATTTTTTTAATATTAATATTTATTCATCTTAGATTTTCTAATATATGCTGTGTTATGCACATATATAATTTACCATATATACTCGAATATAAGCCACCCCCCATCCACCCCTAATTTATGACTGAGATTAGGCGAAAATCCAAACCCCATTTATAAACTGAAGCAGCTAATCAACACATTGTTTAGATGGCATATATAAGCCAGCCTTCCATTTTACCATCGATTTTTTGGGTGGGTGGGGGGTCACATATTCCTCTGCTTATATTTGAGTATATAGGATAATTAATTACAGCATGTCATGCTAATTAGACTGGCCATTTCACTTGTCTTTTGTGTTTTATATAAATAGCATATAACTATAACTCTTTGTGAACAGAAGCATAGAAGTACTTGTCTTTTGATGAATGGCCAGTTAGCTGTGAAATATATAAAGCCAGTCTTTCATGTTTTTCTGAGAAGTATAGTTTGTTTGTTTTTTTACATTAAAAACGTTCACAGTGAATCTTTTAAATGTACATTAAATTCATTTTTTTTTTTTTTTTACAATCCTTAAAAAACTATTTTAATTTTGTAGCATTAAAATGTGGTTTTATATTTAATTAAATTTGACTATTTTGAAAATATGACTATGAAATTTAGTATCACTACATTATTTGACCCTATTACAACATCAGTTGTAAATAGAGTTGGCTGTTTTGCAAGTAGCACCTACAATGAGTTGATTCAACTTTTCTACTGGCTTTAAAGCTCTTCTTTTTATTATTAACCCTTTAGCATTTACAATACTCTATATTTACTATTGTATTTTCATGGTAAAGGCTTTATCTCACATAATATTGAATCTACGAGATTTTGATACTATTTATTTTGAGAACAATACCTTAATGTCAGTATGAGCAACCAGTCATGCCTGGTTTGAACAGAAAGAGGTGAGAGAATTCTAGCCAGAAATGGCCAGTTTAAAGAGGTAAACTGAAGAAGGAAGCAAAAACATAATAGTTATGTGAATTTTGGAAAAGATAAATTAAAATAACTAATGTTATCATTAAGTTGATGTTTGGAACTTTACAAAAGTTTCTGATATAAAATTATGGTGGAAAGTTTAAATTTATTTATGAGTACTTATACATGAGAGGTTTTCTATCATAGAATTAGAGGCAGTCTGATGGGGGTTGGTATCAAAGGGGGTTAAAAGATAACAGCAGCCTCTTAGCTGTGCCTGTGCTGTACGCCCCTTTACGGTCTGAGTTCAAATCCCGTCCAGGTTAACTTTACCTTTCATCATTACGGGGTCGATAAAATAAAGTACCAGTAATGCACTGGGATAATTGCTGGCCTTGTGCCAAAAGTAGAAACAATTATTATCACATAACTAAAGTTTAGTGATTAAAATATGACTGTTTCATTGTAAAGAAAATTGAATATTAAAAAAACATGTGATGTAATAGAAAATTGATTGATTGATTAAATTAATCAAGATTCCAGACCTCATTCGCTTACCAAGTAGGATGGAACTCATCAGATTGGACCAAGGAACCAATGTTTCCATTGGTTTTTCCATTTCTGATACCATCTACTGGTCACAACTCCTGGCAGAAAGAGCAACATGAAGTAGAGTCTTGCTCAAACCTGTAACCTCACGATTGCAAATCCAATTCTCTAACCACTAAGTAATGCCTTCACATAGAAAATGAGCCAGTTTTAATTGGGTTTCACAGTGTTGGGACAATTTACTCATTTGTCTTTGAAATATTTATTTATACTTGTTTTTGTTGTGAAGATGTTTATATTGAATTAATGATATTATTAGGAAAATCCTGAGGCTAAACTGGAAGATTTGGAAAAACCTGGAGTAGATGAAGAACCCCAGCAAGTTCTTTTACGGTAATTCAATTTATTTCTGTTCAATATTAGTAGTATTATACCACATATATTAAGCTGTCTAGTTCAATTTTGTTGTAAAGGGGAGTGTAAAGTTTGTTGGTAGTGCATATATACTGTGTATTGATAAAGAGAAAATTGTTTCCCATAAAAAGCAATATTTGAATTTTGTAACTTATCATGCTGCTCCTAGTGTGATGTGGTGTTAGAAATGTTGGCATTGGAATTCATATGTAAACTAGCATAGTACCTACCAAAAATGACAGGGTTTTATGGTAAAGTATATTTAATTTAATAATGCTTTGGTTACAACATTCTATGTAAAGATGCTTAAATCCTGATCTTCTCCATCTTGTGTCTCCGACCATTTCATTTTACATTGATTTAAATCAATTGCAATAATTTTCTTCCATATTTTCAGTAATTATTATCAAACATATCCACTAAATTATGAATACCTTGTTCTATTTATATATCTATCTATCTATCTATTTTGAGATTGCTGTTGAGAGTTTTGGTTTGTTATTGTTGTTCTAGTCCAAAAGTAGATACATTTGTCTGACAGAGTTGGGTGGGTAGTTGTTTAGTTAAATAGATAAACAGACAGAGATAAAGAGATAGCTAGACGGACAGACAGCTAGGTGGATGCTGTTGTTTTTATTGTCTTTAGATAGCTAAATGTAGCAGCAGTTGACCACTTGCTTGCTGTCAGCTCTATGAGAGAGAGAGAAAGAGGTCAAAGTATCAAATTAACATTTCCCTGCCAAAATGAGCACATGGTGGTTGTCATGACATGGCTTGCATTTTTATATAATGATATATAAATTTTTTATTATGTCTCTGGAAAGTAGTGCTTTGATACATGAACAAGATGAAAGTAATGAGATGTTTTCAGAAATGTATAAATTTGGTTTGAGAGGTTATAATTGAAGCAAACTTAATTTGTGTTCTTTTTCTTCATTTTTTAAATTAGTTATGATGATGCTTATCAGTATCAAAATATATTTGGTCCTTTGGTCAAGTTGGAAGCTGATTATGACAAAAAACTGAAAGAGTCTCAGACTCAAGATAATATCATTGTCCGTTGGGATGTTGGCCTGAACAAAAAGAGAATTGCCTATTTCCGCCTTCCAAAGGCTAACGAAGAGATGAAGTTAATGCATGGTGATGAACTACGGCTGCGCTACCTGGGAGAATTGCACAAGCCTTGGTCCGGTGTTGGACACGTTATTAAGATTCCTGATAACTATAGCGATGAAGTTGCCATTGAATTGAAAAGTAATGCTGGTGTGCCAGTAGAATGTACACACAATTTTGTGGTGGATTTTGTTTGGAAATCCACTTCCTTTGACAGGTTTGTTTTTTGACTTTTTTTTTATTTGGCGTGGGTGGGAGCATTTTTTAAAGCGAAGTTTAGGTTCTAGGAAAGCAATTTCAGCTATCCTGTTGTTGCTGTATTGTGATTGCATCGATACTTAAACTATCGATATCATGTAAAACAATACATTATCCATTTTGTACATTCTTTCATAGGTGTAAATACTATTTTTTGTCTCCCCACAATTCCTATTGCTAAAGCTACATTTAAAAAAATTTAATTCTAAAACATTTAAATGTGTTTTATATATTTAAAAAACATTAAAACAATTAAAACGAAAGCATTTAAATTTTATTTACATTATAATTTAGAATGCAAGCTGCTTTGAAGACGTTTGCTGTTGATGAGACATCTGTGTGGGGATATATTTACCACAAACTCCTTGGACATGAAGTAGAAGATGCAGTCATTAAATGCCAGCTACCAAAAAGATTTACAGCAGCTGGTCTCCCAGAACTCAACCATTCCCAAGTTTATGCTGTCAAAACTGTACTTCAGCGACCACTCAGCCTTATTCAAGTATGACTTCTCTTAAATGTCCATGCTATTTGTTTACCTTGATTAATGCCACTCACTGATGGTTCCCCCCGCCCAATCTGCTTGAAAGCAAACTCTTTTCTTACTGTAAGAACTTTGCCTTACTACCTGCCAAGTTGAAGAGGGTAAACTGACCAAGTATCGGCTGCTCTCTGACAGGTTTGTTGTAGAGCTTGTAGCAGTGGAGACTTCCGGCATTCTAGGTTACTTGCAGATGTGAGTCCCATGAGGGCAATGTATTCTCCATCCTGCCAGCTGGGACCAAGAGGAGGATGACATATAAGAGAACATGATTTCTACCAATCTATGCTTAGTTATTGAAACAAGACAATAAAAAAAAAACATGTCAAACAACTCTAATTAGAGGAGCTTGCAGGAATGAATAATTTGTTTACCATGAATATAGTATAAACAAATCTAAAAATATCAATCTTCAGTGGCTTTCATGATAATGATGGTAATATACAGAGGCATAACTAGGGAAAATGGCGCCTAAGGCAATCAGTGAAATTGAGCCCCTGTCCAGCACTGTATTTTTACCTATGGGCCTAATAATTTATATAAATGGTTTAATGATCCAGCCACCATAGTATTCTTACTCATGATAATTAAAGATAGATCATACATCTGAAGGAGTTTCTTTTTTCACCCTCCGACGAGGCTCATTTGACTTTAATAGGAGATGCTCCTAGTCCAAGTGGCACCCATGTTACGTGCCATGCCTGCCATACCGTAGTTATGCCTCTGGTAATACATAAATAAATAGGTAAGATTTGTAGAGTAGAGGCAGGTGAAATCAAGTTAACAAAACAATTTCACTTCCCTGTTCCTCACATCAATAATTCCTGTAAATGATATGAGCTTTACAGCTCATATTCCTCCTCCCTGAGAAATATTAACTTTCCTACTAACCTGGGGAAAATAGTGAGCAAACCACAGTGTACTTTCTACTAATGATGACACAGTGTAACCTGGAATCAAATACATTACTGCATATGAATTATTCCAAAATATATATATATATATATATTTTTTTTCCTTCAATATTTTAAAAATTATAATTTTATAAAGAACAGTTTGAGTAGGCCAGGCTGGAATGAGGGACGGCAAAAGGCCAGCGGCATGACCCTCTTCCCGTTCTGCAGTGGTAAACCCTCATCTGGGATGCCACATGTAGCGACACATTCTCCAGTGGCAACCTGGTGCAGTATACGACTAACCCAGGCTCTGCGGCACTTCGGACCGAGGAGGGTAAACTCTCCATCAGTTTTGTGGTCGAGCCCGTAATAGTGGAGACATCTGGTGTCCTTGGTCATAGGACCACCTCCCTACTCACCACCATTGGCATAGAGTTAGCTACTCACAGGAAGAATATTTAAAATCCAACTATGACTTCGACAAATACTGTATATACTTGAATATAAGCTGAGGAATATGTGACTAAAAAAATCGATAGTAGAAAGGGGTCAGCTTATATATGGAGCCAACATTTCGCAGACATAAAATAGTGGGATCAGCTTATGTTCGTATTGGCCTATATTTCAGTATAAACCGTAGACTTTTAAAATTATTTTGAAGCATATCAATGTGAAAATTCATTCTCCCAATTAGATAATGTTTGTTACGTTATTTGGTTCAGCTTCTCTTGAATAATAATCATTCACTTATATTGCAACTAACCATTGTATTTGGTGTCCGAACTGCTATCTGCCACCTGTGACCCATTCTTTAGCAGAACATCTCTGCTGAGAATTTAACCGTCTGTTATTATTTTTAATGTATATTAATCATTTTCCTTAGACTTTTATTGTTAATAGTCATGTAAAAATAATTTTAATTATTTTCACTATTTTCTTTTTGATGCAGGGCCCTCCAGGAACTGGTAAAACTGTAACTTCAGCAACAATTGTATATCACTTGGTTAAGCAAGGTAATGGACCCGTTCTGGTGTGTGCGCCATCAAATATTGCTGTTGATCAACTAACCGAGAAGATACACAAAACTGGTTTGAAGGTTTGTATATTATTTTATATAAATATATGAGTACCATGTATATCTGGTTTAGAATAGGTACACTATATCCATGCGTGTCGTAAGAAGCAACAAAAAGGGTTATTGTTAGGAAGGGCGTCTTGTTATAAAACATTGCCTCAAAAGGTCCTGTCTAACCCATGCCAATATGGAAAAGTCAGTGTAAAGAGAATGATGATGATGATATTCCTGTTACTATAGTATTTATTACCTTGGGAGGGTGCACCTGGTGATGAGTAGAAGAAAATAAAAAATCCTTTAACAAATCACTGTCAAAAATTATTAAAAACTTAGATAGGAATATTGCAAAAAATGTTCAACTTTCAAAGCTTTAAAAAAATTGTAAAGTTGAATATCTATAAACCTCTTGGTGAAAAAGTTCAGAAAGCTGATGGCAATTTTAAATATTTGCATATTTGCTATTCTTTAGTCTATCTCTTTCAATCCCAGATGAAAAAAAATCTTCCATATTACAAAAATATAGATATGACTGCGTGGTTAAGAAGGTCACTTCGGAGCCATGTGATTTTTAAATTCAGTTTCACTGCATGGCACTTTGCACAAGTGTCTTTTACTATAGCCTTAGACTGATCAATGCCTTGTGGGAGAATTTTGTAGGCTGAACCTGTAAGGAAGCCCATTGTATGTATATATATATGTGTGTATATACTACAAAATGTTATATCGGCATTATTTATAAATGTCCTCTATAAACAGTTCATCTTGCAGTGTAGTGTTTCAACTAATGTGAGTAGCATACTTCAAAATTATGTTGTAGAAAACCTGCCTCAGAAAGTTTTCACCTAACTCATGCAAGCATGGGAAAGTAGATGTAAAAATGATGATGATATGCAGTTTTACTTTTGATGCAAACTTGTGATTATTGAAAGTAAACAAAGGGCTGCTTACACTCACATGCATTTATGAAGTTTAAGGACACTTTTTGTTATTTAGTTCCAATTGTATTCTGAACGAGCAGTACTATGGTTAGACATTCAGTACATGGCACATAAAATTTACATTATCCAATGTGCTATTTCCTTTTTAAAGACTATAGGGTGAGATTTGGGGGACATTTAGCTGCTATTTCTAGCAAGCCAAGTGACTGTAGTAGTTCCTTTGTTGGTTTGCTTTAAGAATTGTGGGGGAGGGTGCTCTGAAAGTACAGTAGCTAGAGTCAGAACTGGATGGAAAAAGTTCAGAGAGCTTATACCACTATTAGCCGCTAAAGGGTTCTCCCTAAAAATGAAAGGCAGGTTGTATGATGCCTGCATACGAACAGCAATGTTGCATGGCAGTGAGACCTGGGCATTGTGTGCAGAGGATATACGCAGACTAGAGAGGAACGAAGCTTGCATGCGCCGCTGGATGTGTAATAGTAATATATGTGAACGGCAAAGCATAAACGAACTAAGGAAAAAATTAGAAATAAGAGGGATCAGATGTTGTTTACTCGAGAGAAGGCTACGTTGGTATGGTCACGTGATGCGCATGAAAGACGACAGCTGTATAGCAAAGTGCAGGGCAATAAAGATAGATGGTAGCCACGGAGTAGGCAGACCCAGAAAAACCTGGGACGAGCTGATAAATTCCGACCTCACACACACCTCTCCAAGACAATGTCACTGGACCGAGACATTTGGCGGTACTCAGTAATAGAGAAGACCCGCCTTACCTAAATACAAAGTAAAACCTACTACAGTCAGCAGGCATCTCTAACAAAATACACCCCCACGTCATCCACACCGCCCCTTTCAATGTAAAGTTATGTTGGTGCCACAACATCCAGGCCGAAACATATGAGATCGTGTAGGTGTCATGACAAAAAAACACACAGTCCACGCTGTAATGTGGCCGTGTAGGTAACACGGTAAAAACCTCCCAGTCCCACACTGTAAATGTGGTTGGTGTTAGGAAGGGCATCCAGCTGTAGAAAACCCGCCAGACAGTCCACGCTGTAATGTGGCCGTGTAGGCAACAACGGTAAAAATCTCCCAGCCCCACACTGTAAATGTGGTTGGTGTTAGGAAGGGCATCCAACTGTAGAAAACCCGCCAGACAGTCCTATGCGAGCAAGACAACCACTCTTGCCTCAAATGGGAAAACTCCCGTCCAAACCCATGCAAGCGTGGAACATGGACGTTAAACGATGATGATGATGAATTGTTATGGCCATTGTGCAATATATATATATATATGTATTCTACGTGTTTTTCCTTTTTTTTCTCCAGGTGGTTCGCCTTTGTGCCAAGAGCAGAGAAGCTATTGATTCTCCTGTCTCTTTCTTGGCTCTACACAACCAAATTCGTAACATGGATAGGTAAGCTTCTATATTGTCTGTCTTTGTCTATTTTTATTTTCCATTTGTATTATTTATTCCTTTAGCATTTACATTACTCTATATTTACTATTATATTTTCATGGTAAACACTTTATTTCACATAATTATCTCACATAATATCGAATCTAGATTTTGATATTATATATTTTGATAAAAATGCCTTAACATAAATATGAGTAACCAGTTATGGCCGATTTGAACAGAAAGAGGTGAAAGAATTCTGGCCGGATATGGCTGGTTTAAATGCTATTTCCAACAAAAAACTTAAATCTCATATGTGTTGTTTGATAAGAGCTTATATACTTATCGTTTTTATCATGTTTCTCTTTTCTCTGTCTAGTATGCCTGAGCTTCAAAAACTACAGCAACTAAAAGATGAAACTGGAGAGTTGTCTTCAGCCGATGAAAAGCGTTACCGGGCCCTCAAGAAACAGTGTGAAAAAGAACTACTTCAAGTGAGTGAGGGCACCTAAAAAATCTTTTGTTATTTTACTCTTTGTCTTTTTGTTGGAAGTTTAGTGTTGGCTCTCTATTGCATGACAGATATTCAGCAAAACTACATAACAAGCATTCTTGTCTACCTTTAGGATTATATTGAAATTACTTGGCTTTTAACTTTTTCGTTAGAAAAATGACCATGTGTGCAAGATTCGAGATTGCTGGAGACTCCTTCATGGATTTACTTATTTCTATTTAAATCAAAATTTTGACATAAATCTCATTACTGTATGATTGATAACACTCCACCCTGCACCAGCTAAGTTCTCCACTTTAGACCTACCTCTCCAATTCCCAATCCATATACCCCCCCCCCCCCCCCCACAGCACCTTCTCTACACTGTAAAGTGGTCGTGTTGCCATAGAAACAAAGCCAGAAACTGTTCTGTATGAGCAAGACCCGATTATCTAATCTGATTTGTCTCAATGGGACCACCCATGCTAGTGTTGCAATATAGACATTAATTGGTGATGATAATACCACAATTTCACTAAAAACTTGCTATACACTGCCTGAGATGTTTATGTAAACATTTTTTCCTTGTTTCTATAATGTTATATTCTTTTTAAAAATTATATAAGGTTTAGATTTACTAATAGTGACTCTGAATTTGAATTATTTTCTAATGCAACGAATATGAAAAAAATGTTCATCATAATCATCATCATCACCGTTTTACGTCCGTTCTTCCACGCTAGCATGGGTTAGACGAGTTGTCCTGTTGTGGGCAGTGTCTGGTCGGCTGACCATGCCTTGCTCATACAGGAACTGATCTGGCTTGATTTCTACAGCTGGATGCCCTTCCTAACACCGACCTCATTTACAGTGAGTGCTGGGTGCTTTTTCGTGGTGCCTACACGTCCACTTTACAGTGTGGGCTGGGTGCTTTTTTGCCGTGGCACCTCCACGACCTCCTTGCGGTGGGGGGGTGGGGGCATATTGTTATAATAATAATGAAATTATTGTGTTCAGTGCTCAGGTGCACTACAACTCATCAAAGGTGCATGTATAGTACATAGAATAATGTACAAATGTCAGGAAAATGAACAGTGTACGAGTCATGATATAATAATAATAACAATAATGAAATATTGTGTACAGTGCTCAGGTGCACCACAACTCATCAAAAAAGTGCATGTACAGTACATAGGGCAATGCACAAACATCAGTAAAATGAACAGTGCACGAGTCATGATACACACATGTGTGCATGTGTATGGAAGGGGTACATCAGGTGTAGTTTTGGCGTATTTCGGGAAGCATGAGTGTCTTAAAGGATGCAGTGTCTCGGCAGCTAACAATTGACGCAGGCAGTTTGTTCCATGCTTCAGCAACTCTGAGCGTGAAAAAATGTCTACGAAAGTCATGGGAGCTGTGCTGTTTTCTGATCTTGTAGGCATGTCCACGTGTGTTAGACACATGGAGATCAAAGAGGCGCTCAGGGTTGCAATTGGCGAGATGGTTAAAAACTTTGTGGGTATTCACCAAGTCCATTGCCAGACGTCGGAGCTTCAATGAATCCATGCCCAGGGAAGCAAGGCGTTCAGAGTATGGTAGGTGTCTGATGGAGGGTATGCGCTTTGTCTATATGCTTCAGCTTGTACCCATGGGAGGTCGGGTACTCTGTATTACTGCATGACGCCAGAAGTCACGGTCGTGTGTCATTGCCTTTGAGAGGTGTAATTGGGTAAGGTCGGCTTTTATCACCTCATCCCAGGTCATCTTGGGTCTCCCCACTCCGCGGTTTCCATCAACTTCTAGTGCTCTGCACCTTTTTATGCAGCTGTCATCCTTCATACGCATCACATGTCCATACCAACGCAACCGCCTCTTATGCTCAGT
The DNA here is from genome assembly GCA_964016885.1 of Eledone cirrhosa. NCBI lineage: Eukaryota > Metazoa > Mollusca > Cephalopoda > Octopoda > Eledonidae > Eledone > Eledone cirrhosa. The sequence goes on along the minus strand of OZ024740.1, from coordinate 271,687,072 downwards.
CTCTCTCTCAATTCATTTATGCTTTGTCGTTCACGTATATTACTGTTACACATCCATCGGAGCATGCAGGCTTCGTTTCTCTCTAATCTACGTAAGTCTTCCACCTTCAGCGCCCAGGTCTCACTACCATGCAACATTGCTGTTCGGATACACGCATTATACAGTCTGCCTTTCATTCTGAGGGAGAAGCCTTTTGCAGCTAGCAGTGGTAGTAGTTCCCTAAACTTCTTCCATCCCGTTCTTACCCTACTTATTGTACTTTCTGAACACCCACCCACCTCCGCTGCTAATTCGGTCACCTAGGTAGCAGAAGCTGTCTACTGTTTCTACAGAGCCCTCCCAGAGATTGGTGGTACTTGTTTCCTGTGGCTGTTTGCTGCTTGCTGTCTCAGCACAGCTGCTGCATGTGAAGCCTACATTCTTAATTAAGCTTCCTGAGATCCTGCTACATCTCTTGTGTACCCATTGTTTGCATTTGGAGCAGAGAATGGAGTTCCTACCTACACCTTTCCTACATACTGAGCAAGGCCATTTCCCTGAGGGGATCTGGGTTCTGTTTTCTCGTCTACTTATAAGGACCTTAGTCTTTGTCATGTTGACTTTGAGACCCTTTCTTTCTAGTCCCTGCTTCCAACTTTGGAATTTATTCTCTAGTTCTACCATAGATTCAGCTATGAGTGCGAGGTCATCAGCATACAGGAGTTCCCATGGGCATCCGGTCTTAAACTCCTCCGTTATTGCCTGCAGGACTATGATGAACAGGAGGGGGCTAAGAACAGAGCCCTGGTGGACCCCAACCTGTACGCTAAATTCCTCGCTATACTCATTGCTAATCCTAACTTTGCTGACTGCTCCCCTATACATGGCTTGTACCACTTTCACAAGCCATTCATCTACTCCTAGTTTTCTAAGAGCCCACCAGATTACAGCACGTGGAACTCTGTCAAAGGCTTTCTCAAGGTCGACAAATGCCAGGTAGAGTGGCTTACTTTTAGCTAGGTACTTTTCCTGTAATTGCCTCACAGGGAAGAGGGCATCAGTGGTGCCTCTTCCTGGTACAAACCCAAATTGCATCTCGTCTATTTTCACCCGGTCCCTAATCAACTGTCAATTATAACACATGATAGACTGTGAACCAGTCTCATAGGCCCTGTAAAAGGTAATGAGCATTGCCCTTCCTTCCTCCTGACTAAAATTCATTGTAATGGAACTTAATTTTGTATAGACATATGTTGAGGAGCTGAAAAATTCACGTATCTGCTATACATAAGTTTTGTAGAGAATACTTTAATTCTAAAACTATTAGTAAATTTTAACGAAATATTATGAGGGAAGTATAATTGTAAACCAATTTGATATAATGTTTTGAAATTGTTTCTTTTTAGCATGCTGATGTGATATGTTGCACTTGTGTTGGTGCTGGTGATCCTCGATTAGCCAAAATGCAGTTCCGCTCAGTTTTGATAGATGAAAGTACGCAAGCTACTGAACCAGAGTGTATGATCCCTGTAGTTTTGGGTTGTAAGCAGGTATGTACTTCTCAATGCAGACATATTGGTTCATTATTAAATATGCCATATATTTACATGATAAAAACTTATATATATTACCTTATATCTACTCTGACATGGGTGGGAGGGCATTTTATGTCTAAGAAATGGGCAAAAATCAAAACCCTGTTTATAATCCGTGGCAGCAAATCAACATATTTAGATGGCGAATATAAGCTGCCCTCGCTACCCCCATTTTTACCATTAATATTTGAGTATAATAATAATAATGAAATTATTGTGTACAGTGCTCAGGTGCACTACAACTCATCAAAGGTGCATATATAGTACATAGAATAATGTACAAATGTCAGGAAAATGAACAGTGTATGAGTCATGATATAATAACAATAATGAAATATTGTGTATAGTGCCCAGGTGCACCACAACTCATCAAAAAAGTGCATGTACAGTACATAGGGCAATGCACAAACATCAGTAAAATGAACAGTGCACGAGTCATGATACACACATGTGTGCATGTGTAACTCTTAACATCCTGCAGTAAATGTCTGAAAGCCTGTTTGTCTATTCAAGTGTTTATAGTATATTTACTAGTGTTCAGATCATTGTCAGAATTTGCAGTATTAAGATAAAATCTTTAATTCTTCATGTGATACAGTTGTAGTGTCGTTTTTAGAATGTTTTGTTAATGATCTCATGTGCTACAGGAAGTTAAGAGTTAATGGTCAAAATGTAACAAACATTTCATTTATAAATAGTATGCTGAAATCTAACTTCTGAGAAGTTGATGCCTGAGCATATATATGCAGCAGCAGTGTAGTGGTTATAGGGACCTCAAAAAAAATGTTTAATTAGTAAATGAATGATAATGGATTAACAGTCTGAAAATTTAATAAGTACTCTCTCTTTAAAATCTGCACTTCACTATTTAATTTTTTTTTTTTTTTGTGCTTTTACTTTGGGGGTCATTTAACTTTTTTTCTTTTTTTTCTTTTTTTTTTCCAAGTTAAGATTATGTATGATTTTGTTTTCTGTTTGGAAATAATAGAACTATATATTTTTCCAATTTTTTTCTAGTTAATCCTAGTTGGTGACCATTGCCAATTAGGACCAGTTGTCATGTGTAAGAAAGCAGCTCGTGCTGGACTTTCCCAATCATTGTTTGAGCGCCTTGTTGTCTTAGGCATTCGACCAATTCGTCTGCAAGTTCAATACCGTATGCATCCAGCTCTAAGTGCATTTCCTTCCAACATTTTTTATGAAGGGTCATTGCAAAATGGAGTTACAGCTGGTGAGTATTTTTACAGCACCATCATCGTCAGTTTTGTCCCCTTTTGTATTGTTGATATGTGCTATACGTGTCTAAAATCTCATGAGGGTAAATGGCAAAGTTGACTTCCGAATATATGAAGTAAATGCTACAAAAAGCATTTTGTCCAGTACCCTCATGATTCTACCAATCCATCGTACTCAGTCTGAGAATATGTTTACACATTAAATCCATTGGCTTTTGTTTGACTTCCTCATATTGTACCTATTTATTGCTAATTTGAAGATACCATTTGCTAATAGGAATGTAAATTGTAAGGTATTATAGATGAAACATATTCTATTTTATATGCTCTTGCGACAGTTTATCTGTATAGTTCTGTTGGTCTGTCAATCTTTACCGTGACATGTTGTATTTCAGATATAATTATTTTTAAATCTAAAACTACAATATGAAACTGTTCATTGTTTGTGGTAGTGAGCAATGGTTTCTTAAAAGACATTGAAAATTGCAGTTTCTCTAAGCTTTGATAATGCATCATTATCATTTAGGGTTGATGAAAGGCAAAGCTGCTGAGGTTAGCTTTGCCTTTCATCCTTATAGGGTCACTAAAATAAAGTACCAGTCACACACTGTGGGCTGAAATTTCTGGCCTTGTGCCTAAATCAGAAACCATTATTATTTAGGGTTGAAGAGATACAGTGACGCAAACAGCTGTGCAAAACTAGATGCATTAACATGTTTATTTTTATGTTGCTAAATGTTCCAAGTGTAAATCCTAAAGACAAGTACCGGTATCATAGCCAGTTAAATTCAATCAACTATACTTTTCCTTACAAAATGTGAAAACTTGTCCCAATGTGGGAAACCATTGTTATTTTGGATGAGAGAAGTGCAGAGCTTGAATGAACTGAGGGAGCAACTTGGTTTTAGAGTAACCCTAAGTGGTATGCAAGTGAGAAGATTGCATTGGTACGGACATATAATGCATATGGACAATGATTGCTGGATGAAGAAGTACCAGGAAATCCCTGTGGAAGGAAGTTGCAGTAGATGCAGACCAAGATGGTGAGAGTTGATCTCACAGAGATGACGATGAAGGAATGCAGCATTTGGAGAGATGCTATGGTGAAAAGGACCCATCCAACCCATGCAAGCATGGAAAAATGGCTGTAAAACAATAGTGATAATGGTCTATAGTTTCACAGAATTTAGTTTGGTACTTTACTTTACTAATCTGGGGTTTTCTTCATGATGTAATCCTTTCATGATAATCATCATCATTGTTTAACGTTCATCTTCCATGCTAGCATGGGTTAGACTTTATAGAAGTAGATCAGGAACAATTAAATAGGTACTTAAGTCACTTTAGTTGATTTATTACTATACTACCTTCTACTTCGTAAGAACCTGATGGAAGCTGCTGATAAGGAAAGAGGTCTGGAGGGAACCAATGCTCTCAGTCCCAAAATTAGAAGCTGTTGGTGAATACCACGCTAATAGTCTATCAAGCGTTAAGCTGCGTTGAAGATTTAGGAATCATTGCAGTTCGGCCAGTGCTGAAGATTCTCAAGGGCATATTGAGAGTTTCATTTTGTAGAGGATAGGTGGTGGATTTCATCCAACACAAGTGTGTGCTTCTCATCTCTGTGTGGACTATATTTTTAACATTTTAATATATTGTATTACATTTCTGCTTTGATAAAAGACTATTACTAGTAACCTACTTTGTATCTTAATTCCCTTGCAGCTGAGAGAACTCGAAAGACTCTGGATTTTCCATGGCCTCAGTTAGATAAACCAATGTTCTTCTATACAACTGCTGGTCAAGAAGAAATCTCAAGTTCAGGCACATCATATTTAAATAGGTAAATACATTTCTATATTGTTTGTAATGATTCAGACACACACACACAAGTGTTGGATGTAAAGTTAAAAGGCTGACCAAGATGTTCTCATGGAATGATCAAATGAGGTGTATTTTTCAACATAGTACTTGGAAAGAAGCAATGCAATTACTAATAAAAAGAGTTGTGATAAATGCATGCAGCTCTAGCATCACTCCTTCATAGTCAGCCTATGAACTTTTCAGCCCACCCTCATTTATACATCATCATCATCATATTACATGGAGGATAGACATTAAACGATGATGATAAATCTGACCTTGCACACTTACACCTCGCGAAGACAATGTCACTGGATCGAGATCTTTGGCGCCACGCAGTAATACAGAAGACCGCTTTCCCTATGTGCAAAGTTAACCTACAGTCAGTAGGCCCCTCCTAACCAAATATACACCCCAACCCACTACCCCTACTCCATCTTCCCACTCCCACCAACATCACCCTTTCTCTGTAAAATTATGTTGGTACCACAACATCCAGTCCAAACTAAAGAGGTCATAGGTGTCACTGCAAAAAAGACAGTCTACACTGTAATGTGGTCGTGTAGAAAACACGGTAAAAAGGCTCCCGGTCCACACTGTAAATGTGGTTGATGTTAGGAAGGGGTTCCAGCCATAGAAAACCTGCCAGATACAGTTCTATTCGAGCGAGACATGGCCACCTGATCAATCTTGCCTCAAGTGGGACAATTCCCATGCTAGCGTGGAAGATAGACGTTAAACGATGATGATGATATACACACACACACACATGCATACTTGCTACAATAGCAGCCAAATCTCAAATCATACCAGACCCTGTTAAAAACAGATGCTCATGGTTGGAATGCCAAAACATGCATACTCAGGCACAAAATCTTTCTGTAATGAAGTTTGTATATTTAAAGAAATTTACTGCTGTTTCTGCTTCCATTTTATTTATTTTTATTTTTTTAGTTCAGTCCCACTGAACATTTTGTTCATGTTTTCTACCATAACCTCTGGTGAACCCAAACCCTGAGAGTGAATTGGATTGACAGAAACTGTGTGGAATCCTGTTAAATAGATTACTAGATGATTCTCCTAATCCTCACATAAGTGTTAAAGACACTGGAAAGGTCATAGGCAATGTCTTCCTTCTTCTAAGCCATAAAAATGAAATACCAATTTCTTCTGTTTTAAATCAATATATCTAGACTTAGCCAATCTAGTAGATAATCCACTCTGTAAATAATGTTTATTCATTAAAAATAATGACAGTTGTGGACATGGTATGTTTTTGTTTTTATTTTATTTATTGTGTCTGTGCATGCACACTACATGAGATTAAAATTTGTATTTATTTTTTTGTATTTACAGAACTGAAGCTGCTAATGTTGAAAAAATAGCTACACGATTTTTGCGGTCAAGCATTAGACCTGAACAAATTGGAATTATAACACCTTATGAAGGACAGAGAGCATATGTTGTGCAGTATATGCAGTACAGTGGTGCATTGAACAAGAAATTGTATCAGGTAAAAGGAATCTCTTTTCCTGGATTTGCATAGATATAAACAAGTGCTCTCTAGTTTTATCAATTTTATTATTTTGGTGGTAATTGTCAAAATTACCATGCTCGACAAAGTGTTGCAGCTAGCTACATCTTGTCACATTTAAATCCTGCAAAAGTTGATGTTGGCTTCCATCATTTTGTAGTTGTTAAAGAATGCACCAATGTACTGTATACTGAGTCAATTTGACAGTTACATCTCTATTAATATTAGTGCTCATTATTGTGGTTGGGGCCAAAAGTAGAAACAATTATTGTGGTGAGTTAGCTTTACCTTTCATCCTCACTGGACCAATAAAATAAAGTACCAGTAATGCAGAAAAAATTGTTGGCCTTGTGTCTAAATCAGAAACCATTATTATGGTGGTGATTAGTAGAATCAATAGTTAGTTAAGCCTGTTGTATTTTCTCAGTTGTAGTTCTATTGAAGTTGACTTTGCCTTTCATCTTTCTACAGTTGATAAACCAATGAGCAGCCAAGTACTACTGGCTTTTTATTAGTGTTAAAAATCCTTTTTAACATGATTTGATGCATAACGTGGAATAAGAGATTTAACTTCATTTTTTTTTTTTAGACATGTGGGAAAGACCTCATTTTGTTCATACATTCCATGTTTTGGCATGGTTTCTATGACTGGAAGCCCTTCATGCCAACCACTTCAAAGAGTGTACTAGGTACATTTTATTATGGTACCAGTGCTAAAGAAGTTGTCATATTCTGTGCCAGACTTTAGTTTATAAGGTTGAAACAAACAGTCTAATCACTGATTTCAGTATGGCATTGAAACTTTTCCTTGTTCAAATCCCGCAGAGGTTAACTTTGTCTTTCATCCTTATGGGGTCGATAAAATAAAGTACCAGTAATGTACTGGGTAATTGCTGGCCTTGTGCCTAAAGTAGAAACAATTATTTATAATTTCAGGAAAGGTATGAATATCACTATTCAATTTTACTCCCTTTTTTTATAAAAGGCATGAAGACCATTCTTACATATTAAAAATAAGTTGTCAATAATGGTAATTTTTTACATGCTATACAAAATACAAAAATTGAGATAGAGGATAGTATACTAGAAAATAGAATACAAAAGTTAAGTAATGTATAAAAAGGATCTTACGGTTGCGAATTGGCAGTCGTTAGAATGTCGGATAGGATACTTTGAGGTATTTGTTCCAACTCTCTGCTATCTGAGTTCAAATCCCACCGCAGTCAATTTTGCCTTTCATCCATTCAAGGTCGATTAAAAAAAAAAGTACGAGTCAAATACTGGGATTGATTCTTCCTCTATATCTCTTTCTCACTTCCATTCTCTCACTCTCTATCCTCCTCTGGAAGAAATCTACTGTATTTAGACTCGGAGAGGGATGGGCTCCACCAGGTTTTAAAATGCTCTAGAAATGCTGTATCTCACGACAGTGTCTCTACAACTCCCTCAGGAGCTACAGGTCCATGCCATGCCTTGCTAAAAAGATCTTGCTCATAACTCAGTGTTAAGTTGTCAGCATAAGAATGGATATATGGCAGGTACTGTAAAATCTTGACTGTTTGATAAGAACTAGAACTTAAAATATGCAACAATGCAACAAGTGCAGAGAATAATTTGCTGTAGTATAAATAATACTGGATGGGAATTTAGTAAAATGTATAGTTATTAGGGTACAAAGTAAAGGGGAAGAAGTCTGGAGAACTTTTACCTCTACATGAGGTCCAATGGTGTATTTGCTAAAACAGACGTCAAACATAAATGATTTACTATAGTTGAAATGAGTTGAGTGGCTTGTTGAATGTGAGAAAATAAATAACAAAAAGGGTTAGATGGCCTTGAGTTAACAAAATGACTGGGTATCAATCACCTTGCAAGGGGACAGTTATAATGATATAGCCAAAAAATATAAATGGATAATTGATAGGTGAAAATATACTGTATCTTGATGGAAATATATCTACAGTTTAAGAAGACAAGGAGGAAATGGTAAGGTCAGATCTGAGAATGTCTTGCAACTATTAGGGTAATGTGATTAACATTTGCAAAAGAATGAAGCTTAGTCTTTTTAACCGTTTTGGTACCAACTCACTTGAGATCATCCTTTGGTTTTTAAGTATTTTGTATAAAACAGTTTTGTTATATTCCAAATAATTATTTTACCAAATTCTTGATTATTTTCAAAATTACTGTATATACTCAAATATAAGTTGCCACCCTCATTTTATGTCTGAGAAATGGGCAAAAATCTAAATCCCATTTATAAGCTAAGGCAGCTTATCAACACATTGTTTAGATGGCATATATAAGCTGACTCATTTTATCATTGATGTTTTGGTCACATATTCCTCAACTTTATTGAAGTATATACAGTAATTAAAACAGTCAGTGTATTTCATTATACAAAAAGTTGTATTATATATTTTGGCGTACCTGTGTGATAGTGGTCAAATTGTGTCAGTTCTAAATAAATGTGATAAAATGGTGTGGTTTATCATCATCGTTTAATGTCCAGCTGTTAATTGCTAATAAATATGTGTTTGTTATTACAGGAGATTGAGGTTGCAAGTGTGGATGCTTTCCAAGGACGGGAAAAAGACTTTATCATTCTATCATGTGTCCGATCCAATGAACATCAAGGAATTGGTTTCTTGAATGACCCTCGTCGTTTAAATGTTGCCCTCACAAGAGCACGGTAAGCTAGATTTAACTTAGTTAATATCATTCATTTACTCTTGTCTTCTTTCGAATTCGCAAAAACACAAAAAGAAAGAAAAAAAATAGTAAATTGATTTGCAAAAGTCTGTGTTCAGGTAAAATTTTCTTGAATTATTAAAGACTTATTTTTCAAATCAAAATATAAAAATAAAAGAAAAAATTAAGTCAAGTCTTTACATGTAGTCATTTTTTTAATGCCAATCTTTAATCTTTAAAATCGATGGTAGAGATAAAGGACTTATATTCAGTGTCAACTTATTCTACGTAAATGTTTGAATTTTTGCTCAGATATAAAATAGTGGGGTTGTCTTATATTTTAGTTTATACGGTGCATTTAAGAGGATGGGGGTTTCTGTTCTTGAGAAAATCTAGAAGCAAATAGATAAATCTCGATTAAAGAGATTTCCTCTTTCAGCTCTTGTTAGAAGTTTTAACATCTATCCATTTCATTCATGTTATATAAGGTTATAAAATTTCATTTGATCTTGCATTTAAGATTTGTAATTGGTTTGTGCTAATTTTATTTGAAAGGTTGTTGAAAAATACAAAGGATGTTTGCTGCATAAAAGATAAATAAGTGGGCAATAACATAATATAATGAGCTGAGTTTCTTAATTAAAATAAGACATTTCGATTTTTCAAAAGTAATACACAAAGTATTTTGACTATAATGTCATAAAATTTGGATTGTGTTTATTACTTTTCTATGCCATATACCTGTGATAGCATTTGTATCATCCTCCCTTCACCCATGACATTGTGCCTATTTTCCTCCCTTATCTCCCTTCATTTTATCCACTCCCCTCCATAAAAACATAGCTCAGTTGGGGCAAGCCATCATCCCCTTCCCTATAAGGTAAAGAGGATTCTTCAGTCATGATAAAATGCACCTAGTACTCTCTGTAAAGTGGTTGGTGTTGGGAATGGCTTCCAGTCATAGAAGCTGTGCCAAAAAGGTTTGAGGGGGAGCCTTCAGTTACAGCACAACAACCTCTCTTGTGCTGCTGCCACAAAAAATGCGCCCAATACACTCTGTAAAGTGATTGGTGATAGGAAGGGCATCAGCTGTAGAAACCATGCCAAAAAAGGGGGTAGGATGACTCTCCAATTGTGCCAAGGGCACAAAAACTTCTCTACTATTTTACCATGATAAAATGCACCCAGTACACGCTATAGAATATGGGAATATATATAAGTAAGGTGTACCCATCCAACCTGCCTGAGGGGTTAGTGGCTCTGGCTAAGTACTGACTTGGTCTGTGTTGACCTGTCTAACCCTTAGCAGAGAAAGCAAATGTTAAATGATCATGCCAATGTTAGATCTAATTTTGCTCTGTCTTATTAACTCTAAACATCTTGTAATGATTTTGCAGAAAATACTTAAAAATTAGTTTGTTAATTCAAATATTTGTTGTATCTTTACTAGTGGACAGATCATGATGAAAATTAGAATACAGACTACTTCAGTGTTTAATGTGATGCACTCATGGTGTTTTTTTAATACTTTTCAAGAATGTCTTGCTAATGCAGTTCCATATACATTGAGAGAATATTATTGTAATTAAGGCAATATTTTAACTTTACTATAAAAATTTAATAATGATTTCTCTGTTTATTTTATATTAGTGAAGAGTGTGCAATTTTGTATTAAACTTCTTTCTCTTTTAGATATGGAATTATTATTGTTGGGAATCCCAAAGTACTATCTAAAGTAAATATATATTTTTTTATTTAAAAAAATGTTCTAATGTTTAAGTTACATATTAACCCTTTCGTAAATATAACTTTAATTAAATATACTTGATTTCAATTAACAAATTAAGAATTTTGAGGGATTTATTAAAATTATTTCATTACTATGAGAAAAACTTAATATATGGTTTCTTATATGAAATTATGTTGGAAGATTTTTATTTAAATAGGAACGCTTTAAAATGGGTGGTTTTGTTTCATTAGAACCAGAGCTGGGTTGATATCAAAAGGGTTAATTTTTCATGTTTTTTCATAAAATGAAATAGTTGATGCTAAGTGATTGTAATATATTTGTCTAAGTATTAATTATTCTATCTTTTCACAGCAACCACTTTGGAATCATCTCCTAACTTATTATAAAGAACAGAAATGTCTGGTAGAAGGAGCTCTCAATAACCTAAAAGAATCACTTATCCAGTTTAGTAAACCAAGAAAACTTGTGAACACCACCAACCCTGTATGTCTTATTCACTTATTCAGCTATAAATATTACTTACAATGTCTCTATAGTCTCTTCTCCTTAGCTTTTCTTTCTTTCTTCTTTTTTTTTTCTTTTTTTTTCTTCTGGTCTTTATGGAGACTCATTATTTAAACCTGTTGAAACTGTAGAATTGAAGATCTAAGAAATATTTAATGTAGAATAAGTATGAAAGAAATTTTGGAGTTTATTGAGTTATGATATCTATCATATATACTTGAATATAAGCCAGGGAAAATGTGACAAAAATTAATGGTAAAATAGGTTGGATTAAATATGCCATCTAAATGTGTTATAAATGGGATTTAGATTTTCGCCTATTTCTCGTGAAATAGGGGCGTTGGCTTATATTTGAGTATATATGGTAAGTGCTGGAACATATGTAAATCCCCAGCCCATGTCAGACCAGTAACTTTTATTAAGTACCAACACAATTTGTAACAACCCATCTAAATCAAGCCAGCATGGAAAAGCAGACATTAAATGATGATGATGATGATGAAGTTGATTGCATTAGGTATAAGTTAATGTGAGAATGTCCTACATTTTAATGTAATCTCCCTGTCTCGTGAAATAATAGATCATTGTTCACATTTGCTTTTACTTACGTTCCCTCTCTCTTGTATGACATATGCTCAATGGTTAGAGAGACAGATTGAGATTGGTGAGCCAGACTAAGTCATCATTTGTAGTAGTATGGATTGCCTGCAGGCCACTAGAAATTGTCTGAGGGGGCAATCCCAAATAACATGCAGCACTGTCTGCTCAGAGACTCCACAGTCACATGCTGGGCTCTTTCATTTTTCATCAATAGAGATGATGGGTTGTCCTGGCATGTGTTGTGCCGATCCGATTAAGGAACATCCATTGCTTTCTAGGAAGGTCAAAGCAGCTGGTTTAGATGTGGGTTGCTGGACGAGGTCTTGGTTGGCAAATCTAGATTCATTCCATTATCTTCACCACTCTTCCTCAGATCAAAGTTATTGTTTTTTCCTTACTAATAATAGTTTGAGACTAGCCAGTAGTTAAATACTGTAAGATTGTTAGGTTTCCTTTAATGAAACTGATGCATCTGTTTCAGTTGCTTTTCTTTATTTTATTTCTAATTTATATTTATGTTCTGCAAACATGGTTCTAAATTTGAACCCACTGTGCGGCACCTTCCGTGGATGTCTTTTAATATAGGCTTGGGCTTATATATTAACCCTTTCGTGAATATACTTTTAATGAAATACACTTTCTTTCAATTAACTAATGAAGAATTTTGAGGGATTTATTAAAATTATCTTAATATATGTTCTTATATGAAATTATGTTGGAAGATTTAAATATGAACCCTTTAAAATGAGTGGTTTTGTTTTAAAGAACCGTGTGAGTGAATTTAATGGATGGAAACTGTAAAGAACTCTGTTGTATTTGTGTGTTGTCAGTCACTACATGTTTCGCCATATCACCATTAGAAAAAAATATGCTAGCGATGATTATTTTCTTCCCCTCAGTTTAGTGGTTCAGCGAGTGTCAGTGATACATGCCATATGTAAAAAAGATAATAAAGTATGGGTTGACATCTTGAAGGATATCTGACCTTAGAAAAACTGCCTCAGAAAGGTCTCATCTGGCCCATGCCAACATGGAAATGTGAATGTAGAAATAATTGTTCCTACTTTTGGCACAAGGCCAGCAATTGTCCCAGTGGATTACTGGTACTTTATTTTTGATGATATAAATGTCTTGACTAGCACTATCTAATATTAGAGAGTTGTCATTTAAGAGTTAAGTTCTATTTTTAATTCAATGGCTATATTTATCTGAAAACATGAGTTCATGTCTGAGTTTCCATTGTCCCTAGACCTAAGGCTTATTGTATTACTTTGCATACAAAACTAATCTGCTTTATAAGGATACTTCCACTCCTTGAATGTATATTTCAATATAAGCTAGATTCCCCCTCCTCATTTTATGCCTGAGAAATGGGCAAAAATCCAAACCCCATTATAAGTCGAAGTAGCTAATCAACACTTGTTTAGATGCCGAATATAAGCCAACTTCCCATTTTACTATCTTTTTTTTTTTTTTGGTCACACATTCCTTGGCTTATATTCGAGTATATATAGTAGATGTTTTAGTTTACTGATTTTATGAGAAAAAATTTACCTTTGATGTTGGGAAAAGAACATTGTTGCATGAATCACCAATTATCTTTCTGCTAACAAGCTGAATTTTTATTTTGTTTTAAAGGGTGGCAGATTTATGAGCAATACCATGTTTGATGCTAGAGAGGTTTTAATTCCAGGAAGTGTCTATGATCGTTGTGGAAGTAGTAAGTTGTTTTCATTATTTCTAATCTGTGTATAATAATAATATTTTTGCTGCATTGTAAAATGGTCATTTTGTTACTACGAAAAGAAGTGTCATTTTGGTGCCATGATAAAAGGCACTCAGTCCACGCTGTAAATGTGGTTGGCATTAGGAAAGGCATCCAGCCGTAGAAACCAAGCCAGAAACAGTTCAGCATGAGCAAGACATAGTCATTGGACCTGACTTTACTCACAAAAGGACAACCCAACTGACCCATGAAAAACTGGATGTTAAACGATGATGATGTATTCAAAGTTTAACCTTTATATGTGTTGTTTCTCTAACATTTAAAATATGGCTTGTCTGTCACATGATAGAATGATGTGAGTTCTTGTGTTAAGAAAATATACTGTTATAATATTTTGTTTAGTATTGGCGTTTATTACTTCAATGTTAGGAATTAAATGAATTTATCTTGAACCCTGTGTAGAGAATAATTAAAATATATTTTGCATCTAGTAGGTAACACAATGTCTCTCTCTTTCTCTTCTTTCAGAACCTGGTGGCAAAGGATTTAACTCTAATTTTTCAAGTAAGTTAATAATAATAATAATGAAAACTGTGTACTGTGCACAAGTGCACTATAACTCATCAAAAAAGGTAGCCAAGAGTGAATGTATAGTACATGGAATAATGTACAAATGTTAGGGAAGTGAACTGTATGAGTTATGATACATGTGTGTGTGTGTGTGTGTGTGTGTGTGGAAGGAGAATATCAAGTGTAGTGTTGATGAATTTCGGGAAGCCTGCAAGTTTTGAAGGATGCAGTGTCCTGACAGCTAACAACAGATGCAGGTAGTTTGTAACATGCTTCAGAAAATCTGAAAAAATGTTTCCAAAAATCATGGGAGTTGTACTGTTTTCGGATTTTGTAAGCATGTCCACAGTGTTTGACATATGGAATTCAAAAAGGTGCTGAGGGTTGTGGGTTGGGAAGATGGTTAATAATCTTGTGAGTATCCACCAAGTCAGTTGCCAGACGTCGGAGCTTTAATGCATTCATGCCTAGGAAAGCAAGGCATTCAGGGTATGGTAGATGCCTGATGGAAGGTATTTGTTTGGTTGCGTGTTTCTGAATAGTTTCTAGATCAATATTCTGACCAAGATAGTGGTTCCAGACTGGTGATGCAAATTCTAAGTGTGAATGTACCATAGCTGTATACAGCTTTAAATAGATAGCTGGAAAGCAACTCACAAAGGTCTTACTGAGTGATTCTAAGACACATGCTGCCTTCTTGAAAATTTTAGAAATGTGCTTTGTCCAGCGCAAATTGCTGTTGGCAATAATGCCCAGGTTACATTCACATTCACTTGAGATTGGTGTTGTGGAGGGAGTATGTTTTTTTCCTCCCAAAATACATGGTGGTATAATTGTCCACAGCCAGTATGTGTTGCCAGTTCGTAATCTATTGCTGCATGAGTCAATGAGACTAAATTAGGTTGAAATTGTGATCCTTTGGTTATCGCTTGTCTTTTGAGAAGTTATAACCCACCTCATTATTTATCATCATTATTTTACAGCCATTTCATACTTACAGGGTCGACAAAATAAAGTACCAGTAATGCACTGGGTAATTGCTGGCCTTGTGCCAAACGTAGAAACAATTATTTTACAGCCATTTACTACAATGGTTGGGAGAGTCATGTTCTTAGACTGGATAGGTCAGATAATCAAGTCTTGCTTATATGTTCCCTTTTGGCATGGTTTCTACAGTTGGACATCTTTCTGGTGTGGACTGGGTGTGCTTTGTCATGATACCAGCGCGTACTGGGTGTATTTTGTGATACCAGTCATCGTGTTGAAAGGACTCTTCAGTCAAGTCAAATGATAAACAAAAGTTTCTTCCAACCTGTTCTAACATCGAAAATTGGGTGTGAAAACAATGACTGAACTCTCTGGCATTATAAGTGTATATATATTGGTCAAGGGCAGTGGATTGGCTGTATCGGTAGAGCGTTGGACAAAATGCTTTGTAGCAAAGAGTTACGGCCTTTACCATTCTGAGTTCAAATCCCGCCGAGGTTAACTTTGCCTTTCATCCTTATGGGGTCGATAAAATAAAGTACCAGTAATGTACTGAGATAATTGCTGGCCTTGTGCCAAAAGTAGAAACAATTATAAGTATATATATTTTTTATGTAGGATAAAGATAATTAAAAAAAATTTTTTTTTCTTTAGCTGGAGTTAATATTCGTGATCAAATGGTTCGTCCTCATGACCCATTGAGCTACATTGCCTCTGACAGGAATTTTGCAGCCAATTCTCTGAACTTACCGGTGCCTGTAGGTATGTTCATGCCTTCTGTGGCACATTTCCAAAACCAGCAAGGCCAACAGCAA
Source organism: Eledone cirrhosa (assembly GCA_964016885.1). Lineage (NCBI taxonomy): Eukaryota > Metazoa > Mollusca > Cephalopoda > Octopoda > Eledonidae > Eledone > Eledone cirrhosa. Next base: position 271,671,223 of record OZ024740.1, on the reverse strand, counting down.
CAGCAACAAACTTCAAGTAATGCAGGTAATTAATTTTACTCATAACATACAGTGAGGCTTATGTTTTCAGTTTTATTTGAATCTGCTCTAACATATTTTTCAGCTGAAATGTTTTCTCATTTACTTAATTTATTGTATTGACTGTGGTCTTCTTCCAGCTGGACGTGGCAGCGGTTTACGTAAGAACCGACCTGGTCGCCAGAAACCTCCTCGTTATAGCACAACTCAGCAGCAAAATGTTACTCAACAAAATGTGACTCAGACCAGTCAAAGTCAAGCCAGTCAGGTAAGTCCAGTCGATATATATATATATATATGTTGTTTCCTTGATCAAGACACTTTATTTCACATTGCTCTAGTTTACTCAGCTGTAGAAATGAGATGATAGGACTGGGGTCCCTATCATTCCACTGCAAAGTGGTTGTGGAGGTGCCTCGGCAAAAAAGCACCCAGCACTCACTGTAAAGTTGACGTGTAGGCGCCACAGAAAAAAAAGCACCCAGCACTCACTGTAAATGAGGTTGGTATTAGGAAGGGCATCCAGCTGTAGAAATCTAGCCAGAATCAGTTCCTGAATGAGCAAGACAACGTCAGCCAACCGGACACTGCCCACAACAGGACAACCCGTCTCCCATGCTAGTGTGGAAGAACGGATGTAAAACGGTGATGATGATATATATCATCATCAAACATCCACTTTCCATGCTAGCAACGGTTGAACGGGTCTACATAGGCCTAGTCAGTACTGAAGTGGAGCTACAGACCACCCAGACAGGCTATGAGGTGTGTATCCTGCTTACGTACGGTCATATTGTGTGCAAAGGAGAAGTTGTGTCTTCTGAAAGGTCCTCCTAACACCATCCACTTAACAGTGTGTACTGAGTGCTTTTATTGTGTAGTATAGATATCTATACTGTCTTGTGTTTTTCATATGAGACAAATAAAAGGGTGTTAAGATGAGCATCCAACCATGAATCATTTACCTTGTGTGTGGATGCTTAATGAGTATAAAACCTGTTAAGAGGCCCACAGGTCTTACCCCTACTTCATCAGGGGAAATGGCCTAAAGACACTTGTACTTGGTTAGTATCTTAGTTAAAATGGTGAAATGATAAGAATGGTAGAGTGTCAGACTAAATGCATAGCAATATTGAATGCTTTTTTTGTTTGCAAAGGTATTTAAATATCCATTGGATTACTGTACCTCACTACCTTGACTAAGTATATCTTAGTCTTCTAAGCAGCAGGAGCAAGTATTGACCATTGTGGCATCAGCTTTCAACATTGAGTTCAAATCTTCTTGGTGTAACTTACCTCTAACATCATTAAATTTCTCTTTACATGAAGACAAATATCTTCAAGGACACTGAACTTGCATTTACTTAAGTATAATTTAGTATTTCCTTACATCCACTTTTAATTTTAAAGAATGTTACTTCATTTTATGGCACATGAAAATACCAATATTTTGATCAGCTTATTTATGCCATTTAAACAATGTGTTGATTAGCTGACTCAGCTTATAAATGTGGTTTGGATGTTTGCCCATTTCTCAGACATAAAATAGGGGTTCAGCTTATATTCAAGTGTATACGGTATATTGTTTTCAAGAATTACATTGTGTATAACATATATTCAAGTATATATGGTATATTGTTTTCAAGATTTACATTGTGGACATCGTATGGAGTTTATGCTTATTCCCTTTCTGCATATTGAACAGGGCCACTTCCCTGAAGGAATCGGGGTCCTATCTTCTCTCTTAATCACTAGCACTTTAGTTTTGGCTAAGTTTACTCTGACCTTTTGATTCTAAATTCTGTTTCCAAACTTATTTTCTAGATCTTTAATGGATTTGGCTATAAGAACCAGATCATCTAAATATATATATATAGGATTACTTTCTAAATTTCAAATTCTGTTCTTCATTTCTATACACATTTCTTACTTATATATTTGATAGGAAGTCTCGCAAGCGTTTTCACAGGGTCCCTTGACTCAGGGTCAACTGTCAATGAGCCAACCTTTCCAGATGAGCCAACCTGGCCTTTCTGGACTATCTCAACCAGAACTTTCTCAGGTAAAATTTTTAATTTCATTACATTGATGAAAAAAAACTTCTGCATTTTTTTTTTTTTTTTAAGCGGAGTTTAAAGACAACACAAGTTAATTATTATTGGTATTTTATATTGTGGAAATGCTGTTCTTTCAAACATTTATGGAAACTGAATAAGGGATACATAATTGTCTTGAAGAGTTTCTCTAATATTTGACAGTTAAATAACTCCTGTATTTTTTTTTTACAGGATAGCTTTTTGGGTGAGGATTTCAAGTCTCAAGCTGATGGCCTGCTTTCTCAAGACTCCACTTACCAAGGCGATCGGATGTTTTATGCCTCACAGCTATCCCAAGGTCCTTTCCACTAGTGGCCGCGGTGTTGCAGCCCCCCTTGTGGCAGGAACAGTAGGCTTGAAACAAGAAAGCAGAGGATACAACTAACTACCAGTGTACAAGGCTGCAGTGTCTGACCGGCGGAGAGAACCACAAACCACTCGACGATGATGACGTCTGCTGCACATAAGTGTAGCAAGTGTACTGGAGGAGGTGGAGGAGGGTGACGGTTGTGCAGTGAGTTAAGGACAGGGAGGTGCATGGCTACTTGTGCTGCAGGTTTGCTTGTTGCAGCTGTGTCTGATGTTGGGAGCTGCTGGTGCTGCCACCGTTAGTGGTGGCAGCTGAAGGATCAGTTGATACTTGTGGGCGAAAGAGCATGCAAGCAAAACAACTCCTTATGCCTCCCCCACCCCCCAAGCGAGAATGAGCTGACAGAAAAGCAAGAGTGTGTTACCAACATAACAGGTTGGCAAAGCAGGCTGATAGCTGTAAGAATATACTCATAGAAAATGACAAAGTTTTTTAAAAAATCAAATCAGAAGAAATTTGTCTAGAAATTTTTCAAGATTTAATTTTTTTATTCCTTCATTTTCTGTGATTCAGAAAGAAACGTGCAAATTTGCTCCAAGTGAGGAAAATTTGCCTTGGGCTTTAAATGCCTGGCTTATACAATATTACTGCGAATCGGCTGGAGTACTGAGTTGTGTGGCCACAGCTCCTAATAAGTTACTCTCTATTCCCTCCTGCCGACCAACTTCATTCACTTACTCCCTGTCGCTGTCACTGCCTGCCAGTCTCACTTGCTGTTTGACTGCAGGCAGATACACACATACACATGCATACCTTAGAAGCTGAAGACACAGACAGCAGACACTGCCCTAATCTGGATTCATGGCATACTTGAATTAAGACATCATCTGGCTTGAAATAATTGAAAAAAAAAAAGAAACGAAAATAAAATAAAAAGGAAAAAAAGTAATAATTAAAAAAAAAATTAATTGGGAACTATCCTAAATTTGAAACCTCCAATGCCACATGTAGACAGACAGTGCAACTGTGCAGTACAGGACCTGTTAATATCCTGGACATAGGGCTTATTGGGGAGATCAATTTTGATCATATTTTTTTTTTCATTCTCCTTCAACTACTATTTTCTTTTTTAGTCTTTCTAAAATAGACATTTTACTTTAGTTTTAATTTGATTATTTTTGTCCCCTCCCTATAATACTTTCCTAATTAATCACACACACCACATTTCTTTCTTGCTTCCTTTTTGGGGTGTTCAGGCACTTTAACTATTAAATTCTCTAGTGAAACAAAATTTCTCAATAAAAATAAAGAGATAGAGATAGATACATAGAGAGAGTGCGAGCGAGAGAGGAAGGAAGAAAACAACAAATTTCCTATTAACTTCTGAATCGGTTAGCTGCCAGAGTTAAATGACACTTTTCTTACCATTTCTCAGTATGAAGGGCTTCACATTACTTGTATATGCTAAAAGCCATCTTGTTCAGCTTTGTTTTTTATATCATCTAGCAGTTAAAAAGGAAAAAGCCCCAATCTACACAATTTAACTTTGTATAGTTTTGAAATAGGTTTAACAGATATATATAAATACACATGCAGTGTTTTAACTATCACTCATAAATTCTTAGTTATCTCATAATATGGCCCTGACGTGCAAATTTTACTTGGGTTAAATTTTTTCTTTTTTAGCGGGAGAGTAAAAACAAACAGCAAATTATGTCTAAATTATTTGTAACTAGGGTGTATTTTTCAATGGGTTTCATATAAGTATAGCTTTGTGTTTTAATCTTTGTTTGATTTATATTACATTGTGATTGCTTAGTGCAAAATAAAAATCAGAACTCTAAATTATACAATGTTAATTCTTTATTTCTCCCTGTTTCTTGAAGCACATTCTCTAATCCTTCTTTGGATTAATTTGAACTTGAAAAAGTTTTGTAAGCTATCCAAATACTTTTATTTTTCTAACTTCAGCAGCTTGTATTAGGATTTATTTTGTGTAAATTATTTTTTGTTTCCATTAACATTTTGTAGATGACAATTATTTTGACTTTAAATGACATTTTTTTTTTTTTTTAGAAAGAAAATGTGTTCTGTTTAAGCTTCCTTTCAATGTTTTGAACATTTTCAGCTTTAAAGCTTGTAACATAGTACTTCCCTCCCACTTACTGGATATCTAAGTAGATAAGGTTTAACAAATTGTTAAGTTATTTGTTATGACTCTTTTGACAGACTTCTTGCTAAATTGTAGTCAGTAGAAAACTTTGCTATGGGATTTTAAAGGAATTGTGCTTTTACAGTGTAGTGCTGTTTTAACGTCAATAAAAGTTTGGAAATAAATGTCTTCTATGCTTTTGTTTGCATCTTTTTTCTTTTAATATATTTTATCTTAAAGCTGTACTATTTTATGCCAGTTATAAAGCTTTGATTTCTGATGTGGAAAATGTCGATTAAATTCTACCACATATAAGGGTTAACATTTGAGTTGACTAAACATTCCTCCAAAATTTGTGGTCTTGTGCCAATGAAAAAAACCAGTGATTTCTTTTTTGTTGATTTGTTTCAGTTATTGTTAGTCTCTATATTCCCCAGTGTTTCTAACACTTGATGTCTGTGTTTTATGCTGAACCAGACATAACATTTTCTAGCCATGTCTACACACTTTTCTGTGAAATTCAGTGTGTTTGAGTAACTGGGTCAACAAACAAAAAAACTCCCCCAAAATATCTTGATCACAAAAGCACAATCATGCATTCCATTCGGCTTCATAGCTATAGCTAATGAAATAGCATGTGTTGCTCAATGCCATTCTTATTAGTCAAATTATTACCATTTAAAAACCAACAGGTTTTCCATTCTGAACATATAGGAAGCTTAATCCATCTTATTTACTGTATATACACATATAAGCCCTATTTTATGTCTGAGAAATGGGCAAAAATTGAAATGTTTAGCTGGCATGGTTTTGAATTTATTTATGATGTGGAGAATATACTTCTCTGAATTGAGATCACAGCTCCAATCGCTGGGCAAAACCAGCCAGCAGTAGGCCCAAGCAACATGTTTGGATAGCATCCATGAGCTTGGGGATCCAGTTGGAGACGGTTGCTTCTGGAAGGAGTGTTTGAGGACTCTGCCCCCACGACCCTCTCAGGAATAAGTGGGCAAAGAAGAATATATTTATGAAGTTTTTAGAGTATAGTTTTTGTTTTAGAATTCCATTACATAATGAATTTTTATCAATTTTCAACTGTTTTGAAAGCCATATTCATTTAATATCAAAAAAGAAACTGGTGCAATATTCACCTCCAAAGTGAAAGTATTTTAGCACCTCAATTACGTAGAATTTTGAAGTTGATGAAAATCGGCAAAATATTGACCTTGAATATGTTGAACCACTATTTTACCTTTTTTTTTTTTTTTTTTTATCATATTTCTTAACTTACATACCACCACCTGGTCCTTGGGTGCCTTTAGTTGAGTTAACTCTGTTGCAAGAATTTAGGCCGGATCACTAGTTTGACTAAGGCTAGTGGGAATAAATTATTTTCAATCATGCAGATACACTACTCAATTTTTTTCAACTAAAATAGACCAGTGAAAGACTTAAAATAAAGTGGTCTAAATTCACATTAAAAAAACAAAAAAACAATGGATTCCTTTATATTTCATTTTACTAACAGTGAATAAAATGTCCATTCAGCAATATACCAAGGTACACTCAAGAGGTTTTTTTTTCTAAGGCCCTTTTAATTGAATTATGTAACTGTCACTCTGTTGCCATCCAGATCTTTTTCCAGGTTCAGGCTGCTACACCACTTTAGGACAACTTGAAAGCTCAATATGCAATAGTTTTGTGAAGCTCAGCAGAAACCTAAGAAATGGTCAAAACTTTCATGAGCTAGGCGAATGTTTTCCATTGGCGCAGGTGAGGAATGACAAAATTCTGGATGAGGCCTGTTGTGCATCTCTTCTGACAATTTGAAATGGCTGAGGGCACCGTGCACAGATGCCAAGTTTATTTCCAAGGTGGTCAATGAAGATCAAAAGCAGAGGTGCATTGATGACAGTAGGGAGATGGTTGAGTGGATTGCTTCGAATCCACGTGTCCTTGAGTATCTGCTAACCTGTGATGAGAGCTGGGTCTACTGTTATGATCCAGAGACCAAGAGTCAGTGCCCAGTAGAAACATTGACTCCCAAAGACCCAAGAAATGCAGATCCCATTCTTCGACAGCAAGGGCATCATCTACATCCACTGGGTCCCCCACAGTACGATGTAGGTTTTTAGGCAATTTAGAAAGAGATTTCATTACAAGAGACCAGAACCCTAAGTCTGGTGATCAAGACAGTCCCTCATCCTTCCTACAGTCCAGATTTAGCCTCATGTGACTTCTGGGTGTTCCCAAAGCTAAAGAGGTTCAAGGGTATCTGCTTTGAAGATGGAGGCTGTGACAAGCACCCTGGACACCTTCACTTTGGACTACAAGGAGGCCTTCCAGAAGTGGTTGGAGTGCGACAAGTGCATTGAATTTGGAGGATCCTACTTTGAGGGAAACTAGAGTTTAGTTGTGATCTGTGTTAAAACCACTTGAGTGTGTGTGTGTGTATATATATATATATTTACTGTAACAGGATTAGGGATAATAATTCTGAATAAAACAACCCTTTAGCATTTATTTTATTCTATATATACTATAGTATTTTTGTGGTAAAGGCTTTATCTCACAATATCGAATCTACAAGATTTGGGTGTTATTTATTTTGAGAACAATACCTTAACATCAGTATGAGAGACCAGTTTGAGGCTGGTTTAAATGCTAAAGGGTTAATTCAGTAATGTAATATTGTATGAATAACAATGACAGTCAGTAAGGTTGCTCATTAGTTTTTATTTTTTTCAAATTGCATAATAAAGTATTTATTATACAACATATAAATTAGAGAAATGGATTAAGACTTGTTAAATGCAATTTTATAATATTTTACCACCGTGGATGATTACTATAACGTGTAGGTGTTTGTCCTTGGACAGCTTGGGATATTTCTTCCAAAAAACTGGAAAAAAAAGAGTTCATGAAAAATATATGATAAACATTTGAGTATGTTTGGAAATTGAAACTATCCTATCAACTGCAAAATACCGGTTAACAGTTAAAATAGAAGAGAAAAATGGTGTGAATTTAGCTATTTAATTTTTTTTTCTTTCTCTTGCAAACATTTAGTCCAAGATACACTTCGGAGAAAATATAAGATGGTATGGTCAAAGGTAGAATGTCTTTGATCATAGGTCTACTCAAACAAAGCTAACCTGGGATTTAGTGAGATAGACTGAACCAAAAAATATTTTTTATAGAATTTAAACAAATGGGCTATGTAACTGTAGCATCACAGTTATTCTGCTTCTGTCTTATTTATAGCCACTGATTTTTCAACAGACAGCTCTATCTATTTCCTTTTTTTAATAGTTAGAAAATGTGATTAATTGAATTAGCTGTAATGAATTTCTAGCAAGTAATAACTCATCTCAGTAATTATATTGTGGTGAGAGCAAATGGTTTGGTTTTGAATGCTGCCAATTCTCTTATTGATGGTTCAGACTGAGTAACTCAGAGATCAGCAAGTCACTCTAGGTAGAGCCACTACTTCTCTGATAATATCGGCATGTGGTTAGAATGTCTCAGAAAAGAATTACTGGACAGATTTTACAGACAAAAACTAACTAGTAGGGGAGACCCAGGGGTAGACTCCAAGCAAGATGGTTGGATAACATCCACAAGCTTGTCTGGTCTTGCTTGGTGATCCAGTCAGATCAATTGGAGACGGTTACTTCTGATAGGAGCCACTGGAAGATGTGGTTGAGGTCTCTGCCACCATGACCCTCCCAGGAATAAGTGGGCAAAGAAGAATATTCTGAGATTATACATGTATACAAAAACATAAGCATTTTAAGGCCATTTTCTCTGATAAAAAAGGTGTTAGCTTTACAGGCCCCATGACAAGCATCATACTGATCATGGGGTGTATTTTGCAGCAATGTTTTACAGCTGGATGCCCTTCCTAGTACTATACTCTTTAGTTGCTTATTCTTACAAAGATTTGGTGTATCTATTCTAAACTGGATACAAACAGCAAGAAATTATATACATATGGAAAAGAAAAAAAAATTAAAAATAAGTACACCATTTTCTTGCATGTCATAAGAACCAGCTAAAAAATTCTATCCACACCATGTCATCAGGAAAAAGTCAATGTAAAAATAATGGTCATGATGATAATATATATCATCATCATCAACACATAAGAAGAAAAACCTTTCAAGGACACTCCTTATCCTTTGTTCCTAGCTATGACTTCATTAACAAATCTGATGAATGAAACATCCAGTGGTTATGAATGCTGCAGACTAACTATAAACCATCACCTCTCTATGGATGACTTGAAAATGTTTGCAAGAGGTGAGATATATATATATATATATATAACCCATGCTAGCGTGGAAGAACGGACGTAAAATGGTGATGATGATGATATATATAAATATATATGTATAAGTATGTATGGAGGCACATGGCTTAGTGGTTAGAGCATTGGTCTTGCAATCGAAAGGTTGTGAGTTCAATTCTCAGACCGGGTGATGTGTTGTTTCCTTGAGCAAGACACTTTATTTCACATTGCTCCAGTTTACTCAGCTGTAGAAATGAGATGATAGGGACTGGGGTCCCTATCATTCCACTGCAAAGTGGTCGTGGAGGTGCCACGGCAAAAAAGCACCCACTGTAAAGTGGTCGTGGAGGTGCCACAGCAAAAAAAGCACCCAGCACTCACTATAAATGAGGTTGGTGTTAGGAAGGGCATCCAGCTGTAGAAATCAAGCCAGAATCAGTTCCCGTCCCACCCTTGCAAGCAAGGAAAAAGCGGACGTAACGTAAAATGAAATGATGATGATGATGATGTATACGTACATACATATATGTATACAGACGTACAGTAGTATGTCATCATCATCATCATCATCGTTTAAACGTCCATCTTCCACGCTTGCATGGGTTTGGACGGGAGGTTTCCCACTTGAGGCAAGATTTGTTGTCCTGCTCGTATAGGACTGTCTGGCGGGTTTTCTACGGCTGGATGCCCTTCCTAACACCAACCACGTTTACAGTGTGGACTGGGAGGTTTTTACCGTGTTACCTACACGGCCACATTACAGCGTGGACTGTGTGTTTTTTTTGTTGTGACACCTACACGAACTCATTTGTTTCGGACTGGATGTTGTGGTACCAACATAACTTCACATTTAAGGGAGGTGGGGTTAGTGGGAAGGAGGGTGGGGGTGGGGGTGGGGGGGTATTTTGTTAGAGGTGCCTACTAACTGTAGGTTTCGCTTTGTACTTAGGCAAGGCGGGTCTTCTGTATTACTGTGTAGCGCCAAAGATCTCGGTCCAGTGATATTGTCTTGGAGAGGTGTAAGTGTGTGAGGTCGGAATTTATCAAGTTGTCCCAGGTTTTTCTGGGTCTGCCTACTCCGTGGCTACCGTCTATTTTTATCACCCTGCGCTTTTTTATACAGCTGTCGTCTTTCATGCGCATCACGTGACCGTACCAACGTAGTCTTCTCTCGAGTAAACAACATCTGATCCCTCTTATTCCTAATTTCTCCCTTAGTTCGTTTATGCTTTGCCGTTCACGTATATTACTATTACACAGCGGGGCATGCAAGCTTCGTTCCTCTCTAGTCTGCGTATATCCTCTGCAGACAATGCCCAGGTCTCACTGCCATGCAACATTGCTGTTCGTATGCAGGCATCATACAGCCTGCCTTTCATTTTTAGGGAGAACCCTTTAGTGACTAATAGTGGTATAAGCTCTCTGAACTTTTTCCATCCAGTTCTGACTCTAGCTACTGTACTTTCAGAGCACCCTCCCCCACTGCTGATTTTGTCACCCAGGTAACGGAAGCTGTCCACTATTTCTATAGAACCCTCTGTGCAATTGAAAGCTAGTATTTTGTGGGCACTTGCTGCTACTTATTGCACCAGAGCACCGGCCACATGTAAAATCTATGTTCTTAGTTAGCTTACCTGTGATCCCACTACATCTTTTATGCACCCATACTTTGCATTTGGGACATAAAATGGAGTTTCTACCTACGCCTTTCCTACACACTGAGCATAGCCATTTCCCGGATGGGACCGGCGCCCTATTTTCCTTCCTAAAAACTAGAACTTTAGTCTTAGCCAGGTTAATTTTAAGGCCTTTTGATTCTAGGCCGTGCTTCCATGTTTGGAATTTCTTCTCCAGTTTGGCCATTGATTCAGCTATGAGCGTTAGATCATCTGCGTATAGGAGTTCCCATGGGTAGCCGGTCTTGAACTCCACTGTTATAGCCTGAAGGGCAATAATAAATAGTAGGGGGCTAAGAACGGAGCCCTGATGAACACCAACTTTTACGCTAAACTCTTCACTATATTCGTTGTTAATTCTAACCTTGCTGACTGTTTCTTTATACATGGCTTGTATAGCTCTCACAAGCCATTCATCAACACCTAGTTTTCTAAGAGCCCACCAGATAATGGAACAGGGGACTCTGTCGAAGGCTTTCTCCAAGTCGACAAAAGCTAAGTATAGG